>STHB01000003.1:16821087-16894624 GCA_018908115.1 Anopheles rivulorum | reverse complement strand
CGGAAACGATTCACCATTCATCGACCCGCCTTCAGGTTTGACCTGTCGTCGAAATCGTTCCATCGGGATCAAATTCCCGGGGTCCGGGGCGCTCGGCGAAACTGAACCGCCCTGTACCACTGTAACACGGACTGGAAACAGTCAAAACAGTCCACAGTAAAATAGTTCAGCCCCAAAAACGGATGGGCAAAACGATAAATTTGATAAACCCGGCTCTCGGTGCTCCAGGTTGCTCCGGTGTCAGGTGTCTCCGCGCAAGTTAGCACGCATGATTGAGTAAATGCTCACCGGCTGCCCATGTTCGGGGCACGGTTTTGCTTTCCCTTCACGGAGTAAGGAGTGACCTCCTCAGGGCTCGTGGAGCTTTCGGAGAAATGTATCAATTTTCGTACCGGCGGCGCAACGAGTGCCTCTAAAGGCGGCTGATGTCCCGAGGCCAACGGAATCTTGCGGAGCATTGAGAAGCGCTCGCCAGCAGCGAAGGCGATGAGTTTTGCTTGTAGCGATTCGATGAAGAGCGCGACAGTGCAAGCGAGTAGCGAGTTTCTTCGCAATTCGTTTGGCCGTGATGTTTGCGTCGACAGTTTCTGCTCGGGTTCGTTTGAACCAGTTCTACCATATTTGGTTCGAAAACCGTGAAGCTGTAAATGGATTTTTATAATAATTTAATTCAATTTAAGTTTTGCTCTCTTTTTTTCTTAAGGTGGAGAGTTGGTAACTGTTCCCGCCAGACTCGATGCGAAATCGGACGATCTGGTTCATTTTTCCCTCTTCTTGGAGGCCAGATCCACCAGATTGAAATTTGAGATTTATTGCAGCCTGCACACACACACTCTTTTCCTGGAGCAGTGTTTTTTTTTTTGGTTTTCCTGAACGTTCCCTGCCCACCGAGAACCTTAAAGCGAGCGCACGTGCGACCGTTCGTAGCACGCAGCGTTCCGAGATCCCGAGCACATCATGTCTGGGCACAGTTTTTATTTTTCGGAGTGGATTACGGGCTTTTAGCGGGCGAGATTTCGAATGTGCGATAAACGCGAATCGTGATCGAGTTTGATCGACACAAATCGACTGCCAGCGGATATTGGATCGCTCGCACAGTATCACAGCGCCCAGCTTCTTGCCCATGTTAGGGCAGATACTTAAGCCTGTACATTAACTGTGAACTCCCGAAAACAAAAATACACACACACACACCCAGCGGAGGAGGGGGAAGGGGGAGGATTGAGCATACTTGGCACTTGACGCTTCAATCAAGTTGCACAACCCGAGATCGAAACACTAATTAACGCCGATTTCGATACCCATAAACACTTTGTTCCAAGTACTTTCGGGCCTTTCGGCAATGGACGAGTCGTTCTGATGCCCGTCGGCATGCAAAAATATGAAATATGTACTGCACAACGGCAAGGCCACGGGTGGCCTGGCACGCAGCTTAAATTGTCGGTTTTTTTTTTCGTTGCGTTGCGAATATCTTGAAGGAGCATTGCTTTCCGTTTTGCCTTCGCAATGGAACGGAATGAAGCAATAATAGAGGACAGTTATATTTAAAGCCGGTTTATGCCGTTTGCGAATTTTATGTGCTCGACTGGCTGGAGGCATAAGAATTTGGGCTTTATATTGTACGTACCACGGGCGAATGTCCTGACGCACATAAACAGCATCATTAAATCCGATCAATATCTCAATCTGTACCAATATTTACCGATCGCTATCGAGTGTCATAAACATTCACGTTTTGGTCACCACACTTTTCTGGCAAACCTTCCGTACGATTCCTTACGCCACAAAGCGCACATATTGATCGCCCATTCACGCTGCTCTAGAGCTTGACAAAATGCACAATGGTTCGGTTTTGTTAGGTTAGTTCTTGTGCGAGTCAAGTGCAGTTGCTACGTCAGTCATTCACTCAGTCACGCAACAACGCACGACACTTGGGGCAATCAATCAAACGAACCCACCATTGATTATTGATCGTCCCAAGAGTGCGTAAGTGCGAACGGTCCGGTTGGTCGTCACTGTTGGAGCAAAGGTACCCCACACTGTCAGAAAGACGGTCCTAAACATGTATTTCAACAATTAAGCTTCAATACCTTCGACCGGGTCGGACGTGTCTTCGCGCATTGAGCTGTGGAGTGGCCGACGCTGGTGGTTAAATGAATTATCAACTGTTGCGACCCGCGCACATTGTAGGGTGCCTTTTGTACACTTATTATTACTTCATCAACACCCGAAAGGGCTGGCCGGGTTGAGCTGCGGGAGCGCATTTGCCGCAAGGGTTTCGCTCCCTTGGGGTTGCGCGGCCTGCCTAGTTGGGGTGTATGACCAGCTGGCAGGAGACGTTTTCTAACGGCTTCCCGGGTATCAACGGGTAGAAAATGGCTTCATCTCCACGGCCCTTGGGTGCAGATTGGCGCACACTAAAAAAAAAAAAAAACCCACCCAAACACATGCTGTTCCGGCTGCCCACGGTTGTGCCGAAGCGGTTGTCTTTTGTCCCTTTTGACAGCTTCAAGAAAGCCCGCACGGGAACATACCACGGTGGAGGGCGGGCATAACCCTTTCCATCATAAAGGGAAGGTGTCGTGTTGGACACGTCTTGTCCGGAGGCAGTTACAAGACAGGTCTCGCGCGGTCACTCCTGCTGCTGCTGCTGCTGCTGCTGATCGAATCTGGCGTTAACGGGTTCCCGCAGTTCCGCAGATCGACACGATCGATCGATCGATGGTGAAGCAAACAGCCGTACGCCTCGAGCCGGACTCATCGTCGGGCATATGGTTTCGATTAATAGAAGCACACATTATTTTATTTATTCCCCACACTGGGTGGCTGTTTTTGGGGGGAGAAGGAGGAGGCGGAGGAGGCTGGGGGGGAAACATTTTTTTCATCTTCAGCCAGCAGCTTCATGGTGCTTCCAGGGAGTTTATCGATGGCTTGATTGGGACCACCGGGAAACAGGATTGCTGTCGTCTTGCCGGACACAAGCCGGACGCGCTTGGGCGCTTCTGTGCGCAAAGGAGGAGAGCGCACCATTATCAGCGGCTGTAGATCTGCTCCGGAATGGAAATCACGAGATCGCAGACGATCGATTTCGGATTTTGCTTGCGGCGAACGTTTTTGCACACTGGCCGCACGAGATGTGCGATCGGCGGAGTGTGATTGTGCCGATACGCTGGAAGCAGCATAATGAGCTCATCTACAGGTGGAAAAATTCCTTCGCTCGATAATTCCAACCAACAAGTGTATGATTTGGAGGTGATTGAAGTGTATCGATGTGGAATGTAAAATGAAGTGATACAAGACCCAACAGTTGTAGAGTAAAGCAACGAACCTCAACGAACGAACTGGGGGGATCCCAGTGAAGGGAACGATTGTTTGCTGCGCATGAAAAATGGCAGAATTTATTAGGGCCGCTGTTTTATGGCGCTTATGTACCGGCAAATGGTGCACATTTATCTTGACCCGGGCGGCCACGCGGTTGCTGTGCTGTGGTCCATTCAATACCGGGCGTTACGGAATCGGTGCACATTTGTCAAACCGAATGCCAGGGCGATTTTTTTTACCATTTTTTAAAACCATCGCCCACGCACAACGCCCTGTTTTGGGGCGTGTTTTTGAGCATTGCATTGCACACGAGACTGCATTACTGCGGGTCGGTTCAGTCCCATACGGCCTCTTACGGTGTGTTCATTCCAAAATGAAGCGACCGGACAGTTACGATCCGCTGTGCGTGCGTGCAAAGGGTAACAAAATCACAGGGAATCCGAACACGGTTTTACACGACTGTTTGCCATGTTACCTGTTGTTGGTGGATCGAAACAACGAATAATAAAAACAAGCCAACCGAGCGCCTCCAAAATTGCACTAATCTGCGTGTGAAGGTGATAAATCTTGCCGCGCTGCGAATGCGGAGCATGACGGTGTGATTAATCTCGCTTTAAAGCGTTTTGCTTCTTGTCCCCTTTTTAGTGGCCCTTTTGCTGCTGAACGCTTGCTGAGTCGCACCCCCGCACTACACACACACACACACATAGGCGAAAGTCCTTCGGAATGAAGAAAAATGTGCCTTTAATACCCGGAGCCCTTGCACATGCATAAAGCAGGCAAGAAACCGATCGATCGATATTAACGCGCCCGAACAAGCCGATCGTATTAATCCTCAAGATCATATTAAACATGAAGCAGAACACATCACCATAAATCATAAGTGTGTGTGTGTGTGTGTGTGGACGCACACCTTTATTTTCCCATCCAGTCGCCCATCGACGGTAAGGCACGGGTACTAAAGGCTGGAAAGCATTTTTTTATTTAACAAAAAAAAAAAAGAACTGACCAGGGCACGCCTTTGCCTTCGATGCGAACACGTGTACGACGTGAGCGGGTTAAATGTGGTGCATATTAATTTTAATATAACCTCACACGAGCTGCCGACACACGATACTGCGATCGGGAGTGTTCGATTATCCAAGGGATACCAACCAACCTGTCCCCGGCGAAGAGAATCCTCCGGCGGACGGTGCACAATCAATGCGGACAAATTGAATTGCGTGCACCCGAAATTGTACGTTTTTTTTACTGTTTCGTTTTCTCCGTTTTTTGATCACCTTTCCCCGAGGCTTTGGATTCCCTCGTGAACAATGGATTCGGTATCAGAAAAGGGCAAAACATACGTTACACGACACTCGCGTTGTACGTGAAGGATGTTGGTCAAAACTTCCAACGGTTGCTTGTAGACGCGAGCTCCGTACAGCTTCTGCAGCACGGTTGCAGGCCGTTGGATTTTGGGATTTCAATTTTGGTGAAACTACTCGTGTTACTGCTGGTCGCTGTGTTACTATGCTATCGTTCGGGTTTAATCTACACCAAACACCAAAAAACAAAAACAAAAAACAACAACAAGGTGGAATGCCATGGGGCGAGGTTTGATACGCACCAAAAAGGTTTATCCCACAAAAAAAAAACCGTGCGCGGGCCACACCCGCGATCGATCGAAACAACGCGGCGACTAAAGATGAAAAACGACCTACGGGAACGACGGTGATTCCGTGTGGCAAGATAATTCATAACCGTTTTGCTGCACCATTTATTCATTTCTGATTCCGATGCGCTACCGTGTTTGCAAACTGCAGCGACGCCAAAATCCGGGGCGTACTCGGGACGGGAATTGATTTTCTTTCCTTTTTTTTTTTGCTGTTCGGTTGTTGTTTGGCGAATCAAAATAAGGTTAATGTGAATTGATTTGTGCTGCATGCATGCATGCAGCAGTTTCGTTTGGAGCGGAATGCTAGTGGAGTGGAGTGCCTGGCCGGGCATGATCATTGAAGGTGCGTTACAGACGGCCTGGAAAGGTCACAGGATTATGGCTGGGGTTATAATTTCGTAAATTCCAACCGTTGGTACACGGTACAGGAGTGGAGCAAATTGATTTAAACTTGCTGGTCGCAATCTTGTATTATTTTATATATTTAATGGGTCATTGTGAAAGAAGGTTGAAAAAAGTAAGTAAATAAATTCCAACAACACTTACGTCAGACGACCTTTCAGATGTTCGATCCATTTATCCTGCACCAAGAAGTTCTCGTTGTCCATATCGAACAGCCGGAACAGATTCTGCAGAAAGGTCTGTAACGAAGAGAGAAAAGAAAGGGAAACAGGACGTTAATAGCATCCAAACGCAGCGCTTTTTCTAAGCGCTGATGAAGATGTCGTGAGGCCCCTAGTAAGATTGTCTCCATGTGCCGTGGTGTCTTTATTAGAATTGTCACACAGTGCGTGATTGAACGCACGCCGACACCAAAGATAGAGGTGACCACAACACTCGCCGTGCGTCGCTTACCGGCATCGAAAAAGGGTTTGAAAATTTCCACCCAAAGACCCCATTAGCGGATGGCGTGTGTAAGCGGCCGTTTTCCCTTAAAGGCCCTTTTTCGAAAACCGACGATAGACGAATGGTGGCTTGTGGGGGAGTGTACGTGCACACCTGGGAGGGCGAAGACTTCATTCCGTTGGTTTTTGTGTGTGTGTGTGTGGGTAGCACATAAAGGTGGTGGCTCAATTACGCCTTTCGCTAGGGCGATCGTGAAGCGGTCCCCACCATAAAGAACTCAGGAGCGAGTTGCGTCCGAATCGCTATGGATCATACCGACCATACCGTGTGGATATGGTGCGAGTTCTCGGCGCGTAAGGCAACGGACGGCTTGAAACTTCGCTTGCGAAAGGGCAGTGCATTATCATCGGGGAATAGCTTCCCGGGGCATCCGGAGCATTCCCTTTTTGTGCTGGACCGCGGCTCGCTAAGTAAGGATAAATCACGCAAGCCAGATGGTGGTTAATTATCGTCGCGTACGTCGCTTGGCTCCAAGCGAACNTGTGTGTGTGTGTGTGTGTGTGTGTGTGTAGCACATAAAGGTGGTGGCTCAATTACGCCTTTCGCTAGGGCGATCGTGAAGCGGTCCCCACCATAAAGAACTCAGGAGCGAGTTGCATCCGGATCGCTATGGACCATACCGACCATACCGTGTGGATATGGTGCGAGTTCTCGGCGCGTAAGGCAACGGACGGCTTGAAACTTCGCTTGCGAAAGGGCAGTGCATTATCATCGGGGAATAGCTTCCCGGGGCATCCGGAGCATTCCCTTTTTGTGCTGGACCGCGGCTCGCTAAGTAAGGATAAATCACGCAAGCCAGATGGTGGTTAATTATCGTCGCGTACGTCGCTTGGCTCCGAGCGAACGGCATCATGCCCTTTGGGAACTCTAGCGGTAGCTAATCGTGCACAATACACACAGCGAGCGGATGCACCACAGAGCATCGGAGTGCCACTGCTCCGAAGGAAGAATTGAAGTTATTCCAGCAAACAGCATTCATCGGCCCATGTTAACAACTTTATTTAATTGCCCACGGCCGCTGGTCCATTCCACCACCAGAAAGGGGAAGATCATTCCCGTGAAGCAACAAACGTGTGTGGGTGGGGGAGGGGGGAGGGTAAGGGTTTTCGGAAGGAATGGAATGTTTTGCGATCGGCCGGCTTTGCGCCAAACCGGTGGCAGCGGAGTGTTAATTATGCTTCAGCTTAATTGCACTTATTTATCTTCCATCGACGGTTGGTGATGTGGCCGCGCTGGGTTCTGCGTAAGTCAACGACCGCGACCAGACCCGAGGTGCGGATGAAAGGATAAAATTGCACCATCTGGGAGGAGGATGTTACTGGAGGGGGTGGCAAATCCCATCCCGGCATGAAATCCCAAACACGCGCCAGGAATCCCGCTAAAGGGATTAAATTGGTGCATGAAATGAGTTAATCAACCGTGGACCAAGTGGTAATGAGTGTAAAATCATGATCACAAACGGGTTTCGCACATAGCATGGAGCACTGCGTGTGTGTGTGTGTGTGGTTTTTTTTATTTCCCCAATGGGTATCAAGTACGTGTGTGCGGCATTAAACCAGAGATCTGATTTAAAATATGTGTGCGATGAAGATATTAACTTAGTAACGGTGTCAGGATTAATAGGATTAAAAGTGTAAATCGACGAGGTGTGTGACTGAGAGATGTGTCTAAAGGTGGACGGTTGTAATCAGCACAACATGTTTCAATCCTTAAATAGAACTGTTTGTTGCAAAAAATACTCTCAGTTCCCCCCACCACTCTCTTTTTCATCCACAAACACCATCAACAAAGATCCACACTCTTGAGAGTTAAGAACGAGAAATTGCTGGTGTAAGGTATGAGAAAGAGAGAGGTGTAGCAGCAGTAGGCTCCGGCGAGATTCGAACTCACGATCTCCTGTTTACTAGACAGGCGCTTTAACCAACTAAGCCACGGCGCCGTTAGAATTTGATGAATAAAAGTAAAAATAGAAACCATTTTTGACTATCTTCAGAATATATAAACAAAATGTATTCTGAATCAAATTGANTTACTGGAGGGGGTGGCAAATCCCATCCCGGCATGAAATCCCAAACACGCGCCAGGAATCCCGCTAAAGGGATTAAATTGGTGCATGAAATGAGTTAATCAACCGTGGACCAAGTGGTAATGAGTGTAAAATCATGATCACAAACGGGTTTCGCACATGGCATGGAACACTGCGTGTGTGTTTGTGTGTGTGTGTGTGTGTGTGTGGTTTTTTTATTTCCTCAATGGGTATCAAGTACGTGTGTGCACCATTAAACCAGAGATCTGATTTAAAATATGTGTGCGATGAAGATATTAACTTAGTAACGGTGTCAGGATTAATAGGATTAAAAGTGTAAATCGACGAGGTGTGTGACTGAGAGATGTGTCTAAAGGTGGACGGTTGTAATCAGCACAACATGTTTCAATCCTTAAATAGATATGTTTGTTGCAAAAAAAACCCTCAGTTCCCCACCACCACTCTCTTTTTCATCCACAAACACCATCAACAAAGATCCACACTCTTGAGAGTTAAGAACGAGAATTGCTGGAGTAAGGTATGAGATTGAGAGAGGTGTGTAGCAGTAGGCTCCGGCGAGATTCGAACTCACGATCTCCTGTTTACTAGACAGGCGCTTTAACCAACTAAGCCACGGCGCCGTTAGAATTTGAAGAATAAAAGTAAAAATAGAAACCATTTTTGACTATCTTCAGAATATATAAACAAAATGTATTCTGAATCAAATTGATTGTTCTCAATACATTTACAAGAAACTGCTTCGACTACGTGTTGTGCTGCTGTACGATCCACATCTGAAGTTATTTTTGGAGCTTGAAAATTATCTATCTCGAAATAACAAATACACGGAACTTTGAACCGATAAACGTGATAGACGATTGGGCGCAAATTGCGCCATAAATGTGTAACATTGCATCGAAACCGAGCAATGATGCAGTCGTCATATCAAACATAAAAACACATGTTTCGAATCAGCTGTGTACACTGCCTTATCATATTATTGCTACAATCAGTGAAGATTGCGGCCGTTTGCGTGTTCAAAAAGATTCATTCAAAAAGCATGATAAGGCAGAATTTGTGCATTTGAAATACTCTCGTTTTGGTATTATATTAGGTGTAATCGAGTGTTTTAAAGAAGAAGAAAAAAGCTTTCTTAGCGATAAGATCGTTCTCGTTGAGCAGCTGGAGCTGGACCCTTCCAGACGCCGCTCTCTCAGCGCGCCTCTTTAGCTCAGTGGTAGAGCGCTGGTCTCGTAAACCAGCGGTCGTGAGTTCAATCCTCACAGGAGGCAATGCCAGAAGTAAAATGTTTTTTTGGTGAGATTTTTGTTTCGTTTTCTTCACTTTGGTCGTTACTCTATCGAATACACATTGTTATTGGTGTAAAGCTTTAAATAAATCAGGTTAATGAATGAATGTTATTAGCTTCATTTGATGAATTCCAGCCTTATCCCTGACCTTAATTAGAGCACAATTTTGCACCAAGTGATGGCGACACAAATTAGTGCACAAAAGCAGGAAAATCAAGACAAACTACGAGGAAGAATGTAAAGCAAACTTTGGACCATAGCTTGATATGGTCCGCGCTATGCCAAAAAAGTAAACAAAAAAAAAACATCAACACACAGACACATACACAATTAATGTGCTCCCAGGGCAAGCAGGAATGTATAATGCATGCCTACACGCCGTTAAACGATTCGAACTCGGTGATAATTAATTAAACCACCGATCGCCTGTTTTCCCGGCCCCGTAGAGAAGGAATGTTTTTTTGTTGTTGTTGTTGTATTTGATGTGCGGGCGCCATTTGCGGCTCTTTATATGGACTGTTTTTAAAGGCATCCACAGTAAAATCAGTCCGAACGTTCGATCGCGCGTCACATTTAATTACCAACCATCGGTTTGGTTGTTTTATTTGCATCGCTACAAATACGCACCATGCATGTGCGAGTCAATGCCTTAAGCATTACCATCTGGCCAATCCAGTCGGTTTTGCTAGCGTTTTAAACATTCCCTCCGACTAGGTGGTGGTTTGACCGTTTGACCCGCGCCTTGATGGAAGCAAATTAATAGTATGTTGAGCTGTGTGTGTGCTGTCCACGTTCACTGCGAGCCGGGAGTAGCGAATCGTTTGTCACAGCGCACCGATAATTTTGTGCTGCATTGTGCTAATCGTGGCCACCGGAATCTTAAAGAGACAGAGTACTGGGCAAATAAATTAGATTAGCGCAGTCTGTAGCGCTAACCGGTAACCATAAACTACCCGTGTCCGGGTTTGCTCTTCCAACGGACACCTTTATCTCGTCGCATTGTCAC
Organism: Anopheles rivulorum; assembly: GCA_018908115.1. Classification (NCBI taxonomy): domain Eukaryota; kingdom Metazoa; phylum Arthropoda; class Insecta; order Diptera; family Culicidae; genus Anopheles; species Anopheles rivulorum. The sequence continues at coordinate 16,884,398 of STHB01000003.1, read as the reverse complement.
ATAAACAACGCGGCTGCAATCTTCACGCTGCAAATAAAAAAGGGACAAGCTTGTTTGGCAAAAAAAGGAGGACAAATAATGAAGCCCAATTGATGACGGCCTCCGCATGCGACACTTTTTTTTCCACCCGTGAGGGGTTCAATTCAATTACGATAAAATCGTTCCGTCGTTCCAACCCCGGGAGCTAAGGACTTCGGGGGCCGGTCCGAGAAAGAGTTGAAAAGTGCAGCAGAAGGAAAGAAGGAAAGAATGAAAAAACAAGGCAGAAAACTGTGTCATCTACTAGCCAAATTGATGGCGACGGTTTTCAATTAACTTTGCATTAGCGAGCGTCGGTCTGTGATTGGGGTCTGATTTGTCTGGGGTGGATTTGTTGGAGGGATTTCGCTGCTTTTTTTGCTGCTGCTGTTTCTTCGTTCGTGAGTGTCAACTGTTGGTGCAAAAAGGCGATCGTACGACCCACACTTGTCAGGGAAGGTTTACGACCTGGGTGGACCACCCGGTCACCATTTGACCATTTGGATCAACCACGCATCGCAAGACAATAGTTAAATGGGTGGGATTTTATCGATTTAGCTTTATCAAAAATGTTTTTTCACTTATTTTAACATGTTTTGGGTAAAATATGTGATCAGGTTATGTGAATAATACGATCTCATAAGGATGTGTGCACGTAAGGGGTTTTTTTTTCCTCTCCCGCGGACGGCTATGCCATCGTCATCGTTCACTTCCGCCGTGCTGGAGACACTTGTTCCAGTGCTGCTATCGCTTTCACCTCTGGTTACGCTAATGGGATTTTGTTCGTTGTCAATTTATTTCAATTATGGAGCTCTTATTCAAATTTCCCTAATCGCGGTTGGAAGTATCTTGGCGCTTGGCGATAATGCCGCCGCTCCTAGACGCGCCAACAGCATTGGCTGGCAGGAGAAAATATAAAAGCAAAGCGAAAACAGGTACCCCCCCCCCCCCCCGTGCTGGTCCCCCCCCGATGGGTGTCCGTGGTTTTGCAAGAGCTGGACCCGTTTGTGGCTGTGGGTCGGGTTCCTCCTGTGCGTGAAGTTGCGAACCCCAACACCGACATGCAAACCGATAAGCACATAATGACGCGGTGCATGATTAAGAAGCGAACCCGTTCGCACAGGGGTGACCGGCGTGACCGAAGTATCGACCGCCTGCTGAAGGTGTGTTGTTGTTTGTTGTCGCCATACGGCCATTGTCCGCGAAACCGTGCATACATATTCCCGGTGTCTAATCAATTTAATTGAGGTCTCGTTAGATAAATCGATCCACCCAGCTGCAGCAACAAAATGGCATAATTGATCATCCCCACGTCACACATCAGCCATGTGTGTCTCCAGTGGGTCTTTTTGGAGTGGAATGGTCACTCTGGGATGTATTCAATACTTTGACCAGAGCTCTCAGAATTGTTCATGAAGATCACTGTACGGTTGTCTCAAACCATGGAAAGAGATATTAAATTTTCTGTGACAGTAACAGGGCACTTTTAGTGACAAATCTGGAAGGTACTTCAAGTGTCTTATATTCTTATATTAATCTTATATTCGATTAATTTATTTCTCTTATATTCGATTAACTATTCTTATATTCGAAAAGTTATTGCTCAAGGATAGATTCGAGAGTCTTAAGAATCGATCATAGCTAGATCATTTCTTGCACGTACGAAAGACCCACGAGTTTAGTCAAGATTTCTTCTCAGAACGATCGTGAAGTTGAACAGTGTTTTGCCGAATGTCTCCGTAGCTCAGTGGTCGGACACTCGAAATGAATTTTAAGGACCCAAAAATTGAAAATGGGATTTTAATTTCAAATCTTTTGTTGAAAACTTATCGTATCTTCTATACAGCTTATCGAGCAAAATTTTGATTAATTAGGCCAAAACCTTGCTTAATCAGCATCTTTTTTGTGCCAAAGTGTCGAAATCAAAACTTTGAAGGTAATCAAGGCAGTGATCGTATTCGTATCGTAGAAAGATCCTAAATAGGTTTTATTGCAAAGGATAATATGAAAAATGTGTAGAGTTTAGAATGTCAAAACAAGTTTTGTATGAGATCGATTATTTTTGAATGTGCCTATGCCGATCACTGCCCTAAAAGTCACACGAAGAAGCCTAAATTCGGATTAAATAAAATATTCCAAAGATGTTACATTTACTTGCAAAACAAAACATGTAAGAGAATATTTTGGTTTGGATTATAGATTTACTTACTCCCTTCTACTGTGGCTTATCGTTGTGCACAATCCTGCAAAACGTCAAACCATTTCCTTACAACCGCAGCAAAAAACTTGACCAGCGTCACCGCTGGTGCCACGGACAACAACATCACATCTGCAACAATTCCACCACAAACTAATAATGCGAGATTAAAATCGTAGTGTTTTTAATTGCAAAAACTCGTTGCACCAGTTTTGGCATTCCACCGTACGGGGTGAACCCGAACCGAGAAAGGAAGGAATGGTTTGCATTAACGCGCAAGAGTTGGCCAACACCTGCCGCGCTTGGTGCCGCTGTGTTGGTGAAGAACGACACCGCCGCACAAGACACCGCTGGGGCTTGTTTTTTTTTTTTGGCCTGTCCAAGCTGGTCGGGCGTTCTTTCGAGATGGGCCGTTCTCTTTCACCCTGGACCCTCGAGTTGATGCAGTTTCGTTTTCGGAGTGCCAAGCAAATGCAAGAACTTTAACCGATTTAGATCGCTTAGGGTCGTAAATGAAGCCTTTTTTCACCTTCAAATATCCGCTGAACCTAATCGATCGTTTATCGATATAGATTTTGACCCGATGGGTCAAAACTTTACATCCCTTGTTTCCCCAACCACCCAACGCACCTCCCACCCACAACAGGTCTGCGATCGGGGTCGTGCGATAGCGTTTTGCGCCCGATCCCGATCTGCGACGATCGGATCGGATCCGGCACACGGCATGTTCGAAGAGTCCGGCGCTTAATTACAGTGCACAAAAACAAATCGAAGCACTTTTGCAATGCCAAACAAACCGATAAATGGATGCACTGCTTATCTTTATCTTTTTATGCACCGTTTTCCGTTTCTGTTGCGGTGCAGTGTACGAGATAAACAGTCCGCCGATAAGTTTTGGGACGCGGATATCGCTCGCGATCGTGCTTGTTTTTTTTTTTTTGTTTTTGGCGATGATTTTGGATCCGCAAACAAAAAAAGGCATGCTTAATGTTGCTGCAAGATGAACGGTGATTACGTAGTGAAGGGTTTTGTTTTATGCTTTCTCTCTTTTTTGTGGTACCATACCAATGTTTTTGTGCCTGAGCTGTCAGGCAGATAGTTAATGATCTGTTTAACTTTCCGCTCATTGCAGTGTGTAATCGTGTTTGAGATTTGCTGTGCTTTAGTTTATTTCTCTTAATTTATTCACTTACATTATTATAATTTGTGTACCCATTTAGTGTAGTTTAAGTCGATTTCACAATATCTAGCAACAGATGTCCAACTCGTCCAAAGTGAACAGAAGCATCACATGATGCAAGACGCTACTGCGCCTTACGGCACGTGAAAAAAAAAACCACGAGTTGTACTCCATTTTCTTTATCGAACGAAATGCGTGTAGTATAGCCACTTGGACCGTGCTACCCCACCACGTACGGGCACAATCCCTACCGTGCGACCGTATGTAATGCTTACGGTCGCAAACATCCTTGAAACCATCCACCACTCACGGGGTGGAGCTAAATGTTCGGATTGACATTCAACCGACTGCAGCCGTTTGGACCAGAACGCCGTCCGCCGGCAAAGTGGCGCAGTATGCTTCTAGGCTGAATCCGAAGCGTCAGCACAAACCATTCCTACAGCCAAGGTGGCTGACGGTGAACCGACGAAGGCACTAGAGCGGTTCTAGTTTGCGTGTGAAATAAAAAATGGTGAACGTCAAAGCAGGTGAACCTCCTGACCGAAACCGGGGGGGTGGGGGGGGGGGGGTGGACAGGACACATGATCACATGTGTCGATTACATAAGCGTGCGGCATGTGGACCGAACACCTTCGGCACGCACTGTGCACTGCCTGTGCCGTGTCGGGCAAACACCAGCGGAAACAGGTGCTCGCAGCATACTTCACCGCGAAGGTTCGTAGCCTAGTTCGCGCGAAGTTCGCCTCGCGCGTTGATTGGCAAAGGTCGCGAGCGAATGGTGCACGAACGCGTACGGCGCGCACTCTGGTCCTGTATGTGGGTGACCGGTATCCGGGAAGGTTAAGTGAAACTCTGTTTTATTTTTTTTTGTTTTGGTTTCGTGGTTTGCAAACATGAAACTAATTTAAATAACTTAAGCAACAACGTCCGTAGACGACCACGTTCCAAAGCGATTCCAAGCTTTTAACGCACTCGCGTGTGTCTATTGTGTTTCTGTTTCGAAAAAAAAAATGCTTTAACTGAAAGCTTGTACCATTCCACAACGAGATCTTATCGTTAATGTTTTTAGCAGCACCCAATTAATGAGGTTTAAAAAATGCGTAAATTTATGAGCGTTTTGAAAGATGTTGTTGCTAGGCTCTAGGTTACTGTTACTCTCTGACTCGGACGTGACTCATGCAACAGTTGCGATCGATGACGAACACCTTCCGAATGACAGGTGACAAACTAAATGGTGTACCACGTTGTTCTAGACACGAAGGCGCGACGGTGACTCGCGAAGTCCGCTAATTGTGCCAAATGTGACAAAACCTTCAGATGGGGCGACGGTATTTGAGACAACCCACGGTAGGATGCAGGCGTAGGCTGTACCGTCACTCGGTACCGCCCTCTCGCTGCCTACCGTTTCGCGCCCGCTGTCATCCCTTAAAGCGATCGACCCTGATCTTGCACTATTACCGCTCGTCCGTTCGTCATAAATATGTCGGTCAAGGAAAGTGTGTTTCCGGACGGGTTCGACTATTTACTGCGAAGCGAATCTGATAACGCAATGTTGGAAAAACCGTGTGTGTGTGTGCGCGTATCTATTTTTGTCTGCAATGCTTACATGCACGGTGCTCTGTGTGTTATGATGTGTTTTATTTATTCACCCTGGTCACTCGGGTGAACAATTACTTTCCTTTGGGTAGGTTTGGGTATCCTTTTTACAAGCGGCACGGACACTGATATCGATCGACATACGCCCAGCGCTTAGCCTCTTATCCGTTTTCTTTCTTTCCGCTCATTGAAATCACCACTCGAACCAGATTTGAATTTGCATAACACTCAACCTGGTGCGGTTGGAGCGATCGAATTTGGGGAACGAGATCAATCCGTTCGCTCTCCAACAACCGATGCTCTACGGGGGTGAGTCGTCGACTGGTCAGATTTGGCACAAGGAAGAAAGGAGAAACTACGGGAACCGTCGGTGTACTGAGCTGCTCAAGTGTCGGCAGTTTCGCCTCTTTATTGGCGATCTGTTTACTCGATCGTCGTCGCTTTTATGTGTGACACGAAATGTGTTTTCCTTGTACGTACGCCCATTGGTAATGGGGGTCGTTCCGGTATGGTCCAGGGGAACACAGCACAGCAAATTGGCTCACTTTTGCTACAAATTTAATGGACCACCGGAGCAAACCTTACCTGCAGAGCTGCAGAGCCTGTGGCCTAATGGTGGCATCGAAGCGATGGATCACGATGATTGTAATTATGGTTAATCTCTGGCTTTGGCACAGTGTGGAGCAGAACAGGCAACACTGAGCGGTATGCAGCTCATTCGGCCAACAAGACGCAACCCAATAACACGCTACGTAAATTTACAGATCATTTTGCTGAAAGCTACACGCTTTAGTGGGGAAAAAGTTCAAAAGAAGTCTCTTCTGGCAGGGCCTTGCCAACATTGGAGTTGAAGAACTGGTTCAAGATGCTTCCTTTTTTGGCAACATGCGCGGAAGTGTGGACACACGGTACGAAACATATGGGAAACGCACACCTCTCAGGACACTTTTTTTACATAAATAGACAAAGAACTGTACCTATCAAACGAAAAAGGAATCTGTAACAAACGAAGGGCTTTTGCCGCTTATAGTTGGCAATAGTCATTAAAACTGCGTGTGCCTAATACTGCCACTTTGCGTGATGCACATTTAACTAACCAGTCCAAAAATAACTCACGAAAACACACACACGAAATTCAACAAACAAGGTGAAATCGAAATGAAAATATCAATTTAACCCACCCAAAAACGGTAGGCCTTCATTATTCGGGCCGGACGGTAGAGGTTAATGCTATGCTGTCGCAGTTCCAAACAGCCGCCCAGCGACCGCAAACCGGGTGTTTCGTAAAAGGACAAAATTGATTTCCTGCACCCGCCAGGACCCGCGGAAAGACAACTATCGGCGACTAATTATACTCTGGCCGACAACAAAAACAGAGAAGTTTTGGTAAAATAATAGTACAAACACGCGCGACCGAGGAAGCTCGCGCAACGTCACGATTAATCACCCCCGGCCAAGGGGTTGCGTGCGTGCGTTTAGCGGCGTATATATGCTTTTCTATTCTGCGCAACTGGTGTGCAACCCACCAGCCCAGTGACGATGGTCGATGGGTATAATTTTGTTTACTTTGTGCTGTCCCAGGGCAGTGCAGGCCACACATTTTCCAACCCATCGCCAAACGCAGCACCATCAATCAGTAAACTGTCGAAATCGTGGCTAATTTATCTTTAACCACCCCCAGATATGGCTTATATTTCAATTTCACCGTAATGGTTCGCGCATAAGCACGCCATCGTTGATCGGCGATATCCCGATCCGTCCGCATGTGCACAGATAATCTCTTTTTAATGCTTCAGCCACCAGGGTTTTGGGAAGCGGGCTGAGCTTGTACGAAGCTGCCAAAGAGGTCACACAGAACCGTCTGCGATATTGGTTCCAAAGTTAAATGGATTCGTTTGGCAGGTGAGACATCTGGAAGTTTGAACGAAATGTCCACCTTGGGACATGAACCAACATTCCTTAGAAATTAAAGCAGCTGGAAGGATTCGTAAGCTGATAAGGAAGTTTGTTCGTGAAGATACGATGGCAACTGTTTTGCACCTGAGAGCGAAACAAGCGAAGCGTGATACAGTGAGACCTCTCACCACCTGATAATAGTTTCTTCCCTAAAGGCAGGCAACATGTTGTGTTTGGTTGCGAGGGCCACAATCTGACAACTGGCTGGCAACAACGTAATTGGCTCTTCTTAATCTGATTTGGCAACTTAAGCGGCACATAATTAGAGACGATAATGCCCCCGGCTGGCATAAAAAAAAAACCCCGCCGGCTATCGGAGAACATGTTCTGCTGAGCAGCGTTCGATACCTGTTGCTCCAGGGCTAAGACGTTGCGCACAGGGATTAAGACGTTACGTGTAGGAAATGGTGAATCCCGCAGGGGTTCCACCTGTTTCAGCGTTTTGCTAACGGTTCGGTCGACAGGCAAGGTGCGAGAGCTGATTTGTATGTTCCCACGTTCGTGTCTCAGATGGACACACATCAGGAACACATCATCGATGTTCCTATCTGCCACCCGAATGAAATTCTGTTACACAAATATTTTGCTTTCACGATGAGCTTTGCCCAGCTAAACACCACGGTCAAAGTTCCACTCGGTAACGAGCTGGGGCTTCTGGCACGATTGGAATGCTGCCTGAAGCCGAGTCGCGACGATAATGATTGATCGCCGGAAACTGGACGAATAACTTCACCGCCGGCTGTGGCTAATAAATAGACTCTCGTTTTCTCGCCACGCTGGGTAGAGTAAGGGCCAAGGAACTGCAACCCAAGTTGCTTCGTTTGATGTTTAAAACCAGGGCAAAGCAATGGCAAATAACCAAACAAAAACGAAATCTCTTCCCTGACTTCAGACTTGCTTTCGTGCAGTTTAACCACGGCAAAGGAAAAACGGAACCAGCCGCCAATCGGCCGATTAATTGTTTCATTACAACGATCGATCGTAATAAAACGCTCATTAGTCGCCCGGTTTTACAGCATTTTGTTGCTGTTTTTTTTCTTCTTTATTACACGTTTAAACACACGACGTGTTATTGGCGAGCCGTTGTGAGGCGGAATTGGCAACGGAAATTATTATTATTTATGATTAAAAACGGGCAAATGCCATATGTTGATGCTACTTTGTATACACTTTAACCTCCGCTAGCTGCTTCTGTTTCTGTGCTCATTCTGTTGCGAACGTTGTGCCATAAATCTTTTATCCTGACACTGCTTCGTCGTGCTGCGAGCAAGCCGTATGGATGAAGCACAAGAGGTCACAATATTGACCACCAACAAAGTTTGGTGCCGGAGGATCGTGAATATGTGTTTATTTTTTATTTCTGAGTAAAATTTAACCTTTTCTTCCAACGCCGAGCTGAACTGAATATGGAGATCGCCAGCGATCGGGAAAGATCTGCAGTAGCGTGCGTCCGTAAGTGATGGCTTATCAGCTATTTATGGTGAATTTTAATTTACTTGCGAGATGTATAAAGGCAGTCAATGGTAGGACGAACAGTGCCCATTGGTTGGACAAAAATTGGCCACTGGTTGGTGTAATTATTATAATATAACGCCGTCATAAAATGTCCCTCTTTTGCACGTGTCGCTTATGCATTATTTCCTTTCCGGAAAAGTAAATTTCAATGGATCGTTGTGGCGCGTTCACCATTTGTTCATTCTATTTATGGCTAATGAATTGATTGTGCTACGAAAACCGTTGAGTTTTTTTGTTCATACATACATATTTACATTCTAAATATTGGGTCACGTACGCAATAAATCGTTTTGTGATACAAAATGCCGGGTGCAGATGACACCGTTTGCTTGCAAGCGACAGTGCGACAAGTTGGTGTGCGAAAATGGGTTAAAATTAATCGAGCAATAAATTTATGTCCTACTGTAAAGTTCGACCCACAGCACAGTGTTCGTCCCAAAAGTAAGAATTAGCCCATCAATCGTCGGCCTTTGTTTTGTCCCTTTCTTTCTTTCAGGCCATTCAGGTTTCGGATGCTTGTGTCGTTTCGTTTTTTCGCGCGCTTCTTTAAGTGGTTTCGTCCGCATCTGCCGCGAGAGCAATTGGTGCACGGCGGTCATGCGTAACGATCAAGTGCTAATTTTCGCACCTTTTTTAGCACATTTTGGAACCGGTGATAAATTGCGAACGTTGCGAGCGAGCTGCGATTTGGGAGTCGGTGGTCCTTGTTTCCTTTCTGGAGCACCCAGCCCAAGGTGGGCGCTGGGTGCCGGCATCATCAGACGATCCAAGCAACGCGCAACCGTTTAGGACGGTCGAACGAACGAACGACACAAACGCTACGATAAACAACGAACCTTTTTTCACCATATAAGGAACGGACCGCTGTTCGTCTGGGTAAGTGAAAAGAAGCCTTTTTCCCCGTTTTCGGTTGCCCGGGTTAAAGCCGAACGGGAAGTTGGCCTGCTGCGAGGCCACACCGGCGGGCACACTGCAACAAGGTAACAAATGAGAGGGAAAACTGGATCAAACTTTTCCTCCTCCGGTCGAACGAACGATGGTGCAACAGGGGACTACTACTAACGCATTTCACGCACGGGAATGCGAAATGAGGACACAGAAATGGAAACGCATACTGCATGCGGTATGGAGCAATGTTATGCGGAGAAAATGCATTTCGATCGCGTGATAATGAACCATGATGTTGCACGTCATGTCCGATGAGCATTGATAAGCGGTAAAGTTGAAACGTTTGCTCCGTGAAGTAGTAAGGTGTTTGTTAAAATTGCAGAAGATGAAAATATTTAACCAAATCGAGAAAAATGATTTACAATTTAATCAATTTATGACTGTAAATCTTTGTGCTGAGAATGTAATCCCAATAGCTGGGTTACTGCGCCCCACCGAAAGGCAATGGTGAAAATTCTTCAGTACAGGTGCAACATTCCATTCGCGACACAATTAACACATCAATCGAATTTATCGAATCCCTGTTTTTTTTTTTTTTGCGCACGAATGTTAAACAGACACTTTTGAAAAGGTTTTATTTGTTGGATTCGGCATTAACGTTCAACTTTTGTTTTTCTTGTTTTATTTTTTCGCAATGAATCTCCGGCCCCCGGTTAGCTTAACCGGTTCGGCTGACAGATCTTTCGGCGGACATTTTTCCGCACGGCTTACAATGCTTCCGAGCTGGGCGTCCTGTGGCGTTGCCTTTGCTTTTGTTCGGAGCCATACCCCTCAACCCCCCCCCCCCCCCAACCCCCACCTGCTCCCCATGAGAATGACTTGGGAATGTGGCCGTGCGGCGAACGGGGAAAGCTATCGGGTCGCTCCATCATTTTAATTAACTCGTAACATGAAGTTACAGCTGTCGAGTAGTTGATGGTTGGGAATGGGTCAGTTATGCAAATGTATTGTGCTTGAATTGAGTTTGGTTTTCTGTTCAGAAGCAACTTTCAAGCATAAATAATTCCACCGTTCCATTACCGTGATAGAAAGTTGAAGGTAAATTTCGCATGTGAATTAAATGCATTTTAATATTCCCTTCTGACAAAAAATACGTTCACGATTGGGTGGCTACAATAATGCAAAAATGCCTCAAAACAGTAGCTTTCGACCTGATGTTTTTTTTGCAGTTAATTGCAAGCGAAAGAATGAAATCGATTTTTGCAAACTCATGCCAATATCTGGCGATCGGCTTCATGCAAAACGACCACTGCACGATTCTACCATGCGAAAAAGCTGCTGATCGTTTTATATTCTTTTGCTTCGTAAAATGCATTTCGAAAGCAGAAACATTCCGGCTCCGGTGAACAGCGAGTGAGAGGAAAGAAAGGAACAATCCCGGTACAGTTTACAAACCATTGATTGAGCAGATTCCCTAACCAATTCGGATGTGGGAAGCGCGAGTTGAAAATCCAATAATCATTAAATCATGGGTTTGCGCGAGTCGTAAAATTGGTTGCTTTACTTCACCTGACGACGTGCAAGGAGCAAGCAGCGTGCATTGAGAGAATAAATTGCATTTCCCACAGAAGGATCGCCGGCCAGGATGATGGGTGTTTGTGGTTTGAACTTTATAAAACATAAGCAGAACCGATCCTTAAGGTTGAGCTCGGTTCGAAGCCGAAGCACGGAATTAAATGAATTGTTGCGGTTTGTGGTTGGCCGAGGGAGGAACATTCTCGAGAGGGACGCACAAGTAACACCCGTAAGCGGGGGAGGTTCGAGACGAGATGGATTGCTTGTGACCGGTCCCGAATCGAATGAAAATGCATGCATCCCGCGAAGGCACATCACGTCACGCAAATGCAGCACGCCCCTACATACAAAACAAAGCCGTAATAAATAAATTGGCTTGATTGTATCGCCGCCGGCAATGGTATCGTGAGCGTCCCGCATGTCGCATGTGCGCCGATGGGGGGGGGAAAACCGATGCACATTTCCCGCCCGCCTTCAATCGGCGGGATTACGTACGGACCGGAAAAGGGTGTTCTGCCGGGTTCTGTGTTAGCATAAGACGCGGAGCATAAGCGAAAAAGCGTACGAAGGACGGCTTTAGCAAAATGACCTCTCGCGCGGGTGATTGGTTTGACATCGAACCATTGTGAGGAACCACGGGAAGAATTTAGGAACCGATGGAAGAAGCAAAGAGTAAAGTTTTCATCACCGAGCTGATCGGGTTTGAAGACGGGAGAAAGAGGCAGGAAATGATAATCTGCGGATGGGTTGGGCCAGACAGAAATTGCCGAAACATGAACGAATGATCATGCGAGCTTATTTATTAGGCTTTGTTTGCCGCGACCCGAACCTTAACCTTCACCAGAATGCAACAGCAATATTAGCAGAATTTATTTTAATGAACACAGCAACGGTTGCTTTTAATTTCTCAATCCACTGGCCAAGGCGAAAAGACCACCGTCCGNCTTGAAGCGAGCACTGTGCGCACAGTGCTTGAAGCGAGCACTGTGCTCACAGTGCTTGAAGCGAGCACAGTGAGCACACTTCGAGCACTGTGCTGTATTGTGCGCACAGTAAGGTGTGCTGTGCGCACTGTGCGCACACTAGCACTTTACCCAACACTAGTCCCGCATGTCGCATGTGCGCCGACGGGGGGGGGGGGGGGGGGAAACCGATGCACATTTCCCACCCAGCCTTCAATCGGCGGGATTACGTACGGACCGGAAAAGGGTGTTCTGCCGGGTTCTGTGTTAGCATAAGACGCGGAGCATAAGCGAAAAAGCGTACGAAGGACGGCTTTCGCAAAATGACCTCTCGCGCGGGTGATTGGTTTGACATCGAACCATTGTGAGAAACCACGGGAAGAATTTAGGAACCGATGGAAGAAGCAAAGAGTAAAGTTTTCATCACCGAGCTGATTGGGTTTGAAGACGGGAGAAAGAGGCAGGAAATGATAATCTGCGGATGGGTTGGGCCAGACAGAAATTGCCGAAACACGAACGAATGATCATGCGAGCTTATTTATTAGGCTTTGTTTGCCGCGACCCGAACCTTAACCTTCACCAGAATGCAACAGCAATATTAGCAGAATTTATTTTAATGAACACAGCAACGGTTGCTTTTAATTTCTCAATCCACTGGCCAAGGCGAAAAGACCACCGTCCGGCGTCACCGTCGTCGGCTGCAGGGTGCAAAAAGCAGGTGAATGCATCGTTTGCACTGCATGAAACAAAGCGAACAGCTATGCCAATTTAATGTGGCTTTGCGCGGTTTCGCTTAATTTGATCGATTTCCGATTACGCTCGCTGACCGGCGTTCGCATGCGCCTAGGGTCCATTAGGTTCGCGCTCAGCAGTACGCGCCCGTGGCCCTTCCTTTTCGGTGGTGCATGATTTAAATATTTTGTGATTTTGGACCGTAGATAATGCCACCCGGAGACCTTCGCTCGTTTTCTCACTATTGCCAATTAGGAGCGAGTGTTCCGAGTGTAGGAGAAAGAACGAACCTTTTCAAACGAGCTGCACTCTGCAACCCACTGTATATCACTGTATGGCAAAGTACTTTTTGATCGACCTCTCTGGTGTGGAAATGTGTGCGAATGGTATAGAAATCAATTTTGCGGCGACGGTGCCAATCGTGCTTTGGCACGATGATCGATGGAATGTGCCTGCATGCAAAACACGCTCGTCCCATCGCAATGCCAACCTGAACAATGCACTTCGGGAGGTGTGTTCGTCTGTTGAGGTCTCAATCGGCATCGCGATCGGCGGGTTGGAACATACCCTGCCTTAAGAATGGTGCACACTAATCAACAGCCGGGGCAGAAGAAAAAAAAATAAGCAAACTGCCAAACAGTTTATTGCACACGGGCAAGGCAAGGCAAAGCAGGCAAGGCAGCCAGACAGGCAAAATTAGATGATGAGGTTGATATTGAGGCGATTCACAATCGATCGGTTCCAGCGCCGGCCAATTGCTCGTGGACGTGATCTCGTTTGCACCGCTGGAACCAAACCGAACCGGATGGTTGATGGTTGGAAGAAGGGGTAAGAAGGCAAGGGTTACGCAGGGAAGGGCCTTCGGAATTGGTTTATGCGCAAGCAGTGGCGCTACCTTAAAAGGAAGCGTTGATTGAACCTCTTAATCTTCCAGCGACGAAAACCCGAAACGAAACGCCGGTTTCGCGCTGGCTGAACCAAGGGTTGGAGTGGGGGGGAGGGGGGGGGGGGGGGGAAGGGCAATCGGCAGGGAAGACAAGAGCTGCGCATTGCTGCGCACGAGTGAAAGACGGCCGGGGCTAATTTTCTGCCTCATTTGGGCGCGTAACTCTTGCTGTCCGTGCGTGGCACAAATGGGAAGCGCTCGGGCAGGAGACTTGCAAAATTGACAAGCGTGTCTGTGTGTGTGTGTCAGGTTGGTGAGACCGTGAGACGGTAGGATGCTACACGGTGGATAAAGAGAAAGAGAGAGAGAGATTGAGAGAGAGAGAGAGAGAGAAAGAAAGAGAGAGAGAGAGAGAGAGAGAGAGAGAGAGAGAGAGAGAGAGAAAGGGAGCAGAGTGCTGAAGGAACAGCAACAGTCAACAAAACAAAAAACGAGTAAAGATTAAGCAGCAGCTCACCGTGAATGACGCGGTTTAAGGTGGAAAACTTCACCCTTGCCGTAAAGGGTAGGGCAGTGCAGTGTTAAAAAGTGTAAAAATCGTATCAACCCGGCGAACGGAATTTGGTGATGTTGGTGGAGAATTGGTAGCAAGGTTTTTCGAGTAGCCAAACCTGCCAACCTGTCCTGTCTTTGCCCAAGGTTTGGGCAAACCGAGCAATCCGTCGGTGAGTAAAGAGTAAAAGCTTTAACAACATCACAACCTTCATGCCCGGTGGGGTCTTGAAGCTAGTGCATCAAATGGTGTGATCCTTCCTCATCATCATCTTCATTGAGCGCTTGTTTGCTGCTGGGCAGGGAAGAATTTATCATCTCCTTTTACTGTCTTTGTGGAGGGAGAGAATACAAGCGTTAAAATCAGCTCCTAACCAACTTTGCACTGGAACTTGCGTTACAAGTTTCCATTTCGAGGCATTCTATTCTTGTAACTCAATAAAATGTCTTATTTTAAATTTATTTTAAATTTTGAGTTAAATAATGCTTCGTATTTATTTACTCATGTTCACTCTTAAGAACAGCCTGAAGCGCCCCAAATCTATCACTTGCCACCCAGCAGCTACGTATGTCGTTAAAAACAGCCAACTGTAATGATCTTTTTATTCTCCTTGCCTTCAAGGGTTTATTTTTCATCCGAATACACTCATGCACTGCCGTTTTTGTTTTTTTGGGTGAGGTTTTTTATTCGTGTTACATATTTTTCATTCCTCACATCGCATTCGGCCACCTTACGGTCTCTCCCGCCTGGCGACATTCGGTGGCGTTTCGGCACCCTTAAATGCTTGCCCTTCAGCTTTAAAGCCTTCCCGCTTGTCAGACATGCCGAAACGGTTAATGTGCCTTTACTTCGGTCGGGCCACCCACAAATGTTCACCTTCCAAAAAATGGTTCTCCAATGTCTGGAAAGGCAGGCCATCCTTCAGGTGGCAATTACTTCGCCGGTGGTCCACCCGCGAAGGTGTACTTACAACGGTGTGATGAAACCGACAACAACAAACCAAAGAGCTGCACTATTTAGGGGCGAAACCGAACAGGCGCACAAAACGCCATCAAAAACTGCGAACTTTAGTGATCGGTGGTTCGGTGCCACTGCGAATGGGCTTTTGGTGCGTTCTTTGATTTTTCTTTCCCTCACTGCACATTTGGTTTTGGTGAACGATTTTCTGCACCATTACGGGCTGCAGTTGTCGTGTACTCTTTTGATATCTTTCCCATCTAGAGATTGACCGCTCTTCATTACCGTCGGGCGTTACATTGCCATAATACAGATATAACATACTTGTCGAATGTTGAACAAGGGGATACGAAAACGCTCACGTTCGCTGACGTTGTTGAAGGGCGCGTTTGCAACGAACGTTCCATTCCGTCATTCCGTTGAAAGTTTGCGTGCTTTGCCGAAAGTTTGCTTCCAATGCACGCGATTGATCGTCGTCCGAGAAGAAGATCATCCCAAAAAGTGATCTTTCACGTACGTTGGCGAATGTAGAACACGATCGCTTATCACAGCAAGGTTGTTTAGTTTAAGACAACGTGAAGCTTCTTATCTTATCCTTTCGGCGATCAAGATTAAACACGGAGCAGCGTAAGTGAAAGGGAACGGGAAGCAGTGGCTCATTTGCAACTTTAATTAACGCAAATTATCGCGTTCCTGCAGGAGGACGTCACCGAAACATGTGTTACCCGTCACACGCAAAGAGTGTAATTTATGTGTTTTTTTTCTCTAAAAAATATTTAATTTAAATCGATCTTTTCTACTTTTAAACGTGTAGTCGATTGTCGATTATCCGTTCCGCATGTTTACCGACCGGTTAATCGATTTCCACGGATAATCGAACCAATTGTGTACGTCAAATGATTAGAATGGTGAATTATTGTTACGACAATTAATCAAGTTGAATCGTTTATACTGCTTACAAAAAATGTAATAATTAAACTTTCAACGTACTTTAGGCAAAAAATTAACTGGGTTGTGACGTTTTTTATTGTTGTTTCAGAAACACGGATGATACGTTAGCCTTTTAATAAGTACCCGGATAATCGATAACTACTGCAGATAACTAAACCTGGCGATTATCCGGTTGTGCTATTATCCGTGCTGCTTGTAAACGCAAATTTCAAAGGCGATTTGACATTCAAATTGCAAAACCAATGATGGCAAAAATTGACCAATGACGGCTTTAATAGTAAATGAAGCTCAAGATCTTAACAAAAGTTCAAGATTTATTTCGACGTACTGTTGCATATCATGTAATAAACATTTATTTATATACAGGTGTATTTGTGGGTTTACATTTTTATGTGATCCGTTGTTTAGTTCTGATAACCACAGATGATCTGTGTTCTAATGTATTATACAACTTTTTAAAACTTTTTCTAAACAATTGACTAATTATTGTCCATTTTCTGGTTACTTTTAGGTATGTCAAACGATGCGGATTGGACCAATTTATCCTTCGATAGTGTACAACTCAACATCCCGTTGCGTCTAGCGTTCAAATCGTAACTCAGCCATGCCTTTCTGGTACACAATTTAACCAACCGTTTGGGGAAGGGTCAATCAAAAACTGACAATCGTGTTTTTATAGTTCCAAAGCAGCAGAAGAAGAAACGGTGCTCACCACGCACGCAGCTAACCTTGGTTGAAATTTCCGAAAGTACAAGAACGCGAACAGAAATTCAAATTAAACACACACCAAACATTCCGGCTCTCCCTGAGCCGCTTCCACGAAAGCGCTGGCGCAGAAAGATTTATGGATTTTGATACGATCGGTCAGCGATATCTCACCCCGAGAAGTTGACCGGGGGTTTTGCAAACAAGAAGGAAGAAAAAATGGTACTGCACACCTTCCCCACGGCATTGGGCATTTATTTCCCGCATAAATTTTTCACTGCCAGCGCAGATCTTTCATCGCCACGAACGGCATAGCTACAAATCGCAAAAGGGCCTTGCGCGGTTCGTTTCAGTTTTTGTGTTGTTCGGTTGTTTTTGCAGGCGCGAGCATCATCGCTCGGATCGGCGGATGTCGGGAATGTCAGCTTACCATTTCATTAGCTTGACGGCTACGGGGTTGACACTAATTAGGCGCGATCGGATCGTTGACTTTACCCTCCCCCTTCTCCTCCCCTCCCTTCCCACACTCCACACCTCCTTCCCCGATCGGCGCATTGCATCCTTCGCTTCACCCCGGGGCCGGATAATGCCGTACTGCATCGCCCATTATCCGGTATCGGATCGGATCGGAAAGCCGCATCGGTAACCGAACCGACCGTCGCCTTTCGAATGCTGTCGGCATTAGAAGGTGTACGGCACCGGTGGAAGGTTGATCGGTTATGCATTATGTATCGCATAGACTATCAGCAAAGCAGCCGCCACACTCTGGGCCGGTGCGCGGTTCGCGCTGTCGATTCGGTTGACTTGCACGCCGCCCAACAGACAGCCCAACAGACAGCGCACTTCAAAACACTTGCAAACAAATTTCATACATTCATTCCACGATCCTCTCTCTCTCTGACTCTCTGTGTCTCCTGCCGCATGTCTTGTTCATGCGCCCTTTTGCACATGGCGCATTACATCGCGATACGAATCGACGAGGGAATAATATTTTGCACATCGGGCACCGCAGCTGGTTGGGCTGTTGGGGAGCCGCCTTTTCTGGTTGTTGCGCTAATCGTACCCGCGCGTCACGTCACAATTGAACGGAGGCATCCAGGCGAAGTTCGGTGCCACACCCTTGCAAACGCACGGCAGTCTCGTCTGTTACAATTCTGTCACTACTGGACTGGAGAGTGGTTGGTTGAATTCCCCCCGGGGCGTGGGGGGTGGTAACGATTTTGACATTTAACGACATCGCACACGCCACAATCGGAAGGCACCGTTTCGGGCTGTACGCGGGCGTTACGCAATTTAGAATATGCGCTTCGCCAGATCAATCCACCCGGCCACAAACCCGGGAGAAGGTGGTAGTGACACGTGTCATTAATAATCGTCTAATGGCTGCGTGGCCGCTTAAGCCGTAAGAATAAAATTCGCACACCTCCTGCGTGTTGTAATGAACTGTACGCGGAGGTTTTTTTGTGTGCACCCTGATGCGCAAAACAATACGAGCGGAGAAGAAATCGGTTCGCTTTGCCTGCAGATCTCACTACCCATTCCGTGCACGGCAAAATCGGGTGACAAGGCGTAGGTTTTATTGTAACGAGCTACGAAAACGTTTGATCGTTAGATTGAATTAATGCGACGCAAGCACACGAAAACAAACGCGAACCGATCGCGAACCGGGCAGGTGACAGTAAAGCCTGCCTTTTACTGTCGCATTAGACAGGTCGCGGTCGCATGTCCCAAGATTTGTGTGCTTGTGTGTGTGTGTGTGTGTGTGTGTGTGTGTGTGATGGACGGTTACGGTGTGACGAAAACCTGTCGTACTCGGATTACGCTGTATTTTTCTTTCCTATTTGATCGTAGCTGCAGCCTACAAAGGCTCCAACAGTCCTATGGTCGACCGCTTCAAACTGGTCGATGACATGAAGCACCTGATCTTCGGCGAGTGTGCCCCCACCGGGCACACAGCCACGGTCAAGTGGAGTTGATCTCATTTCTTTGATTGTCTAGATGAAATGCTCCATCGGGCAGATGGGGAGCGAAGGTGAACCGAAAACACCAGACAAACCGTTCCCGAACGAAAAGTAATAAATAAAATCTTCGCCTCGCCGTATCGTATGTTGCCAATGGTTGTGAGAGCCTAGAAGCATGGTGAAAATGGGGAAAGAAGAAAAGAATGAAAACGGCAAACGTGTTGACCTGACATGATCGATAACTACTTGTCGGTGTTACGATTCTCATGCGTCTAAGCATGTGAGCAGCCTTTCTCAACCTGTTCAAGCACACACAAATAAAAAGAAACAGAGGAGCCACAAAAGAAGTGTTCCCCAAAATGAAACACATCTAGTGTTTCCGTCCACTACTGACTTTTTTTGTTTTGTTTGGTGAGCGACTTGAATTACCCAAACGTTCCATGTTCCAGTCTCTTTTGCGTGTTTTTTTCTTGTTGTTGCAAAAAGCAAAGGAAGAAATCATAATCTTTCTGTCGTTTTATGATGATTTACATATCCTGCTATCTGACATGCATTTGGCTATTTTGTTCGAAATGTAACACTTATTGAATAATTTAGCGAAAGTTTCCTTTTCGGGTGAAAGTTGGACTGTGTGCTAATGTGCAAAAATGTGGATCCGTTGTGAAATGGTTTCACACGCAAATCGCCATCAACCCTGTGCCCTGTGATCGGTTTTGGGAGTGCCAAACAGTGAGAGCTGCCCGAACGCACAAGCGACGAACCCGCGGTGTAAGTGGTTGTTTAGTTCCCCTTATTTCGACCCGATCTATCAGCTGACGCTGAACTAATTAGTATTTTACGATCAGGTGGCAGTTTGTTTGACACACCATTCGGCACACATACGATTTGGCAAGCGATTGCTGGCCCCCGGTTACGTCTTCGCCAACCAAATGAGCGAATTCATTAGCAGAAAGCGAACGCTACCGTCACCACCCCGGGTGGTTGTGTGCGGGCATCTCATCATCCCTCGTGGAAAGGCCACCGATGTCTTTGCGCGTGTTGGACACGCCGGGAGATTTACTTTGGGCAAACAAATCTTCGCCCCGGTTGGGGCTTGAAGATTGGCAAACAACGGGTATTTTGTATAGCTGCGTTCGTGACACCGACACATGATTCCGGCCAGACGATGCCGGATGTCGTATGTCTGGTTTGTTTGCATCGTGCACAGCATGCTACCGGGAGCATTGTAAATAATGCTTAGTTTAAACAGAAGCAGTTGGTTTAGGGTAAATAATGAGCAAAAGAATGGGTGAACAAGATGCTGCAGAAAGGTGATTTTAATTATGAATATTATTAGTCTTCGATCATTCCTCCCGGTTTGATCGTATCGTTGTGAAATGAGTTACATTTCGAGGCGTATGAAAGAAAAGAATCAACATTACGAGTTACTTGAACGCACGATAAAAACACGCGAAAGACAAATAGCACTCGATGTACCAAGTGCTCTTTAGGGATGTCAATGTCAAGATGGACAATAAAACAAAACAAAACCAAAAAAAAAACTACGAATGAAACACCTGTCCAGCTTGGTGTAGCTTTGTGCATCCTTGTCACAGCAAACAAGGCCACTACCTCGACAGCAATGTTCACAATTTCTAGCGACAGCCCAGCGAAGAATGTCTGGTGCCCCGTTTGCTCGAGCCGCAAGGCAATTTCGCTTGTAATGGACGAACGACGAATTTTCGTACCCACAGCTGGAGGTTTTTGGTGGTGCTCGGAGCTCTCCACCGCATCGAGGGTTCCGATGGATGGAAACTAATAAATTCAATAAGTTTATCTTGCACTCAATATCTCTTTTGCGCCGCGTAAGCGATGGTAAAACAAGCGACCCAGCGCTGGTCGCGCTGTTTTGGCCGCCGGGTTTCCTCAATCACCTCGGGCAATCGTCACGTTCACTTCCCATCCCGATCGTGCACGATCGAATGTTCGCTTCCCAATCGAGCTGCTTCGAGCACGAAGGAAAAGCACCTCACTGTGGTGATGGTGGGAAAACCCTCCCAACTCATTATGCGTGCGTGAATGATGCCCAACATGCGGAGCCTCGAAGCGCTGGGCCACTTTTCTTCTTCGCTGGGCACTTCCAGCGTGCGCTTTATCCACCAAAACGCAGTGCCAGTACTCGAGCTTGTTGCCGCTGCCACGATACTATCGATTGGCGATTTTTATCGATTATTAGTCGCAGCTTATTAACTCTCGAATAAATTACGCCACGCGAATGAGTCTATTGGCATCGGTGGCGAGAGTGCCCGTGAAGTGTTGCTTGCTGCGATCCGCGATGTCCAAAAGGGACGGGCGTGTGTGTGTGTGTGTGAATGCTCCATACATCTGTACATGTAGAGCGTTTTGTCTTGCGTTTCTTCTTCTTTACGGCCAGCCTTCGCAAAAGGGGATTTTCGCCTGAAAGGCAACTGGCGGCAACTGGTCATAAGGCACCCGCCACCAAGCACCGATGCAGCAGAATTGATTCGAGCTCGAACAAACCGCCGCCGTGCATGCATCAGTGTTGTGCCCGGGCAATGCGACGTGCTTATGTCACCTTCAGTCGACCTCGTCCTGTCGCAACGGTTCGGCGCGGCCTAGGTTCGTGCGCACCGCACGCAGCCAATTACGAGAAAGCGCAAGAAAATTTGCATTTCGGGCTCGTAAATTAGACGCAAAAATTGCCCCGATCGAAATGTGTCGGCTGGTCGGTTGGTTTGATTTTGGATCGGTTTCAAGGGGACGCGGTACGCTTCTGGTGTGTGAGGCCCTATGAAAAACCACCTGTGTGAAGGGGAGATGACAAAAATGGACCGTAACAAAAGCAGCATCATCCGAGTTTGCTTTAACTGTGGCAAATAATTCGCTAAAAATAGAGCATCGGTGCACAGATTGCGTCCACTATTAATACTGATTTATCTGCATTAGGAAAAATTGTCGATCAACGTTTGTGCATAATGTTCGGTTTTCATACAGCCATTTCAAGTTCAGGCACCCTTCTCTGGCCTTTTGATTAACAAGCAGATTCGAATATCTATCATCACTCATGTTATGTTCGTTTGCAGGTTGGCTTGCGAGACTTCCAACAGGTGAAAAAAGATCTAATTAAATTTACATCTGATAAATTCCAATCGAAGCCACAAATCTTTGGCCTCATGTTCGACCGGGACGTGTGCGAGAGAGAGAGAGACAGCGAAAGGTTGCTTACTCGGGTTTCGTATTCCATGGGAACGTAATCCAATGTACGGCAGCTCAAACGAACAGAAAACAGGTTAAGAAAAGCACACGAGAAATAGAAAAATGAATAGCTGTGTTTTCCGCTAGAGGTTGTTCTTTGCTACAGGGCAAATGCACATAAATTTGATGCTACGAAATTAGATTCAATCAATAAACCGAATAAGAAGGCTTTTTATTCGGAACATGGTGACATTCTTCTACATTTTTTATGACATTATTTTGATTAAAAGTATTGTAAAATTTAATCCAAAAATTCCCACTGTTACACATATGGAAAGCGAAACAAGTCACACGCAACTTTGATGCTGATTTTGAGTTCATGCAACATCGTACAATGAAGATCGCCAGCGTTCATGCAACGTCGCTTGATGGTAGCATTATTTGCTCGTTTGGGGCATGGATTTTAAAAACCATACTTAAACGCCCGTACTTTCGTGAGTGTACTAAAATAAATATAATTATTGTTAGTACATCCACAATAAAATAAACTGTCTCAAGATCTCGTCACAGAAATAAAACAAAATTTATGTCACACCCGCAGCTATAAATAACAATCTTTCATGATTATCACCATCATTCCTTTCATCGATGCCGGGTGTTAACAGCGCTTGGCAAAATCGTAAAGCTAACAAATGGTCACTATTCTACGCAATATGTTTAATGACCGAACGGCCTCAAACCGGTAAGTCTTCGGCTTGCCAGCATAAGCAACGAAAAACGATCATCTTCCAGCGGTGTAATATTTTCTGCCACAGGAAAGGTGTATATTCTACACTGTCGAGTTTTACCACGCGAGGGTAGCCCGGCGTTTTGCCTTTTTGGCTATATTTGCGCATTTCATAAAAAGTGCAAAAGTCGCCACTAAAGCGATCGTTCCAGCTTCTTGAGCGCTTCAAACGAGCAAGGGCACTTAGGAGCCTTCTTTTTGGCGAGCGTTTTTGGCGGTTGTTCAATATTTGCGACCAGAACATAAGTGGCCGCTTGAGCTCGCGCGTGTGCGCTCTCGTCCGTTCGACTCTTGTCCGGAGGAGGTCAAACCGGTCGCGCCAGCAGTAGTGGAAGGTTGCGCGGACATCGTAAAACGTTTCATCCGTTATTGTCACATCATCCATAGCCACAAATCCGTCTTGCAGCTTGTTGCATCCCTTTCTCCGTGTGATGTTGGGTCGCTTTGCAAAGCGGAACGTTTTTGGACGGGTTTTATCGTTCATAAAAATTGGCGTTCTTTCATGGGGTCACAAGCACCAAACCGTGTGTAGTTTTTTTTTTTTCGGTGCTTCGATGCATATTCATTAAAGTGTGCTTATTTTGTGGATGTGGTGGCTGGGATAAGTAATCCGAGGCTTATAAATGATAGCTTACGACACCGGTGGGGTACGATCGAACTAAACCTCCAGCCAATACAAGGTTCAGGCTGAAAAGAGTGCCTAATCGTAAATCATATCAGCAACATCTTACTTTTTTTTTGTTTTACCGGTGTCATTAATTCGTATCAACAAGATTTGGAATTTCAAACCGGAAAGCTTCAAGAGACTTACTTATCTTAATTCTTTACTATCTTTCTACATTCAGGTTTCGACTCAATTTATTAGGCGATGAAAATAAAAATAATATAAAGGAAGCAATTTGAATCCTCTTCTACTTTTTTATTGTGTTGTAAGACATTTTTATCCATTTAATAGCATTTTAATGTAATCCAACGACATTAGGATGTTCGTCCAAAAAAAAAAAAAGTAATGACAACAACTGTGTTATTGTACAACATTTATTGGATTTGACATTTATTGGTATTTATTGGTATTCGAGAAATACGCTCATCTAAGGCATCCGATTTGGTATTATTACAAAATAAATGGACATATGACATAACGTACTCATTGGGTTCGTCATCTAAGTGCCATATTGGATAATATGTTAGTCTAATGAGGTCAGTATGAAGGTATATTTAGTAAAGCCAATTGGCCTTCCAGAATTAGTTAGAAGCATGATAAGTGAACTTATCTATCTCTTGTCGAGTCCATTATATATTAGAGTTTTAGATGCTTTGATAGAGATACTTTTAATGATTTCCGATGACTGATCTCAGAATCGAATGAATAAATCGAATCAAACGAATAAATACAAAATGTACGAATCCACCCATGGTCAAGCAACTCAGCGATCATTTTGCCCTTCATATTGCATGCTGATCTTAAGCTCTGAAACTTCTAGGGATTGGTTCAATATTACATTATCAAAAAGACGAATTAGACGACTAATCTATTCAAATAGTTTAAAGTACAAGTATCTCAAAGAAGTTCTGAATGTTAAACTCTTTTTACATATAGAGCGTTGTTATCTCTAATTACAAGGTCATAACTCACAGTGTGTACCACTACTATGCGAATATTGAGTGAAAATTTGAGAAAATTATTATTGTAGGATCAGTTTTAGTTAGCACAAACTACTTTAAAGAGGCTTTTAGAAACCCCCAGTAGAGGTCACTATTATTTATACAAATATAAATAACATATCTTAAATTATATTCAAAAGTTTATCACCAAGAGTGCTTGCTGAAGCTGGTTTTCCCATACACCTGGATCATATTTTCAACAAAGCTCGTGAAAGGAAACGACCGACAAATGACGTCTAAACATATTTCCTAAGCAAAGCATTTCCTGTTTGGCAGGCAGCATAAACAGCAACAAAAACTGAACCAAATAAATTATTATTCCCCCGGTGAAACTGAAACCTTTTGCCACGAACGGGCCACTGGGCAGGCAGGACCCGGCCCAGACAGCGGGCTGTGCTGGTTGCATTATTGTAACTCTCCTGTAAAACATCACGAAAATTGCGTCCGGTCGTTTCCGTGCGCGACGCGTGTACAATTTCATCGCATGGTAATAACTTACGCTGCACAACTCATCGAGTCGACACGCCGAGATGCGCTAGCCAGCAACAGTGCCGGCCCGAGAATGGTACTCCTTTACCTTTTCCTATGCTTTTCCCTAGCGTATGTTTATTACCTTCTTTCGCTCTCTCTCCCACTCTCTTTTTCTTTCTCTTTGTGCTTCTTTCCCTCCGCATGGTTATTTAATATCTTCTGGCAGACTGGGCTGGTGGAGTTACCTTAAGCATGTCATCCCGTGACTTCCCATTCATGCGCTCACCATTCAACTTGACGTTCGGAGTTCGGAGCCGTTTCAGCACCACTCTCTGGCCGCCTTTACATCCCCAGCCAATCACCAGGAACATGATCAAGTGTCGGCAGTTTTGTAGCGCAGCTCAGTACAGCAAAGAAACAAAAAAAAAAAAGGAAACACAGCAAAGGAAGATCGCCACGTGAGCCACCCGAAAACGGAGCATACCAGCAAGCACCGAAATGTGTACTTGACGCATTCAAAAAAGAAGGCATCGAGTGTTGATGAACGGCGGGAGATTGGGAGGCTTGGGAGAATGCCTCCTTCTTTCCTACCTCTCCCCCCCCACCCCTTCTTACCGCTGGTCCCGCTCGTAATTGTGAAGGGCGACCCGGTTTTTTTCTCTTCGTTTGCGTTTGCGCCACGGTCTGATACATTTCTTAATTTGTTGAAATGTAATATATTTTAATGGTCCGATCCATTGAACCGTTTTATTATTTATGATGTTGTTTATGCTCAATTAGACCATATATATAAATATGGAGAAAACGACGCTCGACGCCATCGGTCCTGTTCGTTCTTCGCCGTGTCAGCGCGTTTGGTAAATTCAATTTTGCAGCCCTTTTTTTTGCGTTAACCCAAGACGTTCGAGATGTGCTTGGCAACAATTGGGCCGAATGAGATCCCTCCCACATGGCAGCACCGGCTAGCCAGCCCGCTCCATACCTTTCCGGCGTGCTCCAGTCCCACACACCAGCTGTGCCAGTCGGGAAGGTGGATTATTGTAGCCCTCCCGCTTAGCGAACCCATTTCAAGAAGCAGACTGGCGTTGAAAAGCGTGGAAGAAAAGGCTGGTGTTAAAGTAGAGCGTGTATCGATTTTTTTCTTCTACACAGCTTCCCAAACAGCTTCCCTGGGACGATGGCGGAACGCGGAAGGGATGTTTTCGCAAAACGGAAAAACGAAAAGAAAACAGGAATGATTTATTGATTTCCATGTGAGGCAGCCCAGCAGAAACAGTCTCCCCGAAACGCCAGGACGAGTCCGTGTGGCGATCCGTAACGGCGGGATGAACCGACGAAAGCAGCCGGTTGGAGACAAGAGCGTGCCGGTGGTTCGGCAACTAGATCGGCCCGGTTCGATATGGCTATCGCACGACCCGGAATGTAATGCAAACGCCTAACAGCGGTCGCGCTGCAACACGCGAAATGAATTTATTGCCGGCGGGACCTTGCCGGCGGAGGAGGCTTAAAGACTGGTCAAGCTGAAGCTGGCCCGTTCGGCGCGAAGGAGATCGTCATCGTAAAAGGAAACACGCCCGTGGCCGTAACGGGTGGTAACGTTTTGTTTGTTTGTTTAGCAGCGAAACCCGAACGGGCGCTCCCCGCTAATAGCGCTCTTTGGAGGCCTTTGCCTACGATGCTACGCACCGAACTGGGGGGGGTCTCCCGTGTTTTGCAAATGATTTTCCCGCGATCATAAATCACTTTTCTAAGCCAACGGCGGTGGGCGTTGTATCCTTGTTCCAGTTAGCGTCCCGGGGTGGCTTGGGTGGCTTATTAAAACATATGCAGGGGGGGAGCTAAATAGTAATGTGCGATTAGAAGTCGTTAAAGAAACGATCGTTTGTAGCGCACACAAGAAAAAGAACAAACGTAACCGATCGATGACTGTTTTGTAACAATGTTTTTGATATTACAATCTTGCGAATTGGAGTGACGACGTAAACAGAAAACAACACAAAAAGGGAACCCCACCCGATCGTGAAACAATGGTTGGCTGTCATCGCGCCATCGTTGACCATGATTGACAAATTGATCTGTCCTTTGTGGTATCCAAATTTGGGCAATTGCTTCATTTTGCGCGCGACAAATCAAAATGCCACGGGTGAAGAGAAATGGAACACGACCAGACACGGTGAAATGCTTTCTGGTAGAATTCCTCGTGCTCACTCACTGCTCCTAGTTTTTGCTTCTTCCCACTCCCAGAACTGTAAATTGATAAAGCTTTCGTTTCGGGGTTGAGTAATTCCGCAAAATCGGCAGAATGAAAACGATAAAATTGCGCACATTGCGATCGGTACCCGAAACGTTTCCTTACCCAGGGAAGCGAAAAAAAAAGAGGTACAACCACAATCCTGTACAACCTTGTTACAGGCGTCAATTTGTCATCGGGCCGGCAAAAATTTTGTCAAGCTTTTTGTCCACCGAAAACCGCTGTGGTGCAGGGAAGCAGCAAACATTAATTTCGTCATCTCTCTCTTTTTTTTCTGTTTTGTTTTATTAATGTTGTGCTGCTGCTGCTGACCGAGGTGGCCATCCGAATCGGGGGAAATGGATGGAAACTTTTTGTTTTGTTCTTTGGCAACCAAAGCGGCAACGTATGTTTCGCTGTCAGCGAATTTTACTTCTGCTGGTGGCTCGATTCCATGAGTGTCCTTCGCCATCATGACGGGTTGCTTCCTTTTTCCCATGCCTTTCCCTCGCCGCTGACCCTTTTTGCTGTCAGCGGTTGGTCTGTAATGTATCGAAATGGTGTAGCCCACGGAAAGCTTGGGAAGATTAATGACGCACCGAAAGTTCGGTGCGGTGGCCGCTTCGGGCGCCGTCCGGAATTCTTTCACCGCGGCCAACCGGATCGTGGCGGCGTTCGATGGACGGAAGACATAAATAAAGGCTGGTTCGCGGTGCAATTGGTGGGCTTCTTTTTTCGTTTTGTTTTTGAGATGCATTGCCAACACGCCGACACAGCCCGATGCCCCAGAATGCCCTTTAATATGGTCATTAATTCCGCTTGTATGTTGCTGCATGTGGTTTTTTTTTGTCTGATTCTATTTTTCAAGATGAAGAGACACCTTTGGCAGCAAAACATTGACAGCGGCGTCGAAATGATTTGTTTTGCCGTACGTATTTGTCGCTTCGCTGCACATGTGTCTTTATTCGCGGCTTTTTCTTTTACCAACAAAACAGAAGGAATTGGAATGCAACCGCATGGCAATGCGAATGGTTTGGTAAATATTTTACTCTGTTGTGATCGGTGAGGGATTGTGGTCGATCGTGAATGAAAATGTTTTCATCCCATGAATAGTGCCCTATTAAGCAGGGAAATAATCAATTTCAATTCGATCGTATCGATTGGCACGATCGGGAATAATATTTATACGGTTTACTTGCTTTGAGTAGTTTCATTAAAATACGTTGCACACAACTCTGTCAAGATTTATAATTTCTTCAATTCGTTCGTTAAATTGATTCGTAAAACATGACACGTAGCAAGATTGAAGATCATTTAAACGTCCTCATCAATAATGATCGTAGCCACCATACTAGCACACTATTTATTTCTCCCACCGATTGCTACAAACAGTATAAATCACGTGAATTGCTCATTACGATTACAACTGCGCCCACGTCATCGAAACAGCTGTGTATCGTATCGTATCGTAATAAAAATAAAACTCCATAAAGCTCACCTCCCCCTCCCCTCCCACGAGGTGTGCGTACACTTTCCCGCTCATCATCTTTTTACATTTACATCTTATTTATGCCACCTCGGCGGTAAAGGTCTAACACCGAAGCGACGACCCTTCGGTTTGAACAATGCACACGTTGAACTTTCGCAGCTGCAGTTTCTAGCAGTGGAAGCGAGTTGTTCGCTTCACTTTTTTGTTCCTTTTTTGCCCTGACTAACTAACTAGCGGAGGTTGCACAAGCCGATCGCATGGAAGTATGCAGGCGTAGTCACAGCTACGAGGGCAACGTTTCGTGCGCTGCTTGTGAGCCGTTGCACGAGAAGGCCACCAATGAAAGCAAACTTGAGGTGCGATGATGAGCAATGCGCATCATTTGCACAGCGAAACACGCATGATGAGCGGATGCGATCGAAACAGATAAAATTTTTGAATAGACTTAAAGCAGAAAACACATATTGCAGTAGGAAATATTCATATGCATGATTTGCAGAGCAAATTGCGTGAAGTTCTCAATGAAATTTTTTTTTTACGATAAGTGCACATGTGAAATTAAATATTTTTCGTTTAAAATATGGTGTGAAATAAAATCGCAATAAATATCATCACATCACACCACCACAAATTCCACAACAAAACCAGCGGCTTCAACGCGTCGCATGCATTCCGCACACAGATCACTCTCACTTTCGTTCTCCTCCTTCTTTTGCGCACGGTTATTATTATCGATGTTTGGCTGAACGTGTTGGTAAGGGAGACGGTTGCCCACAGCAGCAGCAAAAAAAAAACCGATCGTTTCTACACCAAAATGGGCACACTAAGACACTTTTGTTCCGATGCATCATCACCATCATCGGCCAACCTCACAGACCACTGCACTTGCACTTTTTACGGTGTTTCTTCTGTTGCTTTTGCACGCTTGGGTCGAGTTTACGTACGCCGCTGAACTGAAGATCACGCAAACTTGTCATGTCATCGGGGGGTCATCTTCTTTGCGGATAAGGTAATACAAAAAAAAACTACACTTGAATATCACACCATCAACGCTACACACACTCACACACACACACAGACACATCGGGATAGCAGTAAACACTAGCACAAAATTCCTTGCACAGGACAAACGGGTAATCATCGAAACGGCATTCCGTTCGCCGATGGGATGCGATTATGTAAAATGGGCAGAAGACTACAAGCGATGAACCCCCCGTTCGGACCTGTTGCAGGTCAACCCCCCAACCCCCCCTGATCGGTGAAACTCGCACCACTCGCCACACCAATGCCACCCGTGCCATTCTTGCATTACTCACCTGTTCTCTGAAGATGCGCTTGAAGCCGTCGATCGAGTGTTTGTCTTCGCCGAGGATCGCACTGAGCTCGGAAATCAGCAACCAGCGGCGCTTATCACGCCGCACCTCCAGCTCCATCGCGCTGACGGATGGTTTTCTTGGCTCGGCGGGTGTGTTGCCCGTCGGTGGCACCGGGTCACCGCCACCTCCCAACCCATTCACCAGCCCGGCCGCGATCGGATCGAACGGAACAAGCTCGGTGGAGTTTTTCTTTTTCTGCTCCGGACCGTTGGCGCCGCCAGTATCGGCCGACACTGTACTCGCACGGCTGCCCGTCGATGAGGCGGTTTCACTTTCGTTCGAGTGCAACGAGCTGCGGCGCGCGTTCGGAAACACGCCACCGTCCGACGGGCTATGGGCAGAACTGTGCATATCCTGCAGATAGCTGTCGTTCTGGCGCAGCACGAATATGAACGGATTTTCCTCCTGTGGGCGACCACTTTCACTTTCATTCGGTACACTCTTTTCCGCGGCCGAGGACGATTGCTGCGGCAGCTCGTCGGAAAAGGACACTTTTTTCGGTTGCTTCTGCCCGGGCTGGGGCGAGGGCGATCGCGAGCTGCCCGCTGCCGTCGGCTCACTTTCGCTTTCACCGGTGGCCACGGGTGTGGTGGGCCGGCTACGGGTATGGGGAAGGGACCCTTCCATCGTGGAAAAGGGGTTGCAAAAACGATCACTGTTTGGAAAATGGGTCTAGTTTATCTGAATGCTCTATGAAGAAGAAATAAATAATATGCTGAGAATTGTAAAACTATTTCCATAATTTTCCGAAGCTTCAACACTGAGTTGACTACACCTTTTTTCCTAATAAATATTCTTTAAATATAGTTTAAAATGCTTCAAGCCTATAAGAGAACAATTTAATACAAAAGACTTCAACGACTTTTGTGTTCTTTTTCAAGCGACGAACCCTATCGAAAGCAAGACAAACACAATTGTACTGCTGTGCTAACCAACATTATAAAACTTTTCATAAAAGCACGACAAAAAATCACAATGCTAAAATTCAACCGAATATACGTACAACACCAATGAAAAAAAAAACCGAAACAGAGTCACACAAAACTGGAACACTGGGCACACTATTGCAACGGAGAACCCAGGAACAGCAGATTCGGACCGTCGGATGTACGGCCTGTCGTCGGACACTCGCGGACACTAGCGCGGTCAGGACGCGAAACGAAACGAACGCACGCCGGATCGAGCTGAAACTGAACTGTGACACCGAGTGGCACTCAGCCCCGTACGCAGCCAATCGCACGAGTCTGCCTTGCGTGCAGACTGTGCCCAACCGCTGGAGCATGGATCGTGCATGAACGGCCACGACTCGGGCGCTGTTTTGGTCTCTTTTTCGCTTCTTCATTTTCCGGTGAAGCAGATCGCGAATGAACGCAGCCGCTGATCGTGGCGCTACAGCGAAACGCCGGTGAGTTCCCGCGAAACGATGTGCGGCCCGATCGGATGTCGATGGTCGCGCACATGCCCTGATGCTGATCCAATTCACCCGAAGAGTTGTGCGTTCGTTCGCTCGGTGAAACGGTTCAGAGCTCTGGTTAGGGGTCACATTTGACTTGATTAGCACTGGCGAGAAGATCCATTGACTTTGCATCTGCTGATCAGTTGGCCGATATTGAGATGTTTAGGGTTTTTAGTCATTAGGACTAACTCTTAAGCATGATTTTTTGTTGAGACTCGTCAATTATCAAAGAAGAAAAAAAATCAATCTCAAGCTGACTAAAACCATAAATAAAACCTTATTGAATCACCTTATTGAGCACGGGACATTGACCGTACTCCACGTCAATAAATCGCACGTCAAATTGCGCTGGATGTTTGCATAATTTTAACCAGCGTCAACCGAAGGGCTTAGAGACGGTGTAAGTGATAATTATAAATTGAATCCAATTATCTCACGACCGGGAGCGCGAAATGTATGTGGCCCGGGGTAGAGTGGACCGTGCCGCCTGACCAGCGCCAAACCCCTTTATTAAATCCTTCTGCCAGTCGAGAGCAGCTCGACTTAAGTCACATTGATTTCTTCGACACGCTACCACCGGTCGGCACCGTTCCAGCTGCTGATGATAAACCTGGCTGGCGTGGCGTGTGCGACCCGAATGACGGTGCGATTGTCCGCGGGAATAATAATTTCCAATTTCGATTTTGGCCAAGAAAAGACGCACCAACATATGGTGCACCGGGTCCAGCCTTCGACCGCGATGACTTCATTATCGGCACCGGCTTAATCAAACCTCCCGGCGAAGGTTGCGACCCTGTGCAAGCGCAACTTGGAAGCTTGCCAAGTTGATGGTGGGATAATGGTTTATCAACCACCGGCGTATGTGTGTCGTTGGGTAGTCTTTGAGTGCCGGTAGCATCGATCGATGGGAACGGATGCGCCGCATTAACGTTCTAGTGACGGTTAAAAGGGGAGGTTTCGGTGGTTCGACCCCGATCCTCCTTTTGTGACGAAAAGAAAAAAAAAACCGATCGATTGATTTTTGTGTTTTTGTGATGTTGGTGTTAGTCAAACAGAGCAATGAACGGGACACGGAACCTTGGGCAAATTGCATGGAACCAATGAATAGGGGGATGTAACCATCGGGTGATGATTACGATGGGCCAATTTTCATGCTCTTAGAGTGGAATTTAAACGAAGATGATTGAAACTGTTTGCGGAATGTGTTGGTTTGTTGGTTTTTTTACGTTGTATATTAGGTATGGTTAGTTTAGAAAGTGGTCTTGACTATTTGCTTTTTACTTCCTTTTGGTTGGTTGGAATTGAGCATTCTTTGTGTTTTTTTTTTTTTTGCTGTTGGTTGAGAAGGTTGAGAAGCATGATCTTCTGGCTAACTAGCAATTTCATGCAATTGTGGAATGCTGAAATTAAGAAATGTGCTTCATTATACAGCACTCAAAAATCTGCTTTGAACAAAGACAATTTTCTGTTGAACCGTTCAAACAGGTCTGCACAATCTATTTCAACACAATCGTAAAATTCAAGCAAGCAACCCAATTCAGCACTGCTTAAAATAAGCAACCTTCGACGTACGCCTTTTTCATACGCCCGTATTGATTTGTTTTTATGGATCCGTGCCGTCACACCGTGTGCAAAATGTGTTCCCTGTTGATTTGATGCCATTTTTCATCGCGTATCTGGGGCACAACAAAATTTTGCATCAAACCCTTGTGGCGAGTTGAATTTGTGACGAAGCAAGAAGTACGCGAACCGCTTGTCGTCATCGTCCGGTGACAGACTACGCGGAACCGTATGCCATGGATGGTTGCAGCTCGTGCGAACCTGCCCGTGGGCAGTGTCATTTTTCACCAGCGCACAAAGATTCGTCACCTTCGGGAGAAGGTTTTGTATCGCGCGCACCGATCGCGAACGTTTGGAAGTTCGTAAAAGATGATGTCCTTCCGTGAGGGATGCGTTTGCAGCGAATATTAAGATTGATTGTTGTTGATTTTTCTCTTGACATTGGTTGGTTTTAAGAGATGGCTTATACAAAAAAAAGACCACCAACCTTTGTTTTTATATGCAATTGTTAAACAAATTTGTTTGCTTTCCCTTTCTTTTGCTGCCTATTTGTATGTAAGTTGTTTATAAAAATCTACACCAATTACGCATTAATGTTTCTTTAAATTGTTCTCTTTCAATAAATAAACAACGGTAGCTGTTCGCAAACGAACGCCTTCCCTCTCGCGAACCAGATACTACGACCCAGCGTCGTGTTCAATTAAAGCGGAGTAAATCAACGAGCCGATAGCAATCGGGGCAGCTCGGAAGCGCGACGGCAGCGCGAAAAACTTAAAATCCTTTAACCGGCTGTCCTCCTAGCCGGGCCGGAACGATCCAGAAAGCACGAACTCGCGATCAGGTCGCTGTTTTGCGACTAAAGAGCCTTCAGCTTCATCTAGCTGCTGGTGCGCACCGTGCGACTATTCCAACCGGAAGTGAATGTTACGTTCTAGAAGCTTCCGTTGCTGTTTCAGGGGCAGCAGAGTTATCTTTGACTTCGTGATGACTCATCGAAAGCAAGGGGGTTTTTTTCCTCCGATTCGGTAGAAAAAGATTTATTTCTGCACCCTCTGAGTCGATCTCTCGTTGTCTTCAGTAGCGATTCGGCAGTGGCATGTTATGAAATGCCCTATCAGACATCCTTCATCCACCGGTGGATTATTGAATTTCGCAACAAAACCACTACACCGAGGTTGGTGCGTGTTAAGCTAAAGCTGCTCGGTGGCGCCTTCAGTTGCCTGCAGCTGGTTCGGTGATAAAAAAGGAACATAAGGAACAACCAGTACAACTACAACTACCAGAAAACAAACAACAAACCAACCATCGTATCCCGAAAGGTACGAAGTTGCGAAGTGGTTTTACTTTGTTTTCCCATATTTATTTTTTTGTGTTCTTCCAAAACAAAATAAAAGGTGGTCCAGCGTTCGAGGCATCATAAAGTTGTGCACCGTACAATCATGCACTGGAGGCGCGCGATCGGACGGCAAAGTTCGCGCCGCCAACGATGTGTAGTTTATTTTGGCTCAAATTTACATCATTATATCAATCACTTCAATTATGCCCGATCGAGCAAGACGATCGCGAAACCGATCGGTTCGGGTGCGAGCGCAATCGTCAATGCACTGTGGCGCACCACTAGTGTGACATTCTTTCGGGGGTTGTTGTCGATTTTTTTGTGGGTTGCTTTTCGTTATGCCCTTTTCTTGCCTTGGGAGTTTATTTTTATGCTTTCGGTGCTTGGAAATGCGGCTTGCCAGCAGCACGGTGTGTGTGTGTGTGTGTGCCTTACCGCGAAGGATGTTATCGTGATCCCATTACTCCGACGTTAATGGGTTTTCGCTCGGGGGATGTTGTGATATTTGTGCCTGTGTCCTCCGTTCGCTGCAGAAGCTGTGGTGGAGCTTTTTTTTTGTTTTTTGGAAGCAAAATTAATATCCCACACCGAGTCACTCACACACACACACACACACACCTGGTGGGTAGCTAATAAATTGATTGTACTACACGGTGGAGGTTGAGCGTAATAACATTTAATTACCGATACCAAAATCAATCGATCTGCCGTTGTGCGGCGTTATTTCTTCCCGCTTTTGCTTCATTTGCTACTAATTTTGCGCGTATCATTGACAATCGGCATCAGGCGTGTCGGTGCGCAGATTAACAACGCGAAGAAGCTCCGGGGCAGCTTTCAGTGCGTCATTCGGCCCACTGGTCGGCCTTTCCGAACCAATTAATTGACCAAGTCTCTCCGGCAAGCGACGAACGGCAACAAAGGCACAAACCAGCTGAGCCAGTTAATCTGTTCTCGGGGCAATCTCATCTTTCGGGGCTGATGCCACCATTCTCATCGTTCGGCTAACTTGCCACCAAACCAACATGCGTGTGCCCGAGCCCAATTGTGTGTCCAGTTGTGGGTTTTTCATCGGATGAAGGAAATTAGTACCACTTTGTTTCGTTAACGATGATTAGTTCATTCATTACGGACGGATCGATAATCGTTGGCCGAAGGATCGGCGAAGCGATCAGCAATTTATCATCAAAACAAAACAAAACAAAAAAAACACGAAGTACCACGCCGTGCGAAAACGGCATCAAACGGCAGCATCCACACAAACCATCATTACGATCCGCATATACCTCGTGCAGCATAAGTAATGGGGCAAAGAGTTACTCGCCCATCCCAACCCCTTGTTGGAACCCTGCGTGTGTGCGTAGATCGTGTTGTTTTGGCTTTTTTTCCTTCGCGTTTTTGGAGCTCGCCGATATTGCGATTGGATAACATCTTGACAGCAAGCCGGCAATTGTGTTGCCAGCAAGCAAGCAACCCCTTGTGGTCATGCGCAGGAAGCCGACGAGCGTGATCTATGGGATGTTTCACCCGCGATGGTCTACGAAGCATCGTCCTCAGCGGGAGTAAGAGCATCAAAAGGAAAAGAAAAAAAAGGTCACGTCCAACACCTGAACTTGAAAAGCGCTTCAGGCAAGCCATTTGTTCGGAACAATGACACCGACAATGGTGCGGTCCACTCCATAACCATAATCTGCCGACAAAAAAACAGCGGTGCCGCTGTGCGCTAATTCTCATTATGCTTTAATGAGTTTTATTAGCCCACTACTTAAGAGTTGAATTGCGATTAAGAATTGTGCCCCGTGTGCGTTTCCCTGGGATAAGCCACTTCACATTTTCCGTCCGCTAATGTCCGAATGATGCTAAATCACTGCATCGCCTGCTTCGTGTTCTATTTATCATCTTAACACTGGTTAGAGCCGCAGCTCTAAGAGCAGCAAATTTAAACAACAATTTAATCTCTTCCGCTCTACTATTCCCATACCGAATCGTCACCCATCTGGACAGGGTCAGTTTCGCTCTCGAAGCTTCAATGCCCAAGTTTCTGTCCCAAGTGCCTAAGGAAATTCGAACCTTCCTGCAACTCGGTACAGAATCTTCGCAAGCAGACGCCTCTTCTTAAGCTGAGAGGGCTGAGTTACGATTACAATGAAATTTTATGGTTCTATAAACTGCACGGTTTATAATGATCGTTTTATGCTGATCTCGTTTTCGTTGGGTCTTCTTGTTGGTGTTTCAGACAGACAGACAACAGATGTGAGAGTTGTACGAGATGGATGAGATGATGGGCAACGTGGACGTGGACTTTTCACCAGTGTTGTTTTCGTGTTTTCGTTAAACCATAATGTAATGCTGACCTTTTCTGGTGCTTCCTTACATTCGGCGGTGTTGTATTTATTAGCTTTTTATAAAACCGTTTTCGGGAAGGTGAGCAAAGAAAAATCTCCACAGTTCACTATGAAATAGTATCCATCTGGTAAGAAATGTACAACAATATTTTTCTTAAATTAAATTACTGTACAAGTAACATAAATTTGTCGATCGTTTACGTGTACAGCAACTAAGAGGCTCACTTTCTGCATTGTTCTGGTAAAATACATAATTCTGCAGCCCACAAACGCTACCACCAAAACATCGTAATCGGACCACGAAAGCATGTCGTTTCCCTCGACACCACTAACTCATGCCAAAGGTCATAAAGGTGGAAAGGCATCACAAACGTGGCGATACAGCCACGAACTGCATGCGCAAACGTAACGCTACCATTTCCCAATTGGCCGGTGGATAATTTCATTTGCCCGACCATGAGTATCCTTTTCCGAAGGACATTGGGCCTTGCGCCCAAAGACTGCAACGAAACTGGCTTGGCGCTCGTGGACAGTACGCATCAACCTGCGCACCCCTTGGCGTAAAGGGTGCATAATTCTCGCACGGAAACTGTGCTAAAGCATGATATTTTCGTCGTTAAAGGGCGTCGGACAGGGAAGCATTGTCCGGCCCCTACGAAAACGCAACGAATGTCCGGTGGGCACCAGCAGGGAGTAGCGTGCGAAAGTAGAGCAGACCCGGGCGTAATAAGCTTCGGCGTAGCTTCCAATCGGGATGATTACGGTTTATGGGCAAAATTATTTTACGATGAACTGTTTTTAAATCGCACCAAAAGAGAGTATGGTAACGGTCACAACAAACGGCAGAAACAAAAAAAAAACCGCTCCATCGACTGAGCCCTGAATTATGGTTGGTCAAATTACATCTCCCGACCGGCCGGCCAGCCCTCCCCGGGGACTGCCACGATCTGCGTTGTCTTATAAAGCGCCTTTTGTTTTTGTTTCTCCCTTTTTTTGCTATAAAGCTCATAAACCATTTATAAATATAAGACACGCTCAGGTTCATAAATAATCATTACATTACATTGTTCCAATATTTACTCACTTTAAAAATGGATTTTTAAAACGTAATGATGCAGAAAACCTTTTTTTTTCCACAATTCAAATGCTTTTTGCTGCTGTGGAAGCGTTGTTGTTTTTTGTTTGTTTGGCATGCAATAATTGAATTATATTTATCCTTTCCTGTAGCTCATTTTCGAGGGCAATTTCAAAGATCAAAACAAATTTGTTTCGATGGTTGATGGTGGCCACCGTGCTTCCCCACGATTCGGCGGTTTGATCCGCGGGAAGTCTGATCTTTGCCTTTCAACAATCAACCCACAACAACCGATACACCCGAACGATCGTACAAATGTGGTCTCACACACAACTACACAAACACACACACACACACGGCTATGCGCCGTAATACGCACATAGCCACACATGATCTATGGATCCTGCCTTCATCCCTGCTGAGGCGTAGACGCAGGAGGGATTCGGCGTTCGCCAAAAAAGTCGCGGCCCTTGTGGGCCAAAAGACAAAACCCCGCGCATGATTGATGGTTTCGTTGAAAATGTAATAATTAGATATGCTCTATCGGATCCCCTCTCCCTTCTCCCTTCGCCCCTGTTCCCTTCTCACCGGGCACTGTGAATGGACACTGTTTAGTCGAAAAGGCTTCCTTCGCGCTGGGCGGCCGCTGGGTTTAAAAAAGAAAAGAAAAATACTAATCCGGCGTATGGCACGACCTCCCGGTGCACGCCCGCACGCCAACTTGTGCTCTAATAAATGAAATCAACAACGGTGCCTCGCATGCGCACGGCATTATGGAACCTTCCTCCTGTGTAGGCCTCCCTGGTGGAAAAGAACCGAAAGAAATGGTTCGACCCGGACGGACGGAACGCGCGAAGGCCACGCGTAGCCACGGCGAGGGGATGTGATGTGATTTGATCTTGTTTATCCGGCACCCAAGTCCGCAAAACGGTCCGTGTGCCATTTTTGTGCGGCACCATACAACGCGTCGCGGTTCGGTTCGGTTCGGTTCGAGCAGAAGCAGTAACAGCGAACGCGCTTTAATCTTCGCAAATCCGCTGTCGTCAAGTTGTTGGTCCAAAGAAGAAGCAAAAAAAAAAAGCTACACAGTCATCCAGTGGTCCGCCGGAGGTTGGCTAGTGTTGATTTGTTTTAATTATTTTTTTCCACCCCCGAAGCCTTCCCCGACGGGTGCTCCCCAGGGGATGGGA
Source organism: Anopheles rivulorum (assembly GCA_018908115.1). Taxonomy (NCBI): domain Eukaryota; kingdom Metazoa; phylum Arthropoda; class Insecta; order Diptera; family Culicidae; genus Anopheles; species Anopheles rivulorum. The sequence continues at coordinate 16,845,594 of STHB01000003.1, read as the reverse complement.
AGTTGAAGGGAGGAGACCAGGTGCGAGGTTGGCCAGTGTGTCCTACATGTGTGCTGTGTTTTCGATATTATTTTCATTTCTGCCCATCAACATGACTCTAACTCCCTTGTCGGTGTGCGAAAACATTGCCAACCCATTGACGTCAGCAGTAGCGATCGTTCCGTCGTCATCAAAGCAAAAAACGTTGGCACAAGCTGTGGCGCTAGCCGGAGATTAAACGTCGCTGCTAACCTTTGTTGCGTGCAGAAAGGTTTGGCCGCACCATGTTTGGCACATGGTGTTCTTGTCGATCCGCTCATCAGAGGTTAGACCTGACAGCCTGGCATTGCATCTGGTGCAGTGAAATCGCAAAAACTTCCCGTAGCCAAAAAATGCTTTGCAATTATATACTCGATTTTTATCCATTAATTACAGTTCCGTTTTTGGTACTGCAAATGCAACATTCTCAACTATACATTGTTTCACGTGAACAATGACCTTAGCGCCATAAACGAAACTGGGCGCCATATTTCACCTGGCTCATTTAGTGAAGCTTCAACATTTCTCCTCATTCACTTGCTGATCGTTTCAGCTTAAGTTAACCTACACGGCCGTATGTTTGATGCGGTATGATCATGCCCTATCCAATGCAAGATAAAAGCATTATTTCACGATCCAGCAATTAAAGGTAAACTTTTTAACCTCCGCACTCCGGAATGGAGTGCTTCGGTGCCTACGGGGCTAATGTCGCGGGACTAAAGAATCTCCTGCCACAAGTGCAAATTTCATTCATCCTCCGTCGTTAAAGTGGGTGAGTACTGCGCCTTTCGCGATTGCTGATATTCCCGAGTTCAAAAGGTTAAAGGGTACCATATGTCAACGTATCCGTTTCTTGGCAGTAGAATCACGTTCACGAAAAATCATGGAATAATTAAGTTAACCATTGCTTTAAAACACCGTAAGCATAAAAAAGAGAAGTTTAAAATTACTGAAATATTACATGGGCAGAGTTAATGGATCGTAAATCACCTGCTAAACTTGCTTCATACAGCAAACGCGAAGATATAGCTTAAAGTAATATTTCCTTTCTCGTTAGTATACATACTTAATTTTAGTTAATTACACTAAAAGAACCACTCAAATGGAGACCTTCTCATTAAGATACACTTTGCCGTTCGCCTTAACTTTGTACCGAACCAGTTTGTGTGTACTCTCTAATGCAAAAATGCATCGTACCGCAGACCACCGACGAATTGCAAGATGATTGATCGAATCATAATCGAGGCAACGGGTGGCAAATGAGAACCCACTTACCCGGCGTATGCCGGCGAAGGTTTGACAGATGGCCGAACGGGAATTGAGAAGAAATTAATTAAAATGCAATTTCCTGCAATCCGTGTACTTCAGTGAAGCCGGTTTCCCCATATACAATGTTTTATTGATCCACGTATCAAGGCACTTGCAAATAAATTAGCAGATTTTGTTGGTCAAACTGGTCTTCAAACACTGTTTGGAGGACATTGAAATGTCCAACAACTTCGACATAGGAGTGAAATGAAGATATCAACATAATTTTTAGATATATTCCATTAAAACACTTTCCAACCGAACGCAATGCATCAATTTGATTGAACGTTTATCTCTTGTTATGAACGATGACTGTTTAAATCAATCGCTTAAGGGTGCATAGATCTATGCCATCGCCTAACGAAATGTATCGCCATATCAATCTCATTCGTCACTTATGTATTAATGAATGCAAACCGAACGCGTCTCGACCATTAATCTGCAAAACTGAAGGGACCGAATAGCGAGCGACTCGAGCCAACGGCCCTTTCTTGATACATTGAAGTCAATAAAGTGCCCCATTGATGCTCTAGCGCTTAGAGCTCCAACGCAAGATGACGCGAAGCAGATAGCTATAACTGGCGTTTAATGTGAATCACCAGGTTGCTGGTAGGGAGGATCGTTTGACAGGAGATTAGCATCAGTCATCACAGCTCAACAGCTGGACGGACGTTCAACCGAAAAGCGCTTCCGCGGATGGAATATTGATGTACGCTCACACGCAGATGCATCACGGCTATTCACGCGGACGCAGTATAGCCCAGCCTTCCGTAATGCGATGACAAATCGTTGCGAAGATCATCCATTCCAATGTCGCGAGGCCATTCGCTTCAAACTCGGGACTCTCGGAAGGTGGACAGAAACATTCCAAATTGCTCGGTAAGTGAAAATAGACTTGTGCGAACGAACTATCGTCCCCGTGATGGATGTTATTAGTGACGAAGCTAAGCTACGGGAACCATCCATCTTTCCGTCATGACTTTACCCGATGTCACTGCTGGTATTGGTTGGTTGTTCAAGGTGGTTCCTGGTCGCAGCATTTGACATGACTTTGAAGAATTATCAACGTTTTTTGATGACACACACGCACATTATTTAGCGGAACCTGCTCATTGTGCCCTATACTCGGAGGCTCGGAGACACTGCTCTAGAAAAGGAGGTTCAGCTTAATACGCACCCATTCCAAAAAGGCTCTGCTGCACCTTCGGTCAAGGCTGCGGCAACCCGTACGGGAGAAACTCGTATCGACTCGTTCAACCTACAGTACTCCACATGGCGCAACCTGTACGTATCGGTGCGGGCTGCCGATTTATCTTTGCCGCCTAACAATTCAATTAACATATTAATTACATCGACGCTAAGTGCTAGACGCTGTACCGTCTCGGAAGGGTTTCCGCCCGCTCAGAAGTCTCCCAAACTCCCCCAGCCCAATTCCCCACACACCCCGCCGGTTGTGTTCTGCAAGGGTTGTGTGCAACACGGGAGCTAACCCGATTGCCACCGGCATGATTCTGGCCACCATTAGACGGGTTCGCTGTAAAGACTACTGCACAAATCTTGCGCCCGTTTTCACTCGGCAAGTGAAGAGAAGCGAATAAAAAGATACCGTTCCACCCCTCCGCCCTCCTCATCCCTCTCCAACACCCTAGTGTACGATCACAGATCGATCCCTTTCGGACTGGGCTGGAGTGTCGCAATTACCTTTTCCTTCCCTTGCCCAAGCGACAAGCACGACACTCACGAGACATGTCATGTCCTGCAACGGCGCACCGCAATAAATTATTCTCTACGAGCAGTACGGGACCGAGATTGTGCTCGTTCCACCCGCGGGCAACGTACGCGCAGTGGCGATGATTATCTTCCGGCCGGACGCGTTTCCCATTCGATCGGCCCGAGAGTTCAACCACGGCGACTTGCACCCGTACCAACACGGTTGAGGGGGGAGTGACGAGGAGGGTGGCAGTGGTAAGGGGTGGACGCGCGAAATCCGATGTCGTTGTGTGCTTACGGGTTTCGATGTTGTTCACGTCGAAGTTTGCCTTTTTCCTACTAAATACCCTCCCGGTTTGATTCCCAATCGATACATCCATTCGACGGGCTTCGGCAACTCTTCGGGTCTCTTTCTTTTTCCTCTTTCGAACGCATTTTACGTCGCATTCGACCGATTGACTTCGATTGCGAAAAATGTAATTAAAAGCAAAGAAAACTGTCCCCAAACGCGGACCGTTGCAATGGGGCAAAATTTAATGGAAACCACTTTTTTGCCTTATGCGACAGGATTAGAAAGATCTATCGCGCGCGTCACCAGCGGGAAGCGACGAACCTCCGCCGTTCGCATCGTATCGTTCGAGGTAAAGTTTGGCGCTAATGAAGATGTAACTTTCAAGCGTACCATGTGGTGCAATAAAGTACGATCGATTTTTATTGAACTGTTCAATTGCAAATGCCCGGCAAGAAGGCGAAGTCAGTATAAATATCCTGCGGCATTAGTGCGGTTGTAGCGCACTGTCAGTAGATTAAGATTGTGTGACAGGAGCGAACTTTTCGCTCGGTCTGCTCGGTGCAAGTGCATTTCGCTGGCTGCCATAGGGATTTGAAAACGAGACTTTAATTAAGCTCGGCAATGTGCACCGTGAGGAAGCGGGAAGCGATCGTAGCAAATTAACTCGAAACCGATTTAATGTTTACGATAATTTAAGAAATAACTTCAAAATACGTTCGGAATGGGAACGGGTGCTTCAAGGTACAGTATAAATAAATGCATATAACAAGTTGTGACAAACGGTATAAACTCGCGTGTACATGAATAAGACGGCGCGCGCTATACTTAAGACGTTTAAACGTCATAATAGAGTCAGGTCGGCTTAAAATGATTCGCTTGCCAGACGGTCAGCGAACAGCTTAATCTCTCCGGCATGAAGCTTGTTGTGACACAGGCAGAATATAATACGGTCACCTTAAATGTTGTAACCCAGTTGTGATTTAATAACGATCGATCGTTATTAAAAGAATTTAACCAGCTAACACACAGTAAGGCCAGTTTTATTAAAGATAATGAGTCTTTCGAGTTGTTTGATTGTTACCTGTTATTTAAAAAAAAAATTAATCTCGTAACGCATATCATTAGTTACAAACAGCGATAAACATCTCATGTCGAACGAAAGGGAACTCCTCAACCGGGTGTGGTTCAACGTTGTTTTTTTTCTCTTCTCTGCTGTTCGAATATGTTTTTTGAACCGATTAAGAGCACGGCATTTATTTTTTCTGCACGTGATTAGAATGTTTTTTTTGTTCCATCCCTTTCAGTCCTCCTCCTGCTTGCCGCACCCGTGGCCAGAGTGCCAAACCTCAAAAGTATTTGGCGCGGGGCCTCGTAAAACCATCAGGGTCAGCAGCATCCAAATGGTGGTCCGAAATGTGAAACATGCGATCACCGGCAGATAGTGGCCGCCCGACAACTTCCACACCGAAACTGATTATAGGGTTACCTGTTTCTTTGTTTTTCGTTTACTTCTTCTGCCAAACCGCATTGCAGGGAATGTACACGGGCGGTGGTCCAAAATTCCACCCAAGCTCAACAAAAAAAAAAAGAAAAAAAAACGCTCAAATATAACACAACAAACACACACGCAAACATTTTAATCGCACGCCGCAAAGTGAGATGTTTGGCGAATTTGTTTTTGCTGTTGTGGTTGTTGTTGTTGTTGTTGTCTTCTTCTTTCATCCTTCCTTCCTTTTCTTCTTTTTTTTTCCTTTTCAGTCTGCTCAAACTTTCAATTTAGTTGTTCTCTGTACCCACCCGCCCCATTTTAATGTTGTTGTTGTTTTCATTGTTTTTTTTTTTGATTTTTGCTTCTCCTGTCTTGTCTCAATCGATCGATTTTAAGATAATATATCGACATTGGTGGTGAATTCAGACCACCGAAAACGGCGTTCGGTGGAAAAGTTTCCTTTGGGTCCTTGCTCTTTCTTTGTGGGCTGAATAGCTCGTTGGATGCTCGTTTTTTTATGTACAAAAATGCGATCGTTTCTTACATTACTAAGTGAGTTTAAATAACACACACACACACACACACACAGTCAAATAAAAGAGTTTGATGTGATCGTTGAAGCATTTTCGGTAAGATTCCAACCGTCAGCGCAAGAAGCTGATCGATTATTTGTATTCTTCTTGCAATTAGCTCGTTTTTTCTGCACTGACGAGCCGAAAATAAGTGAAATTATCTCATTCTGGTGCAAACGTGTCACAATTAGGGCGCTCGCTAGTTAACGAGTCCTGCCATTGTTCGGTAATTGGGAGTGAAACGAGAGTGCCTTTTACCGTGGACAGGAGCACACGTGGAGCACACCACGTTCGTTGCTGTCGTGGTTGCTTCCAACCCGAAAACGCAAACGAAGCAAATTGCCCAAGGGACTTTTGGCACCAGGAAGAGAAGCGACGAACCCCGTGTTTTGTTTTTTTTTTGTTCCTTAATGTGTCACACGATTTAGTTTCATTCGGCTTCCCCTCCCAAAACAAAAAATGCATCCACGATCGCTCGATCAAAAGACAATATCGTAATTATCGGGGTGGAAAATTGCGTCCCTTGTCACTTGCGTTTCCTTGCGGCAAACCTTCGGCACACATCTCTTTCCCTCCCATACTCGGCTCGGTGGACCAACTACAAAAAGGGATCATGTGCAACGATCGTATCATGCAAGCCCACTAGCAACAACAAAAAAAAAATGGAATTTTATCAATTTACGTGCGGTTAGCATTCCGCGTGCTGTTTGCACGTTTGCCGAGAAACAATAAAATATTCACAGCTTCAGTTTTGGAATGCTTAATTTTCGTTGCATTTTTTCACACCGAGACCGCCAAAATGTTGTCTTTTTTCTTTTTTGTTTGAATTTAAAAGCCAAAAACACATCGGCATCCCATTGTTTCGCAAAGATTGTGCCGAATTGATGCTAAGAAACGAGAGAGACGAGAAAAAAAACGGAGTATTTTATTGGTTCACAAAAGAATGCTCGATGGAGATATTTATTGCACACTTATTGTGCTCAAAAAAGAAAAACGAGTTTAAACAATCGGTACGATTGTATTAAAAGATCATATAAATTTTATCACCTTTGATTGGTGCGTTCTTTCGCGCATAATGGTATGGAAACGTAGAAGTTTGTGTAATAAATTGTGCAAAAAAGTGTATTAAAACTTTAAAAACAAAAATGTTGCTGACTTAAAGCACCAAATTTATTGTACGAAATTATCCAATTTTGCACGCTTTGGAATTCTTCTTTTATTACTTTAACAAACGTTGTCAAACGAATTAAGCTTCACATGATGTTTCACGTGTCCACAATGCCCGTATCACAGGCACAGCTCTAACTTCAATTTTAACACTAACAAAACTAACAGATAATTGAAAAGTTGACCTGCCCGGTCAACATTTTAACCGCGCACGCAAAACGTATCTGTTCGTATCCCGAAGGCACTCGGGACTGATAAATTAATAATTAACCCCGAAAACCCAACCCGCCCAGCCCACCATTGCCCGGGACGTTTGTTTCGGGGCGATTTTCTGCTTCTGTCTACCGTTCGGTTTTTTGATCCGGTTTGAAATTCCGTTTGCCGGTGGTCGATGGCGCAAAGTGTGTGTGTGTGTGCCGGTGATGCCGACGGTGGCATCCCGTCCATTTATCATTGCAGAGCCCGAACGGGGAGTGGGATACGCCAAACTGGTACACTAACCGCAAGCTTTAGGGGGAGGAGAGGGGAGATTGTGGGAGGGATGGGGGGGGGAGGAGTGGGAGGAGGTATTGGTATGATCGGGTTTGTCGCTTTCCACAAACCACCTGCGTACGAGGGCGAGAAGTTTGTTCCATGTCAACGGGTCGGCGGATCGGTTTCTTGCTTACAGCGTACAACTTCGCGAGCAAAAGTGAGCTTGCTGCGAGATTGAACTGTCTAGTGCGTCTTATCTTTTCGTGCACGGCGAAAGGGCAAGCAATTTAAATGCTCGTTGTTTTTTTCTCCAGAATAGGGATGCATTTTCAGTGCTCAAGTGACCTGGCAAGCAATATTTCATTTCTTATCACACGAACACATCCTACTCCCGGGGAAACAGGGTGAACCATTCACTAACGGCAAAGCTTTTCATAACTCATAGAAATGATATAAATTGAGCTCATAAAACGTCTCTCGTCCTTTATCACTGTCCTTCTGGTGCGGGGAAAGCTGCAAACAAACTAGCAACGTGTCCGAAGCGAAGAGTTTCAGAGTTTCGCTGGCAACCCGGCCCTTATTTTGCCTGCTAGCGCATAAATTAAAATGATAAATTGATACCGGAGAACTAACATTCCCATCATTCCCAAAGGGGGGTTTGCGTTTGCGTTTGCATTTGCACAAGCAAGCGTTGTCGCGTTGAACATGCAATTAGCTTTATTTTTTGCGCACAACATTATGCGCACGTCGCGTAGTATGCAACTATCACGGCACGATACACGTGCGTCGGCATTCACTTGGCCGCATGCTGTTTCCATCTCGCCCGGGTCTGTTCGTTTCACTGTGAAACGTTTCGTTTTCTGTTTCAATTTTTTGTTTCTTCCTTTTCCCCGTTGGAAAGGATGGGAACGGCTTCCCGCTGGTTGCATTAGATTTGCCCACCGGTACGCGGTAAGTTATTTTAAACCGCTTCCCTCGATCGTGCTTCCATTATGAAACATTAAAGCAATTTTATGATTTTGTTTAGCGCTCGTAAGCATCTTTCGAAACATCCCATTACACCAATAATACCTAATCGTGGTCAATCTAAATGTGCAGTGTAGTGCACTTGATCGCATTACATTTGTCACCAAACGATGAAGATAAACGGGCACGTGTGTGTGTGTTTTATGCCTGGCGATTTCATGCTCATGGGGTTGGCGAATTCATATGTCGTTTCGGCGACAAAAAAAAACATCAGCTCAGCGAATGGGACGGTTTTGCCCGGACGATCGCTATCGGTTTGGCAAACAGGCGACAAATAGTCATCGACCGATCCGATTAGCGTAATTTAATCATTCGCTTTAGCCCGCTGCAGCGCTGCACGGCTGCATAAAAGGGGAAGCTTAATGCAGCATGCTGCTGCATAAATGAATAAATGTATGTTTGTGTTGCTAAACAAATCTACACGCTCCGGCGTGGAACATGCGAAAGATTTGAACGACAGGGCGGGGGTTTTGCGCCTTATCATCGGCTCATCAGCTTGCGTGAAATGCAATCGTGTATCCAAGCCGGCGCATCTACTCTCCGGCCTGATAGCTTCGGTCATCGTGTGTTGACCATGCTGCGGTTGTGTGTAATGGAAAAGCGGTCTTATTCTTTTATTCATAAATATCCCCGCCATTGCATCTACCCGCTGGGTGCTGGATACTACTACTATCCACCTCACAACGTTGTACAAAATGTTCACTTTGCGTAATGGTTGTTTATTTTATCTTCAATCGAATCCGCCACTGCTGGCAAACGCAGGGGTGAAACTCCCTTGTAGCGTTCGGTGTCGGTGGTTTTTGGTTGGTTGGGCGCACCAGGAGGAGATGTACCATCGTCCACCGTCGAACCGGCTCGTTCAATCAATTATCGAATTACCGGAATGTCAAAATATTGCAGCACGCTTTGCTTTGCGCGTACTTCTTGGTGGTTCTTGATGTCGTAAAATGTCAATAATCCCGCATAAACAACGCACGAAGATGCCAGCCCGTGGAGGAAGCATTCATTATCGTACGGTTTTAATCGTGCCACATGGTGCGTGTATTTGGGGAAAGCGAAGCAGGCAACGGAGGAGCAAAATGAAAGCGAAAAATGGTGTAAAATAATAATAATGACGAAATTTATATCTACATGGGAAGTGAGCTCAGCGTGAGCTCTGAATGTCTCCAGTTTTTTTTTTTTGCTACAGAAGTTCATACTATTGCTATTCATACTATTGGTCGTTTTAAAATTGAAATTATGTCTATGATCCAAAAACAAGCAATCTAGTCACCTTTCCGAAAAATTCTACTTGTTGATTCATAATGCACCATCAGCAGTAGGCGCTGAAATAAACAAAACGTCAGAAAACCCACAAACCATAGCTCATGTTTATAGAGTTCCGAATATATCCTTTACCTGTGTAAAAGTGACTGTAAGTTATTCTAGAATATAACCATGTCCGCGCGACGGTGGATCCACTGTGGACTCTGCAACGATCTGATGACGAACCGGGAAACGAAGTTCTATCACCTTTCCTGTGCGGACATACTTTGCCGTTCGTGCATGGGCAAAACAAACCGTGGAACAAGCTGCCCTGTATGCAACGGCACCTTGCGCCACTTTACCGAGCTCGGCAATGGTATGGGCCGGAGAGAGAAATTGCTTTACCATCCGTCACCGGTCGGCTTCTACCAGGCCGCCAGCCAAACGCTCACCTTCCAGCAGAAGCATCGAAAGCATCTCGTCCAAGCGATACTGAAGGCGCGTGACTCATTACGCCGACTCGATGAGCTGGAAGCACAGATACGCCAGACGATTGTGGCAACGCAGAAACGGTACGAAAATATGCGCCGATTTCGTCGCAGTTTGCAGGAAAGCATGCGCAACACAGTGAACTCGTGTGAAGGAAGAACCACTGCAGCAGCGAGTGTGTGTGCCAACGCAGCTGCAGGACGCGTTACTCAGCGAAGGATATCTACGGATGCACCGTCCGTGCGGTCGTTGGTCACTCTCGCCCCATCCCAGCGAAGGTGTTCCGTCGACGCCTTCAACCTGCTCAACAGTGTGCAGATGTCGCAGATAAGCGTTTCGAATGATTCCGGCATCGGTTTAACGCCTTCGACGGGTGGCAGTTTTGTTGGATGTGGTTCTTCCATGCCGAAGACGAGCACACCGAAGTTGATGACTCCCTTTCGCCCGTGTGCAGTTTCTCAGCGTCGAATGTCTGTTGGGTTGAGTGCTTTACCCATGAATTTCACGCCCTTTAAGGCACCTCGAAGATACTCAACTGATACGTTTAATCAACGAATACCGGAGCAAAGTTCGCATGGTAGTAACAGTGTGGCCAATACTGGAGATACTTTGGCGAGTTCCTTATTTATTAGACCTAAAGCCACAACCACAACCGTTAGTGAGTTTTATGCTAATAATAATAAATGATTTCAGGTATCAGGTATTTTAATGTGTTATGTTTAAAAGTCTAATAACTACGTCAGCGATTGAGTGGCTAATGTCTAATAATGGGTATAGTCATATTTAATATCAAATAGATATTAAACATAGCGTTGATTCGTTTATTGCATGTCGATGCTTGTCCTACATGATGTAGTCATTGACCATTCTCATAACCATAAAAACGGAAGTCAACCAGACATTGACTTGAGGACGAGAAATTCGAAAGCATCCGTCTAATCGTTGTATATCGACACTAACTGTCTTGCTGATGCGTGTCCCTGCCATACGTGGAATCGCCATGCCACCAATAATACAGCAATAACGTCTGTTTTTTTTTTGTATGAGTCTCGAATCCAAATGAGTATCGCGTATAAAATGATGGTAAATTTTAAATGGTCACGACAGACGTAGATACATCCATTAGGCACCGTCGTCGCACCACGGGTTCAAACTCTCGTTCAATTCAATTCATCGCTTGTATTAAGACATTCCCCACACTAACTCAAGGTGCTCGCAGTCAGTGCAATCCTTACCGGTGATTAGATTAGACCTCTGCAAGGTGTCTGAAACAGAACGCCCAATCGCCGACGGAATATAATAAAACAGGGATGGGGTGAAGGGGTGCAAAAACAGGGGACTTGTGGGAGGGGGGGCGAAAAAATGGGCCATAAACCACTGTAACCGGTACTACTCGGAACGGTGCACAAACGTACCGAGACTGTTGCACCATTCGGTAGCGACTGCAACCGTGCGTCGATAATATAGGTTCATTTATTTTATCCCTTGCAGGCGTACCGGGCCAAAGCTATACACCGCCCAGGCACACGCAGGGCCACCCATTGGAAAGAAAAACTTGTGGCACGGTTTGCTTTTTCTCGTATCGGCCATCATAAATGTATTGGGGGGAGGGTGCTTAGGGTTCGGTACGGGCGTAACCGGCCAGTGCATATTGCGTGCCAAGGGATATTTTGTTCTACGGCCACACGGTGCTACGTTTCGATCCCATTTGCTGGCGGGGATGGGATCGTACCTACCCCCTTCCTTCTCCGCTCCCCCGCCCCCCCCCCCCCTCCGCACCCCCTTTTTTGCACTAGTACGTGGGACGTCGTAGGCTCTTTCCTTCGCCCAATGCTAATATTCAAAGGCAATACCCGGCCCTAGAGTCAACCGGACGGCTTGGAAGGATGCTGGCGATCGTGGTCGAGCCAAGCGTGTACGATCGCTTTCCACGCGGTTGGCCAGGGGCAGAAATCATGCACAGCCCGGTACTGGAGCATGTATGCATTAAATCAATGACAAGTAATGCGTAGCCTGCGGGGCCTATCCGAACTCTCGAACAGCCGGAGTACATGTCCGGGGTACTATCAAATTAAGCACGAACCTACACGGTTGCCATCTGCCAACCACGTCGTGCCCTCGGGGCTCGGTGCTTTGTAGGTAAATCAGNAGGGGCAGAAATCATGCACAGCCCGGTACTGGAGCATGTATGCATTAAATCAATGACAAGTAATGCGTAGCCTGCGGGGCCTATCCGAACTCTCGAACAGCCGGAGTACATGTCCGGGGTACTATCAAATTAAGCACGAACCTACACGGTTGCCATCTGCCAACCACGTCGTGCCCTCGGGGCTCGGTGCTTTGTAGGTAAATCAGAAGCATAATTTCTCGCGCCGACATTCGCTCATCAAACAACGTTCACGATGGTTTTCGGGCGGGAATGTTGTGTGCCTATTGGCCGTGTCTTAAGCACTTTCCGCCGGTTAAAATGCTTTATGACCACCGTGCGGGAAAACCGTCACCGTGACATTGGCGTAATTGTGTTTCCGTAATTAGTAGTTCCACTCCACTAAAAAGGGGTGCTCCCTAATACCGACATACCACCGATCTTCCTTTTACAAAGGCGGTAGAAAACGTTCGATTATGGGTGGTGTTCACGCCAGCAATGTTCGCGACAATGAATCCATCTCACTCGACACAAGGCACGTGAGTGCGGTTCGGTGCGTGTCCGTGCAGCCCCGTACAGGAAGGGGTGTGTTTATCGTGTTCACCGTGAGTGAACTCGTGACTCGATCGTAAAAGAGGGTTGGTCTCTAGATCGCGTTGCAGCGATGGAGGGATATCAGAACGGACCACCGCATCGGTGTCCTTCACGTGGCTCCACACGGTGTCACGTGATACGCACGCTGCAGTAGTTAGTGGGGAGTACGCACCGTCGAGTCTGGTGCGAGGCGGCGATTGGACAGTTTGGTAAGTAAATCACTGACCGTTCGGGTGCGAGTTACCCCCAGTCAGTCACCCCACCAACGATACCCACTGCCGGACAGGTTGAGACAGGTGGTCGTACGGTGTGTGTGTGTCTGTTGTCTCCTTCGAGCGCCGTGCGGTAAGGTGCGATATTACATAACCCGTGCGTCAATGCGATTAGCTAGCAGATCGCCTTCGTGCGATCGTGGCCCGGTGACGGTGGGTCGATTTTATTGCTTCGGCACGACCACAACACTGCTCTCCGTTGGCTGTGAGCTCACCAGACCTGGATGTGTATGTACTAAGAGCATACAACAAACTACTTCGCTCGATTGGAGTTCGTCATACAGTGCGTAACGTATTGAAATCACGTGTCTGTAGTCGATCAGGATATAGATCAGGATGAGGTTGAATAAGTTAAAATTACTGAAACATTTCAAATGATTTCACTTATTACCTCCTTCTAGCTAGTTTTGTTCTTGGTTCATTAGATTCTAAGATTCAAGACAAGTATGAAAAATAAATATAATTCAGGACGCGATCATCACATGGCAGACATTAAATGACATTTTGAAAATATGTTTCAAAAATTAACTTATATATTTCGACATGTTTTTAAACTGCAAGTAGTATTAAACGATTTTTTCACGAATATTCTATATGTAGACAATCGTTTCAATATATCTCTTCAACTTTGTCTCAAAAAGCTGGTAGCCGCATAGTTAAGTTACTGATATTATTTTATTATTAAAAATACAAAAACTTAATTTTCTTCTCATGAATTAAAAACAAATACCAAGCTTCTAGTGCAATAATAACAGTAAAGCATACATTCACAAGAGAATTTAATTTTGTTCTTCTATAAGTTCTATAATAAATTGGGTCAAAATATGCGTGCCGTGATGTAAACAGTTTAAGCTTTAAATAATAATGCTTATTCAACGCAGCCATCAATACACAAACATTAAAGGAAGAAAAAATGTCATATTTAATAATACGCTACGGCGGCAAACATTGTGGTTGTACTTCGGACGGTCCTCTGTTGACATAAAGAATATTTAGACGCGATTAACATTCTAATGCCCGAAAGCCTCTGGCACTGAACTTGTGTTTACTTAACGACACGCCGCGTCGATCGACCACTCTCTGGGGATTATTATAAAACAATTGTCGAACGTTCGAGCGCCGTTCGACCGTGGGACCTGCTGGTGATGTTTACAGCAGGCCCGAAGCTATTAGTTTTACTACCGATCCATGTTTAGTTTGGCGGCAGAAAACCCTTTCAAACGCCCGCTCCTATTGCCCGTTAGTACCCACCGTGCCGGCCGGTTCTAATAAAGACTTGGCTTTGGGTTCGCTTCGATGGCTGTGTTGTGGTGATCTTTGGCACAACTCTTGGCCGCGCGAACGGTCCAAGTACATTTCGTTTTTCCTTTCGATTTGGTTGACATAAAACCGAGGGAGCGAGAGACACGCTCGGTGGAAGAGAGAGTGTTGTTGGGTTTAGATGACAACAGCCTCCTTCCTTTCTAGCACTCCATCCCTCTCCCCCTCTTGCACACCCTGCCCCCCCCCCCCTCCTCCAGCTCCCCTCCGATCAATTCCGGTGGTTCAATCCGGGTCGCCCAGTGTATGACGTGCATTATTAATAACGCTCGACTCGCACAACCTCTACGAACCGGGCCATCGCGCGAGCGATGTTTTGTTTCATGTTGTACGCGATTGATCACACAGTCGCGACCCTGGTGACATTCTAAGCACACATACACACACACACACACAGCCACCCAAACGATCTCGGGGTTAGCGTGCGACGAGGACGAAGGTGGTCGAACGTTGGCAGCCTGTCGAAAATGTTGACAGCCAGCATGAATGGTGAGCCGCGAAATAAAGTGAACCGAAGGCACCGCTCGGTGACAATGTGACAATGAACACGATGAAAGACACGATAGAGAAATCGCACCTGCAAAGACGTTGATGGCTGTTGGGGGTTAGGAATGGCTTCGAAGTCTTTGAAACAGTTTAATTGGTCTCGCGGAAGATCGCATTGCTTCCTTTTTCCTCGTGGGTGCAGATGACACGATTCTTTTGCTGGGGAAAAAAGGGAAAACACAAAACCTTGAAGCTGTGTGTTTGGAGTAAAAAATATGTGTGGAGCAATAAAACAACCCCCAACCTCCCTCAGGTGAAAGAAAATGTATCCAAGCGTTTCGGAAAGCGATGAGCAATAATTTCGATCCGTTCGATTTTCGCTCGATCTTTCGCCTTGTTTCACCGAGAACGGTAGCCATTTGCTGGCCTGGGTTTGATCGTACGACCCGATCGAAGGTAGATCAGGGTCACGAGCGACGGTGAATCAGCAAAGTCCGGGACGCAACAACAGACGACAGGTCACATGCTGCCGATGGCGCGTTCGGCCGCGTGGATTAGGATGGGAAAAACCACCCGGCGACAAAAGGTCAGCGTGATGAGCGACTTCGGCAGCTCGACAGTAAAGCCGAAAATCATGCACTAATTGGCTGGCGCGGTGTGTTTATACCGTGCCGATTGATGAAGCGGTAATAAGCAAACCTGGTGGGATGGTAAAATTTTTTTTTTTTTTTGTAAGGGAACACAAAAGACTGAAACAATCGACGCAAGCGACGAACCTTCCAGTTTGCTAGCGGAATCACTAGAATCCGGTGCTAATCCCTACACACACACACACACACACACACACACTGCTGACGATGTGGTAAAACCGGAGTAATGATGGTGCCGACACACTGCGCTGTAAGGTCATCCCGCCTGGGGTGTCCCCCTGCTCGGTTGAGCCATCGGATTAACACCATCCGATTGTTTCCGATTGGTTTGCTGTAGTTTTGTAGTTCCTTCCGAAGGTTACCCATCCTTCGCGTGACGTTTCGGTTTGGAAGTTCGATGAATGGATGTACTACGCGAAACAGTTGATTCAATAAACAACGGCGCGTTGCTATTGTGTTGCTTAGTATTGTTTTCGTTTCATTCCTTCTGGCGAATTGTCTTTTCGTGTTCCACACATGCCAGTGCATTATTATTTATGTCCCGAGGGGGATATTGATGCTGTTTTTTTCTTCATCGCCTTCCAATTTTAAACTCCATTACTCCATCATCACGAACCACTTGTTTGCTAGGGTGAAGGTCAACAAAGGTTCCAGGGGTGTTAGGAAATCGGGCTATCGATCGTCGATAGGGCACAATTATTGAATTATGTTTCGTGCATCTATAATTAAGAAGTTATGCTGTAGCGCTGTAGTTCCGATTGGTTATTTCGATGGAATATTGAATTTTTAATTACGTCTCTTCAACAACGAACGCTCGTTAATGGTGTAAGCGGTTGCGGTGTGTCATTTGGTAATAGTGTCGTATGTTAAAAATCCCAAATAATGGTCATTATTTTGAGCAAAATATACAATTATGCCAATTGGTTGTAATGTGTGTTGAAAAGAGAAGCAAACAATCTAATTATAAACCCTGATTTTATTGTGAAAATAGAAAGAAAGAGTTGCCCAAATTATGCTCTTTGTCAGAATTAGTTTAAACTGTTTTTTTTTTTTTGGGTGTGATATTCTCCAGCAAAGTTGAAACATTGATTGATTGAAGGCACAACAATAACAATAAAATCCCACCAAAGCAGCTTCAGATCGTTAAGTAATTTAATTTTACCTAAACTGATACGTATCGTTTCGATATTCGTCCCAACGTCCATGTGTTTCGTTCGCTTTTGTTCCAATAAATCTAGCACAAAAGCGCACCGCAAAACCGGCACTCCGATTCGATTCGGTGCAATTCCCTCCCAATACCAGTGGCTAAACCGTCGCCGCGAATGCTTACGTTCAGCGACACCAAACATTGAAATAAAAAGTTCCGAAATAGTCAACGTGGCATGTTCGCACGATCCTCGATCGTGTCCTAAACGGCACACAGAAGCCGCAAACGCAAACACAAAACGAACAGAGACGAACGGTCGTGTGTCGTAAACTTTGCCCGGTTGGAAAGTTTTATATCAGGGTTAGGGTACAAGAGCACTGGGTGGGTCCTAAAATGCGTCGGGTTTAGGACACACGTTACTATCCTTTTTCGCAGGCTACCTATTTCCACTTCCCGGTAACTGGTTACATTCCAGCCACGATCGTTGATGGATTGGTTCGATTCAAAAGCAGAGCACGTTTTTTTGTTTGTTTGTAACAAATTTCCTCTCACTCAGTTTGGACGACCTGGTGACGACCTGGTGTGAAGATAACAAACCATTTCGGAAGGTTTGTTTTTTTTTGTTTGTTTGTTTGAGATTTCGCTAAATCTGTGCGAACAGTGCAATAAAAGTGGCAAGCAAACTGGATGTGATGGAGATGAGATTTTATGACAACAACTTTGGCACTAAACGCAAACCCGGTTTGGGAAGCTCCGGTTAAGGTTGACTCAATGGGTTAGCTTAGCTATCTAAAGCAACCGGTTGCTGGTGAACCACTTGAAACACTTCAAACAACAGGCTTGTGAAGTTTCATAATATCAGCGACACTTGAAGTTGAAGTTCGTCCAAATGTAAGGGTTAATTAACGTTTTGCAGGAAAAATAAAACAACTATTTTTCCTTCGTGTTGAACGTCGAACGCGTGAGCTGTAGCTCGTGCCATCGTCCCAATCGGATGGTAAGATGATGTCTTACCGGATGACCATGCCACAAGCCACAGATGGATGCAGCAGATCAGATAACGTAAAACTACAATCCCGACACACCAATCTCCAACCGTCCAGCGTTTTAACGATGCATGCTCTAATTTTACCACAGCGTACCGCACCGAACACGGTGACGACTTTTGGTCAGCTTTTCCACATTGTACCTTTGCATCGTAAAACACTATCCGTTGGCGGCTCCCTGTAACGACAGGCCAGCAAAAAAACAAAAAAAAAAAGAAGCAAGAAACATCTCCCGCCGGATGTTTGGTTCCCCCTCCGAGTGGGCCCGTGGCTTTGCCGCTTTGCCGGGCCGCACTTAACGCACACTGATTGGATCAGCCATAAAGGAAAGTAAAGAACGCTGCTTTAATCTTATCACAGTTTAATTGCGCCGTTAAAGCCAGCTTTTATGGACCATTCGGCAAGAGAAAAAGGGAATGCACGGCGGACGTGGTGGTACACACGGTGCCCGGTTCCGTCGGTCGTATTGGACAGTATTTGGAGTATCGCACCAACAGATCTTGCGTTAAAAAGAATAGTGTTATTTTGTATGCACTACAACAAAACAACACAAAAACCTTCACTTGAAATTGAAGCGAAAACCTACAGCTCCCATCAAGCAACACTCCGTTCGAACATGTGAATTCGCGCATTTTACGACAGTTAAACTGGCCTCGCGCACTATTGGACGAGATTGTGAACAACCTTCGCATATTTCTGGTTCATCTCCCCCGCTGGGAAGCGAAATGGGACGAAACTCCACCGGGCTGCTTTTGTGCAGGGTGTTTTTAAGTTTTGTCTGCCAAAAATTGATCAAATATCGTGCGATCCACATTCGGGCGAGATCAGGCACCAGCCGGAACCAGTTTACGGGCAAGCGAGTTTGCTAAATGAGGATGATAATGGTACCGATTGCTGGATTGACCGAAGGACCGGACAAAAGGACACGGCTCACCCATCCAAACGCACCGGGAATGGGTGAATTGTTTTGTGAGGACATTTTGATCAGCGAAAGCCGATTACAGTGCACGTTTTACTGCAGATTTTGGAAAAAACGGGAAGCCACACCTTTTCCCGGCTGGTTTCCCGGCGGCCAAATAAATGCAATTATCCAGCCCGGATGGTAATTCGCGGGCGTTTCGATAAACAACGAAACAATTCGACGCTTGCTGGCTGCCATAACAGAGCGTGTGGACAGAGCCAGATTGCTTGATTTACGTACCGTCACGATCATGTACGGGAATTTAAATCCGTTCCGAAGCTTTCCAGAAGCACCAACCGAACACCCGTGTGTCAAAAGATCGTGAATTACTTCGCTGTGAGAACGATAAAAAGAAACATGCGACTAACCCCACATAGCAGACTATCCAGAAGTCCAACATTTGGTCGGTACATTATTGCCAACCACGAGCAGAATCATGCACCACCATTCCCCGTCACGGGCGCAAGTTTTTTAACGCTAGCCAGCGGGAAGAAACAATATAATTTACGGACCATTATCAACCCACGCATCGTGGTTTGGCTGCACCTTGGCACCCGCTAACCGAGGGGCCAAGTTTCTTGGGTTATAATTTTGACAACATTATTTTCATTCCCCCCCACCCCCAAAACGGACGCCCCGAACGTCTGGAATCATGCGCTGGATCGTCCGGTTTCTTGCACCGTGTTAGCGATCGCATCGGTGCATCGAAAATGCATTCTATCCCATCTTTACGACCCGATGGGTCGATTTCTGGTACGTTTTTTTGTTAACCAAACATCAAACAAAACCAAAATCTCGGCTGGTACCGTTCCGCACAAAAATGAGTCCCTATTTGGAGTGTGATCTTGGTTTGTTTTTGTTGTCTTCCTACTCAAATGGTTCCAACAATTGTTAACCTGCCGGACAGAAGTGAAGAATCGTGCTGATGCAAACTTTAATTGCGTTTACGTTTGCGGCAAATTTCGTGCTTCAGCTCTTCGGTTTTTGTTTTTAACGTTCACACGAAAGGACCGTGTAATTATGGGCATTTAGCGGTGAGTAAGTACGCTACGTTCGCCGCAATAAGTGGATAAATACATAAAAGTAACGCAAATGAGCAAAACAAACAAATAAACAAGCTAATCAACACTGTCCGAACGCCGTTCAGCGTTTTGCGATGCGTGTTGCGTGCATTCAGGTGCTTTGTCATATGCTTTGCCATGTATTTACTTTGCACTCGTTTCCTTCGATTGCAATTATTATTGGAAAGATTGTTGCATAGCTAGAAATTCATTTTCATTTCTATCAAATTATATTCAATTTTTTGTCTTCTGTTTTTACAGTTTTGTTCTATTTTTTTAATTTAATTTGTAATTCTTATTAATTTATTTAATAATTAATTTCATTTATTTCATATTCATTTTAATCATATTCGTATAGACTGCACCCAACGATAGGTAATTAAAGTCATTATTCTGCCATCATGTCTAGCCGTTTATTAAAAATACAGAAATTCACTGTGTACAACACTCACATGGTTTGAATGTAGATCACGGTAAGATTTATACATCAAATCATAAATTCTGCTCACAACAGTCTACCCGATGGATCGAGCACTGGTGATCAGTTTCAATCGCTTCGCACCCGAACGACTGCACTTGCGCCACACTGTTGGGTGCGTACTAATAATTTTTTCCTCCGCAGGCAATGGAAACACAACAAGTTGGAAGAAAAAAAAGCAAAACAAAACAAAAACAACATCAGCGATTAAATTCTCCATAATTACGTTAATGTGGCTTGCGAATGGTTGATATCAGTTGTTTTTCTCTTTTTGTTTTGTTAAACAATCCCCCTTTTAGCCATACACGATGCCACACGTCTGTCGAGGTTTGGAATGTATGCTCCCCGAGGCTTCCCGTACACGGACCGTGAAGGAATCTGCTGGCCGTGTCGTGCAAATTCCAAACCACAATCTGCAACCGGGCCCACAAAGCGATCGATCGGTTTCATCCCCCTCGAGCGCTCGATAAAGTTGTACAACTTCGGTCCGGTCGTCATGAACATGAGGTTCGTAGCGATTTGGTGGCAGCAAAACTGTGGAATGTGCTCCCTGACGATCACCCTTACACAAACACACACACACGCACACACACGACGCGCTGGAAAGCGTGGAACAATTTTCCGGGTGTGAAAGACTCCTGCCGGATGGATGGTGACCTAGCATAAGGGAAGATGCCATCCATCTACCCGGCCCGGTATCCCGCTGATGCTATTCCGGGTCTGCCGCCGCGGGTGCATTTGGTGCAGCCAGTGTGAGCAGTAGTGATTCTGCTTTTCAATTATACTCCCGGTCGGCAATCGGACGCTCTCTCGCCGGGGTCGTAATTAATAATCGCTAATTGCCGATATTATCTCCCGGTGGATCCCGTCGCGTTACGCCACGTTCGGAATGGTGGACAGACGCAAGACGTTCATATTTTTTTTTTGTTATATTTTTGCTTATGCTCCACATGCGACCATGCGTGTCTCGGGTGTGCGGGAGATTATATGCACCTTACCTCCCCTACCGTCATATTGGGTCATTGTTAATGAAATTGTTGAATATGTTCAATTAACGGCCCCGGACACTGGGGCCAAAAGATTGATGTGTTTGGGTAGGGCAGGCACTGTGGTTATTTTTTAAAGGAGCAAAAAAGAGGTTTTTTAATCTTCACACAACCATCGTGCCAAAAACGAGTACGATCGAGAGTTAATATGCCAGTGTTATATCAACCGTAATGGGAATATTTTCTTTTTTTTTAAATGAGATTGATTGATTTGTACTTTAAAATCAGGATGCTTCACCACGAAAGGTGTAAGGAAGAGACGTAAACATGAAAAGAACATCCATAATTACAAATCGGTCAACCGATCTCTCCCTCTTTATGGTGAAGCAAAGCAAGCAGTGAAGAGTTTACTACGTTTGGACAGACAATCTGCTCAATATAAACGTATCTGCTGTAAAAGCATCAACGAAAATGAAAATAAAAAGATGTTTGACACAAAAGTTGGAGATGCCGGGTATCGATCCCGGTACCTCTCACATGCTAAGCGAGCGCTCTACCATCTGAGCTACATCCCCCGGTACGAAGGACGGTGCCTTATTTTCAATTTGCCTGTCCAAAATCCATTCAAGTTGACAGATACGACATTTTGTAAATATTCATTGAAAAATTTTATTGATTTTCAATACTGTTAGGAAGTGTGTTCGCGTTTTTTTAAGACCAATCTAGTAATCGTGAAAATCTGGGCAAAATCCATTAACAACTCACATCTCTTCAATCATTTCTTAAATCGATAATCAAATCTCAATCCAAGTACTACTGATCTTTTGTGATTTAATCAATCCTTCAGAAGGCGTTCCGCCCTCAATCTTATCACTCTGCGATGTATCACTGTCGTCGATAAAACCAATACATGAAACTTCTCTTGAAACAATGCAAAACCCATCCGTAGAGTGTCCGCTAGATAACTAATAGAGTACTTCACCTAGCCCAACAACACGTACACCTTCGGGCATCTTATCAACAGCACCCATTGATAAGGGCACCTCATCAACGGTATCGGTGTAAAGCGAAGAGTTGTTTGTTGCGATATGAAATGTTCATCACCAACCTAAATCAAACCTCGTTACCCGGTTGTTTTGCCATTTAGTGTGATTTCTAACGCTGCGAAGCAAACCAAACCAACAGCATGCGTGCGTGCTTTCTGGCGTTCTGGCGTGATTAGAACGGTGCAATCAGTTTATCGTATGTGTGAAAAACGACCGAAAACAAACGTGTTTTATTATACAATTCTCAAGACGTGACTCTAAAATGATTATAGTAACAAGATTGCTGGCAGTGGCTGGTACGGTGATGTTACTTGTGCTTTTGTTCGGTAAGTTACGCCATCTTCCCAAAAGTGATATAGATTTGTGGCAGATTGAAGTAACACGCAACAAAACAATATCTGTTTGCACTGCAATTCGTTGTACCTATGGCGAAAGAATTATGCACCAAGCAAAATGGCAACACTTCTCTGTCATCGAATCAGATTCTAAATGGCCCCGAACTAGCGTATAACCCCGATAAGATAAGAAAAATCGCACATCACAAAGTGTTTGTTGGTCAATGAAGGGGATTTAAGTGAATTAGCGTTGGACAGCTCTGCGTGTCTTGCTCGTGTACTTAGTGAAGATAGTAGCCAAGTGGTTTACATGCGCTTTTTGTGTATTTGTTACAGCATCGAACATTCTCGTCTCTGCACAACAGCAAGATTCGGTGAAAGAGGCTACCGATTTCCAAGAATCAGCGCCGGAAGATAAAACGATCGATAGTACGCTGACCGATGACTACGTCAACTGTCCTCCTGAAGATCCGGTTGCAGGAGAGCAGCAGCTGGAAACAGCTTCAACAGAGTCGTCAGAACTAGTACAGAATCCTAAGTCTGAGCAGCGAAAGTTCGATGACTACGCTCCACCAGTAAAGGATGCGAATGGTCGAGTCATTCGACTGCCTGGAATGCGTCCCCGGGGTGGACCACTTGATCAGGTGAAGATCATAGATGATCAAGAAGATGCCGAACTGCTCGATATGGCGGAAACCGTACCCATCGATGACGTTGGACGAGTTTTTGAAGCGGCGGCCGAATCGCCCGAAGGTTCTGGAGATGATGCAATGCAACCGGAAACGACATCTGAACGTGAAACAGTAGAACGTATTCGAGTTCCAATACGAAAGCCTACCATTCCAAGTGATGATACGACCGATGGTTCGTCCGAAGTGGCAGAAAATCCCGAAGCAGAAGGACTCCTGAAGCATCTTAAAGCAGAAACTCTGTACGATCTCGCGGAAGGTGAAACTAAAGCTGAAGGTGTTAAGAAGTTTTTAGAGCAACATCCGGAGGAAATCATTCTGGAATCGCCCAACTATCCCAATCCGTACCCTAATGTGATTAATGATATGCGAAAGTGAGTAAGCATGAAAGCCAGTGGATTATCATTTCCTTATCGTTATGACTGTCTTCTTCGCATCTTCAGTTTCTCCATCGATGGTGGACGTGGTGTTCAGATCACGATTCACGATCTAGATCTGAACCCAACCACCGACTTCTTGTACATTCGGGCCGGCAATCTGGAGGACACAAACCAGAAAGGTCCAGTGCTGACGGGCACGTACCAGGAACCGCTCCGATTTCTTATTCCACAGACGACCGTGTTTACCATTCATTTCGTCGCACAGCAGGATGCCGAAGCGGAACAGACGCATCGCGGGTTTCAGCTATCGTACGCATCGTTCGGAACTCTAAACTCACCAACAACGCCAACCACGACCGAGGTGATCGTACCGCAGGAAGAGCTACAGTGGACAACGAAGGAGATTGTGATGACGCCGGCAATGATGGACGTGCCGAGCACGTGGGCCGAGATCAAGGAAGCATTGTCCAACGCGAGCAATAAGTACATCGAAAGCCACAACTTGACGTACATGCCGAGTCGGTAAGATTTTTGGAGAAATGGGAAGTGAAGATCGAAGTTCCTTAGCAAACTTGCCACTCCATTTGTAGTCCGTTCGATGTGAAGCTGCTTGCCCGCAAGTGTCCGGACACGTGGCGAAACCATCAGAACTGCGTCAGCCTGGAGTATGCCGTACCGTTGCGTCCGATCTTCTACGAACCGACGGACGACGATGATGGGCTGGACTTTGGCTTTGGCAATAAGTTTCTCCAGAAGGGTTTCATTTCGATCTCGACGCCCGAATCCACCGAGCCGGCGTACGAGCTGGACGTGAGCAAGCTGGACGAGATGTGGGTAGAGTTTGGCCAGATGGAACTGCAGCGCGCTGGGTACGAGATGTACATTATGCCGGAAAACAGTCGCATACTGCTGACGTGGATCGGGATCAGCCTTGCGATTGTTTGCACATTCCTGTTTGTGCTGTACATGATCTGGAAGATAGACATCTTCAAGGACTATCGCAGGTGAGAAAGAAGATGGACGGACCTTCTCGGTTGGACGTTTTATAATCTCACTTTTTTAATTGTTTGGTCTCAATTTTCGTTGCAGAATTTCACGCTCAAGCCATAACACCTCGGTG
>STHB01000003.1:16741312-16800872 GCA_018908115.1 Anopheles rivulorum | reverse complement strand
GTGTTCGATTTCTTCCTGACGTATAACGAAACGCTGCAATGGTTAACGCTGCTGGCGGCTGAAAATCCCGAAAAGTGTAAACTGCAACGGTTAGGCCAATCGTACGAGGGTCGTGAAATAACCGCCATGTTGATCAACTACGATCAACCGAAAACGATAGTGCTGATAGGCAACATGAATGCCCGGGAGTGGGTCGGTATGACGTCGGCCATCTACATTATCCACGAGCTGATACGCAGCCCGGCCAGATATCCCAATGCGCAGCAGTTTCAATGGGTAATCGTACCGATGCCGAACCCGGATGGGTACGAGTACACCAGGGAGCACAATCGCAAATGGACCAAGAATCGTTCGCCACAGCAAAACGGACACTTTGGTGTTAATTTGGAGAGCAATTTCGACATAGAGTGGAAAGGTGGCACTGCCGACAGGTATATCGATCCGACTGGGCAACTATACCGCGGATCGGCACCGTTTTCCGAGGCAGAAACGAGTGCGATTAGAGATCTGATGCAAACACATATCAACGCTACGCTGCTGGTCGATTTGCAATCGAACGGACCGTACATCTACACACCGTGGTCATACACTTTCAATCCGGCACCGAACGAAGAACTGGTGCGTGCGGTCGCTAATGCCGGTCGGAAAGCCATCCTAGAGCAATCGGAAAAAGCGTTTGAGGTTGGAGTCGTTTCCGAGTATGCTCCATTTGAGTACGGTACCTGTGCTGATTATTGTCAGTCGATCGGTATGAAGGTGTGCTTAATTTTAAAGCAACTCGAGTTCGTGTACCTTATGATGACGGATGAAATCATTCCGCTAGGTCAGGAAGCATTCCTGGCCATTCAGGCAATGGCGACAGAGGCCGATTGGCAGCATTGGCCATAAAATATCCGAATTTAATGAATAGTTTGAAAAACAGAACTCCAAGCATCAATAAAGCATTATTGGCAAATTTACTTCGTGCTTATGGTAAACATTTGCTGGTAATTTATTTAAACGTAAATTTAACATTCTGAGCTTGTTGTATGACAGAGTTTGCCATTCGTCGCAAAAACCAATCAAACATATCGTTGATTATCCCCAAATGAATGTTATTCAGAACTTTATCTCTCCCATTTTATATATTGATCAGTAGCAGAACATCCTTAAGGGAAGTCCCACATTCTTTATAATGTACTTCACAAAACCAGAACAAAGCAATGTTGCTAACACCTACATTATTACTTTTTCTAATATTAGTTACATGTTTATATTTATGTTAATATCGTTGGAGTTTCTTCTAATCCTTATCTTCTCATTATATAAAATATAAACAAATAAAATACAAATTTTAATTGTTCTGCGTTCAGCTACTGGTCTATAAAAGGTATAAATTCCCATTAGACGATCATTTAAAGCGCAGTTTGGGGGAAAATAATAGCGCGTTAAACATGTTTACTCAAAGTGGTTTCAACATGTACTCAACCCTGCTAATGCTGTGTTTCTGCTGTACTGTCCCTTTTGTAATAAGGTATGCACATAACAAACAGACAAGTCTTGAACTGTTCTAAACATCATTCATCCATTTCTCGTAGCTACAAAAGCATGCTTGATCCAACAGCTGCTATCACCTATTTTATGACGTACAACGAGACAAACGATTTTATGTTCACATTGGCACAAATGTTTCCGCAAAGAGTGAAAGTGGAACGCATTGGAAAGACGGCGGAAGGTCGCGACATCAACATGATCGTCATAGACTATACATCACCGAAAGCTGTCACCATAGTAGCGAACCTACGCGCACGCGAATGGGTCGCGATGACATCGATGATTTACTTCATCATACAAATTGTCTACTGGCCGGCAAAACTCGCTGATCTTTTGAATTTCCGATGGAACATTGTGCCGATCGCAAATCCGGATGGGTACGAGTACGCAATGAATCACGAGCGCTACTGGACCAAGAACCGATCACCTAACTTTGGTGGGACGTTCGGCGTTGATCTGAACGCAAATTTTGGATACCTGTGGGGAAATTCCAAATCCAATGAGCCAACCGACGACGCATACCGTGGTCCGGAACCGTTTTCGGAGGAAGAAACAAAAGCGATTGGTACGCTGCTGGCCAGTTCCATGAACAGCACCATCCTCTACCTCGATGTACATGCATCTGCTCAAAGCATATTTTACCCATGGATGTACACCGACAAACCGGCACAGAATGTGAACAAAACTAGAACGGTTGCACGCGCCGGAGCTAGTGCGGTGAAAGCAAAATCGGGCGTTATTTACAATATTGGCACAATGTCGGAACTGTTGCAGTACGCTTTGTATGGAACAAGTGTCGATTACTGCAACTCGCTGTCCATTAACGCGTGTATTTGGTTGGATATTTCGAGTAGTGGGTATGAGCTGGCGGTTGAAGATATCCCACGGTATGGTGAGGAAGCGTTAGTAGCAATTAAAGCGATGGCCAAAGAAGCCGACCAATTATTCATACGATAAGCAGACGTATAACTTTTTTTGAAATAGATAACTCTTGATTCAATGAGCAAATATGGTAAATTGAAGGTCAATCATTACAAACACCGACATGCAATTTGTGAGTAAAATATTTGTAACATCAAGCAAACACGCTGTTCTGTTGAAGAGTTAAGGTGTCCAAGTTAAGTTAAGAGTTAAGGTATTAAGGTGGAACACAGCAATACGACATACATTACAGCAGCTCGCACGCAGTTGTAACGCACAGTGGATCATAGATCCTCAGTAACATTCCTCAAGGAATTCTGGAGTTCGATATCCAAGCGCCATCATGAAATTACTTGCTTATCAGAGATGAAACAATTAAATTACTTGCTTATTGCGGCATCTAAACTAGAATTAGTTACCAATTTATATCAATTAACTTCTGGTTCAATTTCACTTACAACACATAATTGAAGAACTTGATAAAGCATAATTATTTGCATTCCTCGAAGATTCTAATTAGGACGGAAATAATTATAAAAATTAGAAACAAAGTCATTCAATGTGTATAAATGCTAGTTTCTGTTTCATATACTCTAGTTCTTTAAAGTTGACTTGCACAGTGCACACAGGCAACAGTATGGTTCTAGGAGAAAACTTCAAACAGCTTTTCATACTGTATTTATCGCTCTTCATCACATTTCCTATCAATTGTGATGTTAACAGTTTCGTCCCACTACAGATCCCGTAAGGGTTACAAGTTTTAGTTTTTTATTTTATTTCGCAAAGATCCAATATTGATCAGTAAATCATTTCAGTGAAATTTCCAACCCATCCTATATACTTGATCACTTCCTAAGCTATGAAGACACCAAGGAGTTTATGACACGTTTAGCAGAAATGTTTTCGGACAAAGTGAGCGTGGAAAAGCTCGGCGAAACGGCGTTGGGTCGTGACATTCTTATGACCGTCATAAACACCTACGCAACGAAAACAGTGCTCTTGGTGGCGAACTTACACGCTCGAGAGTGGGCCGCGATGACATCCGCCCTGTATATTATATCGCAGCTAGTGTACAATAGAGATCAGTACCCGGAGTTGCTCAATTTACGATTTATGATCATTCCGATCGCGAATCCGGATGGTTATGAGTACACTAGGAATTATGATCGTTACTGGAGCAAGAACCGATCTCCACAACCCGGCGGAACTTTCGGTGTTGATCTCAACTCAAACTTTCCATACATGTGGGGTAAGGATAATAGGTACATAGATCCCGACGATCGTACGTACAATGGTCCGCATGCCTTATCGGAAATGGAGACCGTCGCGATTACTGTACTGATGGAAAAGATCGCCTTCGACACTATCCTGTACTTGGATATGCATACGTTCGGAAATCATATCTTTCACCCTTGGGGTTTTACAAGCGACACAGCACCAGACGCAGAGGCAGTGAGAGCAGTTGCTTTCGCTGGGGCGGATGCGATAAGAGCACAGTATGGAGAATATTATACCGTAGGAACACCGTCTGCCCTTTACCAGCGGGTGTACGGAACCAGTCTGGACGAATGTCACTCTTTGGCTATAACTGTGTGTCTCTGGCTTGAGATGACCAACAGCGGCTTCCAATTTGAGGAAAGCAGAATTTTATCGTATGCTGAAGAAGCTTGGACCGGGATCAAAGCGATGGTGTTGAAAGCGAAGCAGCTATCTGGTGTATCCTAGCGTGTTAACCTTGTGATAAATATATTGCGAAACATTGTTGCTTGAAGTATGGGTTCAATTAGTAATAATTCTCGGTTACACCATTTGGTATCTTATTTCAGAAGTCATTTCGTTTATTGGAAATTGTGAATATTTATTACTTTATGAAAACAGCAAAACAGCAATTGACAACGTGAACTAAGAAACTAAGGTATTTGGGTGCTCTCGTTAAGTCTGCGAAAGCTTCGGTGATTACCGCTTGAATACACTAATTGAAAAATACAACACATAAAAAGATGTCAAAAGCTTGACTCTCGAATATATCTTTCATTTATAGCGGATAAAACGAGTTTCAATTTCTGTAACGCTATTTAAGTGCAACATTGTTTAATGTCTTTCCTTTTCTCTTATTTTCTTTTCCACTTTACAGCGATGAGAAACAAATCGACTTTGCTGAACAGCTGGAATCGGTAGCGTACGTGCTGTGTGGAGATGGTACGGTCACATACGATAAGTTCTGCCAAATATGGCATGCCAAAGGGGTAAGTGAACCACTGTGGACAGATTATCATCACCTTCCCGCTACTTATAACTCACCGACATAACTTCGTTTCTCGCATCAGATTCTTGATAAGCTCTACCGACTAATCGACATTGATTCCACCAACCTTATATCGACCAATCAAATCATGGAGTTCATCTCAAACCTCACCAACTCACGGTAAGTGACGATCCGCGTCAACCCGCTTGTACGCCGGCCACATTCCAACGGTTATTTCGTTCAAATAATTAAATCTCCGCTGCCGTGGAGGACACGGAAAAGGGCAGCAGCCGCCACGATACCGGCCGGTGTGTGTGCCGATGGATAATTAAAACCGTCACAAGTATTCCGACACCTTCCGCGCGTGTATGAAAAGTGGATCTATTTCAATCACGACACCGTGATTAGTTTTTCCCAAATGAGGCGCACGGATCCAGCGCATTCGTCGCGTCGGTTGATCGGTACAGCCGTCACATGCCATGGCTTGTCCGGTACCGTCAACCGTCGAGGCGCGCTCTTTGTGACGTTCGGTAAAGGAACGAAGTTTTGCTCACTTTCTTCGGCCAAACCATTTAAGGGTATTCAGGAATCAAGGAAGAAGGTAGATCTTAATCGTACTGGTGCTATAGCCACGTACTAAGCCCGTATATTAAAAAAACGTAAGTTGCAGTCATGACCGCTCTATCCATCATCCTGAGAGAGTCCACCCGACTTTACAATGTTTTTTTCCCCCCAAAGAAAGTATTACAGTTCGTCATGGTTTCAGGCGTGTTTGACACCTGCCCGTATTCCAGTGCAGGCTAAAAGATAGCAAATTCATCATCTAAATCATTCTATTAAAAGAACCTTTCCTACCTTAAGCAGCAGCGTAATCGATTCCACTTTTTCACCACCATAGTACCACGTAAATCTAAGGCACCGATCCGGTTTGCAGTGAAAACCGACGATCACGTTTGCTTCGTGTTTGATCGTTTTGCGATAAGATCAACCGATCGATACCGGTTCATCGCACCGGCGAATCATGGTAGATCTTTTGATTTGATGGACAGCAAAATTACGGTAGCAGCCGGTAGCATGCCGAACCCGATCAACCCGGACAAGTGAAGAGTCGTTGTACCAGCTATCACACTTCACACATGCGGACACACGTACATACTGGAGAAGAAAACTCACTTAATGTGTGGTGAAGTGAGTCCCATTACGCAGCAAAATCGTCTGGATCGTCTAGACCAAACGGTGGTAGCAATATTACACTGCATAAATTACGTACACTCTGCAACATCTCTGCAACAACACGCTGAACTGTCTCACAAATATAGCTGGATGTGCTGTTTTTTTGTGAAGAGCACATCTCTTCACGCAGTAATGTGCCGTTACGCACAATACAAGCAAAGCACCAATTAAAGTGACAGTAACGTGTCAGTAGCACACACCTAACGCAGACACCGCACCGGGAACGAGTGACTTTCGATCACCTGCTATCAAACGAGAATAAAGCCGAGGATACAGCTGTAGATACAGGTCCCTGTGTTCAATCAGATGTGCCATTTATGGGGCGCACGAGAGTCAGTGGTCGGCAATAGTTAGGTAACAACGAGTGTGAAAAAGTGCTTGAAATTTATTGTTGAAGCTAACATTTTACTGTGAGATCAGTCGAGACATGTTGGAATTTATTTTATAATTTGAAAAGTCATTTGATCAGTCTCTGAATTATTGATGTTGTTCTCTTGTTTCTTGTTTATAGATGTTGAAATCTTGTTTTCAGAGGTTTGCACGTCAAGAGTCTCTTTCGTCTCTTAGAATAATTGATGAAAGGATAACAAGGAGCGAAAGGAGTTGATGCGAAAGTGTTTCGTTAGGATTCAAGGTATCTCAAACTTTTAAAACTAGAAAGTAATATAGCTTGAAGTAGCCGAATCTGCTTTTATGGTATTTGGACAGACTAATGAAATAGTCGAATTCATCGCATTTTTTTCTGTCGTATTAGTTTTGTTTTTGGTACAACTTAAATATCAAATTTATTTGTATTATTCAGATTGTTTTATCGATCGACATGAACAGAATTCCTGTGTATATGCACATTTCGGTGATTAGTGACTGATGACAGGATGGGTAATCAAGATGATCCCTATCATTGTGTGCATGTTTGCAAACTATATTTACCTTGTGCAGCAAAGAAGTACGTTCCATTTATCCACACTCCTCACTGTAGGCACGTCTTAAATGCTATTGAAATGCACGTAAACACAGACGCAGTGCGAGCCCATTCAGCTGCTTTCGACACGATCATTTGAAGCGTTTCATGTGCATTCACCAGACCCGCATTCAGCCTGCCATGGCGATGACCACGCGTACTCACCTGTGTGGTACAGTGGTGGTGCTGGACGCGCTAGTCGCGCAATAGTGGATACAGTTTGACAAATGCATAAATCATGCAAACCGGCGGCTGTGCGTTGTGTTGGTGTACCCGCACAGTAACCCGGCCCGGTACGATTACGCACCGGTCGCGAACCCGCTTCGCACACGGTTCATAAATTATGTCGCGAAAAGTAATAAAATAAATGGAATGCAGCAACCAGATGAAGCTCCCGGCATCGAGGGGCGCACCAGTTCGCTTGGTCCGCGTTCAGCAACTAATCAGCAACTGATCGGTTTACTGCTGCCACGTTTCGGTGGCAGTGCTTGTTGCCCCTACTACCAGCCAGACTATAAACTCAGCAGCATCGGACGATTGCCCCTTTTATTTTTTTGTTGCTTCTTCCACCGGCAAGAATTTCACGGCAGACAATCTTCTTCCGTTTGTGAAGCTATTGATAAATAGCTCGCGAGTGCATGATTTATCGATCGCACCGCTCGCGTGAATGTTTAACAAGTATATTAGAAAAAATAAAAGGTTCGCTCGCTTTTCTTTGCGCGCTCGCCGTAATCGATCGATGGCGTGGTTTGAACGGGTGCACCAAGACCCGGAGGAAAGCACACATAATTTACGAGCCGTGAAAACCGGACAGTTGAAATGGTTGCAGACAGATGGACAACACGGTGGCAACGCAATATTGAGCAGGAATTAGACGCACACAAACACACACACACACACAAAGCCCAAACCCTTTGGCCTCGCTGGGAGGAACTCGGTACGAAAAACGATGCAAACCAGAAGCATGCCACCGCCGTGCCAAAGCAAATGATTCATCAGCCGTACCTCCATTCAGCCTGAACCCATATAACAGTTCCTGTGATCAGGTCGTAATGTCTGCTCCAAGCAGGGAAAAATAGCTTCGCGATGGCAATGGTCAAAGGAAACGAGATCTTCACATTCGAAATGTTTGCCGTTTGCTATGCGTGCATTCATCGAACCAAACCACCGTACAGTCGGAGTCTTTCTCTCGCTCTTCGTGCTGCATTCACATAAAACTGTTTATTGCTGTTATTGCACCCGGCGTCGTGGGAATGGATCGTTTCATGATGATGCGTGATTATGGTAAATAATTAATATGTAT
Source organism: Anopheles rivulorum (assembly GCA_018908115.1). Classification (NCBI taxonomy): domain Eukaryota; kingdom Metazoa; phylum Arthropoda; class Insecta; order Diptera; family Culicidae; genus Anopheles; species Anopheles rivulorum. Next base: position 16,792,676 of record STHB01000003.1, on the reverse strand, counting down.
TGACTTTATTCTGCCGGATGGCAGCTACCGCTTTTTTTCTCCGGTGCTCTGTGGCCTTTCGAAACCTTACGCGACATTGTCATATCACATCAGTGGCATGGTTTAGTTACGGTGGTGCATCTCGCTACACCACGATTTCACCTTATGACATTGTGTGTTTTTGTTTGTGTTTTTGGAAAGCTCCTAAAACGGGAGCAAAGTACCGAGTTTCACTCTCTTTTTCTGCGGTGTCGCGCTAATAGATTGAGCGGAAAATATGCCAGACATGTCGATCTACGGTCTCCACTGGTGAAGCAAACCGAGACAGCTTCAAGTGTCGATCGTTTGCAAAATTAAAAACAACTTCAGCTTCGTGCCACAGATCTACCACCTGAGAAAACTCTCACTGGACCGACTAAAATTCGTGACCAACTTTGACAAACAGCAAAACACTCCATCAAAAAAAAAAACACGTCGCCACAACAAACTTGCCATTGTTTCGTTTTGTTTGCTTTTACAACAAAACTGCAAAAAAAACAGCGATCTCAGGTCAAACATTTGCAGCATGAATGGTAGCATGCCGATGAAGTTGATAGTTTTTCCTTCCTTTTTCACGGCACGACACGATCGCTAAACGGAACGGGCGGAGTGCAAAGTCACGAATCAGGAAAACGTTGATCATCATCATCATCATCATCATCACAATAAACACAAACATTGGACACCTTTACGGTCGTGGTCGCGTGGACCGGCCGATCGGTTCGGGTAGATTAGATTTCGCGACGAATCTCGTCCGTCTCGGCCTTTTTTTGGGGACGAGACACACATTTTGGCACGAACCGCGTGTCAATCGGCTCGATGATCGAGGACCGTATCGCGTGACCTGTGCCCGCCGCGAGGAATCCGTTTACGATAAATCGGTCAACTATTGAACGGACGGACAGACCGGCGTGGTGGACAGAGGTCGTCGCAGTAGCAGATGGAATGATTTATTTCGCTCAATCTGCGTGGTGGATCCTTATTTGATCGTGCCAGTACCGGCACGCTGATGGATGAGATGGATGGCAAAACATACCGCAAATACATTGCACAAAGTGCTCAGCTTACATACGGCTAATCAAGATTTATAGTCGGTGTGTCTTGGGGAGCGTGCGGTTGTGGACGTGATAGATGTCTGGCACGGTTTGTCCAACCATTGCCAGCAGGAACGATGCCTCGCCACGGGGAATGCTAAGCGATTTGTCAACAGCAGACATCGGTAAACGATCGCGTTTCACTACTGCAGAAGATGAATCCGTTCGGACGAGGAGAAGAAGCATGGCATCAAACATCCTTTTCTCGTAAATGAAGTTAAGTACTCGATCATTACCCATGCACGAGCCTTGTGTGAAGTCAAATAAATTCTTCAACAAAATAATGCCTCATGCTAAGACAACAGGCTTTCAACACATACCCAGCCTTGGACAGCATGAATGTTACGATTTTCAGTTACTCGTGTCAGATGCTTTGAAGAGTTGAGCCACTATCTAGTCTGATCATTTGCCCCGAAGCCATCAATCGTAGACCGTTGCTTTGTTTTGAGGAAATTCCACCTTAACGTCAGGTGACACCCCAATTCTCGGCAGAGTGATCTCGTTTCGAAGCTCCAAAAGAAAGCCAATTAACCAGGTTTGGAACTCCTCTCCAATGAAATCGAATCGCAAGCGCAAGTTAAGGTTATCACAAGGGTGCGCTTCTCAAGGTGAATGCCTTTCCTTCGGCTTCTCACAGTAAGATCGATTATCCGAACAGTCCGAGATGGTTACCATGTTTGGTACTGAGCAACTGAGCAAAAGTTTAACACTTGCTCCACTGCACACAATGGCCACGGCGAAACACAATCGAGACCGGGGCGAAGGTTTACGTCTTTCTCATTTTATGTTCCCATGCTGTTGATAAATGAAAACTTTGAACGAAGCAAACAATAGACGGTCTCTTGCGTGATGAAGTGTTGAATTGGTTCCTTAAAAGGGCGTTTCGAGATGAAACGCTATTTGGCTCAAAATGATGCCACGAGACAACAGATGTCAATTAATTATGGACGACATAATTGATATCACTGTTATCAGCTTCAGTATCATCGTGTTAATTGATAAGTTATTTAAAAAAAAAGCTCTGTTCAATGAACAGTGGCACTCAAAATCAAAAGTGACAAGAAATTAAGCGAACATAAGTGACCCAAAAAAATCACACACCAGCGAGTCACGAGGGATACCCAAAATTGGGTCTCATGACCTTTCCCCTCGAGTGAATGGTAGGATGGAACCATTTTCCATATTAGACGACAACGAATTGCTTTAGTATGTTACAATCCTTGAATCACAAGAATCCCCAGAGGTTTAAAAGTTTAAATTGATGCACTTTAGCACACACACTGTTGGTGTCATTAATTACCAGTCCATTGGATGTAAAGGTTAACCTTTTCGCCTACAAGGAGAGTAAGCAACATATTGGCTTACAGCAATAACAGCATCCAACGATTCTTCAACATTCCACAGCCCACGAACAGGCTTCGACAAATCTTCCCTGGAGCGGCTGGAGCAACTGTTCATTAAAACGGTCGGCAATGAGAAGGAGATACGTCGGGAGGAGTTTAAGAAAATTGTTACCTCCAAAAACGTAAGTACCGGCTGGCGCGCCACAATCATGAACCCAAAAAAGCAAACCGTTTCCACTAGGAAATCAAACTATCAATCCACTGGAACTTGCTATAACGTTCGGGAGGGGTATCATTTTCAATCTGCAATTCACACAGCCATTCTTCACCGAGCGTGTGTTCCAAATCTTCGACAAGGACAACTCGGGCTCCATCTCGCTGCAGGTAGGTTATCGATGATTGACCAACTTCACAGTGACATTTCGGCTCCGTAACCATTCATTTACTTCTTCCGATTGGGTTGCTACATTTTGTTTTGCTTTATCCCTCAACAGGAATTCATCGATGCCATCCACCAGTTTGCCGGACAGTCGCCAGAGGACAAAATTAAGTTCCTCTTCAAGGTGTATGATTTAGACGGTACGGGAAACACATTCCGATTGATTTATTCGCCCTAATTGGTGTCGATAATTAATATCGACATCTGGGAGTTAACGGGTTTTGTGGGATGTATCAAGAGCTCTCACCATTTCCGTACCCGGTGCAGATATTATGAGTATCGATTGCCCCAGGAAAGGTGGAATCATTGACTTCCTCGAGAAAAATCGCATTCACTAGAATGTGAACCCAATTTCCAGACTCCACCTGCCAGATACGATGCCCTTCCAAACGTTGGCGCATAAGTCGCCCGAGGCCTTAAATTGGTTGGTCGCTTTGAAAAGGCGAAAGCTTCCCGAGGCTTTTGTGCACGATCGACCACCGACAGCATAGGCCCTTTGACAGCTCACGTCATCATTTTCCGTTTTATTCGGCTACAATCGCTTCACAACCGTGTAACCGCACACGCAGCTTCCGTGCGTACCTTCTATTAACGCATGAAACGGTGCTCATAACCACACAATACACGACATTCATGGAACAATCGAACACAAGCGCTTTAACGCACCTCAGGTCGATCTCCATTCGCAAGAATGTTTCACACAAGAAACTGTCAATCTCGTGTCAAATACTCATGCAATAATCGTCTCCATCTTGCCTGCCCCGTAAGAAGCAGCTTAAATCATGAATGAAAGCATTTGTCAAGCTAACTAAATGTTAAAGACATACACACATACACACACACACACACTCATGCTATTTGGCTTGAAAGGTGTATGTCGACCACAGCTCACACCTGTGGGGAGTTGAAGCTACGCAAAGCATTCAACCAGACGGATCGCGCATCGAGATCGGACCACCGAGTCGTGACAGAAACACGAGGATCACGTACGATCGACCTGTAGCTCGATAAGCATCTAAATCGGTGGTCTCATTATCTGCTTTATGGTGCTACATTACTGGCACACCGCTGTCGGTCCCAGTGACATACAAATTAATGATGCCTTGATTCTTAAACCACAAAACCCCACTCTCAGGCCTAAGGAATTTTCCCACCATCCATAACGAGCCATCTTTTCGTTCGTTTTTTTTTTTGTTTTTTTGCATGTGGAAAATCTACCAACAAAACCTGCAACGACACGGCGGAAAAACGGAACACACCACCGTAACCAGGTGACGGACTGATTCAACACCGTGAGCTGCAGCATGTGATGCGGGCCTGCATGGAGGAAAATGGAATGCGTTTCTCCGAGGATCAGGTTGGTACTTCTTCTACGCACTCCTCTACAGTATCTTCTTGTCCTACCCTCGGAACTCTCCCCGGGGTCCTACGTTTTATTTCATTTTCTGCAAAGAACAAGCTTAGATGCAGCAACTCGAGTGCTTCGACGCACTGTCCACCCGCTCGTAACATAACCAACCGGTGTGTGTTTGAGTGTGTATAATGTTTTTCGCCGGCCTATCAGTGTGAAGCCTCCGACCGGTAAGCGCAACACACGAGACGGACAGTAATTTATAGCAGTCACCGGCGTAACATGTATCACACGGACAGGACTTCAAAATCAAATGCAACGGCCACGGCATCAAAGTTGCGCCTGTTTATCGAGAAGCAGGTTCGACTTTCCGTTTTGCTCCGTGCGCTCGAGCACGCTGCGTTCAGTACATTCATCATAAGCGACGGTTTGTGTGTCGCGCGATCCAGTGATTTGTGTTTATCAATCGCAAGAAGCAAAGGCAACAAAAAAGGTGGGCGAATTGAAAAAGAAATACGCACACACGAGATGAATGCGCATTTCATTAGAAATGTGGACCGCTGCCTGGGATATCATTACTTTGTACGGTTTGCACCACGATCAGTAGATTGCTGTCATATTTGCGCTAGCGAGTAATAATCTCGTTGGAATCAAGAAGTATGCCAACTCAAACTGCAAACATCTGAAGCGAAAACTTAACATAAGTTTTTAGTACCGAGTTTGGGATTTTAGTACAAAGTGTCAGAGTCTTAGTACGGACTGGTTTCTTGTTCAATTAAGATGCTTTTACACAGCCAAACATATCGTCTGCAGATTGAAATACACTCTGCTTGCATCGTGACTTCGAAGGGACACACATTTTCCCTGATGAAGTAATTTACTCTAATACTCCACTTCCCGAGCCAGTGGAGACCAGCCATTCTCAAACGTCGTGCTATAAAATCTCTCCCGCTGAGCTTTTACTTAAGATGTATGGACAATTTGTCCCTTTGCTCGTGTCTCCCTGGACGGTGCTGGTTGGTGGTGACCCTCTAACGGATGCCCGTAAACGGTTTTGCTGCTGGTGCTGCTGCTACATATCGCTCGCACCAATCGCTTCACCCATTCGCTTCGCCCATTCGCCGAATCGTGTGGCCACGCATAAATTATGCTTTCAATTTTTCAAACCTAATTAATTATCCCTTTTCCCATCCCGTCCGATGGGGTGATCGTGCCAATGTTGTGGACGTTCGACTAAAATCGGCCAGACGTGCCCGGTTGGGTGCCTTTTCACCGATCGTACGATTTAATTGATCGATCGCAATTGTCGATCGATCTGGGGACTCGATTGAATTCATTGGTTTCATTAGCATTTGATGATTATTTGAGTGATCTGCTGTGCGCTCGGTCGCTGAATTAGTTAATCACTCAGCTTGCTAAATTAGATACAATTAACGGTGCCCTGACGCCCATAAGCCACACATTGCTAAACGGAAAAGCATAATCAAGAAGAAACGATCCAGGCACAAATGATTTTCATTTAAGATATGAATTTCTCGCATACGTTACGGAACGGAAGCGAACGCTGAGGGCAAAATGATAAATTATTCATTTTTCTCCATTACCGTACTTAATCTAATTTCCACGGGTAGAAGCTTTTTTTTCTAAGTCTGTTGTTTTTCTTACAGCGGCCAAGGCAGCGAGTCTCTTGCATTAAAACATAAGGGATAGCTTTTTTTTTGTTTGCCTCTTCCAGCCAGTCCGCTTCCGTGGCAGACTCACTACACCCGATTCGTTCCATTCGCAGTCTGTTAAGATTGCTTACAGACAAGTGTAGCCGTATGTATCGCTCAAGCCCTCAGGGCCATCGCTACCAATGAAAGAAAAAACCGCAAACATCACCGGGAACCAGTTCCAATCGCTTCTGCTCCCGCTATTGTGGTTGATTCTTAATTTAATTATAAAGCTAGATAAGAGGAAAAAACACATAGCTTCGGTTTCTTTGCTTTGCTCGATAATAATGAAAACAAAAACATAAATAATGAAACAGCACTTCGGACAGGCGGACAAACTGTAGATCCAGTTTCCGCGCCAAGCTGTCAAACTATTAACGGACGATATCCGGGTGCAAACGTTTGTCAGGCAAGACGTTTTTGGGTTGGCGTACGGCTTCGTCGTGAGAAGTGTGCCCAACGGATCGGAGAGAACTTTGAGCGGTTTTTGAGTGTAACTGGAGCAAAAATTCCTAGACGAGGAATCCAATGTGATGCTTGTACCTCAGAATTCTCAAATCGATCGCTATTAACTTGATCTACTTTATATGAGAATTATTCAATTCAAACTCAAAACTTCAAATCTTTTAAATGTAATTTTGTAATGAATTAATGTGGGCCGATCCCGGCGGTACTGCAATACCGGGACAACCCGTGGAGGCAGTGGAGCAAGCTCCGGAAACTGTCCTCCGACCTTCCAAAAATCAGTTTAACATTTGTTGTCTTCCAATGGAAGAGCTATCAGATGTTAAGCTGATAAGAACAGATACTACACTTTGATCTTAGCCTTTAGGCCGAGAAGCGATACTGGTGGACGGGATTTTCCCATCCTACATCCTGCCCGACGCACTGCTGCTCTAGCGATGTTTAACGAACATTTGTCCCTGCGATCCTCCGGGAAACAAGGATGTAGGGAGAAAGAGACCGATGAGTTCTCCCTCTTGTTTTTCCTTTGTGGATTGAATGGTGTGCATCAGCATCCGTACGCAGGTATGCTTCGTCTACAGGTAGCGTACACGCGCTCTATCCTTCACAGGTATAGAGGATGCTACAGTGTAGTGCAATATTTATGTAGCAGCGATCGTCGATAATAATTGCTTCTCGGTTTATTTAATTTTTTTCAATTTTATTATAAATTTAAACATTGAATTGAAAACTTGTCCTTAACATGACTAATGATGCTGTTTTTTCGTTGTTAAAAAGGCAGCTAAAAATGCAATTGAAAGTACATTTAAGACTTGCTGAAACAGTTCAAGCGAACACCTTAATATTCATTCCATTTGCATGCGCTAAATACACCTCGGGTTGTACGTATAAATCTCCATCCATCCATATCATTAGTAATGATGCTTAGTTTAATAAAACTTGTGCATAAATAAATCATTCGGAACCGTCCTGTTTCCCAGCAGCAGAAAAGGCCCGGTAAAACTTCATCACAACCTCCGTTTTTGGCAGCAGTTGTTGATCAGACACCGTACTCAGCAGTAGTAGTAGTTCGGCATGATTAATGATTTTCTCTTAATACACTGTCAGTCCATTTTTGGGATTGTCCGCGCACGTACAATGGGTCACACACACGCACACACACACCAACCCGACGGGTTTTGCCGGGCACGAAACCCGAACCAAATCACCCGGAGTCAATGAGTACGCACCATCGCACCTGTTGAAGCGTAGATTAATTCGGTTAGCCGGTGAAACCGCCCGTGAGGTGGAGGAGGTCACTTTTACCTCACCACACACACACACACACACACACACACATACGTGCGCACGTACAAAAACAACAACACCAACAACTGATCTCCCTTTCTTCCGGATGAGTTTGCAGAAATGGTTTGCAGAATGGTAGGCCCGGATTAAGACCCGGCCACCAATCCGTCATTCCGGCCAGTTATCGACGACTGCGAAATGGTTTGGTAATTCGCACCTAGCTGCAAACTGCTATGACAAACACACATACCGAGCGTGAAACCAGTAAGCCGGGTCCGACCGTGCGGACGTGCGGACAATCGCGCTCTAATTTGTTTCATAATTTTGTAATGGAATAAATTATCATTAAAAGTACTATTGCTAACAAATCGCAAACTGCCGGCCGTAAAAGCGGGACGGTTCGGTTCGGAATGTGTTGGAGCGGGTTTTCAGGGTGGAAAACCGGTCATCAAACTGTCCGGATGTCTACCGTACGCTGGGGCACCCTGACGGTGGCCTGAAGTGGAAGAAGCCATTAGTCAGCGTTGAAGATTAATTTACGCTGAATCGGTGCGCCGGGTATGAAACTCATTAGCGGCTAGGGTTGGTATCTTCAGAGCGTGCCCTCCAATTCTGGAGGCAGCTTCAAGTGCGGCAGCGAAAAGTCCACTTTTGCCGGCAAGCGAACCTGTCCGTATGTTCTGCCACACCTTCGAATCAACGCTCGTCACTAGGGGCACCTCTCAAAAAGAGCATCCTGCAGTTTGGATGTGGATCGTCATAAATTGCCTTTAATTATTGCTAATTATTTTGCTCATCATTTCGATCGCGAACGGCGGGGAACGGCGATCGCGCATTGCCGTAAGTGACATTAATGGCAGGTAAATGGGTTTTATTTTTCTCCACTCCACAGATCGAGGATCTAACCATGGCCATGTTTGAGGATGCGGACAAGTTTAACCGTGGTGCCATCACCTACGAGGCGCTCAAAAATCAGCTCGAAAAGCATGGCGGTTTGCTGGAGAACCTAAGCATAAGGTGACCATATGCACTGCTGTGCGCACTTGATTAAATTGCAATATTTAAGCGATTTCTACGATCTCCCCACGACAGTATCGATCGATGGTTGGTGCCACTGCCGCAGGACGACACGAAGAAAAAGCGCAAGAAAAAGCCCTTGCCACATCAGCTGACGGCACCGTACATCAAGAACAACTACGTGTATCTGTCGTTTCTGACCATCTTTACGCTGATCAACGTGGGACTGTTTATATCGCGTGCCATCCAGTACCGGAACAGCAACGGATTCGTCATAATGGCGCGAGCCTGCGGTAAGCACCACGGCTCCATGAGTAATGAGCACAATCTTATCAGCGCATCGGTCCACTCCGATACTGATTGTGATCACTGTGCACTGGGAAACGAATGTAAGCTTTTAACCATTACCATTACCATTCCGAAGGGCAATGTCTCAACTTTAACTGTGCCTTCATACTGGTGCTGATGTTGCGCCAGTGCATCACCTTTCTGCGGACGCGCGGTTTTACGGCCTTTCTGCCGCTCGATCAGCACATCTATCTGCACAAGCTGACCGGCGTACTGGTGGCCAGCTTCAGCCTGGTTCACACCATCATGCACCTGTTTAACTTCAGTAAGTACACAGCCCGTACCAAACGTCACACGCTTGTGACCGGACAATCGACGAGAAACCGACGCACACACACACGCACAATCCCAAAACTGTGCAGGCAATGAAAGAGCAAAGAGTTGATGCGTGTAAGTGAGAAGTTATATGTGGAAGATATATATGAGGAAGTTATACGTAATTCCTTTTTTTTTGTTCTTGTGTGCGTGTGTTCGATCTCTGCATTCGCGGAGATTCGTGATGATATTATTATTTTCTTTTATTGCCCTTACCATTTAGCCATGTTTGTTCCTTCAGGGCGGAATCGTAATCATGGCTTTATGGCTTTATTTTACGCAAACCGCACCGCAACTGGGCACCCAGGAAAAGAGCGTCGATTCCATTTCTTGTGCACGGCCAATCGCTCATTTCCTTCCAACGCGGAGCGGAAGTCATAAAATGCACCACCAGTGCAGTTAAATGTGCGTTCCTCCTCCATGCAGCCGATGGAAGGCATAAAGCAGGAATGCACTTTTATATGCAATACGCTCCCCCAACCCTGATTGTGGTGGGATAAAGTTTTCGAAACAAGAAACGACCCAAAAAAATGGCAACGATATCATAAATTATACTTTTATAACTCAATTTAGTGAGTGCTTTTTTATGATATGGTTTTTATTTTTGTTCTTTTCTTTTGTGAAGTTTTGTGTTGCTTTTTAGCGGTCGTTTTTTGGATTCCTTCATTTGCGAAACAGTAAATGTGTACGCTTGCATATCTTGTTCCATTGTTTTTGTTTTAAATGTGTATATAGTAGATTGTGTTTTTTTTCCCCTATATTACTTTCATAACATTAAAGTAGTTTTTTTCTCTTGTAAATCATTCCCTTACTCCTTTAGTAACATTTGTACAAACGTTAAATACAAACATTTCTTGTAGATATTTAGACACGTTAATTCTCCCTTCTCCGTTTTCTCAACATCCTGTTTCGTTGATCGGTAGCACTACATTGTAGCTTCGTGCTTAATCGCTCAGCCTCTCGGCTCACAATAATCTTATCTTGGCCTGAAAGCCTTTTCCTTATCACAAGCAGCTCCGGTTAAACCGGCACCCGACCCGAGTAAGCCTGTCCACCCTGTCGATAATCGATGAAATAGCAACCCCGACCGACAATCCAACGAACAGGTAGCACAACCCCTTGGGGCCCAGCATCCAATTACCGGCGTAAGTCGGCGTGCGGATCACTTACACACCGGCACATACACACACACCGGCGTAAGAGCGTAGTGGAATTGATCTCGTTAAAAATTAATTTTAACCCACACTAACGTCATCCGGTACCTTTACGCGCATTACATTGTACCACCGGAAACCGACGTCGACCCGTAGCGCAACAGCGCATTGACCACCGGACCACCACCGCACCAGCGACACACATTAATCCCTAATCCCTAATATTTCTTCTTTGTATTTATCTTTCCTCTTTTCGATCTATCGCAACCAACCGCACAATCTTCCCCACGTTCCCCGTTCCCCTTGGCTCCGTGCATCTTTGGCGCCTGCCCATGTAAATACAGCCACGATCGTCGTGTACGATCCGGTACTCAACGCCAACAACTACACCACGGCCGAGTGGCTGTTTACGGCCCGGCCCGGTCTGTTCGGGCTGATCGGCGGTTGCGCCAATCCGACCGGTCTCGTCCTGGTGCTGATCCTGCTGATCATGTTCATCTGCTCGCAGCCGTTCGTGCGCCGTGGTGGCAGCTTCGAAGTATGGTGGACACACTCACACCTTACCTTAGTGTCGTTAGAGTTGTGCTTTTGCTAGAATAGATAGTGCTAGTGTGATGTTTTGCTTTAACAGCACATTCCGTTTGCTAATGTTTGATCTTTTGCTCTGTTGTACTTCTTCTCCTCGATCTAACTTCTGCAGGTGTTCTACTGGACGCATCTGCTGTACGTCCCATTCTGGATATTGGTGCTTTTCCATGGGCCCAACTTTTGGAAGTGGTTCATCGTACCCGGGCTCATCTATCTGATCGAGCGCACTATAAGGTAGGTACAGCGAGAAATCGCACACCAAATCCCAATCCCTGACGACTGCTCACACCTTCTCCCAAAGATTAGTCTGGATGCGCACCGAACACGGCAAGACGTACATCTCGTCCGGCCTGTTGCTCCCGTCCAAGGTGACGCATCTCGTGATCAAGCGTCCGCTACACTTTTGCTTCCGGCCGGGCGACTATGTGTTCGTCAACATTCCCGCGATCGCCCAGTACGAGTGGCATCCATTCACGCTGAGCAGTGCGCCGGAACAGGAAGACTACATCTGGCTGCATATACGCGGCGTCGGCGAATGGACCAACCGGCTGCACAACTTCTTCGAGCGGGAACAGGAACGGCTGCACAATGGCGAAATACCGGCGCTGGTGGCGGGCAGTTCCGGTGCTGGATCGGTGTCGGCTGTCGGTGCCACCGCCACCGGCAGTACGGTTGATGTGGTGCAGGAGAAGCTCAAACCAACACCGACGGGAACGATCCACAAAAGTTCGAGCTTCGAATCGGCACTCAACAAAGCGAAAGCTGTGCCTGGTGGAGCGCTACCTCGTGCCGGTGATGCAACCACACCGGCTGGTATTATGAAGCAGCGACATCCGCCGGGCACTTCGAAGCTTGCCATGGAAGGCTACAGTGCACCGTCGCCCATCACAACCTCCACCGGGCAGCCCAAGTTCGAGCGACAAATGTCGGAGAATCGTGCCCTGAAGAAGATACAGGCAACACTGCAGCGGACCTTTTCACGGCGCGATCAATTGATCCCACGATCGAGCGGTGCCGGTACAGTCGGTGGAATATCGAACGAAGGTTTCTCCGGCGATGGAGTGGACGGTGGTCCAGACGGAACGGGCGGGTCCGAGCTGAAGGATGCGAAGCGTAAGGTCACACCGGAGCAAAGCCTGCACAAGCTGATCTTCCAGCAGAAGGTGCCGCTGGAGAAGTCACTCTCAATGCCGGACATGCAGAACAAGTTCAAGAAACGGGAGCGCATGATGGTGTAAGTAGTGCCGATAAGGTTGATTTGTAAGATATTGGACACTGACACTTTTCCCCGTTCTTTTTCTGTCCACCCTTCCAGACTTCGGGAGTACATGCGCTCGGAATCGGAACGCTCGTTCGATGAGGTGCAAATCCGCAAGGCACGGCTGCAGTCGCTTGGATTGGCCTATCTCAGTCCGCAGAACAAATCGCTTGCGCAGAGCTTCCGCTACATGCGCAACAAACCCACGATCATTGCGTTTAAGACGCCGAGCCTGGAAAACTGTGAGCCGCGCGACTCGACCAATTCGATCGTCGTTTCGCCCGGTGTCTTTACGCAAAAGGATGCGGAAGAGGGTCGCACCGCCGGAACCGTACCGCCAACCGGTACAGCCGTGGTTGCGGTTGGACCAGCAGCTTCCCAAGATGCAATCGTCACGCCCGGTGCAGCTCCTGGAACCCGACCGGTCAACTATCCCGTTGGTAAACCGCTGGAGATCTACATCGACGGACCGTACGGGGCGCCCTCGAGTCATATCTTCCAAGCGCAGCATGCCGTGCTGATCGCGACCGGTATCGGCGTCACCCCGTTCGCCTCGATCCTGCAATCCATCATGCACCGCTACTGGAAGGCCCGGCACTGTTGTCCACGGTGTTCCTACGAGTGGTCCAGCGAGATTCCACCCACGATCATGAACCTGCGCAAGGTAGATTTCTTCTGGATCAACCGTGATCAGCGCTCGTTCGAGTGGTTCGTCAACCTGCTGTCCCAGCTCGAGATCGAACAGGCCGAGCTGGGCGGTGCGATGGAACGGTTTCTCGAGATGCACATGTACATCACGAGCGCGCTGCAAAAGACGGACATGAAGGCGGTCGGTCTGCAGCTCGCACTGGATCTGCTGCACGAGAAGGAGAAGCGCGATCTGATCACGGGGCTTAAGACGCGCACCAACGCCGGCCGGCCGAACTGGGACAAAGTGTTCAAACAAATCCAGGACCAGAAAAAGGGTAAAGTGACGGTGTTTTACTGTGGGCCGCCGCAACTTGCCAAAACCCTGCGCTACAAGTGCGACCAGTTTGGGTTCCAGTTCCGCAAGGAGGTGTTCTAGTTTGTTATGCTGATCCGCAGTACGTGCCCCTCATTGTTGCAATCGCAGTATGTGTTTTCTTTTGATGCGAATTTTATTTAATTTATCGTTTTCTTTAATGTGTTTTCGGCGCCGTACGGCTGCGCCGAACAAACGTTTTTGTTTTCGAAGCTCAACGAGAGTGTTAATTTATTCATAGGATGCGTAGTAGCATGTCGTTCCGCAAAAAAAAAACTTTTATAGTCATGTAAATGTGCACAAATTTACGCAAAAAAAACACTGCCAACACTGTAGGTGTGTCACAAGACGCACCCAGCTATATTTATTGTACTAGAATAAAGAATCAATAAAGCCAGAAGGCATGAACGAAGCTAATTTTAATGGCTTTGTCTGGGTGTATTTTAGTATAATCCGAATCTGCTGCATTGGGCGACAAATCAACGGAAACCCTTTGAAAGACCAATTTGAAAAAGTTTCGGAACCGAACAACAGATGGCGCTAACCGTCGATGGAAATCAGTGTTTCGGTTTGCACAATTGATCAATTACACAAAACTGTGCACAAGTATATGGTGTTCAATAATTGTCCAAATGCATGCTACTTACCTAGTTTTGAATTGTTTCGGGATTAATAGCGTGTTTCCTTATTAATGGTTTTTTATTACACTACAATATGCTCCAGCATAGCACCTTCCAAGCAACCCAGAACAAGCTTCTCATTCTTAGTTCTGTGCCGACGTTGGATACTTTTTCAGCACTTTGTTTAGCTGCTTATAGTTAAGGTCCTTTCCCGCTACCAGCATACCCTTGCTGGATGTTTCCTTTTTGGACATCTTCTTATCGAGGTACACCTTGTAGCACCGCTGGAAGGTGCCGACCTCCTTCGCGCACAAACTCTCATTGAAGTCGTGGGTTTTGAGACAGGAAAACAGCACTGCCATCTCCTGCAGGCAAGCCACATCGCTCGTTTTGTCTGTTTTGCCACTCACATGGTTTTTAAGTCGCAGTGGCAACACCTCCTGAAATGGTACGTCCACCTCGTTCTGTGGTTTGCGAGAGCGCAATAATGCACTGGCCATACGCATCTTGTGACTGGGGGAGGTGTATGATTTCGATGACCTTAAACGGGCAACAAAATGCTTTTAAAAGAGGGCTATTGCGAGGATTTCATTTACAACTTACCTGATGAATAAAGCGAGCAATACTCGGCCACTTTCGTGCCGGAAAGAATGTAAACAAACACCGTGTTAGATAATTTGACAGCCAGCCTGCATGTTGCCAGACGCAGAAACAAACGTGGCCTAATAAACGTGTATCACATGCTTGCGCAACTGTCAGCTTGGCAGTAGCAAAAGAAACAAACAACAACAATACTAACAGTAGATAAACAAATTCTTCACTTGTCCTTTTTCGATGAAGACCGGAATTAAAGAACAATCTATACGAAAGTAAATAGCAATGTGGTAGTCTGGAGTATGAAAGTTTCGAACACGCTTCAATTCTAATCGTTCATGTTAAGCAATACATCACCTAGCATCTAACCAGCCGCTAAATCGCTGGACCCGTTCCCGTGTAAGATATCAACGCGTGCAGAATGAAATTGGCGATAAGTATAGGAGTGGCAGCAGCGGTGCGCTTTCTGCTGATGAATTCCCGCTATTCCCAAGGGATACAGAACCGAGTGGAAGTATCCACACCGATAAACGCGTGGAAAAGAGGTAAGCGATATCTTGCTCTATCCAGAATAATAAACGCCGGCTTTTGTTTGACTTCTCTCATTCGTTTCCACAGTCGAGGAAGGTGCATATCTGTATGCGAATGGAGTCAATCCGTACGACGGGGACGTGTATCATAAAAATCCAATTATTTTGCACGCTTCCCGCTGGCTGCTAGATAATGTCCCAAGTGCCATACCGTCACTTTTCATCCTGTTGGACGTGCTGACGGGGATCTTACTACTTCTCGCCGCACGAGTATTCATCCGGGAAATGTACGAAAAACAACGAAAAGAAATGGCAACCTACGCCAAAGACACGGACGAGCTTCATCTAGTCGAAGCGGATCTCCACACGGTACCGATGTCCGTAGGCTTTGCTTACCTATTCAATCCGTTCACCATTCTAAACTGCGTCGGACAAACGACGACCGTGTGGAGTAATTTCCTGCTGGCCGCTTTTCTGTACGGCCTATCGCGTCGTCAACGACTGTTCAGTTTCCTGGCGCTTGCACTCGAAACGCAGATTAATCTGTACCCATTTGTGTTACTCGCACCGGGAGCACTGCACATTGCCAACCAGCAGCAACAGACGAGGTCGGATGGACGTGATGGGAGATTTCGCAGCATAACGACCAGCTGCGCCTTGTTTGCAAGCTTATTTGTTGGCGTTAATTATTTCGGTTGCTTCCTGATGGGTGGAGACTGGAGTTTTCTAGATGCCACCTATGGCTTCATGTAAGTGGACAAAGCATTCAAGAGATCTAAGTGTAATTTGCTAAAAAACCATTCTTCTCTCTTCCCGGTTTGCCACGTGTAGCATCAACTGCCGCAGCTTACAACCAAACATTGGACTTTTCTGGTACTTCTTCACTGAAATGTTCGACCACTTCCGGACGTTGTTCCTGTACTCGTTCCAGATAAATGCCACATTGCTGTACCTGTTTCCGCTCACGTTCAAGCTGCACAAGGAACCGATCATGCTGGCAACGATGCTGATCGGACTAGCGGCTGTATTTCGATCTTACCCGTGCGTCGGTGATGTGAGCTTCTACCTTGCCCTCATTCCGCTGTGGAAATCGATTTCCATGTGTGAGTCAAAAGTCATTGGTTTGGGATGATTTTTTTACGAAACGAAACTGTATAACTTACACATGGCACGTTTACACTTTCAGTCATGAAGAACAATTTCATCGTCGGTGCAACGATGCTGGTCACGAGCGTACTAGCACCGACCGTGTGGCATCTGTGGATTTACAACAATTCGGCAAACGCCAACTTTTACTTTGGTGTAACGTTAATTTTCTGCACAGCACAGGTAATTGTGGTATTTTGCACGTTGGAAAGTGCTGAATTCAATTCTACCTTCGTTGTAGATTTTCCTCATAACCGATCTCTTCTTTGGGTACATCAAGCGAGAGTTCTGCCTAAAGCACGGCATCCGTGTTTTGGTAGATGGAAAGGAGGCCCGAATTACGTTGGAGTATTAAAACAGTGTTGGGGATACTTACCATCCATGACCATCGGTACCATCGTTAGTGTGTGGATGAAAGACAAGCGCAGCTGTAAAGAAAGCTTAGAACAAATAAAACATGATTTAAATTTACATAAATTCTGCACCATACGGAAACAGTTCAGGCAAAACACGGAAAGCAGCGTTTTTTTGATCACAAATCTTGTTTATTGATTTCCCAATAAGAAGCATTTGCATTTTCACAGTTTTTATAATTTTTTTTTGTCGTCCCTTCTTCGATATTGTTTTTCTTGTTCCTTTTTCTCTCTTACTCCCATTTGCGATCATTTCACCGTGTCTCAAATATCGTCACATTCCCGCGTCCGTTCTGCAATAATTTAATCGATATATAAATAAGTTAATAGTCATTTGTTTTGTAGTAGCAGTGTAATTGCGGCCATAATGGTACCAAGCACACACGCATGTTTGTTGCTGCGGTTGCCAATGTCCCCCTCCTCGCCCATTCCAGTCATTACACGAAAGGCGTGAGAACGGGCGCCACATTTACTTCCTTCCCAAAACCCCTTTTTGCTTCTCTCTTCGTTAAAGTTCTCGTTGGCAAACGGGTTTCCGAAGTTCCTGCGGGAGGTGGTTTTTGTAATACTTCGAGCAACACAACACAAAAACACACCTTCGCACACACCGGTGTGTCTTTCTCTTCGCCGTGTGGAATAAAAATTGGCCTTGTACTGAGAGATTGGTTGTTTGTGCACTGCGAATGTTCGCACCCTTAATGCCCTTAATATTTCAGGTTCCAATTGTCAACTTGGGTTCCGCTTATCCTTTTCACCCTTATTTTCTCTTACGGCTCCTCTCGTATAGCTATTTCCCATAAATGTTTCATGTTTGAAGCGCATCAACGGTTAAGTACCATTTGGAATAAAGTTTATAGAGAATATCCGTACCGCAGAGGCGAAAACGTGCCCTTTCGCGCATGAAACAAAAATAAAAGAATGGAAGAAAGATAAAGTTGTTGGATTGCAGATTTTTTTTAAAACGTAAATTCAGTATCTAGTCCTGTTCCCTATCGGTGGTCACAGCTACCGAAAAAGAGCCCCGCCGTAATAACCGGCTCGATCTTTCACACGTTTGAACAATGGGGGCGCCCATTATATATGTAAATGTGTCTTTTTGTTATGCTCTAGGAGCAACCGAACCCTATATTGTGACCTCTGTTTTCCATGCAGCAGTGCGGTTCCTTCGGTGCCCCGTAACATTATTTGTTATCGTTTTGAACGTGATCACAACGGTTGCTAACGTAATGGGAAGGGAAATGCTACACCGTGGTGGCATCTTAGACACACCCCAAAAATAAGGCCGTTTCGCATGAAAATTAACAACAGAAAATCCCATTCCTTTGCGCATTTGGCTTGGCCTAGCAGAAGTCTTATACAACGTTGGTACTTTAAAAAGAGCTTTTACACGGAGCCTTTTTCTCGTCTCCTCCCTCCTCTTTCGTGGCGGTTTTGCTAGATCATTTTACTTAACGGAATAGATAATTCCCCTGTTTGTTTTTCAGCTTCCCTCTCCACACCGCCAGACGTCCACCAGCATTTTCAGTCCATATTGATCGATTTGTTCCGGTTTCGCAATTCGTGTGTCCGCGCTTGGCTGATATTCTCACATGTGTTCCGGAAGCGTTTCTTCTTCTTCTACTTCTTTTTCTTCCTCATTCGTTCAGGCAATTGCTTACGGTAAATATTATGAAAAATAATTCGAGATTATCATAAAACGATAATCCACACTCTCCTTGTCTCGACACTGCTGTTACTGTCTCCTTGTGACCGCCCCCCTTTTTTGCTGTTACACACCGAGGAAATCAACGAGCCCACGCTCCACACCGGGCACCTGATTTCCCCACTCCTTATCCCCTCTTCAACCGTGCTACACTGAGGGTGTTGTGTGCTTAACTTGCCAACCCAATCACCCCCAACCCAAAGGCGCTACACTACTTGCTTAATAATCGCATCATCTTGCAGGACACATAGTCTTCCACGATGATGTCCTTTCGCCCAATTGCTTCATCACCTTCAGTAAATGCACCGGGTCGTGTCCAACGTGTATAGAGTGTGCGCGGGTGTGTGTGTGTCCCTTTGCTAGTTTTCCTTCCCGGGACCCACACATTGAAGCCACGTCCGTCTGCTTTCGTCGTGTAAAAGTGTCGTGGTTAGTATTTGTTTTAAATTCAGGTTCATATTGTTGTTTGCCTTCCAATGTATACTCGCTCTTTCTCTCTCTCTCTCTCTCTCTCTCTCTGTGTTGGCGCGCTTAACATCAACGCCGAACTTCATGGCTCGCGTCTGTCTGCTTCTTCCGACGGGCCCCAAACAACGGTTGTGTGCGCGCATCCTTTCCCATCCTTCTCACTCACGTAATGATCTCCTTCGGCAACGATCGACACTCACACACAAGCTTGTGTGAAATGGGAATGGTTTTGATCACCACGTGTCACAATGATGTGAAAAAAATTTACAAGCTAGGTGCTGCCTCCTTCCTTTCGCTTTCAAGTTGGGCAGTTGGCCTTTTTCTTTTGTCCTCTCTTTCTCAAAAAACTTCGCCCCTTAACAGCGGGTACTACACCAAAACGTTCGTCGTTTGTTACGTTTAGCTGAATAATGTGTTTTTATGCTGCTTTTATCACCGCCTCCACACACGCACACTAACGAGATCAAGAATTATTAGCTAAAATGCGATCTGCTCCGCCTGGGCTTGACGATCTTTCTTCAGCGGTGGCTCTAATTGTACTAACTTGCTGCTTGCTTGGTTCACATATCGTTTTATCCGGACGGGTTGCTGCTAAATACATACCAAGTGGGAAAGATACACGCAAAAGAATGCTTCAATACGCACATCCCACGTCTATCTTCAAGTGTATCGCACCTATTACACGTGCGATCGTACACGGGTACAGTCCCCCCCACGCTAGCAAACTAGCGACTTCTCAAATGTTCCACACAACCGGACGAGGAATGTTGTCCTTTGCGATGTGTGTGCACTGCCACCCGCAGTGCAACGTACTTTCCCATCGCGATACCACCAGCACCGAAATTGCTGCATCCTGTTTTCTCACAAAACCATCCGGAGCTGGTATACAATAAATTAAAAAATACATCATCATAGCCTCTCTCTCTTTCGTGGCAGATTCGATATCGTCTCTTTGTCTGCTTGATTAACTATACGCTTTTGGCCTGCTGCGCTCGGTAGCAGTTCTCGTCTTCTCTCGTTAGTACTACTACTGGAATGCACTATTCAAACCCCCATCCGATTTCATACACAATTTTCCCCCGTATTTTTCTCGTGCTGTTTTATCACAGTTGCAAAACAGAACCAACTTAGCATCTTCGCGATGTGAACAAAAGTTTTCCATTTGCTTTCCTTTTCCACGGTACAACGCTTATCAACACACCTTAGGGTATGGCATTCGGAACACCTTCGAACGGTGATCGCTTAGAAGAATATACGTCTCATGTCTTCGAGTGCTCCTGCTTTCCGTAGATCACACTACACACGTCTTTTACTTCCTGGCTTTTCCACTTCAAGCACGCATACAATGTAATCTTTTAAACCCATTTTATAGTGAAACCAAGGAACCAATTCAACCAACCAACCAATATTCCGCAATATCCACACTTCGTGTTCCTTTTGTTTTGTTTTTTTTTCCAATTAAATTAAATTCCATTCTCTGCTCCACGGTGAAAACGATACAAAACCGCGTTGCGTTTCCCTCTCAGTTATTCTACGTTTGGGAGGGTAAAAGTTGGTCGTCTACTTTAAATTCTTCATCGCGCCCGGCCCGGTTCATCTGCTTTAACTATCGCGTAACCACCATCCTCCTCTCTCCTTTACTTTGAGTTTTGTACGATGAAATAAGCTGTATCTTCTCGCTTTCTGCTCTTTAGTGGCCGCTAAATCTTCTCTCCCGCTTCCTTAACACTTATACGTTCTCCTTCGCATTTTTATACGTTTTTTAAGTTTTTTTTTTTGTTTTGTTATATGTTACTGTTTCATTAGAGTATTACACTGGTTTGTAGACGTTCATCGACACTAAAAGGCTGATATAGCATCAGTTTTTGTTTTTGTTTCATTTACTTGTGTTTGCTTCCTTCTTTAGTTGTGGTTTATGACTCATCGCTCGCTATCACGCGGAATACACAGTGTGTGTGTGCGTGTGTGATACTTTGTGTTAAATGCGGGACAGGGACTTATTTTTACAGATGTGTTTAAATGTGCGCAAACTCTAGCACACTTGCGCAAACACACAGAAGGGGAAGGGTGATGGGTGTACAACAATCGCGCACAATTGTTCTTGTGAATCGGTAGTGTGTAACATGTTTTTTTGCTCTCCCAAAATTCACCCTCATCATGGCGAACAACGGTGCGCGCGCGCGCGCCTGTAGTTTGTTGGAAAAACGTTGACCTAAAACGATACTTGCAAGCACATTATTCAAAAACATGGTTCAATTCTACTTCCAGAAGGACTACTGTTGCTTTGTTGCTGATACACAGTTGACGTTTTGTTGCGTTACATGTACACGGAAGCAGCAAATGTGCGCACTATTACTTCACGATTACATTTCACGACCGAACTATAATATAGGAAGAGAAATTAAATTGTTAACACGCGCACACGCGTACTTAGGAAATAGATGACACACACACGCCCTCGTAAAGGATTCGTCGCTTCTTTCCAACCACTCACCCAATCCATTCCATCCACAATCCATCGATAATCGACCTTCCCCGGGATTGTCGCCATCTGTTTCTCTTCGTCTTTTCTCCATACCATCGGACATTGAACACGCAACCACCATCATCATCATCATCATCATCACACTCACCCCTCATTTGTTCAACAACACAAAAAGCAACAGATTACGGTTGTGTTTGTTTCGTGTTAGGATTACTTTTTGTTTTCGCCATCTTCACAATAATTCAAATTAATCACTATTACAAAATTCTTCAATTTTCTCCATCTTTAATCCAATCTTCCTGCTGCTACTGCTGCTGCTGCTGTTGCTGCTTACTACATACACACACACACTCCTCAATATGCTCTTGTGGTTTTGCTAGCGCCATTTGCCTTCATCAAACTCGTTTGTCGCGCTACGCTGCACAATACGGTTGCAGCAAATCGATATGCGCTTAACGCACATACTAACGCGCTTACGCACCATTAACAACGATACGCTGCCACCAGCCTCTCTCCTCCTTATCTCTCTTTCCCTTTCAAGAGAGCACAACTTCTGTCCTTCCTTTGCTTTGTGTTGGTTTAGCCGTTCGCTAAGCTTTCGCTTCACTACAAATACAACGTACACGCGCACTTGTTGGCTGCTACTACCTTCCGCTACTTTTAAGACATTATCAATGTACTCTCTCTCTCTCTCTCTTTTTCGCGCTCTCTCCCTTTCTAAAAACATTCATATCGCACATTAACTGCGTTCTGTGTTTACATTAAGGATTAGTGGCTCACGAAGATCCTTCACCTGACAGTTCCGGCACTTCAACAGAAACGTGGCATACAACAGACAAATAATGACCATATGTAACGCACATCTCGATCCTCGTCCTTCGACTGGTTGGTCTGTGCGTCCAGTCCCAGTAACCAGCTGGAATAAAGCTGTGTACTCCAACATAAACGTCAACCGCTCTCAAGGTTTTCCCTGCGCAAAAGTTCGCGTTTTGTTTAATTAATGTTTTAATTTAAGCCTCTGTGTCACGTACCGATGTGCGTGCCCATTAAAAACATAGGCATAATATATATATATCATAGCGTGTATCGTTTCCTTCGATACATCGTTCCTTGAAGAGAAACAATGAAAATTGGAAAGGGAGGATGCATCTGACGGGTGACTGACACGTGCGGATGCCACTTTCGCAAAAGCGTGTTCTTAACAAAAGAAGCAACAATGCAAACATTTGCCAAAATCCTCCAGATGTTAACTAAGAGGTTGCGATCTGAGATTGGGTTCACGGATTTCAATGCCTACATTCGCTCTCGATGTTAAGTTCCTCCCTGTCTATTACACTTCGGGCTGGACCGCAGTTTAAAAAAAAGGCCACCATTTTATAGTGATCTTCGTCAAGATGAAGAACTGAGAAAGGATAAAAAGGAGGTGAGAACATATGAACTGTTCTTCTGCATCTAATTTACACTCAATGTAAGGTTTGTTTGTTGTTTGCCATCATTCCGTTTCCTTCTCAACTAGTGTTTTCTGCTGACTGCTCGGCTCGTTTGAGAGTGTGTATAATATAATGCAATATTATTTTGTTGATTTGTTTTTTGTGTGTTCTGTATTCATTTTTTGTTTCTTTTTTTTCATCTCTTTAATCAATAATATTTAAGGATAGTGTTTATAATAAATGAAGTTTTCGTTTACTCTCCCCGGTCGCGTTACTTCTTGCATTTTTTTTCCCGTACTGTGACCCCTACAATCCTGGCTCCTCTCCTAACACAACGCCTGTTTTTCATATGCTTGCGCATCAGCATTGCGCGCTTCAATCTTCTCCGGTGCTGCACACTCGGTTGTCATAAACAAAAAGGGTATACAATGATTAGCAACTGTATATGTTCCCTTTTTGTTGTCCTCGTTTAAAGCTTAAATCGAGGCTTGCTAGCCGATATCGCGGCTGCTGCACATGCGGCACCAACACCAGCCGTACCGGCACCGATCGGTGGTACAACCGCGCCTACGCCATACGGCGAATGACCGATCAATGCAGCGGCCGCCGCCGCTGACGAAGCAGCCGCCGCCGTTGCTGAGTTGTAGTAGTTCTCCTGCAGCACGTAACCGGCACCAGCCGCTGCCCCCGTACCGCCACCGGCTCCTGTCGCCGTCTTGAGAATGGTCGACTTGGTCGTCTCGGCGAAGGTTAGCTGCTGCTGTTGCTGCTGCGTATGCGGATGTGCATAATGCTGGTGGGGACCGCCCTGTTGCGGTGGGGGCGGCTGCTGTTGCGGATGATGGTGGTTCTGCTGGTGCGCAGCGATGCTGTGCAGATGGGGCGGTCCGTGCGGCATTCCGTGCAGTGGTCCGGCGGTCGCCGCCGCTGGATGATGCGTATGATGATGATGATGATGATGCGGTGGCGGCGCCTGTGGAACCTGCTGCGGCTGCTGTTGTTGATGGTGGTTCAACTGCGGCTGTTGCTGTTGCTGCTGCTGCTGCTGCTGCATGTGCTGCGGCTGCTGCTGGTGATGGTGGTGATGATGAATTTGCTGCTGCTGTTGCTGCTGCGGTTGTTGCTGATGCGGAGATGTCGATGCATTTGCAGCTACTGCTGCCGTCGTAGAGGAGGAGGAGGACTGATGTGGCAAGCGGAAATACGCCGCAGTGTTGTTGTTACTGCCACACCACGACGAGTAACCCGACTTCTAATCCCGACCCTTGTTCTCTGTGCAGTCGCGACTCAAGTGGCCGATCTTGCCACAGCTATAGCACGACTTGTCACCCGACGGGCAGTTACGCGAGATGTGGCCGCTCTTGTTGCAGTTGTAGCACGACACGTTCATGTCGCGATCGCTCTTCTCCGGGCAATTGCGGGCCAGATGGCCGCTCTGGTTGCAGTTGTAGCAGCACGAGTCATCCGGGGACAGACTGCAGTCACGCGCGATATGACCGCTACCTGTAAATATGGGACAAAACACAACTCTCGTCAGTACGATAATTGACGATCACGTACGATCATTACAAACATATTCAAATCATAAATTCGTACGAAAAGCAGGCGACATTTCAATGGTCCATCTACTGCTGAGCTGCTTCGCAGGGGGTTTTATTACCTCATTCGTTCAGATCGAACCGTTTTACGTATCTCTTATCAAATTGTACGCGAAGTAGGCTCGATTTACGTGTGCAAAAATAATCAATTCGTCGTACACCTATCTAGGGGCATACTTTTTTCTTATCGCATACCAACCATATACTTCTGATTGGTAAAGCAAACGGGAAAATGTTAGCTTTATGCTATACTGATAACGGCTGCACCACATTGGGAGCTCGATAACCCCCCAACCATACAAAACATAGCAAACTGTGAACTTTTCTCGTTGAAACAAGAACACGATTATTCTCCCTTCTAGCCCTTATAGCCAGCAGTTTAAGCTTTCCGTAATGGAACGAGGAGAACGATGCAGCGGGTTTGTCAGTTCAGGAAAATCCTCCACCATATATAAAAAGCTCGAGTTTTCCTCCATCGCCGAGTATGAGAAGAAAAGAAAATTCCCACACAAACATGGACAAGACACACAGCAGTGAGAGACTGCGGACAGCGCGCGTTCGTGTTATGTTGCTGATGTAGCAAGGCGCGCATGAACTACTACCACCACCACCACCACACGTCTCTCGCTCTCGTAATCATCATCGTCATTGCCGCCCACACTATCGTTAGGCGTCTCGTGAACTACGTGTGTGTGTGTNCTACTGCTGCCGTCGTAGAGGAGGAGGAGGACTGATGTGGCAAGCGGAAATACGCCGCAGTGTTGTTGTTACTGCCACACCACGACGAGTAACCCGACTTCTAATCCCGACCCTTGTTCTCTGTGCAGTCGCGACTCAAGTGGCCGATCTTGCCACAGCTATAGCACGACTTGTCACCCGACGGGCAGTTACGCGAGATGTGGCCGCTCTTGTTGCAGTTGTAGCACGACACGTTCATGTCGCGATCGCTCTTCTCCGGGCAATTGCGGGCCAGATGGCCGCTCTGGTTGCAGTTGTAGCAGCACGAGTCATCCGGGGACAGACTGCAGTCACGCGCGATATGACCGCTACCTGTAAATATGGGACAAAACACAACTCTCGTCAGTACGATAATTGACGATCACGTACGATCATTACAAACATATTCAAATCATAAATTCGTACGAAAAGCAGGCGACATTTCAATGGTCCATCTACTGCTGAGCTGCTTCGCAGGGGGTTTTATTACCTCATTCGTTCAGATCGAACCGTTTTACGTATCTCTTATCAAATTGTACGCGAAGTAGGCTCGATTTACGTGTGCAAAAATAATCAATTCATCGTACACCTATCTAGGGGCATACTTTTTTCTTATCGCATACCAACCATATACTTCTGATTGGTAAAGCAAACGGGAAAATGTTAGCTTTATGCTATACTGATAACGGCTGCACACCACATTGGGAGCTCGATAACCCCTCAACCATACAAAACATAGCAAACTGTGAACTTTTCTCGTTGAAACAAGAACACGATTATTCTCCCTTCTAGCCCTTATAGCCAGCAGTTTAAGCTTTCCGTAATGGAACGAGGAGAACGACGCAGCGGGTTTGTCAGTTCAGGAAAATCCTCCACCATATATAAAAAGCTCGAGTTTTCCTCCATCGCCGAGTATGAGAAGAAAAGAAAATTCCCACACAAACATGGACAAGACACACAGCAGTGAGAGACTGCGGACAGCGCGCGTTCGTGTTATGTTGCTGATGTAGCAAGGCGCGCATGAACTATTACCAACACCACCACCACCACACGTCTCTCGCTCTCGTAATCATCATCGTCATTGCCGCCCACACTATCGTTAGGCGTCTCGTGAACTACGTGTGTGTGTGTATGAGTATGCAGGAAAAATATGCCCACGTACTTTTCACACCCTGTGGCAGTGGGCTGCCGTGCTTGAGAAAGCTTTTCCCAGCCAAAACGTACATGCATATTAATCGATAAAGGAAAACGTTAGGACAAGAAAGTAAACCACTGGAAAGGCCGCGCGCCGGTAGATGATTGATTAAATTGCATCGATTAATTTCAGGTTTCATCTCACACTAGTAGAACCACCCTATAAAAGGGAAGAAAACTGCCGAGGGAAAATTAAAACTGCAATTACCTCTCTCGCTCTCCCTTCTTCTCCTTACAAGGGATAAAAAAACATGCTTCAAAATGCGTACGTTTGCGGTATGCATATGCATAATCAACGTCATTGATCATTCCACTTCGCAGCTCAGTGCGCAAAATGAAGAAACTAAAGGTAGCTGAGCAAAGGAAGTAAGGGAAGCGCGAAAGAAGCGAACGAAGACGTATCTACTGTAGCAGAGTAATTTTCTGCTCGAAAGCAATGAAAACGGTGTAAAAGACAACCACAAAAAAAAACACGCGGTAGATGGTAGTTTGCCAACCCCTGCTTCCCATGTGGCGCACAACACACGTTGTTACACGTTGCCCGGCAGTCGATGAGAACGAAATAAAAAAAAATGCCGGCGTAATTAGTTAGACCTTGAAAAAATGAAAGTAGAAATATGAACACACGCCGTCACCAGATTCTAAAATATTACGGATATGTTATTTCTCTGGAAATTAAATACAAATAGGCAATACAAAATGATTCATAATACAAAAAAACTTATTCATTTTGTCTAGTGAATACAGGTTCTAAACCAGCGAGAACAGTGCGTTATGTCCGCCATAGAATTGCGTAAAAAACTCAGCGTTCAAAGATCCGCAACCGCCAACAGAAGGCAATATCGCAAAGAAGAAATGCAAACGACGCAATATAATTTTTGCTGCAAAAAATCACACATTTTTACACAGTGCTGGCAGGCGCACACACACACACGATGTCTCTCCGTGCATTTGGGGTTTTGGCACAAAAAGTGATGATGATGAGAGCAGCTGCCGCCATTGTAGCAATCCCACAAACACACGTTCTCCAACAAGAGCATAATACACAACACACCATTTTCGTGTTTCATCCTCAGTTGGCTGTGTGCGTGTCGCCAATGGCACAGCGCGATCTGGCGGTAGGATTTTGATACACGCACACACCGCACCGGCAAACGCAACTGCCGGCTGCGTGTATGTTTCGCATGTTCTATAGCGCAGCCGGTAACCGGCAACGGACGCGTGTGCGTGTGCAAACTCGCTGTCGCGTTTCTTAGACCAACCCTACAAACGGTTGGAAAATCAGTTATGAAATGGATTTCTTTGCGCTATTCGTCTAACCAAAAAGCTAACTCGGATACAATAACGGGAATAATACCTGGAAACAGAAACAGGAAGGCTGCATTGCACCGTAATGGTGTGACGACATAACCACACCAATACATCCGATTGAACAGTCGCCACGCACGCAGCGCACACGGTAGAAAACATGGTGGTTTTCGTTACCGGTTTCTTGCCAACGTTGCGTTGAGCGCGACATAACCAAACAAAAAGTGCATTTTTTTCGCTAGAAATTTTACAGGCCTACATCTTCGTACAGTAATAGTTTTACAACACAAACAACATTACGTTGGAAAAGTACACGGAATGTTTTACTCACCGTTGCACCGGTAGCACCGGTCCAGGTCCTCCTTGCAGTCACGGGCAAAGTGTCCCATCTGGTTACACTTGTAGCACTTCTCGCGCCTTCCGAAGTCACGACGGTCACGGGGTCCACCGACTCCGCGGCCACCGCCGCCTCCAACGTTCTGGCAGTCGCGGGCATAATGACCGGGACGGTCGCACTTGAAACAAGTGTTAGTCGACATCATCTTTTCTGCTCTGTGGTTGGTTTTTTGCTTGTACTAAAGAAATTCAGTAGGCTGTGTGAGCGCACGGGGCTTCTTTCTCGCTATTGCTCTCCCTTCTGCTTCGTATCGCTACACCAACACAATCTTTGGCGCAACGGCTGGCTCGCAACTTCTTACTCTTTCGCACACTCTGCGGAATAAAAATTAGGTACACCATTTTTTTTTGCTTTTGAAGATGATATTGCTCGCTGATGGCGCGCGCGATGGCATTTTTTTTTGTTTCTGGTCACGATGAGCCGAACGTGCCCGACGGATAAGATCAGGAAACAGGAACCGGGAAGGCCTTGATGATGGACGGAATATTGAGGGACTTACGATACACACATATACACGCACGCACACGCATACACAAACACAGACGCGTGCTCGGAGACAAAGCCGCAACACAGGAGAGTGCTAAGCGGCAACCGGCCTGTTTTTCTGCTTTTTAGTGTGCGCAACGGTATTGCTCCTCTTATGCTTACAACGTTTCGCAAATACCCAGTAGGAACAAATAAACGCGGCAATTTACAGAAGTCCATCAACGCATTTTGATGTTGCGGTTTTTCTCGCCTACTAGGCTAGCGCGAGGATGTAAAAATTGGCATCGATGAAAACTCCAAGATGTCGTCTGGTAGCCCTTGACTTTCTCTCTCTCTCTCTGTTTCTCTCTTTCTCTCATAGTCTTTCTCTCCCACATCTTATCCCTGTTTCTCACACAACACCCTTTCTTCTCTACTATCCATTTCTCAGGGTAAACCCGAATACGATTTATACGACTGTTTTTTCCTGGCCGCATTATCCTCCGGGGTAGACTAAATTATGCGTTTTTTGGCACCATGGTTCATTCCGCCGCCACACATCTCACGCTTGTGTGTGTCTCTCTCTCTCTCGCTCTGGGGGTACGCCAATGTAACCGCATCAGATAGCCTCCTTTTTTCCGTGGTACGGGACAAATTCCTCGGCCTCCAACAATGTGGTACACCAGTTGACGTTGCTCGAATCGAAAGCTGCTGTGGGCGCTGTAACTCGCTAGTAGTGCTGTTGCTACAGCGAAGGTTTGCAACGAAGAAACCCATGACCTTCACACACACACACGCACACAACGGAAATCTCCATTACAGTTGCTTTTTTATACTCCGCCAACTGCGATTAGAACAATGTCACCTTCTCTTGCGCGCTTTCCCTCTCTCCCTCGCTCTGCCTTCTCCTCCTCACGCCCTTCCCATTCCTCCTCCTCCTCCTCCTCTTCTTCCAACCCTTCCTCCTTCTCCTCCTTACAATCAACCTCACACTCCTCTCCCTCATTATTCTCTCTCTTTTCCTCTAGTCCATCCATCCATCGTCAATTGAACAAATTTCCTTCTCGACCGAGCAATGCGTAATAGCGATGTGGCCATTTGCTCTAATGCTGGGGCTTCTTTGCATCCCGGTTGGTCGCCATTGCGCCAACCCAGCCCGGCCACCGAAGATAGAGGGCGCGCAGTGCAAATGCATGCCGCTGCAAGAAATGTGCCATCGAAAAACGACTTCCGGATGTACGCGGCGCGGTGGTGTGTGCGCTTAGCCAATCGAATTCATTTCTAATCGCGCGCTGGCATTACTATATCAAGGGATTACTCTTTTCGCCGTAGCATTGCCTTCAGAACCGTTTTTTTCACGCGTGGGCCTGTCTTGTGTCTGCATCCGCAATAGTGTGTGTATAGTTGCAATGGCTCCGATGATCGATTTTCCATCGTTCACACAGCAAGCCGCCCTCTCATATATCTCGACGTTGTATGCCAGGAATCGGTAAGATTTTCGTAAGATCTCTTTTTTTTTCGTTCGTTCACGGTGGTCTCGCACCCAGAATTAATACCACGTCCCACTCCTCATTCATACCTTCGCTCCTCGCTCAAAAAACCGGGACTTGCACTGCTTTTACTTCTCCTCCTCCAGACTTGGGAAAACCACACTTTCAGAAATAATTATCTGCTTTCCCACAAAACCACTCCGACTGACACGACTGCTACGACTGCTCCACTCGCTTTGATCGCAACCGTTTCCCGTGCAGCACACTCTAGCGGGCTCGCAATAGACGGCGTGTGCAGAATTTTCACGGAAGCGCTTTTGAGTCTAGTCGTCGTTGGGCTGATTGTCGTTGTCCGGCACGCGCGAAGTGTGCCGGTGAAACGGGCAGTGAGCTGAATCATATCGATCGCTCTCGCTCACTCGTATGCGATTGGAAGAGAGATAGGCACAGTTGCGCCGCTGTTTCCGCCTTGAAGTGAGGTTGCTAACTGACTCTCGTAGTCATACTGCACAATGAAACTCGCAGAAAAGGCAGTCCAAATTGTCACGGACGCCAGGGATGGTCAACCACACCTGCTTTTAATTTAGCAGATACTTTGTTTTAATGAATATTATTTCACATTATTGTCGCTAACAGCAATGATTAACTGGAGACCTTATGAAAAGCTAAAAAGTTTGATAAAAACCCATATTAAAATTCAAAATGCAGGTTTAAATAAAAATCGATTCACATTATTCACCACATTCACCACCGCCACCGGATGAAATGTTTCGCGTCGGTGATATTACAAACTAAAGGCAGTTCCCTTAACACACGGCACTTGATGTATGTGGATTTTAAAATTTGGCTGTTCAGTGAGCTTATTACACGATATGCAAATCAGACAAAGCAAAATAATAATTGCGTGCTTACAACAAATGAGCTGTGGTCCACGGCGTGGTGTGTTTTGAAGACACGGAATGAAATATTTCATCCTGTTTTAAATTGACAGTTCCTCTTGATTTTTCAATTGAAATGAATGAAAACTACAAATCGGTCGATTTAAAAACGGTAGTTCTGGCGATTGACAAGGTAAACTTTTTCTCTCACAAGTTACATTACTTTTTGGAAAAAAAATCGTAAAAAAATTACAACCCCTTTTTATATTCCAACGATGTTTTATTCTGATGCTGGATGTATTTGGTTTCCACAAATATAAAAATAATTTCATACTCTGGGTTATACAAAGATGTAACGAAACGAAATAGACATACAACATACAATTTTCAGTATCAAACTCATGCCGTTGATATTTTTACGAAGTGTTCTTTTTCCTGTTACTCGCACTTCAACTCCTTTCAACGTTTTAAGATTGTGTCACATACATGTGGTGTTCATAATTGTGGATGTGTGTCTGTATTTGTGAAGGTGTACATTTTCTATTGCTTTTATATATGCGCACTATACTCTGTAATCATCTTGAATACGCCACCGTATAATGTTCAAAGGTTTTGTAAAGTAACAAAAGTTAACATAACAACATGTAAATTATTTCACTAACGAAAAACGATGATATTGTACATTCTTACTATTTAACAAATATATTCGCCCTGTCTGGTAAATGGTGCTAGTGAATTGGTTTACTTCTTTCGCCCCATAGCGGTACTAGGGACTTTCATGCTCCAGAACGAGCTTAAGTTCCCTGTGTTTGCATGCACAATCCGTTGCATGTTTATGCTGCAACTAGCCGGTTGAGGAAGTTTTTATTTCCTTAGAAAAAAAAAATACGCAATGTTTCCTCTCGGTTGGTGACTATTAACTCGACTAATGCGATCACGATCGCAACAGATCACGTCCTAAAGAGCTATGGATTGTGTTGTGTGTGTGTGTGTGTGTTTGTCGTGTATTGGGTGTATGCTTTGGCTTTTATCAGTAATTCAACAGGTGTTCACAGTACAGCATTCGTTCCGGAAATGGACAATTTACTACCGCACATGGATACTATTATCTTCTCCCCCTTTTTTTTCCCCCGTCACGTTTAACTTAGCTACGTTCAACAACGACATCTACACATACTATATTCGCTATAGTTATCCCTCTTTTTTAAATTTATTTAACCCTTCCCGATACGCTTTAGGATGAGTTTTTTGAGTGACTCTTTGGCTTCGATTGCCTGTACAAATTGATCAACAAAATGTGTGTATCTCCCCGCCAACAAAGAAATAAGTGTCCAACCTCCAACGGATCCGTGGGTTTTATAGATTTGGCTATACTAATTTCATTTCGTTAATTTGTATTATTGGATGCAAAAGCCTATTTTTTTGTTTGTTCGTTTGTTTGTTTGTGTTTCCGTATCCGTGTGTTGCACTCATCGCTTAAACAGTGATACATGAGCACAACAGCGAGCGTGCACCATGGTAATATGTGTCTACTAAATACAACAAATAATGCTTCGCGTCTGCCAGTGTGTGTGTGTGTGTTTTTTTTTTAGTGTTATCACGTTTACACTTAACAATTATCTCGAGTGTGTTTTTTAGGTTATTTTTTATGATATTTTATACTAGTTTTCTTGTTTAAATTCCATCCATTCCACCCACGTCCACTATTCGGGTGTGTGGGGAGTTCGCTATACGTTACACGTTTAGATTCCTGCATAGTTGGTTTTAGTTTAAACGTTCATTTTGTTTACACTTTCCTTAGTTATTAGTTTTGCTTAGCTTTAGTTTACCCCAAACGCTGCTCTTCCTGTTCTACACTCTCGATCATCGATCAGCGAATGTTCAATGTTAAAATCTTTCCCAGTTAACAACGAAAACAAATCGCACGCACACCGGTACAGGCGACACACAAACAGCTGTGCTACGAAACGACATCAACGAGAGAGTAAAGCTGTGCGCCGAACCCGAAACGCTTGGCGGGAAATGCCTTCGCAGCTATTGAACACAGAATTGCGCACGTGGAGCTTAGCAAATGTAGCGGTTACAAAGGGTAGAGCTGGGAGCCTGCCTAACTCTATATCAATTCCTCGCTCCCTTTTGTTGGGTGGCATTCGACGAGGCTTCCTGTTTACTTTCTTTTTTTTTTTCGCCTTAAAATCTATCCTTACCGAATGCCGCACGAAAGCAACACAAATCCTACACGATCGAGTTATGTGTCCGCTTGGCAGACGCACATCCGAACTTCCTAAACCCTGATCACCACATGAATAAATCGTCCCCACGCGTTACGCTCCCATCCATTTAAGGCCATTCGATTGTGTAAGTGCAAAGTTGTTGTTTCTGTTTTTTTTTTTTAAAGCAGCCTTTTTTGCCAATTTGTAACCTTCTCGGATTTATGCTGCCTGCCGATGCTGTGTGTAAGATCGTTTCTGAAAGAGTGTATAGTTTTGGCGCATAACTGGTGAGTGAGTGGTTAAAAAAGCTATCAAAGGTTCCGATATCGGCCAAACCAAAATGGATACAAGGTCGCATTATAAAGGAGAAAAAGCTTTCCAAAAACACGGCAATGCACTGTGGTAAAGGAAATAACAAAACAGCCATACAGCAGCATATACGATGCAAACGACTATCAAAATCCAACGATCGCTTGGGCCGGCTCGTTTGGCAATGGGTTTTTTTCCCTACTTTCATGTACGCTAGTGCATTGTTTGTCCGCTGTCGTACTTTGTTTTATGGTTCAGTTAACTTTCATTTTCCCCGGTTTTACCGAACGATTTTGCTTCTCCTGCAGAAGCTTCACTACCAATGGTTGATGTGCGTAAGTGTGCGTGGGTATTTGGGTGTTTTATTTGTTATTTGAAATTCCCTAAAACATGTCTATTAACAAATGAGCCTCTCCTTCCCTTTCTCTCGACCATTCCTCGCTAGAAATTCTCTGTACAGCACACAGGAATAGATTCCTGTACGACATTAGTGTTTGGCCACTAAACAAACATTTATAACACATGTATCTACAAATAAACCAACTTCCACACGCACACTCACCAGCATCTTGATGAGAATGGGAAGATTTTTTTAATGGGACGCCATAAAAATTACTATCCTAACAGTAATATCTATACGGGCTGCTAGTGTATGTGCCATGCCATACACACTCGTGTACCCTTTGCTCGTGTTGGTATCACGTGCATTTCATCCGAAGTTGTTTACACTGTATCACGGTTCAATTAGACTTACAGATAGATGTTGATTTTTACAGTGAGTTTTTAACTTTCTTATGTTAAATCGTAAAAAGCAGAAAAGGCTTGTTTCCCCCACTTCAATGGGCGGTGAAATACAAAATATTTGTCTACCAACAATGAACAATGCAGAGAAATAGGGACAACGTAGTGAAGAAGCCGAAACCGAATGTACTTCTCCCGTTTCTTGGAGCATAGTGTTAACTCTTTTTTTTATAATTTAATTTTAACAATCGTACTCAAAACCATCAACCCCCCAAAGGACGTTTAGGATGGCGAACAAAAAAAGATGTTTTGTAGAATAACATCAACAATGGCGCACATGGGCGAGATTTGTTTAAATATGTTTTTTCTTCTGACCTGTACAAAACCTTACCATTATCTGACTTAATATGTTGCTTATCGATTTCCCATCCGCTTACAATGGCGGCCGTGTGTCTGTTTGCAAACACCGTGTTTTTGCCGATTGCAGTTTCTAGAAAGTAAGCCTATTGAAGTTTTAGAACGTTTCATCTTTTTGCTCGGTTTGCGATTTACAAGGTTTGTTTGTTTTTTTGTTTGTTTCGTTTTTTGTTTCGTGTTTTTTTCTCTCTTCTTTTCGTTTAATATTATCTACATTTGGTTTGGTTTAATTAAGACGTGTTTTGAGATGTTTTCTTATATGTTGTTTTGGTTTGTTGTTTTCATGTTTTACAATTTTTCCATCTCTATACACTGAGTCTATAGTTTAGTTTATACCTAGGACAACGATACACAAATGACTTACATAACGCACTACGATCACTTACATAACATGTAACCAGGTCGCACACACACACACACACATATATATATATATATACACACACACATACCGTGGGAAGGAAAAGTTCAACCCACTGCTTAACTGACTGCCCTTTTCGGTAAGTGATCTTTAGCGGGTATCGAAAGGAATATCGAACTTCTTCGGTAGTGTATATATATATATATATCAATAACAAAGGCAAATGTGTGTTTACAAAACGATATCGAACATCTTTTAGACGTGTAGCGTTAACAGTAGATGCAGTACGATTAAATGTAACCAGTTAGTGTATGTGTGTGTTTTTTTTTGTTGAGGGGGTATTTTACAACATTACGGTGGAAATATAAACGATACTTTTTTCTTGCGTCCGCAAAACAAAATCTCCTCCATTATCGTGGTCCCATCGGAATAGAAATCTCTCACATCAAATCTCGCCCGGAGCTAGCGATTCTCATTATCCCATCTCTTACGTTTAGCTACAGTTTCAACTTACTTTACTTTCATCCGTTTGTTTTCCTCTTGGCTCACTAGCTAGTTTTCTTGTCTATCCAATATTTTATAAAAATAATAAGCACAAAACAAAACGCTTAAGGGATCACTCAATTACTACGTAACGCTTGTAAGGGAGGAAGTGCAACAGAAATTATGGATCTAAACCAAGGGCAAAGTGACCTGAGCATTCCATCAGGGAATAAGAGAAATCGAAAAAAGTGAAGAAATAATTGAACAAAATGAAAATTGATAGAAGCAAATGTCGGTATGTTACTTTACAGCAACAGACAATCACCTAAAGAAGCGGCCGAAGGTGATACGAAAGAGTCCTTCTGTAAACACGTCATCAAGAACAAGGCCTATGTTTTACACTGGAGAATCAAGAAGAGATGAATTGACTAAAAAAAAGACCCAAGATTTATACGATCGAGACCGAAGTTCGGAGAGAACTTCTAAAATTATGCACAGAGAAATTGAGGAGCTAATAAACGAGAATGAAAAGCCTACATCGACTGTAAAAGATTTCGAAAACAATGAAAGAAGAATTCAAATATTAGAATCGATGATTAAAAACAGGGAGTCTTGTAGAAATCTTCAGAACACATTAAGAGAACTGGCCAAAAAATTCCCATTTTCTCGCGTTTCGTAATAGTTGAATGATCCCTAGTCAAATAACTTCCTGCTCAAACCTGCTTCTTTCGTAAACAATTCCAAAATGCTGGCCCAATAATAAAAATGGCCAACTGAAACATAGCGGAGGAGCAGATAGCATCAGCCAGCAACACCAACAACAGTAGACCAATTACAAAGGGAAAGTAAGACTTAATGCTAAACACTGAGGATCGACCTCTCTACCGACTGTTCCTTCACATGAAATCGACATTAATCCGACGTGTCGTAGTTGTTTTTCTCTCTCTCTCTGTTTTGGCTAGACAATTTGTTACTCTAGATTAATGTTATTAGATCTGGTCTATAAATACGACCGTGTTACCGTGGATGGTGCCACTACATAGCCACCATAGAGTAAAGGGAATTTGGGTTGGTACACTACGAACGTCGAGCTGGGAGCAGGAGAAAGGATTTTTTGGGAGGATCGTATAAAAAATATCATTCACAGGGAACTTCCTGCTAGAACAGTTGTGTCCCCGGTGCGTCTAACGACCGTTTCCACTTCGCACAACAACCTACAAACTGGATAAAACGTATGCAACGCAACGGAGCGTGGTCGTGGAGCGGGAATGAAAGTACCCAGCCACCCACGGTGGCCACGTGCATCCGTGCGTTGCAGTGTGAACCTTGGCGTAACCTCGCTGCGCTGCCTTACACTACTACTGGCAGCACCCATAGTGTTAGGATTATTGTTACAGTGTTACTTAAATTCTATAATGGAAAACATTTGGTTTTATTCCGTAAGTTACCTAGCGACTGGCTGCGTGCCTTCTTCAACCGATCGCTACTGCCAGCCTTTGGTGCGACCGGGGCGACTTCTTGCACATCGCCGGCAGATACGCTTCCGGTGCTATCTGGTGCCGTCGGTGTAGTGGCAGCCGTTTTCGTCGCACCGGTCGAATGCGTTGACCTTAGCTTCATTTTCGTGAACGATCGTCCGCTTCCGCTCGGTTCGAGTGTTCGCGGTTTGGCACTTTCTGGCGGTTGAGTGTTGGGGACGGAAGAGTTCGGCGATGGTGATGGTTTCGGAATGGACGCGTTTGCTGCTGCTGGTGTTGGTGGCACCGTACCATTCTCTTCTTCGCGCACTGGAATACATATGTCGTCCGAGTCGAGATTGATGTGTTCTAGCATCTGCATGGAGTATCGTGTCGGAAGATCGCTCAGCAATTTCATCACATCACCGAGCTGTGAGGGTCCTTCAGGTGGAGGCGGACCTGTCTGTTGGGGTACAGAAGGTTGCTCCACTGCAGCTGCCGCTTGCAATGACTCCGTTTCCGCGCGGGAAAACAGCAGGTCGAACTCTTTCGTGATCTCGGACGTGAATTCGGAAATTGTTGGATCCAACATGTACGGCTCTTCGTCCAGATCGACGATCGTGTACTCGGCCGTACCGTTGTGGTGATCGAGTTCGACCGGTTCCGGCACGGTGGTACTATCAGTACAACGTTCCTGCAGGAGTTCTGCGATCTTTGCGACATCACTATCGCACGGCCCATCCAGCGGCAACTGCTCGTCGGAGAAAGATTCTTCCGGCGTTAGGGTAAAGTCTTCGATGTTCCAACTTTTGATGCGAGGAACTTCCGAACCCGGTGCCGCAGACTCTACACTACACGTGGCAGCATCCTGTAGAGTTCCAGCTGGCATCGCTTCCGTTGCCAAGGATGGACCTCCACCGGAACCTCCGCCATTAGCAGTGTCCTCGAAAATTTCGCTCTTCAGCGACAGACTCAACCGGGAGGTACTGCAGCTGTCCAGATTCATATTGCGCACCGTATCGAAGGCATAGTCCGTCAGCGTAGATTTGTTGAGCGTACCGCTGGAATTGCTCAGCAGATCCAGCGATGCCGTCCGCTCGAGCGACGTCACGCAATCCGACTTGAGAAAGTACTGCTCCATCGAGGCACTGTGCGGTAGATTCTCTGCCGTGCGTTCCGGCGTTTCGCCCCGCATCGACTCCAGTATGCTTTCCTTCGAGCAGATCTTGTAGATCGTAAGCGTTTCCTTGTCGGTCGCCGCGTATCGCTCCATCCGAAAGTCTTGCCCGTATTCATCCTCCGATTGCTCGGCGGCATCCATCTCTATCCTCGATTCCGTTGCTGCCAGCGCTGTCTGGACAGTGTCTGCTTCTTCCGCTTCCTCGTCCACCTCGGCAATGTCGTAATCGTCTCCACTGACATTCGCGTCAAAGTCGTTGCTGCGGTGAAACAGAAAGTCTTGTATGATCAGCTTCTTGTTGTCGGATTCGTTCTGTGGCATCAGATAGATCTCGTCACAGTCGGAATCCATGGACGCGACGAGCTCGATCGGTGGTGGTAGCTGAAGCCGCTGAATACGTCTGCGCTCTTCCTCCTCCTCCTCCATGGCCAGCTCATCCTCGTCCTCCTCGTCGAACTCATTCTCGTCCACCTCCTCTTCCTCTTCTTCCAGCTCCTCTTCCTCCTCGCCCTGGTAATCTTCCTCCTCTTCGCCCAGCTCCTCTTCTTCTTCACCTTCCTCTTCTTCCTCTTCTTCCTCATCCTCTTCCTCCTGATCGCCTTCCTCGTCCTCCATGCGGTAAGGATACCGCTGTACGTAACTCCCATCCGGTAGCGCTATCAACCCATTTCTCTGGTAGTAGATATTCTCGATACTGTAATGCTCGATGTCCTCCTCGTAGTACTGCTCGTCGTACAGGAACTGATTGTAATCTTCCGTGCCGTACTCTTCCTCCTCGTCTTTCTCATCATGGTAGCACACACCATCGTAGCTGTCCTCGTACAACGTGTCGGTGCGAAACGAGAACTTGGGTTCACTTTTTTGGCGCAGTAGCTTAAAGTTACGCCGTCGGTACTTTCGTATCGCACCCAAATGGCGATGCGACTCGTAGTGACTCGAATCCGTTCCACTCCCATGGCTGTCCGTATCTGCACGCACCGTTTCGTGCTTGTAGAGCCCGCTGAAGTCCTGCGAACAAAACTTCTCGTACAGTTCCATCGCACTCAACCGTACACTGCCTGTTGTGTTGTAGAACGCTTCAGACAGTGGAGATGTACAGGTGGTTTCCAGGTTCAGGCACGCCGTACTATTGTTCTTCACCGAACCCTTCTTGGAGCTCTTGGTCGATTTCGTGCGATAATAGCTGATCTCGTTGTTTGACTTGGACTTGTTGGGTGAAGTCTTGCCAGTGAACAGGAACCGCTTGCCCTTAAACGTAAACCCTGTGCCCGATTTTTTGCTTCCGAATAGTGACGATTTGGACGAGCTGATCGATGCTTTCGACTGCGAGTGGATCGATTTGACGGGCGATCGTGCCGCGTTCGGGATACTTTTGGTCGGTGAAGTGAATGACGGTTTGGCATCGGATGCGGTGGCACTTCCACTAGCCGATGATTTCTTCTCGTACAAAGCGGACGTGCTGAAGCGCTTGCATTTGAGCAACTTGTTCATACGCTTGAAGCGTCCCAAATTCTTCTCGAACAGATGCCCAAACGGACCATCGTTCGTGGAGGAAGCGGACGATTTACCACCACCATCGGACGCGGACCCAAGCTCGAGTTCGGTTGGTCGGTCGGGTTTCGGTGCGGCCGAGGTAGATGGACGTTCCGGGTGTTCGTCGCTTTTGGGAACCGCTTCCACCGTGGCACGTTCGTGTCCGCCATGGTTTCGACCGTTTGCCGTTTGTTCAGTTATTTCCTTCCCGTACACATCGAACGTGTTCTCGTAGCTTTGGTTCTTCCATGCGTTGTAATCTGGCGTCCGCTTCTTGCCCACCTCGTCCAGTGTGTCGCTGTCGCTCTTGTACTCGCGCTGCAAGTTGTTCTTTAGATGCATCCGGTAGTCCTGCTCCATCTGCTCCAGATCCATCGTGTCCGAAAAGACGGTGTCGATCTCATCCGTCGATATGTTCTTCGAGCTCTCGTCGGTGGATTTGTGCGTTTCGGACGATGGATTACTGCTGCGATAGTCGGCAAACTGTTCTCGCCGTCGATCTCTGGTCGGTGTATACTGTGAGCTGGACACGCTTGACTCCTTCTCGTAGATATTACCCTTCAGAAACTCCGAATCGGTACGGACGATCTTCTTCGATTTGCGCAGGATGGGCTTCCGGACCGGTGGTGAGCTTTTCGCCGAAGGTATCATCGAACGACCCTCCTCCAAAGATTTGTTTTGGGGCATTATGGATCCACCGAGGTCCTTCGAAGTTGTTGCACCGGCTGCAGCACTATTGATGTGCACCTCCGTGTGACTGTTGGATTTGGTAAGCCGTTCCGCGCTCGAGTGTGCACTCGAGTCCTTGGTAATGTATGAACCCGTACTTAAGCTGCGACTTTTGCCCGTTGCTCTGCTGGTTGATGGTGGCGTGGAGTGTTGTGGCTGTGGTACGAGTGTTCCCGATGTGACGACACTGCTACTACTCCCACTGCCTCCCGTGTGGAGTGGGTGGAGATGGTGTGGTGATGTGAGGTGGATCGTTTCGGCGCTTTGTTTCGCGAGACTGGAAGACGTGGATGGGCCGGATGCCGTGTCGGTTGGTAACATTACGGTTGTCCCACTCGGGCCGGCCAAACCGGCCGTAGCGGCCGCCACGAACGGCACGAAGCCAACGCTCAAACCGACGCTACTACCCACCGAGGTGGTCGTGGTGGCCGTCTCGTCGATCGTCTGCGCGAACAGCTGCGTGCTGATGATGCGTTCGTTCAGGTTCATGGTTTTCTGGCTGAGGCGTGAGATCTCGTTCGTGATGTCGAACGTCCCGACCGTCTTGAGACGATCGAGCCGTCCCCGGCTGCACCTTTTGGGTGGATCATTGCCACCCAAACTGTACAGCCGGCCCTTCTTCTTTCGCTCGCAAATCCGCCCGTTCTTGTCGATTACAAACTTTTTATCGTCAAACGATTGACAGTGATCGTAGGACTCTCCCTTCTGTAGCTTTCTGATGTTCTTTTCCACGATTACACGACCTGCGTTCGATAGTTCTTTGGAGAGTTCGGAATTTGAGTACTCGGGCGTAAGCGGGATGCTTTTCCCTCGTCCAAATTCAATAAACCTGCGAAAACAGGAAGGTCGAAGGGTGCTTATTAGAACCGATCGTGTTTTGCCAGCCAGCAGTTTTGCACTTACCACAGATCA
This sequence comes from Anopheles rivulorum, assembly GCA_018908115.1. Taxonomy (NCBI): domain Eukaryota; kingdom Metazoa; phylum Arthropoda; class Insecta; order Diptera; family Culicidae; genus Anopheles; species Anopheles rivulorum. Next base: position 16,751,514 of record STHB01000003.1, on the reverse strand, counting down.
TCGTGTAAATCGCTTTCTCACTTCTTTTCTTTCAAGTCTTTATTCAGGTAGTGCAACACGTAGTGTAGCACCAGATCATAGCAGTACTTGTATTCAGTCTGTGAAAGGGAAGAAGTAGAAAGACTCGTTAAAATACGAAGCAATAGTTTATCATGCGAACTAACTTACCATGTTATCAACGAGTTGTGGTCGATGCCTTCGCACAGTTTTCACAGCCTGAAAAACGTCCACCTCGCCGTGCTGGATGACCTGCTCTATACAGGCATTGGCAGCACAGTACACACCGGCACGGCTGCGACCGTCACTAGGAAGGAAACGAGAATAAACAGGGTAGAATATAGTGAGGACATCTCTACCAAAGAGTTCAATTTAATTTTCACCTAAAACGACAAATTCATTACGCTATCAGAAATCATCAAATGCCCTATCATGCAATTGATTGGATTTTAAACAATGCTTTAAAAATAAAACTTCCATATACTTTTATCGGGTTTGAATCGTTTTCCTCAATCGGGAAACCCTCCCATTCCCGGAGAGTGAATTCCCGCGCAACGAAATAGGAATACAATCGATTTCAATTAATTCCGGTACTCATGCCCTTCTCTTGCATCTGCAACTAAGCAACCCCGGTTAGTACCAGAATTACAACAACTTCTCGCACAGGTAAAAGGCAACTCGAAAACACAACAGAACAAAAAACACGGAAATGATGGCGACAAAAACGATAGTTTTGTGCGGCCATTGTTGGTTCGAAATGGGTTAAAAGAACTAAGGGTTTTAATTAAAACTCCTGCCCATTTCGAAGGCAGACAGACGTTTGATTTACAAAAAAAAAGAGAACATTTGCACCGAATGTTACAATCGGATGGGACGGATAAAAATGGAGGTTACTTACGGTGACACCACGCAGACGGGACCGTAGTCCGTTTTTTGCCTCCAACGTTCGACCATATTCATCAGCTCGACCAGCGAGTTCGTCGACGTCGGTACCTGTACAAATAGTGTGGGGACAAACAAACAAACAAAAAAAATAACGGCCGGTTTAGCGTCAGTACCGGATTATATCATCGTGATCGCACGCGCTTAAAATCGAAACCGTTTCCGTACCTTGTGGCCCATCGGCCAGCAGGTCAGCTGGAAGAGTTGCACCGTTCTCGGTGGTGCCTTTACGCCCGCCATCAGCTCGGTCAGCGAGATGACCTTCTTGTTGATCCGGAAGATCCACGACTTGATGTTGGAATAGTGCTGGTGCGAGATGTGATCGATGGTAAACACCGGTCCGTACTTTTTCGAGTGGCGACCCTCGGGCCAGAAGGCGGGATATTGTTGCTGTTGTAAGGGGAATGGTTAAAAAAAATGGCACACTTCAGAATGGCCTTTCTACTCATGATGTTTGGGAGTAGGGAGTGACGAGGGAAGGAGAGGAAGGAAGAGGGGGGCAGCAGGTCGGAGAAAAGCTTCTTACCGAGTTGTGTGGCGGCTGGCACAGTACGACGACGGCAGCACATTCGTGATCGTAAACGAGGGACCAGAATTCACCGCACGTCTTCTGGAGCGGCCATTCCGTGACGATGTACTCGCGCGGTTTCGTGTAGCCCTGTGTGTGTGTGTGCGAGAAGATGCATAAATGTATGTAATATTATTTAGAGCAGTGTGTCAAAAAAAAAAAAAGAACACACACCCAAACCCAAACGAACTGGGGAAAGGGAAAATGGAACGTGTCGAAAAGGTGGTTACAGTACCACCTACCACCACAAGGATTTCTTTGCCTTCACCAGCTTTCGGTATGATTCGGCAGGGGTGGATGTACTTACGTCAACGAACACGGCGTTAATGTAGTCGGTAAATGAATTTCCCTGAAACGAGCTAAGGTAAGGACGGAAGTTGTCAGCTGTTTCGGGTGAAGGTGGATTTTTTTTTTTTGGTTCCACCCAAGATGGTGTCGTTGTAGAATGGCATAGCACGCCCGGAGGACCAACATCATCATCAGCACCAGCAGTAGTAGTAGTAGTAGTACAGATTGGGCATGGGGAAGACAAAAAAAAAGCGCGGAAAAGGAAAATCATTAGCATCACGCTTCTGTTACGAGGGTTGCGTCATTGTTGATAATTGAATTAAGCTTTCTTTCTTTCGCTGTTTTGTTTTTTTGTGTGGCTCCTTGTTCAGTCCCGTTTCCAACCGGTGCAGGTTGGCTACTACGCAGCACTTACGTGGTACGCAAAGGACGTCGCGATTCTTTTCCCGATTGTCACCCCGGTGGCCACCGGCACAGTCACCGATGGTGAAGCGGGGCGTCTGCTTGCAGATCTGGGCATACTCCCGCTGGTACGAGTTCATCTTGGTGAGCGGATCCTTCAGGCTTTTCTCCTTCAATCGCTGCGACAGCTCCTTTACCGGAAACCACGAATTGCCGCAGATAATGAACTCCTCCAGCGTGTCGTATACGAATTTGTATTGGTCCTAGAAAGAGTGGAAAGTATGATAAAAAAAACTGGTTGAGATGCTATCGACCGCAAAATGGGCCCGTTTAGATCTGCATACGGTCGGTGACAGGTCGGTCGATAAGTTGGACCGCTCTACTGTCGACTGCTTTGTGCGCTCGCGGAATTTAAATGTGTTTAAAGTGGAATTTATTTAAATTAATTCTTCTCGATGTCTGCCCAAGCGCAAGACAATATAGAACGTTTGTGAAGCAAAATAAGGTTGCGTATGAAATAATCTATGGTTAGCCCTTACATTCTACTTACAAAATAAAAAAATCAATATTCCTTTAATGGACATCCGATCCTAATGGAAACATTATTATCTTTCGAAGCAAAAAACATCCACCCTACGTCGGGATGTAATAAAAATCAATAAAAATCACATTAACTTAGCTACACCATCAATTTGCCAACGCGCAATACGACAGTATTACATATTTAACCATTGCCCATCCATTCGATCATTCGCCGAACGGTGTAACCGTTCCCAATCAATTCGGTAAATGAAAGCCGTCAAGCCACCGATCTAATGGAGCGGAAGCAAAAATGCCATCACTGATCCATCAGCATTCGGTATAAAAGTGAATAAAATGAATCGAATAAATTGCAGTATAACCAGTGGAAGCAATAGTGACCGAAAACGAAAGGACAACAAAAATAGAACAGCGACTGCAGTTGTTGCAGTAATTGAATTGTTCTCGGGATGTGCGAGAGTGCGCGATCGAGCGGAAAAGTGATAAATGAAATATTTAAACAGCGGGCATGGAAAATGTCAGCCGGCAGCCAACGAAATACAGTACCAAAGGGTCAATATTGAAATGTCAAACGGTAGTGAAATTAAAATTGATTTGTTTTTTTTGTTACCAGAGATCTGTGCGGTGCACAAAACGTTTGCAAAAAAGTATGCTGTGTTTCATTAGCATATTGCAAATTCAGGCACTATTTTTCGGTGAGCTTAATCTCCCAACAGAACAAGCACGAAAGGGTTTGATTTTTGCCTTTAAACGGGGACAAAATCCTAATTCAAATGGTTTTAAAGCTTTTCAATTCATCAAGAATTGTCCCAAAATGGGTGGAGAGAAGGGCGATAAGGAGGAATGGATAGTTGGTTGCATTATTTTCATATAATTACCTTTGAAATTTGCAACATATTAGTAATAAATATTAACACTAGAACTACCGGACGAGTCATTTTGACTCGAATGCTTCAATTTCATCACATTAATGTTTTTAGACAAACTTTTCTACCGGAAGTGATCCATAACGTTTACATATCTACTTGATAGTAGGAGGTACACAAATATGTAGAAATTGCTTATTAAGTGACTAATAAAAAAAACGCTTGAAACGCTTAGCTTCTAGTGTTAATTAAAACACATTATTTCGTTTTAATAAATTGTTTTTAGAATTTTCATCTACTTCTTTAAATACATCTTCTTTAAATTTTCTGATAAAAGTTACATTCTTTTAAAAAATATACATTCTTTTCAAATTATTGTTGTCTCATTTTTTTACGTTTCATTCGTTCTTTGACCACTACTGGACTAAGTCTGAACATGGCTGTTGGATGATCTACAGCTTTAAACAAGGGGTTAATTTTGTGTAAGCAATTTCAATGTAATGTAAAAACAAAAACCACTAAGAAGAGTCTTTTGTATAGAAAAAATAACTGGAAGTTCACTAGAGCGTCCAGCGACAAGCCCTCGGGTGGTTTGTGACGGTTCCCAAGTAAAGGTGTTCCAACACGGTCATCCGGTACTTACCACGTTTTCTATAAGGCCTTTCCTCGACTGGCGTAGCTTCTTCAGGTAGCCGAACACGTGAAACGAGTCTTCCTCCTCGGCCAGCTCCATGTTGGCATCGATCGCTAGGTACACGCCCGATCGACCACCACCGTCACTACGTTCGGTCATGGTCAGGAGAGAAAGAAATAGCAAATATACCATAAATGCACGAATAAGGTTAGAGAAAGGTGTACAACCACCCCAACATAAATATTTCCTTTAAATTTTAGAACATTTTCTTCAGCGTAACAAGGAAAGGATGAGTGAATTGTTTATCGCAAAGGTACGCAACATTTTACACGAGATTCGAGCATCTTTTCAGTCGCTCTACTTACTTGCAGTGCACCAGCATAGGTCCGATCCTGCTGTTCGCTTTGATGATTGTCCCCACGACGGCGCGCACCCGCCGGCGGAACTCGAGAATTGCATTGGAAAAAGGGCAGGTATGTGAATGCCATTCGGTGTAGTGAAACTGTAGTAAAAATCGCTCCTCGGCCACTACCTGCAAAAAGGGCGAAAGAACGCCCAGGGGAAAAAAAGGATGTGCGAAAGCGAAAGAAAAATGAGAACAAAATAGCTTACGGGCGCTAGAACCATTCCAGCGCTGATGTTTCTCGTCTGGCACATAAAGCAAAGCACATGTGTACCGGAGGCACCGTTTCACGAATTGCAGGGTTTGGGTAAAACTGCTAGCAAATGCACATTTTTTCGCCCCCCGCACTGGTATATGGCTACGTCATCGCGGAAAACACACAACCACACTAACTTGGGACCACCCGCCGGACCGAACCAGTGTGCTTAAAGGGAGAAGACCGTTTTGGGTGGGGGCGGAGGGGGGGGGGGGAGGTGAATCCACGGACGCAGAAGTGGAAAGTAAACATTGCTTAGTGTAATTGTCCCATTCATCTCACGGTTAATGAGCGAAACGTGTAAAGTAAAACTGTGCACTAGGAGTCCGCGGCTGGGCTGGGCCGGCCGGGGTGGCCGGGGTTCTGGAACACGTGTACCAGAAGTTCGTGTACCCCGGTACCATTATAGTGGACCAGCAGGGAAGCGTTTTACCAGCACCAGCAGCCTCATGGCAAAAAACCCCGTCGACGAATGGACGGCACATGTGCAGCTTAAATATGTCGTCGCGTTCGCTTCAAGCGCTTCAAGACCGCAGACCCGAAGCTCATGCTGTTTGTCTTATCGGGGTAAAAAAAGTTATGCTCACACCGGGGGAATGGGAATGAGCATAAACCAAAGAAAAGAAGCAGAAGAATCAAAAAACGAGACCCACCATTTTATATGTCAACCAGACCAGGTAATATGACTGCTGTGCAGGCGCTTTCACTTTAGACCAATTTTACAACTAATTAAGATCAAAGCGCGCGCACGCCGTACTTACGTTATCTTTATTGAGTTTAAACAGCCTAAACGTTCTTATGTGAAAATTGGCTAGCTCCTCCTCGGACTGTATCGTGATGTGCATATCGCCGTAGATTTCTTCCTTCTCCTTGTTCGGTGGCCAGTACTGAACACACATCACCTGATAGGAAATGGATGGAGAAAAGCATAAGAATCAATCGTTTAGTCAATTAATTGTTGAACTCTGTTTAATGAGTGTTCCAACTTGCGTGTTAGCCATTAATTAACAGCACTATCTGCTGTGTTGATGCTGTGCTAATAGCACTTCATTCTACTCGCGAGCTATTTATCAAACTTTAGATGAGACATCTTTACATACTTCCGCATTCGGGCGATGTGTGCTTAAAACGATCTTTTTCACGCCAAACTTTTGTTTCGGTTCACTTCTGTTGTGTTAGCATATTTGGAAATTGTAGTACTTCCGAGCAAGAACAAAAACAGCACACTATTGTGTGAGTGCGTTAGGGTAAAGGAAAGAGAATGCAAAAGTTTGAACATTGATTATAACGATGATTATGGGTGATTCTGATGAAGCTCGTTAGCGAAGCGAACTTGGCAGCGAATCAGAGGGAAAAAAATGGAAGACAAAACTTTAGCTACATGGTGATGGTCGTGTAAGATGGTTTAATGGAGTTTACTGTCTAAAAACAGTACACAGAGGAAGACAAAAACAGCACTGCACACAAAAGAACTCTTCGGGGTTGGTGGGAGAGGGGGGGGGGGTGGTAGGTGGGGGGGGGATGGCAAAAACTTCTAATGCAAGTAATCAAACTCGCGTGCAGTTTTCTCAACTAAATAGTGCCCAGTCACGAAGGTGTAACCGGAAATAGGGTTTAAAGTTAAAGTAAGCACGCGAACATGAAGTAAAACAGTAAGTAAACAATAAAATGACTGCAAATGGAGTGGAATAATATTTAGTAAAATAAAAAAAAGATAAATATGTTACAAACACATAAAAATGGCAAGTAAGCAATGGAGAAAAGCGGGAGATAAAAGAAAAGAGGAAAAAAAGGAAAACAAGAGAAAAAAAACGACACCGAAAGCACAGCTGCCTGTCCCGATCGTTAACCGGCGTGCGCTAAACCTGCTCACAACAGACACGCCGCCGCAGCTGAGTTATGGTGGCTTTAATGGAAATTGGAAATGGAAAGTTTTGTACGGTAAAATTGTATTTACCGAGACAAAAAAAAAAATGCTGGCCGAGGTGGTTGATAGCGCAGCACTGTGGGAAATGGTGGTGGTTTTTATCAGTAAATAAAAGTAGGCACTTGTTAGCGGCCAATCATTACCATTTGGGTGGTGCGTTGGATGGCGTTTATGGGTGGATGGGCGAAAGCTTGAGACGATCGATGGAAAAACGATTTCGACTCCGCCGTACAAATAGAAGATGAATACATTAATTTACACAACAATCGCATTAGTGGGGCAACGTTGCAGAGCGCACACTGAAGCACCAATAGCGGAGACAGCTGGAACTAATGGTCGGGCAAATGTGGTTGAGTGAAAAAGTTCATTAAAGTTACGCTGATTGTCGATGGAAGTGATTGCGAGCTTTTCTCGTTTTGTATTGTTGTGCTATAAAGCGTTGGAAAACTAGGAATAAAAAAAAAAATAGTTCCATTACTTTCCAAGTCTTTTTGGTTCTGTTTTGATTTTCTGTTTGCTTCCATTACACTTCCACGGTGCGTAAGCTTTTCTGCTACTTATTAACTAACAAACAATTACGCTTGATCGTTGAATGATTTGTCAGCATGAAATCGAACAAAAGCCGTCCGGGGCTTGTTGTTTCACTGCTCCTATTGTAATCTTTCCCCGGCTTAGATAAAAGGGTGCAATGGTGTACCTTTTTTTTGCCTAAATCAGCTCAATCATCTCTACGCCATCCTTTGAATGGCTGATGTGAGCAGTTTTTCGCTCACATTTCACCTCCCTGCTTTCTTCCTGTTTGGTGAGATGGTTCCTGTTTTACACCTCATCGAAGGAACGCGCCATTTTAACCACAAAAACCAAACCAAACCAACCAACCCGAGGCAAATGTAAATATCCACCGAATTCCGAATTTTTGCACCAGAAATGGTGCATGGCGAAATGGTGAAACAATGCTGCCGGTCCAAAGAGAGAAAGCGTAACGTTTGATCCGCCCGGATGACACGGTAATGGAAAAGGAATGTCTGGGGACATAAAATAATAGCCACGGATGGTGAAACAGGTAGCAAATGGGTGGTGTGCAGGAAGCGCATAAGGAAGTGTTGGAACGATTGTGTTCTTTTGCTTTTATTTCGTTTAAATTTATGCTACACCATCATGGGCGATGATGTGCTATGAAATCGATAGCAGGAAGAGAGAGAGAGAGAGAGAGAGAGAGAGAGAGAGAGAGAGAGAGAGAGAGAGAGGAAAAGAAGTGGAGGAAAAGGAGAGGAAGTGGGGGACAGGTGCAAAAAAAGAAAAATCCCCACCTGTGAACGATTTGCGCCCATAAAATACACGTTTGGAAAATTGGTTTATAACGTGATGGTAGGAGAAAATATTTTCTGTGGTTGAATGAATTTACTCTGAATTCTTCTTCTTTTTCTTCTTCCTTCTTTGGCTTTACTTTGGGTGATTCCATAAACTTTGTAAAGGCACGTTCATATCCAAGCAAGTAAAAAAAAAACCGTTAACGAAACAAATGGCAGAAAGACAAAACGCACCGAATTCGGTTGCTAGCAAAAATTCGCAATAAAATAAAAAATGCGTCGAAAGCATTGGTGGATGTTAGACCGACAGTGCGACAGATGAAACAGGAATCCAACACCATCATTCCAATACTCAGAACAATGAAGTGCGCGGAAAACGGAATACCACACGCTGCCACAGTTACCAGAAGCGTTCTACTAAATCCACGAAATGATTGACGATGGATTGCAATTTAAAAAGTTGCGCTGCAGGCACCATTTGTTTGAGCGAGGATCCGTTTTGCCGGTCGTTCAGTGGAGTAAATTTATCGAATTAAGTTTTTTTTTCTTTGCTGTGACACTTCCTTCGTGTGTCTGTGTTTTTTTTTTTGTCATCTCTCGGAGCAATTTTACTAACGGCGCTGGGCTATAAAATCGTATGAAGAGGGTGTGTTGTATCCTTGCAGGATGGGTTTGGTCAAGTTGAAATTTGTGAACGAAGGGGAGTTTTTTTATTTGGTGCAAAATCACAGCCAGCAATTGTCTTTTCTTTTGCGTGCGAAGACGATAAGGTATCGCGGTTTCATTGGGGAACATTTGGCAAACTAGCTCTGTGACGTATGATGGGATTATTGTGTGGGGAAGAAGCTTACATCCCTGTTTTGCATGTGTTACGGTCTGGTGTAGAGGTGTGGGGGACAGAGGAGGAGTGTTTTGTTAATTTTTGTTAGTATGAAGAGACATTTTTGTAACAAGACATTACTATGAATTATTAATTAGCTTAGTAAGTTCTTGAACATGCACATGTTTAAACATTAACAGAATTTTTTTATTAAATCCGGATGAGTTAAGCAAAATTATATTATTTTTTTTTTTCAATTTTACGTCAAATATATCGAACGAATCAGTTTGAAAGTAAACAATATACAAAAATTTCAAAACAACCGTCAGTTCTGTCAAAATGTAACTTTGCATTCGTTTATACTAGCGAGTTTGCTATTTGGTCGATGCTAGCATAATTCAACACAATTGTCATGGCTGTCACGTGCTTCAGTATTCTTATGCCTGATGCGATGAGTCATTTCACCTTAGGCCGTTCAGATGTATATTACTGTGATTGTTATCTTAATCGTTTGCATTTTTCTTTCATCTTGGAAACCGTTGTATCTATACTTAGCATACATCCATCGTTTTAACATCTTAAACTTGTCTTTACAAATCACGAATCTTACCTTCGTAAAGTCGAACGTCTTCGTAAGCATCACAATAGCGCTACAGTTCTCTTGCCATACCATCCTCCAAAAATCTAGCACCGTATCCTCCGTTGGTCCCTGCGTTACGATATACGCGTTTGGCTTAAGTAAACTCTGCCAAAAGGAATGAAGTTTGCAAAAGAAAACCACTTAGTAAGGACTGAAGACGTAAAAAAGTAAAAAAAAAAAAACAGGTATAGCCGGTTAACCAGCGAAGCGGTGCGTGCTTACATCCACGTACGACGCATTGATGTAGTCCGAGTCCGGTGTGTTGTCGTACTTGTCTAAAACAACCCTATTGTAATCGTATGGAATGCATTTGGGGTTCTGGTTCTTGAGTGCATTGGCTTTGCGCAGGGCGTGCTTGCACGAGTTGGTTTCAACCTTCACAGCCGTCTGGAATTCGAGCTTGTACAGTATCGGAAACTTGCGCCGCTGTTCGCACAGCTTCGCAAAGTGTCGCAGTTCGGTCGGTTTGTCGGGCATCGTCTGCGATAGTGGGTTTTTTTCATCTGCAAAAATAATCAGCAACGTTATGGGCGGTACGGTTATGATTTGTTTGCTAATGATTTCCTTTCCTTAGCTGTTCTTAAACGCGTTCGTTTAAGCCAACTACTA
>STHB01000003.1:16673868-16707089 GCA_018908115.1 Anopheles rivulorum | reverse complement strand
TCAATCAGTTGCTGTCATAAAGAAAAGGGGACCGACGGGCACCTACGCTGACCATGTGTCCCGCGCGGATATTGTGACCTGTCAAGGAGTGAAATATTGCCAGTGTTCCGACCGTACCGAGCGAGACCTACTTTCACTCGAGCGTGAGCGCACGGTCCACTAGACCGTACCGAACTTCCGGCGTTTTTTTGTACGCCAGCCGCGGCGTGAGAGAGCGAGTGATGGGGAAAAAAAAAATGAAATTGATCGCCCATCGCCATCCCCTACCCCCAAATCGCTGAACAGTGGTGGTTGTTGATGACGGAAAGCATACAGGGAAACAGCGGAAACAAAAATAAAAACTTCAGCGACACACTAAAATATGTATAGAAGTGCTTTTCCGAATTTTTCCGACGCGGGCACGGCAGTGCACGAAAAAGGGTCCCCAGTTGGGCCCAGCGCAAGTGTTAATGTTTAATGCATTCCCGGCGGTGGTACGGAATGAAGCAAATAGAAGTGAAAGAAACATACACACACACACACCAAGGTCAAGAAGTGTCTTGTGAGTTTTGGACCATTGCGAGAGTTGGGTTTACCCTGTTCGAGGTGGAATAATAAAAACACGCTAAATAATAGGCCGATGGAGACGTGGAGAGGGGTAGGATGGAGGGGGGGGGGGGGGGTCATCATGCTTGCAAAAAGTAAGTACCACGGTTGGAAGCGACCCTTCATCATCGACCCGACCCGACTTTGTAACGCATAGGACGGGTGTATGCTTTTATCCCAATGGAGACGCCTGGTAGTCGATGGAGACGCCTGGTAGCTGATGGAGACGCCTGGTAGCTTTCAGAAGTTGTGCGAATTTGTACCATTCCGATAGATACGCATCGCACTACCCCTATGCCACCCGTTTGGAGTGTGGTGTTGTGCGTCACGGCACTTACTGAAGAGCGCTTGTGTGCGTGACGCATGGTTGCCGTGTGTGTGTGTTTTTTTTTTCTTTCCCCCAGCCAACGAGAGGGTCGGTGGAATATAAACAAAAGGGCCCCAAAATGAAGAAAGAAAAACACACAGCCACACAACAAGTTAGTGCTTATGTTTGGAGCCTCTGTTTCCCGTCTGTGAGAGCCACCCGCAAAGACGCTCTCGGACGCGTGACGGAGTGACAAAGCGAAATCCGAACCGGAGCGGCAGCAGCAAAAGCAAAGGAAAGAAAGAACCGACGACGACGACGACGAAGGAAACTCGTCTATGCGCTCGCGATGTGCTGGTGTTAGTGAGTGGGCGCTAAAGCCTCCGGACCGGCACTGGCAACAAGTGGCTGCCAACGTTCGGTGAGCGGTGGGTGGGTGGGTCTCCCTGGTGTGGTTGCGGCGTGTGGAGCACCGGAGCACCTCCAGGGATTAAACATTCATATTTTCTTTGCACCTGCTCTGCGGGATGGTTTTCTGTGAAATTGTGAGATTCGCTCAAACCTCTACCTGTCGCTGTGTGCGTGTGTGTGTGTTTATTATATTTTCTGCGAGCCCAACTCCCCCCCATCCCCAAATCCCCCCACGCCCGTTGAGTGGTTCGGCGAAAATGGAAAGCATAAAGCATGGGCAACCTGTAAATCACATTCAGGTAAAAGTAAAAATGTCATTTTCCGCTTGTTTGAAAAAAACGGTGCTACAATGAGGTTAGAAAATGTAGTTACCAAGGTGCTACGCCGTTGAGTGGTTGGTGTGTTTTTGGGGGCAGGGGGTTTTTTGCAAAAATTGGGAGGTTTTTCTTCTTCTTCTTTTTGTTGTTGTATGAAAATTCCTAGAAAAACCTGATGACACTTCAACATCCGAACTGCTATCACACTTTTAGGTTGGAATACGCATACATGCGGGCAGACAGTAAAGGAAAACCGTCGCTCTTGTAGTGAGAGTACAACATTTTCATGGAAAAGTTGAGAATAGAGATGAGAAGCTTTTCATTAAACGTTTGCCATTCATCATGTACGTTTTGATGCTTTTACAATTATGGTGGAATTATTCGTACGTAAACCTTGTTTGATGCGCAATACCTCGCGAATTCGTATAACAATACCAATCCGTTTACATTGCTACCGCCTAGCGTCTTAAGTTATACTCGAGAAGAAGCAATAAGGAACAAGAAACACCATTCAACAAACGTCTTTGTTCGGGACAATGTTGTAAAAAAAAAACGTACCATCATCATCGTCCTGGCCCGTCCGTTCCAAGACGAGCGCACAGAAATATTCAGCGAAAAACTTCCACAAAAAGCTCACGTATTCGAATTCGACCAGAATTTCCACCCAACACTGCAGCGTTACAAGGCGAATTCTGCAACAAATTAATTTGTGCTTCTGCTAAACCGCCCCATTTTGCCAACCGCCACCACCAATCCCGGCCCAGAAAACTCTTTTGTTTTGAAGCATTTATCACACGTTCTCGCATCATCCCGGTTCCTTCACCTTTATTCTGTCCCAAAGATGGTACAACAAACGAATGCTGTAATGTAACATACGGGCGAAAAAAGGATTACCACACGGTAAGCTTCGGTTATTAAATCAGTGCACGGCGATACGGCGTTACGGCCGCGCTGCGACGCGCAATAATCTTCCGCAAGCGGGTTTCGGTCGCATTAAGGAAGCGCTTTTGCCGTAAGTGCTAAATCTTGTAATGTGGTGGCAACAAAGCGTTACACGCGGGAGAAGGCAAACAAAACCTAAATACAAAAAAAGCTGCTCGATCGTTGCGCACTGCGTTGCCAGATTACTTCGTTTGCGTAACGATGGGACGAGCGTTGATATGATTTCCCTTTTTTTAATTGATCCACTTCCCAACAAAACCGATCGCCATTTTGATAGGTCATGCAAAACATAAAACTTCAATCCATTATACTTGCGCGAGAAATGAGCGAGAAATGTTTCAAACTATCACTCCTGGACGGTGGAAGTCGTAGCAAGGACACAAACAAATGGGAAGAAAGAACTTTAAAATCTACCCTCTTAGCACCCGAAACCCGAACACTTTGCGTGCATATTATTTACGACCCCATCAACGATGCCGTCCGGGGCTGCCAGCGTGGAACTCCAACGGCAGCGCAGCGCAGAAAAGCAATAAAAATCCGTGTCTTCTCTCGTTACGCTACGAAAGCAATCAATCAAACAACGAGCACTAATTAGCGAACGGAAACCTCCACCGACTGGGGATTTTTTGTTCCGTTTGTTTTTTGTTTTGTTTTCTAGCCAATCTGTCTGTCGGGGCGCGCAATTTGTGCTGATAAACGAGATAAACAGAAATAATGATGATTCGCGCAGCAATATGCCACTCGAACCGACTTCACCGAAATAGAATCGAACGCTTGGGGGTTGGGATTTTGTTGCCCCGCCACCGGGGGGGGGGGGGGGGGGGGGGGGGGGGGGGGGGGGGGGGGGGGGGGGGGGGGGGGTCGAAAGGGGCAGCTCGCTAATTATGTAGCCTTTGGCATCTTAGTATCCAATTTAATAACGAATAAATTGGTCCGGGGAAGTTGGGGCGGATTTAATGATAAACATTCGATCAAAACGGCCCTGTCTTCCCCCCGGTGGGCTGTGAGCGATTGTAAAACTTTAATTGTATCCGTCCAGTGTCCGCCGGATGTTTGTTAGAAAGTGAACAGGTGTGTGTGAAAAGGTACAAAAATTTCTAAACTTTTATATTAAATTTTTATTCAACAAAAGAAATTTAAATCATCGAATGTCACTCGCTTCAAGCGCCATCTTTATGTTTACGTGCAGAATTTTTATGGGCACAAGCACAATAGACACAAATTAGAGCAACGCACGCGGAATTAGTCAACACAATGGCCGCCACATATCGCACACTCGCACACAATGTGATGAACAGTGTCTATAATTAACCCACCGGGAAGCCCTGGGATGGAAAGAACTCGGTACCGCCCCCTTTTGCTGCAAAACTTCAGCGATGCGCTAGTCATCAGCGATTACATTGTGCACCGGAAAAAGAAGCGCCCAGTTGCACGATCTTCCAGAGCTTCTGCACCAGGTTATTGCACATCGTAGCCGGTAGCCGTGGTAGCGCACGGTTTCCACACCATGTCCACCCTTGAAGACAATGGTGTTCATCGTTTTCAAAAGGGCCCACTCCCACTCCCATTCGATGACGGGATGCATTGAAACTTCCGGTCCCGGTACATGTGTAATCTTACATTTCCAACCGTCGTCCATTCCGTTGGTTGGAAAGCAATGGGAACTGGGTACACGCGGTGGGAGATTTCACACAGCATTCCAGCATTCCCTTTGCACGTTTGCGACCAGGGCCTGCTGCTGCTGTTGTCGCTGATTGCGTTCCCGACTGGCACGCGTTTTGCGCAAACTGGCGTCAATGATGGGTTGGGTGACATTTCTGCGCTAAATCACCGAGACAAGTGAGCCCTCTCACCCACTGGATTGCACAGGAAATGACGTACGACGTTGACGGTGCTGACTAATGTTGGGTCTGGTCGGGTGGTCAGGTGAGCTCGGTGCACGTCATAACTTCATTGTGGCGTTGGCTATCGCTACCGCCTCACCTGTAGTCGGTTTTGTGTTTTTTTTTCGGGAATTTCTCGCTTCCCAGTGAAACATCTCCCAATTTCCCCAGATGTACGACTTCGTAACCTTTCCTTTCGGTTTTGTTTGCTTCTTCCGCATTTTGAGGTTATGGTGCTGCTCTTAGACTGCTGAACGATGGTTGTTTGTTTTTTTTCCTTCGGTACGATTGCTCTCCGTTTGACCTCCGACTCAGTTTGCGTGTGAAAATGTTTAAAAATAGTGCCCTCACTCATCTCGTGTGTTCTCGCGCACACCCTGCTGCTGCTAACCGGTCCCCAAATTTCATTCCCCATTCCAACAGCGAATAAACCGAACACAGAATGTCCGTGGAACTGCACGAACGATTTGGCTGCTGGCTGGGCAGCCAGATGGAGAAAAGAGAAACGAGGGTTGAGCAGGTCGCGGACCAGGGGGATCCGTTTACAAACAAGGGTTAAAATAATGTGCTGCGAGTTGGCTGGGAATTTTCGTCGGCAGACAGGCACACATCTTTAGCACGTTGGCACTACAATGATGCGAGCTCGCGATCCGTGCACCGACCGTGCCCGGATGTATTGTTACTCTGGGTGTATTTTGCACAAGGCAACGCATCGAACAAATGTGCTCCCCACACCGACCCATTCTGCTTCAGGTTGAGATCTTTTCGTTTTAGGTTTTTATTTATCGTAATGGGGGTTTCGTCGAAAATTGGTCGGACAAGCGTACGAACGAATAGTTGTTTAAAAATGGCTGCGTGATATGTCGATTCCTGTCTGACAATTGCACGTCAAGCTTAATTTGTAGATAAATTATGTTGTGTATGATCTCTCTCTTTTTGGCTTAACGAACTACTCCGGTCATGCCGGCCATCAAATGGCTTACTAGACTATTAGATACCACGTAGTTGCATAGTCAGTGCTCACTATGGGGGAACGGTTCGGATGGGATTTGAACGCGGTCCGGTCGTGTTGGGACCTAACGCCGTTGCCAAATACACCTACAGGCCGCCCTTATGATTGTGGCCATTAGGCCGGTGTGTATGATATAGCCGATATTAAGCAATATTGGGTCTCTAAAAGGTTGTAGAGATGTTTTATATCAATATACCGACTGTTGATAAAAATTAGAGCCCAAAAATGAACCTTTATCCTCAGGCGAATTCTTGAGTACTCAAGATTAAAATGTGTTTTTTCTGCTTATAATTTGTCTAAAGTTTATCAGCAATTTGTCCTGCAATTTACACCAACAGGTTCTTTGCACCATTGCTTGTGCATTACAGGAACTTTTTTTTTTTAAATTGATTTGTTTTTGTCTGAACTTTTTGGCAGTCAATAATCGCTTCATTAACCTTCAAGTCTACACCATCTTTTTGTCCTAGGCTATTGATGTAGTTGTCCTTCTAAAAACCCATCAAAACTGACCTTCTCGTGCTGCTTTGTGTAATAGCTCTCCTTTTAATAAATAAAAATATCTTAACACCGCTTTCAAAGTCAAAACAGCAATCTAAAGTAGAAACCCCTTACAAATAACAACCGATAAAAGATAAAAACCTTTGCATTGGCGCGAAAAATCACCCTATCCCCACTAGCGGAACTATTTATTTCCATCCGGAAAATCCACCACACTGCACCAACAGTCAGCATTCGTTCGACTTTTCAACAGTAAACAAAACGGGGTAAGCCAAATAAAATGGGAAAAATATTGCCCATTTAAAATGGGATGCTTTAGTTTGCTTCCTCTCATTCCCAATGTGGCCCAGATGTGGCTTCGTTCTAAACTCATACCGAAACTGCCCCAATCGTTTGCCAGCCCCATAAAGGGCAAGGACGAACGTTTTAATTTATACTTTTTTTTTTTGTTATTTGCTGCTGCCATTTCCACGTGCCCACATGCACATTCGAAGCGCCGAAAACGACAATTTTGACCGTTATAAATCTAATGATCAATGAAAGAAATTGATCGAAGCGAAGCAGCAGTAGAAAGAGAGAGAGAGAGAGAGAGAGAGAGAGAGAGAGAGATGTAGATTTGTGTGTTTGTGTGTGTGTGTGTGCTGAAGGATAAAGTTTAGTCAAATCTGGCCACAACTTTGCAGTGGCCGGCAAATGTGTGCCAACAGTGCGTCTAAAAGGTGTCTGGATTGGATGGGAGCGAATTGCCCTAGTGTGTGCTGTGCAAGTTCCGATGCAGTGTGTTATGCAATGCTGTCAGCATCGGATGCTGAAGCGGATGGGAAGTGTTCCGGCAGGCGTAAACACTTTAATGAGATTTATTTCTCAGAATTTCAAACCAAACTGTAGGAACTTTTAAGCGATTCGTTTGAAATTTTAAAACGCGAAGCACAATCCGAAACGAACCGAATGGATCGAAGTTGAAGCGAGCGAACAATGTAAACTTTATAACGAACGAGGAAATCGAAAAAAAGAGGCAAATGATTTGCTTCTGATTACACATAACGCTTCCAATAAACAACGATAAAATGCAAAACGAGGGGTTTGAAACGAAAAAAAGGTTTGATTTATTCACAAGACAAGCGAGGCAAATCGCATCGTCTGCTGTAATGCTGCCGCCACTGCCAAGATTGTCGAAACCGGGGTTTTTTTTTCGGAAAGCGCGGTTTTTATCATCTCCGCGGCCTCGTGGGAAACTCGTGAAGGAGGAAACAAGCAAACGTTGCGAAATCATTCCAACATTCGCACACACACACATACCGTACCGCAACTATCTTTACTTCGCACTCGGTATAGATTGCTACACAGACACTGGCAGGAAGATATTGGAACAGCAAACTAACAATCTGACAGCAGCAGCAAAAACACACCCACGACGTCCGAACAAAGCTGAAGGGTATGGCCTGATTCCACCAACAATATCAATATAATTTATTGAATGAAATTTCACCATCCCCGGGCCGGCCTGTCCTGTGCACGGGCCGGTATCAAACCCATCCCCGATCGATTTGTGGGCTTTGCTTTCGAAGCATTTTCGCGCGAAGATTGTCCCATCGGTGATTGCGTCGATTTAGCGCCGGGCTGGGAATGGGAACGGGTGGAAGCGTACACATTCCTTTTATGGGCGAACGATGTAATTTACATAACCGAAAGCTTACACAAGTTATCTCGGCTTGTCGTGTTGCCCTTTGCCAACATCCCACGCACCCGCCCGTCCACTGTCGGCGTTGCGTTTTATGCTGCTGGCCACCCCGAAACCCCGACGGCGTCAACCGCCCGACGTACGGTTGGACGTACGGAACGAATATCCCCGAAGGACATCCAAGAATGTTGGACATGGTCGTTGTGTGCTGGAGTCGCACCAAAAAGAAAAACCCCTTTTTTCTCTCTCTCCCTTTGTGGATCGGTCGGATGCTTTTGCCTGGCAAACACACGTACAACTACTATAACGAAACGCACACACATATAAAACTATGGGGTGAACATTTATGATGGTGTTGGCAGTGACATTTTATGCTGCTAAAAACCTGACGAAATGCACAGCGTGTGCTGGTCGGTGCTGCTGACGGGTGCGTTGGCACGCCGAGGCCAATGGGAGTTTTGGGGGGAGGTAGGGAATGGCAGAGGGGGGACATAGTTTTCACAATTTATTTACAAATTCAACATGGGAGATAAAGTTTTGCGTAGAGGTACAGTCTCATGCGCGTCTCAGGCAAACAAAATAAGATGTAATTAAAACTGCATCCGTGCATGCATGCATCTTTGCGTGGGGGGTTTCTATCTCCCCCCGCAGGGACAGTAAACTCAATTTACAATGCGTTTTTAAACTGTTAACTTGAAGCTTTGGTCAAGCCAAACTTTAAGCGAAGGAACTATGATGACTTGAATGGAATCGAATCAGGGTTTAAGTTGAATTTCTTGAAGAATTGATATGCAAACTTTAGTTTTAATTTGACATTTTTTTAATCAATTTAAAGTAAATTGGCACTACAAACTTATTTTTTTACATCATAAGTATAATATGTGTGGTATTAGGCTCCTTTAAACTACTTTGTTTGTAATCATTTTGCTGAAAACTGTCATTTTCAAATAGCACGGATAATCGGACGCTTACTTAATCGACGTTCTATTATATAGTCTAACCAAACAGTCAGTTATCTTCAGTACCATACATTGTGTTTTTGCTTTGGTTCAGCAGAAACGAATGAACAATATTGCATCAGGAATATCAAAACATAACATTTTAGTGCACATATTATTAGACTCTTCTCGAAGCATCATTTAGCTGTCAAAATGTAACCTAGCGCTCGTTTATACTTGCGCGTTTGTAGCTTAGGTGCTAACAAGCGCTTCATACATTGCGCTATCATGTGCTTCCATTTTCTTATGCCTGATACGATTGTCGTGCCATCTTGTGCTGCAATTGTTGTCGTAGTCTCAGGCGTTTGTACTACCATCTAACATCCTTTCGTATTTCGGTCACCCCATACAACTCACCTACCGTAATGAAAAGCTTTCGTACACGTGCAAAGAGATAGCAACACAAGGGAACAATGCATACAATCCACTCGCAAACATAACACACCCACCGATTTCGTTGCGGTTGCACATTTAACGGCACATAAATCTGCCATCCAAACACGACCACCTCGTTTCTAGCACCGATAAAAGCAATTTCCGAAAGATGTATATACCCTCCAGCTCACCACACGGACAGCAAACCACGCTGACCGTACCCCGATGTGATCGCTACACAATCACATCACCAAAACGCCAACCGTACACTACCGCAAAAGGACGCTAACGGTGATGGACGAAATTGTTTTACGATCCAATTATTAAAATCGGTGCAATTTAGAATTACATTTGTAGCCACAAAACGTGGACGTGGGCTGGGGTAGCAGAACGGAATGGCAGGCCCTGCTCTCAAGGCACACCAACCTTCCGCGATGCTAAAGTAGGTCACTTCCAATCTTAAAGGTGGCCAATTTATGTGACAAAACCTTTCGCGAAAGGATTCCATTTCTTACGACCGTTCGGTCAAGTGGTGAGCCCGGTGAGCAAGATAATCGAAATTTACAATAGCGCCACACTGGCAAGCGTCCTGCGCCCTCGGGCTTTGCCGGGGTTTGCTTACGTATATGTCGCTGTGCACCGACAAAATCGTTTTCCTGCGGACCTTTTCCATCATTTTCCGTTAACCTTTTCGTTTTCTGTTTTGGTGCGCTTTGCCGCATGCGGTAGTACCGAAAGGTAGTAGGTACGTGGGACGCAGTTTAAAAATTCATTTAATTATTCTTGTTATCCGACCGAGCATCTACGGATAGCGCTGAAACACATACACACATTCGTCCTGCCAAGCTTTTCTGCGGTGATCCTTGGTGCTTTTTTTTGTTGTTGCTTCCTTTTCCTTGGTTTATTTCTTCTTCTTCTTCTTCTTCTTTTTCTCGTTGATCGGTGTGTCGAAATCGGAAGCACTTCTTGCCGTTTACCTTCGGACTTTCGGATTTGTGTCGTCGCCGTCGCCGTCATCGTGTTCCAGCCCAATTCAATTTGGGAAAGTGGAAATTCACCCATCCCGTTTGGCGCTGAAACCATCAAACCGTCCGTTTTTGAGGGCGAACTTTCTTACGAAAAAAGAAAACCCATACAGGAAAGATCGACCGGGAACACAACAGGTTTCCTCACTGCCGGTGCTCGGTGGAAAATGAGAAAATTCAATTCGTTCGTTTGCCATTTTTCAACGCAAAGCGGCAACGAAAGCGGAGCGCAGTGCGTGAAGAAGAAAAGACGTGCGCGCGCGCGCGCCCGCGAGTGTGAAAAATCAAATGTGAAATTTTGAAAAATCACCATTTGAAACCGAACCTCGTCGGTTTGGCTTTGCCGGCATCGCTTTCCCCGACCGACACTGATTGAAGCGCGATCGGGCTGATAGACGGTAAACATAGTTGCCGATCCACGCCATCGGAACGCATTCTAGCTGTCAGATTAGGCTATGAACTAAACTGCTGCTAAATGGACGTGAAACGAGCCTGCAAAGGACACCCTACTCCGGGTAATGGTGCCCTTTTTGCCGTCGTTCTATTTGGGCACCTTGTGTGGGGACTAAAAATTTCTCCCAAAGCCCGGCACCAATTCCGAGAAGGGCCTACACGGAGCACGGCGATCGATTTGATTCCGCCAGCAAAACATTCCCAAAAGTACATGGGGAAAGGTTATCTTTTCCTCCATTCGCTGGACGAGAAAAGTACTCGGGCGGGTTATATGATCGATATATGAAGAGTGCTGCCGGGTGCTGGAAGCTGTCAAAAAACCATTCACCCTACGACAAAAAGGTGGATAAATAGATTCGACATTATCGAAATCGAAAGTCGAAGATCCGTATTTTCGGGGGAGAGTTTTACGTTTTGCTTTTGCTCTTTGCTTACGGTAGCTTAATGCGAAGTGTGAGTGATTGAACATGGCGTAGCTCTAATCTAACGCTGCTGCGTTTTTAAAGTATTCACTTTTATGGAGTTTTTCTATGACATACATAAACGAGGACTTCTTCAAAGAATGTTTAAAAAACACACAACAAAAAAGACTAGAAAGTTGTTCATTTTAACCAATTTGTTTTGGTTAGCTTACTTGAAGGGTAAGTTCCTCGTAACCTGTAATGGAACTTGGCATTAAAGTGCAAAGATGTAAGTAAGCTGTAACGTACCTGTAACGAGAGAGAGAGAGAGAGAGAGAGAGAGAGTAAACAGAAAGTTAAATTAATTTCTTCCAGATTGAGGTTAATCAAAAGCGAGAGCCAGCGGATAAATCACAAGGAATGATAATAAACACACGACACGAAATGAAAGCAACGCTTGTAAAGAAGCAAAATAAAACACTCTCCAGTGCCATCCATCGCAATCCCCGGGGTGAAGCAACCGACCACAAGCTCTAGCAGGAAGCGAATGAAAGCATTCACGCTAGTGCAAGCATCGCGCGGGAACATCCGTGGCACGTCTTGGCACAACATCTTGCAGCGCTGACTCACGGAAGTGACTTCGAAACTCGTCCATAAATTTCGCATTTAGGGGTAAAGAAGGTAAAGGAAAGCATGTATACACTTAGTGGGTGGAAATGGAAACATACCCATTTGCTGGTGGGTTTATGAAACACCAACCGACGCACTTGTGATCTTGCTCTCTTAACACAGGGTGAGTTGCAACCCTGCAACACCCGGTGCAACGCTCTGATTGATGTTTATGGATTAAAAATTGAATTTACATCGAAATGAGATCCAAAGATTCGTTTCGGTACGGTGAAAGGTATGCATCAGCACTTTGCCGTTGGTTAAGGTTTAATCAATCGTACCGTTTGCCTCGATCCGATCTATTGAAGATGTTCGTCGAGCGGTGAGCCCGCTGGCTGTGTAATGAAAGCTTCCGGCCAGGTATATGAGCTTTTTCCAAGAAGCTGAAAACCATATTACAAAACCCCGCACGAACCAGGAACGGTTCTTTTTGCTAAGCAAGAGCAGTCATTTTGGGGGCTTTTCCCTTGTACAATTAGTACACTACCTACGCAGTATCAGAACTGGGATCAGCATCAGAATCAGCCCATTCCAACCAGTGGTGGTGAATGATTTGATCCTTCGCGGAAGGATCGTGCATCGTTTTCTGCGCCATTGCGCTACGCTACCGATCAAATTTTGTGAGTGTGTGGGCTCAAACTCCTTATTGAAATTCCATGAATTCTTTTATGCATACATATAATGCTTGTCATTGTAAAAAACTGCCATGAAATAAGCAGCCAATCGCAACCACGCCCGTGACGGTGCTTGAATCGCATCCGTTCAATCGGGGTTTTTGGAAAATTTATAAGACATAAGCTTAATCATTTCTTTTTATTTATTGTGCTAATCTCGTGCAAGTGGGTTGGCCATACATCTTAAACTTCATTATGTTGATGCATCAGTAAAACGTACGTTTAGCTGATGAACTTTTGGCCAGTTTGCACGGTGGAACGATAGGGGAAAATTTGCAAATTACAGGCTAAGAGACGTATACTCAAAGCAATTTATTTATGCTGCAAAGCAAATTGAAAAACTTTCGTAAAGTTGTCCACTGCTGAAACTGCGCGTTTGCGTGGTGAGCAGATAATAACATAAAACGATGCAGAAAGTCGGGTAGTAGAGCAAAGAAAGGTTGCATGATGTGGACTTTGAATAGCTTTGAAAGGATATGATTAAATATTTAGTTTTTATAGCTTTTAAAAATATAAACATATTCAATCTCAAAATCTGTACAAATATCACGGTAAAGGATTTTCATAGCCGGCGCGTTTAGGGTTTGCTACGACCCTGAACAAGTTCGTCGCATAGTGGTGAGTCTGGTGGTCATACGATCATTTCTGTTTTACATTTACTTTTGTTTACTTATAGTTGGAGAATCAGCCATACGTAAGATTTAGAATGTATCCCATTTGAATTTAATGCTAGAAGCAGTGAAGTGATGAAGTTTTATTTAAATGAAGCTTTATTATTATGCATCCATTTATCAGAACATGTGTGCTGCATATTATTGAATGTTTCATGATGATTCAATTTTCTGCGCACGAATTGATGAAAATAAATAAATAAGAAATCAAATTTTTGTTAACAACTTTTACCCATATTTGGTTTCATAATTTGAAATAATGAAAATCAACAGAAAAGTGGAACATTTGAATGATCAAATTTTACTTATTTTAAATTAAAACCACACCTTCGTAGAAACCTTGACAGCTGTAGTTCAGTTTATTCTGACTGATTTGTTTCTTTCTGCAAAAAAGCTACAAACCCAAGTAACATAATATCGATCGTGCATAAAATAAAAGGTCCTGAATAAAGAAATCAAATTTTTGTTAACAACTTTTACCCATATTTGGTTTCATTATTTGAAATAATGAAAATCAACAGAAAACTAGAACATTTTAATGATCAAATTTTACATATTTTAAATTAAAACCACACCTTCGTAGAAACCTTGACAGCTGTAGTTCAGTTTATTCTGACTGATTTGTTTCTTTCTGCAAAGCGCTACAAACCCAAGTAACAGAATATCGATCGTGCATAAAATAAAAGGTCCTGCCTGTGAACGGAAATTAATTGGTCCATCTTCGTCGATGTCCACCGCCCTTTGAAGCGCGACGGTGCACAGCCCAACATAACAAACAGTGCGACCTGCCCTGCCCTGGGTGAGCCATCATTATATTTTCGCCTATTTCGTTGTGTCCTGCTCATAAAATTTGACCATGCTAATATCACCTCGCGGGCGCGCCATTCCACCCACAATTCAATGGCACCCGCCGGATGGGCAAGCCATATCCCATCTTGCTGCCCCCGTATTCCTGTCCCACGGAGTTGATTCTGTCCGATAATAGTCGATAAGGTTTCGCAACATTTCAAACGATTTCTTTCACGCGGCGTAGCTTGCGTGAGACATTCGTGCGTTAATTTGATACTTGGCTATCGTGCCGGTTATTCGGAAACAAAGCGCACCCTGACCTTCCACTTGGCCATCGCCGTGACGTCAATCTGGCTGTGACGATGTTCAATGCTCGACGGACGAAAGAATTTCTCTCTCTTTTTTTACCCACCAAAATTGAACCAATGGATCGGGGCTAATAATCGACATAATGAAGATAATGGGTACGACGATAACTTCACGATGGCGATCTCCTTCACGGAGCACGCCTCCGAAATCGTAATTTTTCATGGTTCTCGTGACGGCATTATCGGGCAAATCTAATGCATGATTTTATTTTATCGCACAGAATTAGTGAGCTCCCACGGTACCATCAGACTAGTTTTGCTCGATTGCTTTCACTCGGAATGCTTATGCTTCTAAACCGATCACTGTTCATCACTGCTTCACGGAATTGCAAGATATTCACCGGGGGATGCTTTTGCAATTGTCCCAGCGGCATACATATCACATGCAATCGTTTCGTTATTCGTTGATTTTATCTGATTCCCACCACATCCATTATTGTGAGCTCTTTGCTGCGCTACGATGCATCGCAGCACGGATGGAATTCGTACGGCACGCCTGCAAGAAGCAAGTGTTCACTGTTCGCCGTCTAAATTCTCACCACCATTCGTTGAGCTCGTGCGAAGCTTATTTCTCTATTTTCCGGATAGTTTTTCTTCATTCCTCACTCAACCGGCTCCCGGGGGGAGGGGGGAGGGGCATTGAGCTGGGAAGAAGGTATGACAGCATGTTTTATAGTCGCTGCCACCTACACGATTTTTATTCGCCACCCGCGTAAGTAGGAAGCTTTCTTTAGAAAATGCTTGTCGCGTACGTTCGGCAACCATTGCGCGAGAAGCGTGACACGTGGAGCAACAACAAAAAAACACGCCGCCCCAACGAAACAGGAAATTAATGCTCCAGCTTCGGGCTCTGTGATGCATTCGAAGGTGGCATTGTGTGCGAACCGGCAAACGCTGGATCAGTCCGGAAAACCTTAAAAAAAAAAAACGAAAGCTAAAACTAACGAACATCTTTCCGGCTACTTGCATGGTGTGTAGTCGCGAGCGTGTTCGGTTGCCATGGTAAGATGGTTTTACAATAAGAAATATTTGTCCGTACGCGAGGAACGGCGCACGGTGGGATTTCGTTTCACTTCATATCTTCCCCACAGCGGAAATAGTGTTAGAACCCCGGTGTCGGTTGGTTGCACTACTATTTTGCATTCTCCGCGGTCGTGTAGCAGGATTCAAATCATTCATCGATCTTCCCACCGTGTTGGTTAAAACTGCTATGTAAGCTATGCTAAAATGCTTCCTTTGTTGTGCGCGCATGAACGCTTTCGCGAGGAATGACTATTTTCTACATCATTCTGACGAAAAATGCTCCCATGCATTGCTGTACATGCACAGGAAAAATTACACTGACAAGTGGAACGACAGGAAGTGGGATGATGGTACGGGTTGGCAGCTTACAATTTGCATAACTTTAACTTAAGCCTTAGCCGATTTCCTTTGTTCCAAGGTTACCATTTTTCTACCGCAGTGATGATAATAGCATTTTAATGAGAAAAAGAGTTTGTACTTGGCAGTAAAAATCAAGAGCGTATTTTGTATAACAAAATACGGATACTGTGATATAAAAGTTTTAGAATCAAAACAACCCAATTTAACGCTCAACCAGAAAAGAAATGTGAGAAGGAAAACATTTCTGTTTTTTTTTTTTGCTACAAGCAAGCAATTTTGCGCCTAAATGCGAACGAAAAACCAGCACCAACGAACGTGTTCGGTGTTCGTAAACATCAAAACCGAGATTCCACAGGTTAAGCAGCAGACACCACTTTGCGACCGAACCGTTTTGTGCCACTATCCGGCTGTGGACCGTGCTTGAATGTTGTCTTGTCTATCCGTGAGTAGAAGGAAAATAAAAATAACAGGAACCCAACATTCTGGTCAAGATAAAACCGAAAATCGGACCACACGATCCACCTCATCCACACTGTTGGGAAACCGGGTTTCTCGGTGCTCTCGGACTGCTTCGGAATGGATGATTTTCCATTATTGGTA
The DNA here is from genome assembly GCA_018908115.1 of Anopheles rivulorum. Lineage (NCBI taxonomy): Eukaryota > Metazoa > Arthropoda > Insecta > Diptera > Culicidae > Anopheles > Anopheles rivulorum. Next base: position 16,691,047 of record STHB01000003.1, on the reverse strand, counting down.
GCATGACACGTAGTCGTTGTTTTCATCATTATCGACATTGGGCCGGACAGCGACGCTCGCTCGTGTGCTTCGCCCGCCAACAGGAGGGCTTGTGACTTGGTTTGGCACAATATAGAAAACAAGGGGCAACAGATGATTTGCTCATTCTCACTTGGGGTTTTTTTTTTGTTTGGTTTTGGGCAAGCACGAAAGACAACCAGAGAAACAAAAATGATCGGAAGTAGATGGTAGACAACATAAAGCCAAATAGGAGAACATTTAAGTGAAGTGGTTTAAACTTCGTTCCTGATTGTAATTTAATGGAGTCTCGGAAAAGCTTGAGCAGACTTACTAAAAAAGATATTTTCCCTGACATCGAATAGCTGGTACTCGAGCTAAATATTCCAATGCAACAACCAGAAGCATACAACAGGGGTAAAAGGATGAATGTTTTATGGACAGAAAAGAAAACGACAAATTACTCGCGATAATGAAGCAGAAATCAAAATAAAAAAAATACATTATTTCATAACATCCATTAAAGGTTCACCGGTGGTAGCCAATCGACAATCGATAAAAACACGAACTTTCCTTAGCCATGCCTGATCGGCAACCCTAAACGATTCTAGACAAAATAAAAAAAAACCATTCGCGCCTCCTTTCCCAGCGTCTACAAAGTGATAACGCCTCGGGGCGGCCTATATTCGGCTCTAATTCCTTTTCAATTACACCACCAGATATCGGAACGACCCTGATCGGAATGGGTGTTCGTGCGTGCACCCGTCCAGTACGAGAACCTGATCCCCCTTCCGAGGTGGAAGGTCACATTCGATCGACTAAAAAAAAAAAACAACAGATGAGGGAACAAATTTTCTTCATTGGCTGGCTGGGTTTTTCATTTTTCACAACGGCGGAATTCACCCGCCGACGGTCGCACAAAGCGAGGGGTTGATTTTTTTGATATCATGTGTTTATATTCTTTTTTTTCTTTTGGTTGGTTGTGTTATACTATTATTGATGGAAGGAGTGCGAAAGCCCTTCTTGTCCCATTTGCTTGTGCCGATGGCACTCTCCCGATAACGACTAATGATCGTTTTCCGTAGATGAAACAGACCGTAAACGGGTTTTGTGACGCACGGTCACTTTTTTTTTCTTTTTGTCATGTTTCTCTTTCTATCTCTCTCTCTCTCTCTTTCTCTCTCTCTCTCTCTTTCTCTTTCGCTTGCACCATTTTGAACCATTTTGTAGCTCTGTTTGATATTTTGAAGCGATTTTATTGTTTGCCCCTTCTGCCAGTTTTTACAGCCTCGAAACACACCCGTAACCGGACGGCACTGGTACCAGCTTTTTCGAGTTTTTTCAAGGTTCGAAAGAAGCTACCTTTCGTTTTGGGGATAAAGTTTTTGGGTTCGTACGGTACAAGACAGAGTTGACAGAGGGAGAAAGTGAGACGGGAGAACCAAAAAAAAAAAATCATTATGGTTCCCGGTGGAGCTCATTTTACCCAATGTCAAGATTGTCACCTCTCACTTTACATGGATCGGGTTGGTAACTTGCTTGCACAGTCCTCTGATGTTGGGTCCAGCACGCTGTTCGAAGGAGTGTGGCTCGATACGACTCGCTAATTTAGAGGTAAGGTCGTTTTTTATATGACCTTTGACACGGGACACACGGGCTAAACAACATTGATTTTTAGTTGTTTTTTTTTTGTGGGACAAATAGATCTGACGGAAGGAGGTAAGGATCAATATTCTGACGAACGGCATTCAAGTTTACTTTAAGGTAAAAATTAAAGCTACGTATCGAACCGAAACCAAACGCTGGACGAATGAAATTGACCAGTCGCCATACCTAACAGGTCGAAGCAAATAAAGCATCGTTAAAAGGAAATACGCTCCACAACCACTTTTCTTTGACGAGATTTAATCATTTCGTCTGAGTGGTTTTTGAAGGTAGCATAAAACATAAAAGAAACGATACGTGGCAGAGCGGATACCGCTTCATCTATCCGTCGGTCGATCGGGCACCCCGAACTCTCCCGTCCGTCCGTCGATTGATGTCTGTCATTATTTTGCACCAACAACATTCCATACATCATACACCCCTTTCGCCTTCCCACCCCACCCCAAAGGCCATGTTGCTTGTTGAACATTGTCCATTTTATGTTTCATTTTACAGCAAGGAATGTCCGGAGCATAACGAACAAAGCAAAAAAAAAAAAAACAACAACAGCCTTTGTCCTTTTTCGAACCCAACAAAAGGAAAGAATGCAAGCTAGCGGCACGATTAGAGGGATGTGTCTATTTTACCTCCCACCATTTTGGAGACGGCAACGCGTTGCTTTGGCTGGCTGGCTAGCTTTAAAACAAAAACAACGCTTACAGCTTACAGCAGGGAATATAAATGAAGTTCCTAGCGTCGCGTTGCGTTAATTTCGGACCCGAGATTTCACCCAAACCGGGTCAAACGAGACGTATACACTGTGTGAGTCAACTGCAGACAAAAAGCTTGAAACCGAAAAAGCAGAGCAAAAACAAAAACAATCCTTAAAGGTTAAACAATGGCGCAGATTAATGTCTACTGCTTTTCTTTACGATAAAGCATCACTCGTACGGTGTGTGTGTGTGTGTGTGTGTTTGCATTTGGGAGGGAGATTTTTTTTTACTCCACTTTCACTCTCATTGCGTTGTGGTTCTTCTGGGGGTGGGAAACGGTTATTTTACGGTAACGGTACCATTCTGCGATGGAGGCGCCTGGTAGGTTTCGGTACGAATTGTGGTGGAGGCGCCTGGTAGGTTGTGTTTTGCACCGTACGGTGGAGGCGCCCAGTACTGCTGAACTTTCTCCGAAACGCAGCAAAGCGGAAAGCTAAGTGAAGCGTTCATGGGAATGGCATGGTGATGAGAGTTTTCCTAATTTACTCGAGCGCTGAAAGCGACGGGTATTAAAGTTGGCCATACCGTATGATTAATTAGGCGACGTATCCTTGTTAGGTGTCATGGATGCGGAAACTTTGCTGCACGAAAGCCGCTCGGCCGTGGCGCCGGCCATACGTTTGAGTATGTATGTGGAATGTGTGTATGTAGGCTTGATGATTTAAGAACTTGCGACGCTGGAAAAAGGTAATGTGCAACAGGTTTCAAACAATGAGCAATTGTTGGAGCGTTCGTGAACAACAATGGAAATGATGTGGGAAATGTGTTACCAACCGCAACAATTTCTTACATATTTCCACTTTGCTGTTTCACGAAGCAATCCGCTCTATTATGAGCAAAAACACATATTTTGGAGTAAAATTTAATGTTGATTAAATGTAGCCCTGGTTCAGTAATTTAATATTGTATTACGAAGAATATGGTACCGAGCATTAAATGACACCTTCTGTATTACGCACATAATCCACCGACGGAATCATGATAATTTTCTTATCTTTGCTACCCTTTCAATGCTGGTCGCTTTCACCTCATTTCGATTCGCGCGTTTCTCGCGGCAATTCGATTCTTTTCCATTTTAACCGAACCGAACAAACGACCCCTCACTTTACCTCCCACAGTCCCTTTCCACCCATCTTGTGGCATTAATTTGTATAATTTGAATTTTACCTTTCGGTACTCATCGGTGTGCGAAACGTTTCCTCCCAGCATAATCGGGTAAACCCGTGAAATCGTTTGCAAATGGAAAGCGAACAAAAAACCAAAAAAAAACCCCATGAAACGGGGAAAATTTTTACCATCCGACAGGTGGTGGTTGCTTCCAATTTTCCGGACATTTTTCCGCTACTCTGTTCGTGACGAGCGGGCTAGCAACGAGCTTAGCGGGTGAGGGTTGGTTGGGGGAGGGGGGGAGGGATGGAAGTGAGAGAAAAAAAAGGTTTGAAGGTATATAATTTCGACTATGACTTTGCTCCACTTCACTCGTGCGTAACCACCTTTGACATGGAAGCAACAAGCGTCCGGGGTGAAGTCGATTAGCGCAAAACGGCTAGTAAGACACGCGCTCAGACATACCCACAAATAGGGAAACATGCCGTGGTGGGTGCTGGGGGAGGCTTTTTTCGTCGTTACGTCAAGGAAGCACAGTTGGACAGAAAAAAAAATTGAAACGGTTTGGGGCTTTACAAAGTAAGGTCTGAGGACTATGGAATGAGAAAAAGGGAATTAATTATTTCCAGCACATATCAGCTTAATCTTATTAGGTGGGTCAAATTTTTTGAAATATGATCACTAATATTAATTATCACAAGTGTTTAAAAAAGTCTACTTTAGCACCCAATTTTAGCCTCTTTTCGCGGTACACCCAACAAAGCAAATTCCAACCAACCTTCCAAACAAACCCACTCGCGCCATTTCCATTCACTCGGTATGCTCTAGCACTACCCCACGCCAGGAAGCGTTGGTCCGTGTGGTAATAAAACCCAAAACCATAAAACTGGGTGGCAAATAGAAAATAAGCAGTAAGCGCCTAGCATACGCTTCGGGCAATAACCACACACAAGTCATTTCATGACCGGCGCTCGGTCGCTTGGTAAGGGGCGAAAAATTGAATAACTGTGCAAATGGAATCAATCCCAATTCAATAAACACACGTTGCCAGCTATTTATATCCTCTTAAAATCACAATTACGACCATGCAAAGAAGACCACAACAAAAAAAACAAAAAACAACCTTCTGTACACCAAAACAAACATTGATACACGCGCTCGGCAGCAAGGAGAACAGCCCAATGCTACGTGTGCTTCATTTTCGAGATGGCGATCCAACGATACCGAAAATAAGTGCCATTAATGGCGCACCGGGTTTTGTGTGTGTATGTGTGATTTTTTTTTCCTTTAGGAAAAAAAGGAAAGCAAAAAAGCCCATAAAACCTTAGGAAATGGATGGATGTACGCCAGACCTCAGAGAACAAAACAAAAAAAAAAAGAAATAAACCTTCACCTGAACGGTTCGCGCTTTTCAAAACACGAAAACAAATAATCTGCTCATGTAAGCAAACGCCAAACGGAATTGGTGGTCTAAAAATAGTCTCACCGGCTCCCTTTGGGTAGTTAAGCTTTTTTGGGGCTTTTCTTCTCCTATTTTTCTCCCCTCAAATGCCGACGTACCCGGGTCATCCACATTAGCCAATATCTTTTCGTTCATTTCTTGCGCTCTTCGAGCATTTTCGCAAGGCATGCAAGGCCCCACAGACTCTTGGTGTTTTTTTTTTTTGGTAAAGCTCGTACGAAAGCTTGCCTTATCTAGCAGAATCATTCGTCTATTCGTCCGTGGTCTGTCACGCTACGGGGTATCATTTTCCCTGGAATAACTTATAATCATTACCAGTGCGGGAAGCGATCTGCTTTCGCCCCCTGCCTGATAGACACATTTCTTCACACTCGCGCCCCACCACATCCGGTATCGGTTCGGAATCCTGGGGAGAACCGCAACACGACAACCATGGGGATGCTAAGAAGGAGCACTAAAAATAGAGCCGAACTCTATTATTAGCAACTGCCACCAGGACGACGACGACGACGACGATGGCAATGATGGAGGTGTTCTCAAATGTATGACCTTCGTCCTTTTTGCATTTCCGTTTTTTTCCATCGCGTTGGAATGTACATTGTCGTTAAAACGCAAGTCTCAAGCCTCCGTCACTCAAAACCGGACAAGCACCCGGTGAGAGGATGATGTGGAAGGGTTTGCTAGGTGGGGTGAGGGGAAGGGGAAGGGAATTTTTACCAACGTCGTATGGTTTTTGCTGACGTCTTCTGGACGGTGGACATCCGGACGGAAGCACGAACCGAACCGTGGCTGTACAGTTTTCCATCGATCATTACGTGCACCTTCATCACTCATAGCGATACGGGATGTGGTCGCATTTGTTTCTTGTTCCGCACGAAACAACCGGCAGCTTGTCCCCGCTTGGGAAGTAAAGGGAAACATACTGTTTTTACCTCCCATCCCAATCTTGAGTGGTATTTCTTGTGACATTTCTTGTGCGTGTGCCTTCAGCGAAAAACCAAAAAACAAATACACACACTCGTCTCCGTGTGCGTGATACGTACCGTAGACGTGAGTGATAATGCGCTTGCAATGTGTGTGTGTTACTCTATGTCAACCATGACGAATGGGAAATTGGGTAAAATTATCATCCCCAGCCATCTTTCGGTTTTCAGATACGGCCACTAGATAACACCGCTTGCGGAAGGCAATGAAGCTGTGTTGATTATGATCTGGCACAGATGACATTAATGACGGCGATGATCGGTACGGTATCGTTGGAAATGGTTAATGATGCCATAATGACGCACGCAGGGAAGTGTTTTGCTCTGTTTCAGTTTTATGTTTATTTTTTTCCCCTCTCGCGTATCCCGTCGCTAGCAAAGGTTGCTATGGAAATGGCGTAAAACAGAACGCAGCAGTGAGCGCACCACCAGAAAAAATATAAACAAACTTCACCAGAAACGTCATGATTCGATGAAAACGATAATTATCAGCTGACGCGTTACACAGGAAGGCGCCATAAAGTGACTGTTTAATATTTAATTGCGATTTTTAAGCATTTTTTGCTCTCTCTCTCTCTCTCTCTCTCTCTCTCTCTCTCTCTATTCGTTTCGGAGATTCGAACGATTGGTAAATACGTATCAGGCGCGCTGCATTGCTATGCGTAAATATTAAATATTGCACAGTTTATTTGTGCAGCAGCCCATACACGTGGCATGGATTCCATTTTCTAAAACTCCCCTCCGTTTTTGCGCTATAGTGCAAACATCGCATTTGTAACTCAATTTATACAGCCACTTCCCGGATCGAACGCGAGCGGTTTGTTTGTCAACAAATATGATAAATATCAACTCGGTCACATGGCGCAAACCATGCCAAACTGCAACAAGATTAGTGTGCCCACGCGGTTGGGCGGTTGGTTGGTTGGGCCCAAACCGCCTACTCAGCCCACTTAACTTTTGCGGGCGCATTGCATATTGATTCCGAGACACCGCGCGTTTGTTTGTGTGCTGAAATAGGATACCAACACTGCGAAGCCATCGACTCGACACTGTAAACAGGGCGGCAAGTTAATTAGTGGATCTGTCAATCGCACAGAGCGCACGGTGAATGTTTGCCGCTAGGCGCAACATGTCCCAAATTGTCGTATGTGTCGATACCAGCTGTTTTGCCACAATGCCGAATGTTTCGTTTGAAGTGGTAACACACATACGCGCACGATACGATGTAGCTTTTATAGGTAATTTTTATACTTTTGTGGCTATTGGGTTTGTACGTTTGTTGGAAAATGGACCATACCACAAAACGTACGAAATGTATTGCTATTTTAAAGAGTACATCTAAATACATACTCATCTATTGCGTTCCAATCTCTGCTCTAACGTGTGCTACTAGTCGAAAGTAAGGATTGACTTCTGCGTGTTTTGCTTCCCTTTTGTGATTACTATTTATGTAGTTCAAAGCACTGCCTGCCTTGATTTTGTCCTACCCAAGCATAATGAAACATCCTCCAGGCGGGATAACGTCGGGTGAAGCCTCTATGCCACATGCGATGATCAAATGTACATCCGGAAGCATGGGGACAGCTCATTTGTGTGATTATCCTTATGCTGACACTTCTTTTGCTTGTCCCAAAAAAAGAAAAAAAAACCCGCTCCATCGCCCACTGCCCGAGCGCTGTTTATTTATATTTGCCCAAAACCCCGAAACGACGACTTGCGCTTGAGTCTTAGCCGGTTTGAATCTTATCCATGGCTCGCACACATGGCACTGGCAATGGTAGGGCGAATGAATAAATTCATCTGGCTAAATTTGGACCGGTACGGATTCGGTACGGTCTTCACGGTCCGTGGAGCGTCCATCTGGCCATCCCTTCCGCCATCAGCTCGTTCGTTCCGCGTTGATTTGCTTCGGGTGAAGATTTGTTCTTGACTTCTAGATCTGCTCTTGCTCACTTGCCACTTTGCCGTCCCACGAGACAACGCTGACAGTGTGACTTTTCCTGGGTGTGCCGTTGTTGCCGTTGACATCCCAACAAAAAGCGACCGACGAGATGGGACAGAATAATGTTTGCCAATGTTTCGTGCAATGGCGCGAGGTCGGGATGCGAACAGTGGCGGAGAAACGGAGTGTAAATGTCCTTACGATACGGCGCGGCAGGATGTGAAACCGGCATCCTAGTCTACGGCAAAACGGTTGTGTCGGCTAATTTTTGGGAGTTTGCTGTTACTTTTGCTACCCGTACGGATGCTAGCTTACGGACACATTTTTTTTCCTGCGATTGCTGTCTGCAATCTTGTGCAATGTTGCTGCCAGAGTGAAAAAATTGAATTCCTTTCCGTACCATTAGCATGCCGAGCTGGCTGGGCTGGTTGGCTGTCGTTCCATTGTCACACGCAATGTCTCTGGAGCAAGATGTCGCGTCATGCCTGTCGCGGATGTCACGATATCACAGTGTTGTCAGTACGTACGTCAGTAAATGCCTATTACCTCATCATTTCGGTGGCTTCAAAATCACACCCGACAACGTTATGATATCCCCAACCAAATCCATCGTACGTAACGCATCTTTGCATGAAAGGGAACATTCGCTTCTCGACACAACATCAAAATGAAACACACAGGATGAAAAGGGAGTCAAAAAGGATGTCAATATCCCCCGAAAACTGGGCTTCAATTCTGGCAACACAGTTTCCCACCGTACGGTATGTAATTTCCATAGAGCGTTATCACTGTACCTTTAGCTAGTTACTAACATCTTCATACGTGCTGCCTTCTGCTCGTTACAAAGAATTGGGGCCAAACCGGTGATGATCTTGGCAGCAAATAACTACATCTACGAAGCGACCAAACACCGTTGCCCACCGTTGAATGCTGAGGAAATCAACAAACTACGGCAAGCATTACAATAAACGAGTTAGTTAATGCGGTTAGCGACGACAATGGCGCACCGTAAGCTGGGTCGATCCGCACAGCCAGCTTCACTTACTATAATCAAATTGGGGTCAATCTTATCTGACCCATAACCTTCTACGTCCAACGAGTCGTGGACGTCCGTAATGTAACAAGCGTGCCTTCCGTGCTTTGCCATTCACCCGTTTGCTATTTATGATCCGGAAGTCGGCCTCTCTGGAAGTGTACCAAATATTCCAGCATAACTAGTGGTTAAGAGTACCTGATTTCAGATTTTTGTTTATGCTGGATTTTCTTCACAAAACGTAGAAAAGAATGAACAAAATGCATGCAACGAAAGCCTCGTTACTAGTGATGGGAAAGTTCTTTTTTTTAAGGAACGGAACGGAACGAACCGATCATGCTCGTTAAACTTACATTCACGAGGAAAATCAAATAAATTCCTACATTTTTAAACTTTTGACAGATTTTTATCTTCTTAGATTATATTAATCACATAAAATTAATACTTTTTGGCAGTCGAAAAGCATATTAAAATATCAATTCATAAGTAACATTTTTTTGGCGATCATATGATATGCGACGTTTGTTACTAACAAGTATGCATTGGTATTTTGGTAACAAATACCTCTGAGCAATCGAAACAAAAGCAATCGTTACCGTTCTAAGCTAGAACTTTTAGCCTACTTGTAGAGAAAAACATGCAGGAGCAAGAAACCTACTTTGTGATTGTTGTTTTGAACCTAGGTTTCGATCGTTCCATAGAAGGAACGGAACCAACCAAATAGGGTCGGTACGAACTTCGATCACTACTTTATATCCATTTTCGATAGTTTGAATCTCAACTATGCATCGAACCGTTCCATCGCAATCCTTATATTCAAACATCGGTAGTGAAGAAGCTTCCCATTCCCAGTGGGATCCGTTTGCCCTTCGTTTGCATCAGCTATTACACATCAACCAAATACCGGGTCGCGCTGTGGTTTTTGGAACGCAAAACCGCAGCTCGCGGAACCGATTTTTGTTTTTATTTCTTTCTTGCATGCTTCGTTTATGGTACCGCAACCAGCGCATCAAGATTTGTGTCTTCCGTAAGGCACCGACTACGGACGCTGACTGGTTCAGTAAAACCAAAAGACGACGTATACCGCCATAAGGCAGGCTGCCACGTGCACACGTGGGCAGAAGTGTACACGTACCATCGCACACCAGAGAAAACGTTCGGGTAGGGTTTTGCAGCATTACAACGGTGCGTACCTTTCACGTTCAAGTCGGCGGATCGGCTTCGCGGCAGGTTCCGCTCACACATGTTGTGGGTTGCCGGGGGTTTTATTATTTTGCACCAACCGACCAACCGTCTGTGCAGCGTTGGAGCATTTCGCTGCGATTGAAGCAGTGCATTCGGTGTCTGTGCCTGCCAGCCGACAGCGGTTGTTGCTAGACACCGAAGCAACGGAGAAAGCAACTGAGATAAAGATAATAAATTTTCATTACACCGTAGTTCAAAAGCACTGATAGAACAGTGAAACCTACCTACCTACCTAGAGCTGGCCTAGGCCTTGATCAAGGCAACGGGAGGCAACCAAATCCGAACCTAGAAAACCGTACTCGCAAGGTACGGTTTGCTTACTTCCACAGTCGTGTTCGTACCAAGAAAGCGTTCGTAGCCGGGTGGAAAGAAGTGATGTAAAGTACGTTTGACTTCCACCACGCGCCGGACGTAGCTGCAGACACGCCATAATACTGACGTCAAGAGCACCCAATCCTGGGTAGTCGGTAGCATTCAAAAAGCGTTGTATTATAATTATTATAATACGAAGCAACCGTACAATCACGGTACCAGCTGCATTGATTTCTCACGACTGCCTACTGAAGATAAATTGCAATTGAAGTGTGCTTCCGGTGAACGGTAAGATTGTAATAAGAAATACACGCTCTCTCGCCCGGTTGCCAGAAGTGGTACCTGCCTCGCTATGAAATAATGTCTTACGAAAACGATCGCAATTTTGTTATCGAAAGTGGTTAAGCGAAAGTGCTTAACACACATTGCACATTTGCGAGAATGGTACACGTGTCCCCGTACCTCATGACGAACCTAATCAAGACACTTTCCGGGATGGACTCTTGGCTATACAGCAGCAGTTTGTGGTGAGGTCGTCTATCGCTTACGGCCATCGATGAATGATTGACGATTCCGAAAGCTACCGAAAACCGCAAAGCAATCAACCGCACAGGTTTCATATTGAGCGCCCCATACTACGTCCAACGTTGACTGTTTAAATGTTTAAGCGCATTTTCCAGCATGCGGAAATGAAACAACCGCACCGAGGCTGGGTTTAGCTGAGTGGTTTTTCCTATCTCTCTCTCTCTCCCGTGTCTGTGTGTTTGTCCTGCACATATCGTGCTTGGAAGCAGGTCAGAAAAGGATTCCAAAGGCCCCAATCTATTCACCCAGGTTCCGGATAGATGGACGTGTGCTGGCCACTGGAGACCATGCACAAACCTCAACATGTTCGATTCCGGGGGATTGAATACACGCTGCTACCCAGCAACCTGGACAGGATATTAGCTCGCTCATCTCGCGCTGATGCGCTCTTAACTAAATAGACCAGCCCCAAATGTAACATTCGTTTGGCGCGTGGTCGACAGGTCAGGTTCCCGCTTTTGCACGTTGGGATTCGATGAGTTCTAGAGCATTTTCTAGGACTCTTCGAAGAAGCAAAAAACCAAAAAAAACCAACACCTTCCCTCGAACACACGCCCACAACGTGTTTGGTGAACGGACGAAGCGCCCGGTGACGACAAACCCCTGGGTCGTTGGGCTCATTGTCACACAGACCCATAGCGACGAGAAAACCCCTTAGCGCTACCGAAAGTGAAGAGTAAACGAAACGAAATGTGTTACGTGAGATGAAACCTCAAACCGAACGGAACGTGAATGGCCGCAACCGGCACCCTTTAGCCCGGGTTTTTAGGGGGGGTTATTTGAGCGTCACCCGGGTCGGCCGATTTATCGACGGAATCGAAGAACCGCTGCCATTTCTTTTGTGTCCGTGTTGTTTTTCTTTTGTTTGCTGTTGTCGTCGGACCAAAACCTCCGCCCCAGTATCTCCGTGGTAACGTGCTTATATTAACGTACCTTTTATTAAGCCTTGGGCCGTTTTTTTTTCATCCCCGGTGAGAGAACGAACTCACCTTACGGGGCGGAAGTGTCAACATAGATCCCGGGTACTTGATGCTTTCTGCGAAGGATTCAACCGGGTGGACCGGGGGCTTCCAACGCCCGCTTACTTCCACCGTTCCACCTGGTCACCACACAACCATCGGTCAATGAGGGCACGTTTTCGGCCGGTTTTAGTCTAATCCTTCTCGACGGCGTCACGAGGAGTGTTCGTCATTCAACCCCTCGCCCGACGTTCGTGACATTCCACGTGCCGGCAAAAGAAATCGGCAAAAGATAAACAACCCAACCTTCCACCTCGCGTGGGCGAACGACTCCGCACTCGGCGCGATATGGCGACATGCCATGGTGGCGTTTTGTTATTGATTGTCTACATTTGGATTCAGCGCTGGTGATATTTCCCCGGGAGGAAATGGAACTTACGCGAACATCGGAAGTGCAAGTGAAAGCCCTCGTCTTTATCGTTTTGGCTGGAACACTGTGTGGAATATTCCGGACAGATCTTCGACAGTCGCCGAATGTCACGAGTTGCAAACGCGAAAAAGCAACATTAACACCGTGCGCCTGCTGAGAACAGAAGTGAGCGTGCCGAAATATCTTGCTAAATAAGTGGATTACACCACAGACACGTACGGCGCTATCAAACCACAACGCGTCGATTAAATCGGGTTGCCACGTTCTTGCCAACTCCTTCGGGAGCGGTCCTCCTAAAACAAACAAAACTTCCCGCGAATTGTATTATTGTTTTCTTGGCGGGCGCACTAAATCAACTGCTCGTACGAAAGGGAGTGAGAACGCATGCGAAACGGCTTGAAGCATTCCTCCTGGAAATGGGTTGAGTGTAACAGATTTTTGAGGCTGTGGGGAGTTCTTTATTTTTTTGTCACACCAGATTATTGAAGCACGTCGTACTTCAGCCAAGTACTTCAAAACAACTACTTAATCAACAAACTCTAACCGATTATCGCGCGACACTCGTAGAAACTCATTATACGCATCGTCACAGCAATCGATCCCCAAGCGTACAGCGAATCGTCATCCACTCGTAAGCCCACTGGATGTGTATGATAAGTTTATCACTATTTACTCCAGCGCCAGAAGGAACAAGTAATGAGGCGTTATTTTTTATCGCCCATCCCGTGACAACTTCCTTCATCCTTACTGGAATGGCAATGATTTACAGTGCCCAAAAAACAACTTCCCCGGCAAGCGAAGCAGGACTCATACATGCCGGGCCTGGGTAATGGGACGTTCGGTAGGTTTTGTTCGCGTAATGTTCGCACCGTTGTCACTGATGAGCGGGATGAAAATGACAAAGTACCTGCTACTAGGGGGAAAGCGTCCCACCCGAAAGTTGGCGGCTTGGTGCGATATAAATGAACCCGGATCAACATCTGGCAGGGGCGTGCGCGCCCACTGGTACGGTGTGGCGTGCGGTTATGCCATCACGAAAAATTGAGCCAACTTAATCTAGTAGAAAGCATTTTTATTTTTTTTTTTTTTGGGAGTATAAAAAGCTTAAAATCTGTGCCCCAAAAATGTCAGCGTCAGGTTGGTTGTGAAAATGTGAAACGGGAAGTTAATAGAAAAATAGAGCTCATTTCAATTTTTATTGCCATCATTTTTAAGGCTGCGATGGGCGTTGGGGGTTGAAGGAAGGAATTGAGCTATTAAAAAACCACAATACGGCAAAGCTCGCGTTTAGCTTAGATCGTTCATGGTTTTGTTGTTTTCATTCGTACGTTCAAAGTTCATTATGCGAAGCCTTATGATGGATATTGCGCACTAAGGGTGGACGTACATGCTAGCTGCCTGATGAAATGGCTATTTTTTCTATTTTATAGAGATAACTAATGGAACATTAAATGGAGTACATATGTTTATTGATAGCCATGCCGCACATGGTTTAAATTTTTGGTCTAAATATAGCAATTCATTCGACTACTGCTCCGAGTACACCGTGACATTTTTAACTTGTTAATCGGCGGACATTTTAAAAGTCGTATTGATTAAGATAAGCTAGAACTGTTTGTTTCTTTTGTGCCATTAATTTCATATAATCGTATATAGCATTTCACATAAAATTGAAAATATTAAATGTAAAACGCTTGAAACATAAATCAGGATTTTAAGACAAGAAAAAAGGATATTAATTAAAGATCCAGGAAGATTTTTTTAAAGATAAGGATATTAAAATCTTTGAAAGGTGGTTGAAAAACTGAGTAGATTTCAAATATTGGTTTAAATCCGCATACAAATTGAGCGAACTATTATTGAGTTATAAGTTCCAAGGCTGAAGCCCAGTCTAAAGCGAAATTGCTACTCTTTTTGATCTGTAATTTTGGAACTGAGAGTCTCACGAATTTTGGGTAGATGATATAGACAGACTAAAGCAGACAAAATAGATGTTTTAAAAGCTAAAACAACTACTTTTTTAGATACGTACATCACGTTAAACATTTTACAGAAGAATTGTTTGATGCTTTGGAGCTCAAAAAAAAGCTTGGAACTGTGTGTCGTTCTTTATACAAGCTGTTATATGCTGATAAACTGTACCGTAAATTCTACCCTCTGCACTAGCAAGCAACTTGCCCACGGACAACAAAAGAGAGGACAAATCAAAACCCCCACCCGCGCACAAAACATTGTATTTCTATTTAATAATGGATGAAGCACCTACCTACCATGCCACATTATTTGATACTTGAGAGACACAAACAGGCCGCAGGGGCAGGAGCAAACCAGCCAGCCATCGTCAAGGTGCCTTTGATGTATGTTTCTTTACGGTTGCTCTCCCCAAAAAAAAAAAACCCGCCCTGCTCCAATCCATGGTTATCGTGCTTTGGTACGCGACACATATGCCCGGACAGCCGCATGCAAATTGCGTTGGGCCGCGCTAGTGTTTTGATTCGCGTGGTCGTTTGCTGGCTGGTTTGAACCGTGAGGCGAGCTTCCTGCTAGGCGGGATTTAGACGAGCTGGTAGCATAAGAAACATTTGCCCACAAGTACTATCACCGCACCGAGCGGTAAAGGAGCTTGTTGTTGTTTTGGCATCAACCCGATGCCATATGTTAGCGCAACATATGAATGCCAGACCTCATCGTCTTATGGTCTGTTGTAGGAGGTCTCGTCGTTTTCGGGTACGAGCTTGAAGCCTCATCGTCTTCACGCGAACCTGATGCTAATGGGGTATGCATGCTCAACCATGTCACCATGTGAGTGAAACTTCTAGCACAACAATCACACACACACACACACACACACACACACACACACACACACGAATGGTAGCACCGGTGGTCCTTGTGTGTGGCACGGGTACGTATATCCCCATGCAAAAGGGTATGCAATCTGATGCTAGACAATGCGAAAGCTTTTAGGCAACAACACATAATGTGTTCCGTGTATGGGAACGTATGTTCCGAGTCGGACTCGTAGAAGAAGGCAAACCTGAAAGGGAAATGAAAGAAAACCTTTGATTGATATTGGGATTTGTTGTTCTAGGGAAAAGCCTAATATCTCCGGGGAGCATTTGCGCGCTAGAAGGAAGCGCGTTTGATTTGAGGCACTCTAGTTTGCGAATATCCAATGTTTGCCGTCGGCACTGTCGTAGGACAAGCTCTCCAGTTCACTCCGCCCGAACGATAGTAGTAACTATAAAAATATTATTCTTTACTACATCTGGGCAGCCCACTTAAAGCAGATGCAGGCGGAAGGCGCACTTAGGCAGTGTTTATGCGACACCTGCACCTAGCGGAACACTTGCGCTTGGACTTGCCCACCTGTGCACACTGGTGCAACTTTCAAGGTCTCGCAGGTTGAAGTTAACACTCACCCACCCTCACCCAGGGTGGTTGCGAATGAATTGTACCGCGCTGTGCCACACCGTACCGATTACAATACCCAGCGGGCACAGCTGGCAAGTAAAGGTACAGCCCTATCGGTCGGCTTTTGGGGAGTGGGGGGGGGGGCGAGTTCTGTGCGCTCGGTACGCTCGTAAAGTATCGCCCATTTCATCGCCCGCAGGCGATACCGCAAGACGACAACGCAATTTCCCATTACGCCGGTACACACATTGTGTCTGCTCTTTGGGTTGCGAGCAGGTCTTTGGAGGCCGTTAAGACGGTCGCTACTATACGCCGTTTTGCGTGAAGCACTTAAGCAACTGTACGTGAAGCCTTAAAGCGCTGCCACGCTAGCTTAACGAGTGGACGGCCGGCTCAACCATAACGCCGACCAGCGTTAAGAGAGCCATGGTGTTAAGGGAAAAACATTGGCATATGAAAAAAAAAACCAAAAGCCATTCTCAGTGGAGCAACAACAACCTCAAACTAAGACAAGAGAGAAAAAAAACGAACCGGAAAATATTTTGCCCACTTGTTCCGGTTCCGGAAGCAGGACCAAAACAAACTGAGCGCTTAACGAAGCGCAAGATAGTGGCGCTGGTGGAAGTATAAAGCGAAAATATCTAACAAGAACACAAAAAAAAAACGAACCAGACCACCTCCCAACAGAGTACAGCAAAACTTTTCCAATCTTCAGAAGTGAAAATATTAAATTACGATCGATATGAAATGATGGTGGTTCAGAGCTTTTTTCCGATGTTCGACCTTTGCCGGCTGGGCGCATGCACCTTGGTGAAGGTGCGCTTACAAAAGCCGTGCCAAGATTGTTCCCGTGGTGTGAATAATGAAGACGGATAAAGATGATAATTTGGAACAAAAGTGTGTTAGTGTGGCAGCGTTAACCTGAATGAGGGAGAGGGGAGGGGGGTTCGACACACACTAGAACGGGTTGTGCCAGCCAACGATGCAGATGATGATGCGGTGTGTGTGTGTCAAAGCTGCAAACGACGCCATATGACATCATCTACCGGTGGAGTTCGGGGAGTTCTTGTTTGTCACCGAACCGGGTTATAAGATTCGGCAAAGTATACGCGAAGAAGTAAATGGCGCTTCGGTACCTTCAGAACCCAACACATAAAACTTACCGCACCCGCTCACACGATCATGCACGTTCGCTGGCAGCTTAATTTCGTAATTCCAGGTGAGCCTCGCAGTCAGCGTGGAAATAAAGTTCCAACCGTGCCATGTTCTGGTTCTTATCGGTGACAGGAAGGG
>STHB01000003.1:16580050-16618066 GCA_018908115.1 Anopheles rivulorum | reverse complement strand
GCGCAAATGTCTTCATTTGCAAACAGGTAGCATAATTTTCCTTCTTTTTGGCCAATAATTTCCAAACCTTTTGCACAAAGTTGCGTACACAATACAAAAAATCATCACTGATACCACCGGCACTTTTCGTGTTTGGTAATACATTCAGAGAACACCCGTACTGACGACAACCTACGGTGATTGTAAATCATGACGAAGATAACACGACCCGCCAGAAAAGAAAAGGGTGCTACAACTTTAATTGAAACCTTCGCTCCGGTTCGGGGCGTTATGCATTATTCATCACATCTGTCGCTAGTTCTTGCCTTACGGGTCAGAAACCTCCGGCTAACCTACTGCTGACCAGTGACCCAGTGGGAAAAAAGCAATCCAACCGCCGAACCTGGACTTTAGCGTGTTTGTTTGTTTGAGTTTTTTCTTCGTTCCATGAGCTAATATCTGGACAGCGGGACATTTAGGCTTGGACCCATTAAAACTCCTCCCAGCTCCAGACATTATCGTACCAATCGCGGTACTCGCCCTGTTCTAATGCTGTTTGATTAGAGACCGAAAAGACACATTGACTTGGCGAGAATGCTCTTTAAGGTGCGCATTTCGGGAGATTTTCCTATTACGATTAACCAGACGCATCGAGCTGACCTTTAAACAGACGACTAATTTCTAGAATGCTGCCCACTAATTCCACAACTCTAGCTCTCTAATTAGTTGCCCCCGGGGGGACTGGACTGGACGTGACTATTTCTATGCTAAACAAACATAATCATGGTAATAACATACTTCAGGTGAACCGAACCGGTATAACTAGCTCTCGACGTATGGCAAGACAGCAACCAGGCACGAATACCCGCGAAACGCCCCTAGAAAAAGGAAGCAATAATCTTTTAATTGCTGTCGCGTAGAAATATTTTAATGCTGAGAAGAAAAAGAAAAACGATCATAGAACTAGTGTTTGATTTGTTTGAGCGATGAATGAAAGAATGTACCGAGCACTAATTATTGGTTGGAATTTTTTTTGTTTCGGGGAAAATATCTGGTAAGATATAACTGCTTTAGACAATTAGAGAAAGATTGCATGAAACAGCAAACACCTGTCCTACGTACATAATCGAACGCAATCGTTTTTTTCCACCGTCTTGAGAGCGTATAGAGCGCACAAATCCCACCGGAGCCAATCGTCGGGTAAACGTAGTCGCCAACCCGGCTTCGATTCAATTACACAGTCTGATTGGCACGGACGGTTGAAAACGATCAAACCTAGCGTGGAGTTTTCCCCCCTCAAACACACAAGAGAACAGAAACATCGAGCACATTTCTCCAGGTAGACCGCAAATCACGCAAAAACGTTGTTTTGGAAAGCAGACAGCACGTTACGGTGGATAGAAATGAGCAGCAAAATAAATTCCTTCAATAATGCTGCGATCATTTCGTTGTTTTTTTTTTTTGTTTTTTCGTTTCGTTTGCATTTTACGAACCATGTGCACATCTGTTCAGCCGTAGGGCCAGGGAGAAGACGCAGTTGACATGCACTAACATACAAACAAGCAAGGAAAACTCGCCACACGGCTTACGCGTTGAAACGTGTTGTCCGAAAGCGTGTTTGCTGGAACACGATCACGAATCAAGCTTTCCACCGGTAGACAGTGCAAAAGACAGATGCGCTGTTATAAATATCATTCCCATTATGGCGTGCAGACAAACTGATTGAAATGGGTTTTACAACCCTGGCCGCTGGAGCATAAGAAAATGGATCTTTCCAAAGCGTTGGAGCAACAATTTTTTAAAGCGCAGATGGGTACAAGCACAATGTTATGCTTCTCAATATTCTTAGAGATAAAGCATCAGCTGTTAATCATCATGTACATCCACTAGGGAAGCATCACATTATATAGCCCGGCCACAAAGAAACGGTTGCAGAGTGAACTCCCGATGATCTTAACAAAATAATACCAAGGTGCTAACTAAATTTCTGCACCGAATTTAGATGCTCCGGTCAGCTCGTTTGTAATTAATAAAAATCAACAACTTTTGATCGTGTTGCGGGCATCGTTCTTCACGCGACCACGCACGTTTCGGTCTGCTGATGGCCACTGACCGGAAAATTGTGACGTTTAACGTTACAATTAGCGGGTCACATATACGCACGCATACCCCGCCATGGCGTCATTGTGGCGTTACCATGCTCGAGCGGCCGTACACGGGTGTTCTTTGTGTTTTAGTTTGTTTTAGTTTAGTTTTACTGATGTTTATCTCGTACCATTCCTCATACACCGGCGGGCAGACGCAGCTAAGCTCGATCACGTGAAGGATGCTCGTACCGAGCGTCTTCACACACACACGTCAAGCGCCATCGAAAAGGGCATAAGATTATTATCAATTTGTTGTACCGGTAATTTGGTTGAAAAACTGTGTTTCTTTTCATTTTCTCTAATTTCCAACGTACCGTGCAAAATTGCACCACACCGCCATCATTTCACTGCCGAAAGCTTTCCCAACGTGGTGCGCGGATCAAGCCGCATCAATGCGCGCTTGTGATTGTTTTTGCCTTTTTGCCGCAAGAGCCCTAATCATGGGCTTTTGTGGGTGTCCGTCCGTAGCGGTAACATTCGATGCGTATCGAATTCGGCGAACCGTTTTCTTCTTCTTTTTCAAGGGAAAGTCATCGGCTCGGATGTGGATGTGTTCTTATGTTCAGAAGTGCCCGACTTCGCTATCTTTCGCGTGCATGCAACCGAGCGGTTTGCTTTCTTTTCACTTTCATCTGCTGATTTTTGCATGCCATGCCATTTTAATATTCAAAGATGCCAACTAACTAAGCAAGTTACGAGTTGGATTGATTTTGTTTGCAGAAGTTCACGCGATTTAAACTTAAACTTAACCAACATAAATTTAAGAAATAGAGTAACAAACTGCATTAACACATTTTGTGCCTCAATGTGGCTGATTTCTTGCCTAACATAATGATCATTATTTGAGGGATGTGACACATGATCTCACTGGCCAGTAGTTAAAGTAATACGATTGGATGAATTCCTATAAACGATAAGGACAATTACTTTGATGCGGATCTTAGAAATACATTAAAATATCATTTAAACATTTAACTAAGATAATGCAATATTCACAAGCACTTACTTCAAAACTCCGTTTGGCCTTCCCGCTGCAGGTACCATGGCGACCGATACCGTATCATGTGCCCCAGCAGCAGCTGCAGCAACCGCAGCAATCGCAGCAACTGATCAGCGTTGCCAGCTTCGACACGACGAGCAAGGACGAACTGGTTCATATCGCACAGCACAATGCGCAGATCCTGAAGCAGTTCAACCAACCGATCGCTCAGTACAGCCAGCACTCCCAGGGTGGCATGAAGGTGCAGATCACCACACACCAACAGGCACCCGGACCGAGTCCGGCCGCTGCTGTACAGCAGCAGCATCATCATCATCCCCATCATCATCAGCATAGTGCACCGTCCTTCGGCCATACGCCGGCCGGTCCACCGAAGTACATGACGACACCGTTGCTGCAAACGATCTATCCAGCGGTACCGCACAAGCAGCAACAGTCACCGGCACAGTCCAAACCGTTCGTCAAGTCGGATCAAATCACCACACTCAATATGGTGCACAGTTCGACACCGAAGATTACGGCCGCCATTTCCACGCACGGTGCCGTTGGTGTAAAGTCGGGCAAGTTCAACGGACAGTTTAGGTACGTACCATTCGTTTATTCCCAAACGTTTTGTAACTATTAACACTTATACATCACCTTTTTTCCTTCACCTTCACAGGGACGTACAACCGACGATCGTTCAAAAATCGACACTAAAGCCTCATCCGGTCATGAATAAACTACAGTCCCATATGGGCATTGCTGGCTTCCGACAAAAACAGCCAGTTGCTACCAGTTCGAATCGGTTGGAGCATTTCATCAACCCGAACCATCTCTACGGCACCTACATTCAGTTCGGCCAGTCGCCCGCACTCAGTCCCGCCTCTCTGGCACCCTCCAAAACGAAGTTCCTTGGCCAGTTGGGCTCGGGAGTGCCCACCTTCGACACGCAAACGCTCAAGAGTTTCTTTAATGCGCCCGGCTACACACCAAGCGTGGGCCAATTTAAGAAGCTTAACTTCATCCAACAGCAACAGCAATTGCAGCAAGGTACCAGCGGAAAATTCTCCTTCCCACACTTCAACCAAATACCAGCGGATTTGGCCGAATTTCCCAAGAAGTACGTAACGCCATCCTCGGCGGAAAAGGAACTTACCAAGACCGGCTCGGGAGGGCTCGATTCGACACCGCTTTTCCCACATCTTCCACCGAGCGTGCTGACACCGTTCTTCCAGCAGGTTCAGCAGCAACAGCAACAGCACAGCTCATCGTCCAGCTTCATCTCCGGCAACAAGTACAATAACTTTAATCTGAAAACACAACATCCGGCACCTCCAGTTTCGTCAGCGTCAGGTTCGACGGGAGGATCCTCCATGAAGCATGGCTTCTCGCAGACACAGTTCCAACCGGAGCGTGAGTCACTCAGTAACTTCGGAACTCAAGTATTTGGTGGAGGTGCTTTCAGTGCTTACAGCACCCAGCAGCCACTGCCGATCGAACATAAACCGTATGAGGTGATTAAATTTAAGGAATCACCCGGAAAGCAACTCTCGACCAAATTCAAAGAGATACACGATGAGTACAGCAAAAACCTGGTCCCACCGCCACCGAGCACCCAGCAGGCATTCCTACCAACCGTGCTGAATCACCTGGCGGAATCATCGCCGAGCAAGGATCCGATCGAAATTCTGAACAAGTATAACATCAACCCGCACTCGCCGCTTCAGGACGCTAATCGCTTTAGTTACGATTTCCCCCGACCGACACCGGTATCGCATGCGGCTTCTACCGGTGGTCCCGCACCAACTACCGTCAGTACGACGACCAGCACCACCACCACTACCCAGTTCCCGACGGCAACGACCCTGCCAAGGCAGCAGTACTATCAGCACCATTACAACCAGTATCAGTTCCCGGGAGGAGAGCAAAGTTTCCACAACCATCAATCCTCCTCACCGGTTCTGGTGACGCCTGTTAATGAGCTGGGTGAGAGCGGTTGGTTCACCAGGGAGAAATACCTCACGACGGAGAAACCGAACGTTTTCAAGAATCTCTTCCGACCGGTGGAGAGTGAATACAAGCAGCACAAGCTAATGCATCCAGCTTACACAGGGCTACCGCCAAACCGACGACCCACGGCAACAGCTTCCTCGACTACGACTTCTACCTCGGCAAGTGCCGGCCCTACCACTAACTCACCTTGGGATCAATCAACGGAAGAACCCATCATAACGCATAGCTTCTTCACGATCGAGGACGCGATCGCTGATCCGACGCTGATCCCGCCGAGATCCAAGAACAAGTACAAGTACACGACGGACGCCGAGGAGGAAAATCGTCAGGAAGATCTGCAGCTGGAAATCGTTACCATTGGACCGTTCTTCGGTTCGGAGGAGTCCCCTATACAGCAGGTAGTGACGACACCTGCACCAGCCAGGGCGCCAGGTTCGAAGGGTGCCACCGGTCAACAACATCGACGTAGACGCCCGAAACCGCATCATCAGAGCAGCACTACGACGGAGTACACCACCGAGCAGGATTCCACCGAATCGACCACGAACGCCATCAGCCCGGGCATCAACACGGTTGACAGTCGAACCCGGAATCGTATCCGTTTCCGCCCAAAGCCCGTTACCACCGTAACGGCACCGGTCACCGCGATGGTGGAGACGGAAGCGGCAACCACAAACCTGCCGACTCCACCGCCACTGCCAACGTTCGTGTCCAGCGAAGAGTTTGACGGTGCGGTAATTAAAAAGTTCCGCAAGAAGCCTCACTTTACGCGGAACCGCTTTAACGTGCTTAGCCAGCGGGAAGAGGAGAAAAATGCTATCCTCGACCAAACGGAACCTTCACTGGCAACGCCTACCTTAACGACGGTTTCTTCCACCAGCACATTAACGTCCGCCGCCGTTAGCATACCCGTGGAAGCATCCCAGCCTTCGATTCTTTCCCTTGGCGGAGGTTTCCGATCACGTTACCGACCGGCTGCTCCACAGCAAAAGGGTAAAGATTCTCAGGAAGACACGCAACCGATTAATGGCGATGGTGTGAAGCTAAACTCCCGGCTACCGGGACGACTACCACCGACGGCAACATCCTCCACCGTGGCAACATCAACCGACTTTGCCTCGGTGTCCCTATTCAACTCGGACGAATCGAACATCAACTCGTCCGAGCCACAAAACCGAACCCGGGGCGGCGAACGACCGCGCTTCAGCATCAAGGAGTACCGGAACAAGCTGAACCGAACCGTTGCCAGCACGGCCGGTCCAACCAGCACAGTGGCGGCACCGGTCGGTGATCTTGAAACGACAGCCGCACCAAAGCTTCGGTTCCCGACGCGCAATCGCTTCCTGGTGAACGCGCGTCTTAACAAGACGGTCGATTCGAACGACATTGTGCCGTCCGGCACTGGCAGCGTCACTACGGAAAAGACCGCCAACGAGACGACGACCAGAAGTTCGTTCCGACCGCACGGTACGCGCACGTACAATCGATTCACGGTGAAAAAACCGTCCACGGAACCACCGCAAACGGTTACGAGCGCTGGAACGCGCGGTCAACCGGCCACCGGTGCTAACGTAACGAACCGCGGACGTACCAAGACGGCTTACGATCAGGCGGTAGCCGCCAATCGGACGCTTGCCGCTGGTACGTACAATACCACCGCATCGCTTATTAACCGGCGACCACCGAAGATCACCTTACGGCAGCGCATCCAGAACTACAACCGCAAGAAAGAGATGGAACAGACGAATACGGCTGCTGCTGGCGGTGTTGCAAACGATGAGACGCTCAAGCGCGACGAGGTTGCCGACATTCCCTCGGTGGACCAGAACAGCGTGCTGGCGAGCTCGGGCGAACAGAACCGTCCGATCGATGATCTGGGTACGCTTGGCGAGCGGTTCGAATCTGCCAACGCTGCAACGGACGATGTGACGGCCCGGTCCACCACGACCGAAAGCTATCGACATCACGAAACGGCTATAATGAAGATATCGCCCAAAGACCCGAACAGTGCCACCGCCGCTACCAACGGCGACGATTACGATCTGAACAGTGCGTCGTCGGACTATTCGAAGCGCGTGGTCGAGCTAACGCTGTCCGGCACGGCCAGCAAGGACCGGGGTAACTTTAAGTCCGTCAACAAGGGTTTACTGTCGCGCAAGGTGCCAGGCTACTTTACGCTCGCTACCGAGGATCCCATCCTACCGATTGAGGCATTTTTCCCGCAGGTGAAAAAACCGAGCGGCGGTTTGGCGTGATCGATCGAACCCCACCTACCTTTTTCGCTTAGATAATTGCAATTTTGCCAAGCAGATTTTCGCATCCGATTTGGGAATGCCGTGCCTGCAAACTAACAGGCCTCCCCTGATTAGCACCGTCAGGCATGTGGAAATGTGTTTGCTTTTGTAAAGGTGTGCGTGTGTATGTGTGTGACCGGTAATGGATTTGAAACGTCCGTAGTATTTAAATTGCAAAGTATTTAAACGTCATTTTTGCCACCAACCACCACTGGGTTGCATTAGAGGGGGGTTTTTTTTTTTGGTCGTCACATTTTTACACTAACACGCAGTGAAAGGATCAAGTGTGCAAAGCTACAAAAATGCGCTACCGGAACTCTGACTGGAACCGTGAACGGGCACCTTCGCCGTCTAGTACTGTAAATTATGCAAAACCTTTACTGTTAAGTGACCTTTTTAGTTTAGTAGCGAAGGGATAGCAGCGAACGTGAATGAGTTTGTCGCGCGTGTAACGATTGGACGCTCGTCCGGCTTTGGTACGTCCTTTTAAACTCTCAAAGATTTTATTTATTACTTTCCATTTACGCTCTACCGCTTTTCCTATTTTAACAATTCGTTCGATAAGATTCTACCTCGAACTGTAGGCGCAAACAACAGCAAACGGTGTTTTATTAACGACGTGAAAGGTTTTTGAGAGGGTAACTTTTATAAACGTGGTCTGTAACCGGTGTACCGGTGGCTTGTGAGAGCGTATATAATTATTAGTCGTCCTTCTATTTTTTTTTTTTAAACAACAACATCTTGTACTATACATTAGCGTAAGCACAGAGTTAATCGTTTACTCAGCGGCAAACGAAAACGATGAGTAGGGAACGAAATTGATAAGAGAAATGAAGAAAAGAAAAAGATAATAAAGTTTTGTAAATTATCGATGAGCTACAACCGAAACAGCCCGAACGGTCCCGATAACAACCGGTGGTCTCTCATCTCTGCGCCTGTTGTAACATATCGACCGTGTAATTCCAGAATGCACCCATCGGCAACAGGTTCCTTATCTTTGGACGCGTCTCAACGTTGGGGCTCGTAAGCATCAAGCCCAAATCTTCCGCTTTCAGTACATCACCAACGAAATTTACCAACACTTCCGTTTCTTTGCGCTCCATCGTGCGCAGCAGGTTGAGCGTAAAGTCGTGAAACAATTGGCCGAGTCGGCGACGAATGAACGAAACCGCTTCGAAGTTACTTTCCGACAGCTGGAACAAGTACTTCTGGTCGATGATGAATTCTACCTGTTCCTTCCCATCGGCAGGTCCGCGAGTTTGCACATTGCCGGTATCCAGTGTATCGGTCCTGTCGATGCCACACATCAACAGCAACGTAACGTCGGAAATGACGGTATTGTCTAGGATTTGAACCTGCACATCCTTCACGTTCTGCGCAGATGATCGTGCTTCCTCCTGCGGTACGATCAGCATGTGATCTTGCTTTCGATGGTAGATTACCCATTTCGTTGGTAGCATATCCACTTGCGCAACCGACATTGGATGCGGTTTGAATGTTTCGGTTCCACAGTTCGACGACAGCAGCTTTGTCCTGTAGTTCGCCACGGCCACCTGGGGATAGAGACCGGCCGCCAGGCAACCCTTTACCATGTGAAAATTGCCTGCGTTGACGTTCAGCTTTTCGGTGTTGTGTCCACGGCCACACTTCACTATCCCGAGCACGCGCAGCACGGACATTAGCTCTACGCGCGCATTGGATATTGCCTCCATGGCTCCTGGTTTGAGATGATAATTCTGCACCATTATGTGATCAGTTTGGCTGGTCTTGCATTGACCCCACTGCTGGTACAGTCGCAACAGTACCATGCAATCGCTGTAGGTGCGATGGTGGAGATTTAGCTTTAAGTGCACAATTTCCCTCTCTTCATCCTGGCTCAGCGGTTCGATAAATGGATCGCCTACCTTCAACGCAGCCACAATCGTGAGCATGGGATCCAGACATCGAAACAAGATCGAATAGAGCAGTGCCTTGCCTAGATGCACACCGACGCCAAGGTGGATGAGCAGCAAGCCCAAGTTGGTTGGTACACTTAGCGGTTTTTCTATGGCTCCGATTCGCGTAAGCATCTGCAACGAAACCATCACGTTCGTAGAACAATTTGCAAATAATGTGGAGCAAACGTATTCCAACGATGTGCCGGTAGAACTGGCGGTGCGACACGCGAGGGCGTTTAGTACTGCTTCCGGTTGTGCCACATGGGGTACTGCTCGGGTGGGCGGTTTGGCGTATCCCCCACTCATACAATCCTTCGTATAGAGCATGAAACACTTCCGCTGTGCAAGCCACATCAGAAAGTGAGATCGTTGCGCCGGTGCCAAGCACGACCGATCGAGACATATGCCTTTAGCATAATCGCCCGAACGGTGTGCCACTAATCCCGTGTCCACCACATAATCAATGCGAGCGAGCGACGCTACCAACTCCAACAGTGGCCCCGCAACCAAAATCACGACGTACTGCTCCGAACGTTTCGACGGAAACTGTACATTTACCCGCAATTCTTCCTCGGTGAGCAATCGATGACAGACCACAAACTCCAGCGTCTTCCTGCGGTTCCTAAATTCAATGCTTCGTAGAAAATCATAACAGTCGAGCACATCGGAAAAATCCGGCAACACCACGAGTATGTTGCCCGGTACGCAATGTTGGCAAATGTGCCTTACAATGTCCCCCACCAGTACCTGGTCAACGACAAACGGATTGTGCAATTTGTGATAAAGTTGACACAAAAGGGACCTCTTGGAAGCTGCATCTTTGTACGCCTTGTGCGCTGTATGCAACATTTGCCAGCAGGGATTATCATTACCCGCATAGCACCAATCCATGGCTTTCAGGGATTTCCTTCCTACTATGTACGGGTTTGCGCCCATATCCAGCAAGCTTTTCACTACATCTACGAACCCTGGGTACAAACGTTAAACCGGTGCGTGTTAGAAAGTATCCGATAATGTTGCAAATAGATCCACATCCCCGTACTACCTACCTTTGGCAGCGGCGATCATCAGAGCGGTCAAGCGAGTGTTCGAATGCTGATAGTCCACCATATGTTTGTTGCAATTCAGGAACCGCAAAAGTACCGTCGTGAATGGTTCCGCATCGTCTGCAAACCAGCATCGCCCTAGCAGCATGTCCATAATCTCCGTCACATTTTGATTGTAGCTGTATAAACCGTACGTACGTTGCAGGTCCGCCATCAGCCACAGTGCATTCGCGGTTCTCGGAAGTTTCTGTTTCATTTTTCCAATCGGTAGGTATGTGCAGACGGTCTCTAAAATGCCATCCAAATAACAGTACTCTACACCGTCCGGCTTATCCGGCAGGTATTTGACGGTGGGTTCGCCGCATGGTATGCGCAACACCAGCACATCCGCGAAAAACTCACGGAATGGTGATGGTTCACCGTCTCGCGAGGACAGCAGTACTAAATTGATGGAAACGTGATCGTGAAGGATT
This sequence comes from Anopheles rivulorum, assembly GCA_018908115.1. NCBI lineage: Eukaryota > Metazoa > Arthropoda > Insecta > Diptera > Culicidae > Anopheles > Anopheles rivulorum. The sequence continues at coordinate 16,607,195 of STHB01000003.1, read as the reverse complement.
CTTTTAACCAGCGAAAGCAGTAAATTTATCTCGTTTGGATGCCGATCGCCACAGTCTACAATCAGGTGCGTTAACATCCCAAGCGCGGCCTCGAACGTTTTGGTGAGCAGGGAAAGTATCAGCGTCCGGGTGGTACAGAACACCACATTGTTCATTTCTGAAACCTGTGTGCTTACGTTCAGCTTGCAGCCAACTATTTCACCGATTGTTTCGTTTCGTTCGTTGCATATACGCACCGCTGTTGCGAGCACTTCGACCTCATCCTGCATCACGTAAATCATGCGACACGATTGTTGTCCCGTTCGAGCTTTTTCCAGCAGATGGTGAACGATTTCCGTCCGTTTGCCACTATCTGGCTTACCATGGATGATAGTAACCCTCGGTTCGGTTACGCTAAGCCATACAACAAGACTGTTTAAGTGCCGATAGGCCGGAAGCTCTTTACGCCTTATTAAGGCTCGCTTGTTATACATACAGGCCGGCGGAATATGTTTGTGATAGGCCGCATTTTTACCGATAGACCAAAAACTCCAACCATCCTGCGCAGCGATCCGTTTCGCACCGGTGCGTACGTTGAGGCAGAACAAATCATCCGGTGAGCCACTTTTGACAATGTTGCCGATATCGTTTAGTTTCTGTTCTGTCGTTAGCGAGAACTGCACGTTAGCAGTTGGTTCAGCGCGAATAATCGTTATACCAACTGGGAAGGAAGGAATATACAGAGGAATGTGTATGAATGTAATGCTAGGTGGGCAGAATGTTGCACTACATACCATCATTCTCCGTGGAGATGACCCAAATCGTGCGAAACTTTTGCTCGGACGCCAATACCTGCTGCAGCGTCTTTACCACATCCGTACTGAATTTCCGAACAATCTTTAGCTCCAGTATGTAGTCGCTAGTGCGCACGAATTCTACAATCGGACGTAGCACCGCTAGTTCGTCATCACCCATTGCTTCATTCAACACTTCACCCTTGAAAATGCAGAATTTTCCTCGGAAAACATTGAGCAACTCATTCGCACAGTGTGCGCGCTTTTCTGACACTAAAATCCGTTATCGTTCAAAGGATGCACTCACCGCTTTAATCGTTGGGGCAGGATGACGCAACGAACGATCGCCATTGACGTTTATAGTGTATAGTTGAATCTCGCTTTCAAACAATCGTTTTTTCCGTTAAATTTTGCGAAGCGAAGTGAACTAAAAACCACCAAACTAACTAATCTAAAGAACAAACAGGAACCGTAATGATGCATAAATACGACACAGAAGGTTTATGATATATTTCTATTTAGTTTTTTTTTTTGAATTTTTAAGTCATTTTTTTATATTTTTGTGTATTTCGCCTCCATTCGTACGGGTTTGGATGTTTCTGTTTTCCCCCATTGCTATCGCTTTTCATTTCATGCTGTGTTACAGAAAGAAGTTTATTTCTTGACTCCGGATAGAGCTTTCTCTCTATCTCTCTCTCTCTCTCTCTCTATTGGTGGCTGCTGTATGGAGATGTTTTATTTTTGTCCTTTCTTAATACGCTATTGCTATCATCGAACTCTATTTGTGTGTAGTATGATGTATCGATAGATTATTGTGGAGAGCAAACGTTGTTTGTTACGGCTAGCATCCTTCCGATTTTGGGGAAGTTCGAGCGCCGGTTCGGTAAAGAACGTGAATCTGTATTATTTTAGTGTCGATCGTAGTTACAACGAAAGTTAAATGCGCTTTTCGTAAAAAGGAAGAGAGAGATGGATGTGGGGAGTCCTGTATGGGTACGGTTTGGGATACTCTTACATTAGTGAATGAAATTAAATGTTCAAACTGTTCCACGTGTGAAAGACGATAAAGTTATAAAATGGGGTTTTACATTAGCTGCCGTTGGTTATTTCATTCACCCATTCTCGATACGATAAGAAGCTTAATTCAAGGTAAACTGATGCACCGTACCAGAGAGCATTCGTTCCTGCTGGATGTGGTGCTGGATTGATAGAACGTACCGTGAACTGTTCAAAACTAACATTCTACCTTTCTCATCCTAACTTCTTTTTTGTTATTAGCATTGTTCTGGTGTTCTTATAACGGATTATAGTTAAAACACTAAAAAAGCAAGGTAAGCAATAATTATGTGACATACTTNTTAGCTCGGTCCATTCTCCATTTTAGCTATCTGCTCGGATGTTGGTGAGATACGCAACATGCACCAATCATTATGCGCAGAGTTTTAAATTACTCAACACCCACCGTTCCAGTGACAATTGTTCGTAAAGCTGCTGACTTTTTAATCTGTATGCGGTTCATAAGTTGTAATTATTTAATGATATTGTCATGTTTATTTTAAAATAACCGAAGTACTGAGAAGATGCTTCATTCGTTCCGATTTTATGATCTCGTTACACGTTTTAACTGGCCTCAGTGTTGTGTTTTTAATATATCTTTATATATATATATATATTCTTGTAGCTGTTTTGCCTCAGAACATCTGTATATAAGGTGTGTTTGCATGTATATATTTTAAATATTTATAGATTTAAATACAAAATTAGATTATATATTTGTGTGTATACATATATATATATTCTTTCTGTTCTCTTCTCAACCCTACTGCCCCACAGCTCTCTGCTATCATAATGCAAATATATAACATACAGGTCTAACACGTGTTCTTACACATTCCTACACAGTTTTGTTCATTCTTATATGACTAACAGTAATTTCTGGTGTGTGTGTTTTTTTTAATGGAATTGTTACGTTATGCTTAGAGCATACATTTGATTTTTCCACCTTGCCCCTTAGCATTAAAGTTGCGTGTTTATATTAATACTGCAATTTCGTAAGTTGTCTGGTGTCTGTTGTGTATTGATTTTCGTGTACATCTCTCTTGTGTAAACTGTGCAGTTAGTTTAATGTTACTAGGTGAAGTAAGTTGTATCAAACAACGGTTGAAACTGGTTGCGTTGCCCCCGATTAACGATGGTGCCCATTTGTAATGGAATCATCCTTCCCGGTTCACGAGAAGCGCGGAATTGCGATCGAAAACGAAAATGCGCACCGCAAACAAACGGGAATAATCAATGGTTGATGGAATGTTTTTTTTTTTTTTTGTATGGTTTTCCCCATTTGTCGGCACACTTTCGTTCGATCGATCCGTGAATGTTAGCAGATCGTGGCTTCCGGTCTTACGTTCGCGCAAAGGATCTCGGTCTGGATCTGGTAGGACCGTGGAAATGGATACCACAATCAATCGATTCGATCGTATGCGGCAACACACCTATCGCTCCAACTATTTTTGATATTTCTCGTTCATATCGCTATTCGTCCGGCTGCGACGAGTTTGCGTTGCGCAACACGCGGACGAAAACGTTCTGTTCATGCCTTTTTTTGATGTTAAAGGTTTTCTTTTCTCTCTCTCTCTCTTTCTCGAAGAAGTTATAGTCAAATTTCTAGTCGATATTCTTATTGCTCTCCCACGTGTTGTGGTTGTGAATTTCTCATGGCCACATCGAACCTGATCTTCTTGATGGTGTGGTGCGGTTCACCAGCAGGAAACGATGTGATCTTCAATGTTTCCGCTTTTGGGCCAAAGAAAATCACAGCTGTTCATGTTGCTTCTCCCACTAAGCAATGTGTTTTCTTCCTACAATACAATTTGATGCACTTGCATCATAGCTTAAGTAATCTTATAATTATCCTAATTCAAGTGCAATTACAATTATTTGGAATGGCATCAAGTTTCAAAATGACAATGATGTTTTGTTATTATCAGCGACATTGCAGAGTAGACAACAATGCCTCATCGAAAAGTGAAAATGGGGTAAAGCTATCATTTGCAAATTACGTTTCCATGGAAGTGGAACTGACCAATGGTAGAATAAACGTGCGACGACATTTACGCAAGCATTCGCTTATCCATCTAGTACAGATGTGAGTGTTGCCTAGTAGTAGTCCTCATCTTAATGAGACTCAAACCAGAGCGTTCTCCGCGCCTCTGGGCCCCTCGATAACTACCCCGGATGTTGGTTGGGGTTAGTGGTCCACGGGAGGAACGCGTCATCGAACCCGATCTTGTTGGGCATATGCTGTTGTTTCCGGGGCCAGCAAAGCGACACGGACAATCAACTTCACTGAGCAAGTCATCAATATGAATGCTTATCCACTAGAGCGAACATCACATCTGATTAGCAGGAGATAGCTTAAGCTACCTTACATACACCACAAGTAAGCGATGTCTGCAATGGATCTATGGAGCACAAAATACCGATCAGCAAATACAGATAGATAACCTCGGAAGAATCTTGACTGAAGCAAGTCGGAAAAGTGTTGCTGCCTTTGAATGTTTGGTGCGTGATTGTTCGATTGAAAAGTTCATCTCAGGTCTCATATGGCACAAGTTGACGGATAAAATTGACCACGATTATAATAGAAGTAGACACACTTCCTGGATGCAAGCCTAGCACTCCAACGATTTTGTTAAGCGTGGATAATCGAACACAATAGAAATCATTACTTGTTTTTGGTATTTCTCTACACTCTAATAAATGATATTTAACGGTGTTGCACCATCGGGATTAGATTTAATTCAAATGTTTCGCTTTGCAAAGGACTGCACAACAGTATGTGGCGCGTCGCTATTAGAATGTATCAGAATTCTGCTATGCCATTTCCAAAGAAAGTACATTTTGATTCATTTTGCTTTACATTATCGTGTCTTGTGGCTCTCTCGAAAGCTCTGTACTAAGCGCTCATATAATGGTTTTAACTATGAAAAAGAAACATCAGCGGGATGAACAGGCATCCCTCCCACACGTTCTGTCAGTTGCATCTGCTGTTGAACGTATCGTCATGAAACAATTTACGAATGGCTTTAGCTGTGCTACATATAGGTTTCTGGCTTCTGGAAAGGGTGATACATTCTATGCAAAATACTTTAACACTTTAACAGGCGCCCTTTTTCCTCACGGTCCACATAATTCAGTAATTAAGTGATGGAAAAACTAGTGCCAAACCACCGTAGAAGAGAAAAAAGGTAACGGAAAGAAGAGCATTCCACCTAGCGTAGAATAGCAAACATTAGTAAATCAACAGATTGTTTTGATTTTTTAAATGAAAAAAAAGGAATATTATTCCTCAAAGTTCTAACCTTTGTTACACACGAAAGGAAACAAGTTGTAACGCAGGAAAGGGTGAACAAAAAAAAATCTATGACAAAAAAAAACGGCGCACTGCGTCAAAATGCAACGTTTAGTTATGCTTTTACGTATAGCGTTGTGTCGTAAGTGAGTGTCATTATTTGCATTTGTCTTACTGCCTAGAAGTGAACGATGATTAGTAGTTTTCCATTGCCGTTGTCCATTTGTGGGCATTTAATCTATTGGACTAAATGTTCCGATAGTCGACTGGATCTGGTTTCGACTATCCGTTGTGTGCATTGGGTCGGTTATCATGATACGGAATGGGCGGTAGATTTTTCTTTTACCTCACCTTTCCATCACCTAAACATTCACGTTGAAACCCTTCTTGGCAGCGACCGGAAGCTTTTCTCCCTGCAAGAATGGGTTGTAGCTCTAAAATGATACCAAAAATTAGAACGAAAATCGCACGATAATCAATTGCTCACGAAACGCACCTTTTTGACGTGAAACTTTTTGGCGACCAGATTCTTATGCTCCTGCGTGTGGAACTGGCGTGCGATAAAGTTTTCCAGATCCGAATCCATCTGCGGGTTGCCTTCGTTCTGGGTCGTTGCCGGGCAGTTAAACATATGCTCCGCATCACACATACAGTCCTGGGCCGCCTGATACTCGCGGCTAAACGCTGCCGTGTTCTCGAAATCCATGGTGCACCCTTGATCTTCGGTGTAACCGACCGGGCACGGATTCGGCGGGTTGCAGTACGCCGGCAGGCTGGCATCCGTCTTCACCTGTGGCTTGGGACGGTTCGGTCCTTCGCCCGCGCCACCCGACACGTACTGGTGGCCCCAGAGCGAGCTGTGCTGCAGATACTCCTGATCACGCGGCGAAGGGTTCGGGTTCGAACCGTCCAGCAGCGCATCGTAGTCCAGCTGCTCGGACTCCAGATCCTTCGTGACGCGCGCCATCAGTGCGAGCCGGCTGGCGGGCAGCTCGTCCATCGCTGCCGGATCGATGTACGAATCGGCCGCCTCAGCCAAATCCTTCCCCATCCTATCGACGAGCTCACGGAGCAGCATATCCGACAGAAACTGATCCTATACGAGGAACGCGAAAAGTAAAGCAGGACAGATTGGTTTAGGCAAACGTTTTCAAATGGTTAACGCTATATAGCTGATACGGTGGTTGCTTACCTTCATGCCCGCTGATAGGTATGCTAACGCTGGGTTAGCCACCATNCAGCTCGTCCATCGCTGCCGGATCGATGTACGAATCGGCCGCCTCAGCCAAATCCTTCCCCATCCTATCGACGAGCTCACGGAGCAGCATATCCGACAGAAACTGATCCTATACGAGGAACGCGAAAAGTAAAGCAGGACAGATTGGTTTAGGCAAACGTTTTCAAATGGTTAACGCTATATAGCTGATACGGTGGTTGCTTACCTTCATGCCCGCTGATAGGTATGCTAACGCTGGGTTAGCCACCATCAGCGAGGCTAAAACAAAAAAGAAGTACATGCTGGGTTGCGTGCTTCGTGGAAAGCACGTTTGGATCGCTCTGCTGCCGCCAAGATATGGATGCAATATGGAAAAGAGGAAAACATACCGCGGTGTTATTAGTGTACCGCACAAACACGAACATCAAAATGCTTTTTGGTTCGCTTATTCCACTGGCCATGGAAGCCCAGCATGGGATCATTCCAGTAGAGAACAATAACAACATACTGTTCACTGTCTTCGGTTTCTTACTCGAGTGATTTATAGCCAGTAATATTGGCTTTTTTTAGTGCCACTGGAAAGCCACAGCGTATGTATTCGTAACACGTACCACAATAAAAAAAAAAAATTGGGAAACTCATATAATTGTTCCTTCAAGTTGCCTGCACTGATCCCCGAAAAAAAGGCATTCGGGTATTGTAGTAAACCTTGACATTTGGTGCTATCCGTGCAGGTAAAGTCGAACCGTCGTCAAGCATAATACCCCGGATAGGCATACCACAGAGTACGCTCCGATTGGCGATGTAAGTAAGGGATGACGAAACCCACCCTCCGCTTTAGTTGCTCCATGGCAACGAAATAATCTCGATGGGAAACCAGATGTAGTGTGCCATGTAAAGTGTGTGTGTGTGTGTGGTTTGACCGTCAGTACAGCACACACCATCATGCGCAGCACATCCCACAATGTTTGACCTATAAAATCAGTGTCCCACCCTCCCCGCCCGAACGAAAATGTGACGATGATCCTGGCTAGATCGGACTTTGTGCACTTCCAAATTACCATTCCGAACCACTTGTTGCAGAAGGCGGAAGAAGCATTTAACCACATGCACATTCCCCATAGCAACAGCTGTTGTTGTTGTTGTTGTTTTTCCCCTTCTTCTTCCAAACCGGCCAATATCCATTTTCCCAAAAAAAAACCGTGCCCCAAACTACCCTGACCAACGCAAACTGTAGCTCGCGGAAAACCATTGCATCCACCTCCCCCACCCCATTCCCGCCCCCTACAAAACACGGCGTCTGGCAAAACGCATGCGGGAAAGCGAACGTCATCGAGCGAATGCGACAATCAATATTATCAACACGACGATGACGTCAACAGCTTGGCAGATGGTGCGTGGATAAACAGTTGGTAGTAGGGCTTCCGTCGCAATTCATCATCGGCTTTGCAACTGAGCAATGCGAGACACAGCGACGCACTTCGCCACATTTACTTCAAGCGTTCGCAAGCCTTTTCCGCTTCGTTTGGGTTTTGTCACTTTTTCTTCTCCACGAGCGACACTATCACACACTATCGCCACGATACGACCTTCAGCCTTTTTGGTAAATAACCAACGGCGCTGGTTACCGTTGCTTGATGAATGTATAATTAATTCGATTATCGCCGCTAACTAAAACGGCAACATTCCATTACATGCATCGATTTTTGCTGGAACGAACAAGGGTGTAAGCTTTCCGGCCCAACATGTACGCTTGACTGTCAAATTAAACAACCGGAGTCTCGAAGGATAGCATTACGTCTTTGGGATCAGATGCACAACACCATTAATCTTTGCCCACACGAAAAGCAGTACACACTCCGGGGAACAAGCAAGCCAAAAAGTGAGGTTATGTGTAGCACCACTAGACAGCCGAACGAACAAGGGTCACGGAACGGTAGTGAAGTTTCGATTTTACGCTGCCACTGTATTCACCTTCGCAAAGTATCAACACTTCCTTTCCATAAACACACTGTCGCTCTCGTGTGTCGCACAAAGCACAATTGTAAAAATAATCACACAAAAAAAAAAATGGCGCGGTAAACCGATTGGCAAGCACCGAGTGCTGCTTGGATGGGAAACACTGAGCAGCACGAAAAAACAAAAGCTCATCGAGCTCATGTCACCACTACACATCGGGCGGTGGTGTGAGTATAACACCACCACATCCACTTCTTTCGCTTGCCTACCCACGTACACGTACACATCACCCACTGGCAACCCATTTTCCGGCCCCGAAAGGAATGGGAAGCGATGGTCTTCTTACCTCCTAACAAACGATTTTCCGACCAGGGGGGGGTGGGCGACTGTACACACGTTGCGTTGCGGATCTGTTTTTCACTCGTCGGCGAGTTTGTGACAACTGAATCGAAGCAACCGCTTGGCCGTCGGTGGTAGCTAAAGCTTTACCCACCGTAAAGCTTCTTTTGCTCTTTTGCTGAGCGAGCGCGCATGCGCTTTGTGCGGTGTGAAAAATGAACCAAGTAAAAAGGGAACTAAGGGAAATACGCGGAGCAGCGTTTGGGTTTGCTGGTGCCGAGGAGTGCTGTTCAAGGGAAAGGTGCAAAAGCAACCGACGGACGTTGCCAGCTGTCGCTCACGTTGTTCACGTTGATTTTGTGCATTGTTTAGTTCATTGCTGTTTTTCGGCAACATGTGCTCCATTGTGACGGTTTCATGTAGGTGGTGAAGAAATTGAATTTAAAAGAGCATAAAACGAGAAGAATTCTAGATTTAACAACATGTGCAAAAATGTAAGAAAAAGTATCTCTATTTAATATAAACTGATAAATTAAATCTATAATTTTACAAAAAATGCATCCTTGGTGGGTTAGGGAAATAATAATATTTAATTGAGCTCAACGTCCTTTTAGTCAAAAAAAGTCATTCCAGACGATCTTTAAGAGCTGTAAATTATTTTTACCCTGCGCTAAATTAAGACACACTAAAACCGTACACCTTCACAGCCATGTTTGACGATCCGAACCGGTACGGCACAGCGTTTACGACAGGCGCTGGAATCAAATTAAATGTACAGCCGTGCGTCACCCGGCCCCGGTACACCTTCACGCCCATTCGACACACTATCACCATAGCTTGGTGGTTTTTGATTAGATAAGTTACCAAGGCGGTTATTAATTACTTGCAGCGCTTCTGGCAGCACGAGTGAGTGTCCTGGCGGCTTACAAATGTTTGCACTACCAAGCCGAAAATAGCACGACAGGATGGAAACTGTTCGATACTGTTTATGAACTGGTAAGTAAATTTCACCTTCCAGTAAGGAAGAATCATAAACGGTGAGTGAATCATTTTTCAACCATTTGGTTGGGTTGGAAAGGAGATCTATTAGTTTTTCAAATTTCAATAAAAGCACAAGAAAACATTCCATCGCCTAGGACTTCTAAGTCTGTCTGCGTAAAGTTAGGTTAGAAAAAAAGTTCAATATTTGTTTACAAAATGAATGTAACTGACCCAATTTCTTAAAAAGATTGTTTAGACTGAAGATAAGAAATAGATTAAATACAACAAAATACGAACGAAAACGTACGTTGCCAAACCAGCACCAACGGCCAGGAATGTTGTGACCACTCTGTATTTGGTGGGATTGAAAGGAAATGGGATATTATGAGTTGCAACACTAAATTTAGATCTCTACTAATAACGTCTAGACCGTTTGATTCACCAAAAGCGATCAGAGTCGGCCATTATTTAATCAATAAGGACAAAGATTTCTAAGAGAGAAGCAAGTAACTAAGCTACCTTTAAAATGGCAACAAAATGTACAACAAAACAATAAACATTTAACCTAATTTCCGACAATTCGAAACACATTAAATGTAGCCATATAAACTTCACACTAGAATAATGGGTTTCTTGGTTGAATTTCTCTAGTGTACATAAACACCAGAAAGCATAAAGTTGTCTCATTCGCTTCAAGCTAAAAATCACTTCCAAACGAACACAAAGTGAAGCGAATGCAGTTCGTGCCGTTTGGCTTATTTGCACACGGAAATACTCTTCGCAGATGAAATCATAACAAACAGGAAAGGAGAAAAGTGCAGCTATACAAATGCTTAATTGAAGGATTTCCTGTTGCATTGTGGCAGGGATTTTCCACATTGCTCTTTGCGGTGATCGTTGAAAACACACAAGCACCCTGGGAAAGTATATTTTCTATTAAGAGTTAATTAAATAAAACAAAATAAGCATCTTATTAAATAATTGGAGCGGAATGCCGTCATGCTTTCGTTAATTATTAATAATAACGGCAATTAATTCGATTTTAAATAATTCCACTATTAATACACCACAAGCGCAAGTCTCAATTGTACGTGGAACACATTAAAACACCCAGCTAATGTTCCAACAACGACCGTGTTTCAACTTTTCCTTCAGCGCTTTACAGGCAAGGGGAACAAAAAACGACCCTCTCCACTCCCAATTTCTGGGAACATCCCATTGTTTTCCAACGAGGTGGTAAATTCGCTAACACTTTGCCACAAAACAAAAAACATTCGCCCAGCGTTGGCACCAAGGGCGGGCGCGAAAAGGTGCGACCATTTTGTGGAGGCGGCTTGTTTCGCAGGAAATTAAACGGCTGCCGCCGTACCATGATAGCGTCATTCCTCCATTCCTGGCCCTTCATCGTGTTGTATCCTTTGCCAGCGACCCGAACGCTCGAATGTCGCTGGCGAAGTCTGTACCGGTTGCCATTCTTCCATCTTTATCCGAAGGTTTGCCAGGCGATGGGCGGAACTAGTAGTTTGGCTCGTTTTTTCCTTTACATCTTTACGCCCATACACACACACACTGAACCGAATGGCAAGGCCACCGTTCCCACGATGCTCGGGAGAGAAAAATGTAGACGCTCTTCAAACGGTTCCACGCCAACCATTCAAGTCTATCGTCCTTGTTGTCCTGGTTGGCCGTTGAAGCCTGTGTACGGCGTTGATCGGGTGAAAATGGTGCTGCATCAGTGTAGCATGCCATGGTGCGGGCCATTTTGGAAGGCACTCGAATTTCATTGATAATTTTAGCCCAACTTTCCTTTCTTTTCCTTGTTGCTCCATCACACCGTGTGGAATGGAGCAGCTGGTCCAAAGCCTTCAGCTTTTCGCCATTCAATGAGTTGGAAAATCTTCGCCAAATACTGTTCCGGGAATTGTTTTGTATCCTAGTGGTACCGGAAAGGGGGAAGGGGAGGTTATGGGGTGGTAAGAGACAGAGGGACAGTAGATGGAATCCATTTCCCATAGGGGCTGATAAAGGACGAATGAACGAGTGAGAGAAAGAGGAATAAAAATTCACCCACTTTGCCGATAACATGCCGCGCAAAGATCACGTCGCGAGACGTGCTTAGGAGCTTTTTTTTTTGGTTTGTTTTCTACGCTTAAGGGCTAACCTGCGATGCGACTTGTAACGGAAAGGTGTTTGGACGTGTTTGCCGACATTCAACGGAAAAATGGATCCATTTTCATTCATCTTTCACCCGTGCGTGTGTGTGTGTGTATGGGGATGTTTTTTTTTCTGCCCTGTGGCTGTTGCTGGGTCGAAAAGGAAAAACACTAAAAGCTCTAATATACGATGAAATGTTACCTTTTGTTTCAATCACATGTTTTACCACATTTTTTTTGTAGCACCTAACCGTCGGATTTTATCTTATCGTCGCTGCAACAACAAGCGGTATCGCCGCATGTATTCAGCGCCCGTGTTGGGTGTGTGTGTGTGTGTGTGGCTAAAAGCACAGACACGGCACCGCAGAAGCATCTCGTTAAAACGTCCAAAGGTGCTCGGTAACGGTGGCAGTTATTGGATTCGGGTGTGTGTAAATATGTGTGTTTTTTCTTTTTTTATTCTCCACTGTGCCACGTCGTAATTTTTCCCCCATTGATAGGTATATTCGTTCGGTAAAGCATCCCTAACACATGTGTCTGTGTACGTGTGTGTGTACAAAGGGGGGTTGGGATGTTTTTGATGGCATTTGGCTTTTTACGTGCGTGGGCGAAACACAAAATTTCAAACCGGAGCCGGAATGGGAGATGAATGGAAAGCGAAGCGAAAGCTTCCGCCTGTACAAGGATACAAACATCAAACAGGAGAAAACATACAACAGACCGTGCTTCCAATACAAACAAGCGGCAAAAGGAATACAGTCACAACAACAAGAAAAAAACGATGAAGGAAAAAACTCCCTTTCTGATAACTTTTCATACATTTTGTTGTTGTTGTTGTTGGGTTGTCCTTCCCTAAGCAAACCACTTTTGTTGGGGGGGAAATTTGTGGTAATCGGTTGCGGTTTGTGCTGCAAGTGGAAACACAAGGAAAATAACAACAAAATAAATATACATAGCAGCCACAACAACAACAACAACAACAAAAAGATGTATAAGAAAAAAAATAAAACACACGCACACTATCGACATCACGAAACAACGGCACCATCTAAGAAGAGTAATTTTGCAGCGGTGCTGATGATGATATAGGAAAATTTATGGTGCCCGTAATTTACGACCACTGTCAGTGTGAGCTTCAGCAACACGTCTGCCCGAGTTGTTGGCTATGGTTTTTTTTTATTATCATTTTCTCCTGTTGTCGAGGAACACAAGTGGTAGTGAATGTGACGGATTGAAGGAGAAGCAGCGATGCTTTTTCATGATTACAGTTACGTAAAGTAGGAAAGAAAAAACACACATCTTTCAGTTATATATTTTAGGTAATAGATGATCAAACGTTGCTGCACTAATGTTGTCCGGCGTAATAATGTATCGGTATCAATCATTGTGCTAAAACAACAGCTAGGTTGATTTTGGGAGTCATACCTCTCGTTTTAGCGTCACAACTGTACACTAAAGGTAAATAAATAAATAGTTGTTTAAACAATAATTAAAGTATTATAAATTAATTAAACATTCCGTGTACTATTTTACAACGATAAGAAGCTTAAATATTATAATCATTTTACGAGAAGAAAAACTTTTAACGGTTTATTTAAATAATGGTTATTGTCTTGGATAGATAGCGCTGCTAGCGCCCCTTGCGGGAAATACTGAAAGCGATACATTTTGGAGAGCAGGGGTTGAAGACTGATTGCAACGGTAACCTCGATAACACACGAATCTATAAACTTGATGGATGTTCCTATCTGGACTGCGTCTCCTTAACACACACCTCGTCCCTTCCCAAGCAATTGAAACGAAAATAATTTAAAAGTTCACGTCACAGATGAAAGAATCATTCGGCAAGGGAGACTAATATCGTAGAAAAATAAGAAATGAAATGTAATGCTTGACTAATACAAGTCTTTTGTTGGGTTACAGTTATAGCTTAGATGAGGGTGGAGATAAACGGTCAATTTGTTCCAAAAATACGTCTGCTATTGCTTTAACTAAAAGCAAACATTGTCAAGAATTTCTGATGAAAAATCCTAAACGCCCTTGTGGCACGTGTTTGATTTTCAAACGAAGTAACTTAACACCACGTTATAACAAATGAAGGTAAAACCGGTAAATGGTACATGATTCATTACCGCCATAGGGGTCAGACTATGAGGGAACTTGTTAAATATTTTTCATATACTATTGTTAATATGTATTTGGCAATGTATATGGCAACACGTTCTTTCCCATTGATGAGATAGTTTTCCTTTTAAAAAAATCGCAAAAATGTCTTTTCTGTGCTTCTGAGCGCATTCTATCTCCGTAGTAAGAAAAGGAAATAAAAAATAAATCAAATCAAGTTGAAAACAAGAGTAGGAAATTTTATAGTTTATTTTATCATTTCACTTAGCAAAATGAACATAAAAGACAAATTGTGCAATCCAAGAAAAGAATCGTACGACCATGTAAATAAACCTTCCAAACAACACCAAAAATTCTGAGAAAAACATTATTCTTATCGCTTCCTACCGCATTCGCATACGGTAGTACGATGTTACCTCTATTTTAAAATAATTTTCTAGAGCACTATTCCACCCCCTCCGGGGTTCAATGACCGGGATTGCATTGCATGTACGAAAAACCCGAACAAACAATTGCCCTCTCCTCTGTTTCTTGTTTGTTGCCAACTTTTCCACACCCCAAGAAGCTCTGAACGGTTCGTTTCCGTTCTATAGCTTACTTATCCTGGATATATAAATCAGTAACGTAGGAACCGATACCAGGGGCCACTCCAATCGCCACGGTATGGCCGCGGCTACATTCCAAGAACTAGGACGAACCGTGCTGGCGCCGTCTGGTCTGATTCCCGTAGGAATGCAAGCGTAAAACGGCACCCGGAAGCAGCGAAAAATTGCACACTTTCCTGCACGATTCCGGCACCGTTGGGTATTTCACCCACAACCAACGGAAATGGTTGGTTGGAAAGAACAAAACAAAATCAAACCCAACGCAAAAACCTATCCCGGGAATCCTGGTTATGGCCTAGATTTGTTGTATTTCTCTCCCTCTTTCTCTCTGTCGGTCTCTCTCTCTCTCTCTCTCTCTCTCTCTCTCTCTCTCTCTCTCTCTCTCTCTCTCTCTACCAACAAACAGGACAATAAACGGGAAACAAGCGTCCCCGATTGTGATGCTGGTTTTTTTTGCTTAATTTACAATCGCAACCAACGTAAGGGTGAGACATAAAACACGATCGGGTGAGCAGATCTGGGTGATCCGAAAATTAATGTACATTAAACATGGCAATGGCCGTCCGGGCACGGGCTAACAATCAATCAAGCTTTACACGGACGACACCAGCACAGTTTCATGCAGATTGACGGATACATTTGATGGGATTATGGTTGCAGCGAGTTTGCCATTTAGCCGTTGGTTTATGTTGCTATCCGCTACACAATTTCACCATTCCCATACCAGTGGCTGTGTGTTTCCGGAAGATGTATGCAGGATAAGTGTTTCGTTACCCATCGTCCTTGTGTGGATAAATGGATGCTTTTGCGCACGATAATTGAACAGAAATTGGTGAAGCTGGTTGCCGCACATGGCGGTACCTACTATTATTGAACCGATCGGTTTATACATACGGGAACATTGTGCAACAACCCCATCTAAGCAGGGCAGAGTCAACGAACTCTCCCCGTGGGTTGAAACACTCTCCAAGGACCAACCAAACCGTACCGGCAACGCTTTTATTCAATTCACACAAAATTGGGTCGTACCAAGGCCGATCACCAGGGCCTGATGTGAGTGCACAACCCACCAGAAGACGCAAAGTCATCTCCTTTTCAACCTCATTCAGGGCCACTCCCGGGTGAATTAGTAAAAGGGTATGTTGAGCAAATTGATAATTAAAATAACACGTCACATCGGACGCGCTAATAAAGCCGCTTATCTCAACGAACCGGCTGAGGATCTAACGCGAGAATTGTGCGAAAGATTAGACAATTCGTGGAACAACAGGAGCACGGAAAAAGTTTGATAATTTTGGATTAAAATCGAAATCATCCCCGCTTACTGCCCGCATTTAGCACATACTTCAACCCGGGTAAATATCAACTCCCGGGAAGGTCATAAAGGTTTTAAGCAACACCAAAAAAAAACCTCAGAAACCATCATCGCTATTATCGGCAGAAGGTCAAAGTTCAACGCCAACATTGGACGGATTGGTACCGACGAATGTTTTTGAAAAAAAAAGAATGCGCTCAAGCCCTGAGCAACCCCCATAGTTGCGGAGGAGGTGAAAACCTTGGCCACCCCGGACGAACGGGGCTTATCCAATGGTGCGCGGGTAAGCATTTTCCCTACGCCATTTTCCCACGCCCGCGTGCTATTTTTTTTTTCTGCACGAACGAAACCCAAGAAGTCTTTTGATTTGCCCGAACCCGATGACTCCCCAGACTCCATTAGCCTTTCGGGGCGCAATTTATGGGCTATAATGTTTTTTTTTACGCTTTTTAAAGGATGGACTTTTTTCGCATTTTGTCACAACTTTTTTATTCTTACTTACAGTACTTTCTCTCTTTCCTTTTTATCGTCTCATTTTTCAATATGTGGCATTTTCCCGTTCGGTCTACGGGGGCAGTGGAAATTTTTGCTCACCTTTGACATTTTGCCCTGGCCACAGCTGAGCCTCGTGTTTTCTTCTTAGGTTGGCCAGTAGCTTTTGAGGTATAAGCGACTCCAAAACGGCTAAAGATCGTGGGACTCGTGTTCGTGGAATGTCGATCGATCGTGAGTGACTGTGCGTTTGATTTTACCACTCTGGTTTGATGTGGTGCTTAATTGACTGTACTTGTTTGCATGTTGGCGCATATTCTATGTTTAAATTGTTGCCTTGTGCAAGCTTTTATTACCCACAAAACATCAAACAGGTTTTGAGTTTTCCATTTTGTTTTGTTTCATTGATACCGTAATAAAAATGCACATTCCGTTGCGATTCCACTGGAATAATTCTTTTCACCGGTACAATGACAATAAATAAAAGAAAACATTCCTCAACGAAGCGAATGGTTTATTTTTACTTCCCATCGTCGTGCACTTTGTGTGATTCGGTAGAACATGGCAAACACTTCAGACCAGATTAACGTTTCATCTGAAGTCATCAAACACCATAAAAGGATCAAAATCAATCACACCTTCCTGGAAATCTATTTATACGGAGCAGCTATTACAGCATCTGCTAATGATTCGCATTCCTCAGAATAATCTACTGTTGTGTTGCAACAAACAAGACGATAATTGCATCCACGCCGTGTCTCACGCAGGGGTTTCCTTTCTTTGAGAGTAGGTGAGTGAAGAAAAGTGTTTAAATGAATTCATTTATATTTAACTGTGTTCAATCGACACTGTTTATATCTCTTGAAATCTTTAATAAATTTTAAGAGAAAAAACAAGAAGAATGTTCGCCATAATTGTGTTTTGTTGACATATGAGTGCAAATTAATTGGGTCGTTTCATTTGGAAGAATCTATAACGATTTTTTGCCCATCACATGAAGAACACGCGCTTATTATTGTTGGATGATTTTGTTTCAGGTTCATGAATCTGAATGAATTATGGAAATGAATGAATTATTCTTAGAAATTTATAGCAACACAATCGAATGATGGTGATCCGATCTTACACTTAACAGGATCTATACCAAATCCGTTTCGGAACTTTCCCAAAGAAAATGAATTGATAATCTCTTGCTTTGTGATAAAATTTGCCCTAAAAGAGAGATTTGAATCACGATTTCCACAAGATTCATTAAGCACAACCATTGCTTAGATCATTCACTCTAAGGATCTTTATAAAAGTAGTTAAGTGTAGGTATGCCTCACCTGTTCCATTAATTATTTTACATAGCATATGTTTGAGCTAAATGACCATTTTAAAATAAAACAAGTATATTTTACGATTTAATTGCATGATTTGCATTACTTTTACTTTAGATAAATTAGATAAATTCGGATTTTAATGTAATGAGCTTCAAATTAAAGGATACTTTCAGTGTTTGTTTGTTTGTTTCTTAATATCCACACAAAGTTGAAGATTTATAATGAGCCAAAAAATGTTTTTAATGACCATCCTTCCTGTACTTTGCACCAGCATAAACAAGCGTTTGTTTGTTCCTTTCCTCTTCCTGCCCACAAAACAATGCCGTGCGAATGGAGCCATTTTTAGCATTAACCTCATAACAACAACACCCAGAAAAAAAGGCTCTTATTGCGCAGCAGATTGCCTAGACCAGCCCGGTACAATATGGTTACGATCAGGCCGATGTAGGTGGAACCATACATTACATTAGGGAACGGCATTCGGTTCGACGTTCAAACCGTTTTGCCGATTTCAAAACGGGCCCCGGAGAAAGCAACTGGTGGCAGGTAAATAATCGGCCCATACGATGTGGGGTGTCAAGGTGTACGAAATGTTAAGCGGGCGTATGTTCACCTGATACTATTATGCAATGGAACCAACGCGTTCCAGCTTTTGTTTTGCTGTGTTGGTGGTTGCTGCTGGCTTGCCTTTACCCTGTGCTAGGATATTTATAGGACTGAATCTGCGCAATTTTACTACCACCATTCCCTCGTTCGTTCCATTCCATTGTCCCGGGAGTTCAGAGGTTTGGTGTAATGGGCTTGGTTCGCTTATCAATCGCTTCGTGTCGAACGGTAGACAGCCCCGTACCTCTTTGCCTCATTCTGATGCCATCCATATGGTGAAAGCTCTCGCTTCGTCATGTTGTGCATGGTTGGAGCAACCCATCGTACAAAGGTTGGGTGTAAATAATTGCTTTACCTACCCCGGCCACCATCAACCCCGTTCCGAACGCCCCATGGTGAGCGTGGAGACAAAGACCAATCAACGCAAGCTTATCGTATCGGATGGTGTATGGTACTATACACTACCGGCAACTGCAGGTGTAGTTATTTTAGTATGCAAACAATAGCGCGATGATTGTTTTCCATTTTGCATATCGTTTCGTATTTAGCCACGCTGGGAAGCTGTCTATCTATCTCCTTACGGGTGCGTAAACAATGTAAAATCTTTCACTAAAATATCGATTTAGCTATCTATAGCACAATGGTAATGCAACATAGAGAAGCACTGTAAGTGGGCTAGTACACTGCAGGGTTAAGTAAGCAGAACAAGGTTAAGGTTGCACCGTAGCAAACAAACTGATCCAATATCTGCACAATCCTTTTGTGCAGCAAAGGAAATGAAAATCGGCCCAACAGTTTCGTTGTGTTTTGCCTTAAAACAGACATTGGCAGGAAATGGTACGTTTCGTGCAAATGGAATGCAATTTCTTGAGGTTTTCTATCATCCAGCCAATTATGGTTTCACCCTAGATGCGCTTTCTATGTCGATTGTTATTTTTGATTTCCTCGACCTGGTGGTGTGGTCGGTTCGGGACAAGGAAATGATTGCAATTATTCATCGCGCGAATCGTTGAATTAACAGATGCGCCGACGTTGTTTTCATTTCCGGCCGGATGTTAATTTCTTGTTCGGAAGCGAATGGTAATAAATTAGCTATAAAGGGAGTTCCTGTGATACAATATTACAGGGTTTAATGGCGATGGTGTTGACATGCTTACCGAAATGTTGTTTTTTCCCGGGAGTATCATGGATTCTTCCAGCTAGTTGTTGCATTGTACGCCAGATGGCATTGACTTGTTAAACACAACATTTGAGTAACAGTGTGGCAGACATCACCGTTGCTATGGATTTGACAGGTGCAGTGTTGTTGTTTACTATACAGTTTCCCTACAGCAGTGCTGCCAGCCACAAGTTGCAACCTTTGCTTAAATAAAATTAACGAATTAAAAAATATGAATTTCTTGGCAGAATTTCTTATTAAAAAACTTTCATCTAAATTGCTAGAACTTTTTGCTATAAATTGACTGTATCTGTCAATCCAGATGTATTTTGGACACTACTTGTGTTTTTGTCTTAACATTTATAAGTACGTAAAGGAGTTTTTAGATGATTTTCTACTCTTTATTTGCTTGATTTTATTCATATAAAACAACCAAGCGGTACTACTATTTGCTTGTTTTTATCGTCTTTTTAAAGCCGGAATAATATAAATAAATCCCCGAAAAAAACGCACCATCTCTTTCCTTGAACAGTTTCACCTTTCGATCGATCCGCTCGGTTGGGGTTAGAAGGTTTGTAGTTTAATATGAACCTTGCGTTTGCGTTCCATCGCGACCATAACTTACCGCAACCGAAAGACAAAGAAACCCATTCACCAACAACAGCGCCAATAAAAAAAAGGGGGGCGCATACTATCCTTTCGCGCAACCTACCACCGCAGGGAATGCTAAATTTAGCAAACTAACCAACCTTCGGGGTACTAAAAATATCTCACCCTCGGTGTTGTTGTGGCGTCGGTGGTGGTCTTAAATCGATAGAACAAATCGACGCTCAGGAACCATCGACGGTCGCTACTGGGATTTTTTTTTGTTTTTTTTGGTTGCTCCTTCTTGGAATGCTTTTCTCGGCATGAACGGCCAAACTGAAATTGTCATCGCCCGAAACGGAAAGTCTTAAGTGCGTTGATTGGATTAGTAAGCGGTGCGGAAATGAAGACCTGAAGGAAGTCTGTGGGGTTGGTTTTGTGGTAAAATTGCTTCGAGCAACAATTGAGCTCATCGAGAGGAGTTTTTTGTTGGTTGATGAGGGTTTAAGTTCCAGCGCGATTACTGAAGCGGTGAAATTCGGTTCAATTCATAAGAACTACCAGGAATCGGACTCGGCAACAAAAGCGTCCAGTGTAAATTTCGCTTCGAGGGCAAATATTTCCCCATTTCCCGGGTGTTCCGTTTCAGTGATGGGAATGAAATCCTCGGCAACTTTAAGCCCGGAATGAAGTGAAATCAATCTAATGCGTTTGTTTATCATCCGCTTTTCATTATCACTGGTACGTCGTACTAATAGAGCAAATAGTACGTGGTGCTACTGACACCCTGCACAATTGTTAGCCGTGGTAAATGTATTCACTTAAGAGTTTTGCTAAATATATAACATAAAATAAATAAAGCCCTGATCATGGAAACAAACACTTGATACAATCTTGCCACTGCAAAAACTTCCGCATTGCACGAGTTGCGAGTTGGCGGAAGTTGTGTGCGCTACCAGCATCTTCAACTTAATCCCGGTACGAGCGATAAATGTTGGCCGGGTTTCTCATTAACCCACGCATTCACGGGTATTACGTTTCTACTCGCTAATCTTTCCATCCGCCGGGCGTTGCAAAGCGTACAGCTTCTGCAGGCAATAAGCACGCGCAATTACCGGAACTTGCCAACGGGCGGGCGGAGTGTCATGTTAGCAAGTTTATCAGAAATAGACTTGCAATAGGATAATTGAAATGAACGCTTATCCTGTTTCGAGCTTCTTGTCGTAGCAATATTATTAGAAAGCAATCAAGTGCAACAAAAAGAGCTAAAGAGTGAGAGAGAGAGAGAGAGAGAGAGATAGAGGCAAGCAAACAGTGTAGGGTTGCTGTAAGCTTTTTTAAATTAAATTGAAGTGGAAAAGTTTATAAATGTTTTATTCGTCAAACACAGCAGGATTGAGTAAATTGTTTGCTTTTTTTTATTTTTTTTTTCGTCTCTTCCATGACCGAAGAAAGGAGAACCTTGTAAGCTCGATAAGCCGCCCACATGAGCTGGTTGGTTTCGCTCGAAGCCGTAAGCTATTGGTAAGCGCTAGTAGCAATCAATTTAGATTTATGTGTAACGTTCCCATCAGCAGCAAATAAAAATTTCCAAAACGAACGATTCTGACTTGCTTGAGCAACTTGGGGGGCGCAACTCCCAAGCGCAACAAATTAAACTGGTAGGCGTGAATGTCGGAACACTGCACACCCTACAAACTATCCAGCACACAACCCATTATTTGAGTGGTTTTGTGAACGAAACGCAACACGTGCCAGCACCGGTACACAATACAGCGACGTCTTCAATCAAATTCTTCACTCTACGAAAGGAGATCCAATTAATTTAACTTTGCTTCTTCGTTTTTTTTGTGTGCTCTTTCTCTCTCTCTCTCACTCAAAAACCAGCAACACATTCACCGGTTTCCATTTGTCAATATGCGCGCAAACACAACGGGTGATGTGTTGCCTTTCATCAAACGAAACTGTTGACCGTGGCAGCAGTAGCAGCAACAACATTCCGTCGTTTCTCGCTTATCGAACCAAAACCCGCCTACGTGCGGGATTTCAACTCGCAAACCGACCACACTTTCAGTAATGAAACAATTTTGCACAGTCGACGGAATGGCAACACATTTTCCACTGTTTTGCCACGCACCATCCCAACGGTAACATACCCAGTGAGCCAGGGTGTTTGGGACCAAACAAAAAAAAAACGAAGCCCTGTGTGAAGCGATTTCTAGTTCACATTTTGGGAGCTCTTTTTTCTTTCTTTTGTTTCCTGCTCAGTTTGCTTTACTTCGTGCTCAAAGCAAGTCAAAACAAGGCCCCTTCGGAGATGTTGGCGGGTCCGCCCGGGATATGCCATGGGAAGCAATGTTTTGCATATTTAGAAAGATGTTCACGTTCGCGTGGTTCCTTTGTGCGTTTGTGTGGGAGATGTTGCGCGCAACTGGCACGCCACGTACTTACCGGGTCGTTTGACACCTGTCAGAGGGAACGTGGCTTATGGTAATGAGATACACTGTGCGCAAACATTATGACCTTTCGCATTGTTTACGTAAGCGTTTTTTTTCTTTTTCCCGTATTTTCTTGTAGCACACTTACTTATTAAGCACTTGCGAGCAATGCCGCATCAAACGGTTGGTACGGTCGATCCATAATTGCTAGGGTTTTTACTATCGTTTCGCTCGAGAAGCCTAGATCTGCTACGGTTTGCGAGTGGCGCCATCTGTTGTGAAATATGAAAATTAGCTTCACTAATATAGTGAAACACCGGTTATCCGTGTTGAGTTTGATAAACTTCTAACCAGATAAGTGGATAAAACGAATGATAGGCACACCTCTTATTATTTATCAACGAGGTGAGTTTTTTGCGAATGTCATTCATTATCCATTAGCAGTAAACATCTGTCAAAACTGTCAGTAAACGTCTTTGCTTCTGTCATTTCCAAGCAGCACGGATAATCCGTCACCCGCTTAACTTTCACCCGGATAATCTGGGACCCGCGTAGTTCCACTGTATATAGTTCTAAGGATTAAAAACAGTTATTTTCTCGAAATAAATCTATTTTTGGTTCGAATCTGTCAAAATGGGCACAACTATTTTCCTCAAAGTGATAAAATGCGCTGTACACTCGCTCACCCTCTAGCGATTCCGGAGAACTAACACTACTCGGAACAGCAAACCCACTGACCACCGCCAAAAGCCTTGCAGCGTAAAAAAAAACCTCACTTACCAACAGTGCGGTGTGCTTTTTGATGGCTTGCCTGCTCGACATAACTGCGTAAAAATAGACTTTTCTCTGTGGGCTATTTTTAGCCACACCAAACCAAATCGAACGCTTGTTTATGTAAATATGCAGGTGTTGCGAATACACACTTGTGCTTAGATTAAACACAGACCACCATCACTCCCCGAAGGGCGTTAAAACGCATGGTGAGTGACGCAAAGTTGCCGGGTCGGGGACGGTTCGGGAATATGGAAATGATTTTTCAATGAGTGAATAATTTAATCACAAATCATACGCTTACGGGATAAATCTCGCTGTAATGCGATTTTATTTTTAGCATCCCTTACCAACCTTTTGGTAATTACATGATTATGTACTGTCGCAAGCTGTTTCGACAACTTTTCGTTAGAGTTCTCTATGTACACCGTCATCTAAATAATGTATAATCTCATCAAAAGACTTTTTATTTTGAAGCAAAAATGCTTTCATCCGTTGGTGGCTGCGTTTCATGTAATACGCTTTCGCTTGCTGGAAGCCAGAGAAAAATCCATTTTGGACAAAAGCCAACTTTGGGGATGCAACAACCACAACAAGAAAAAAAATAGCATCCCTCGTACCGAAACCGTTCCGTGTGTCGTATAATTTATCACAACCTTCACAACTTCACAAGACAACTTCAAATAAACTGTACTCAACCATGTCTCACCTTCCCCGTAAGACGCGCTTCCTACTTTATCCATATGAGCACTTTTCACACATACATAGACACACACACACACACATACACATACACACCCATACGAGTACCGGGGTGCTTTTCCCGGGCACTGAAGCATGGCGTGGGTTCAATTTTGTTTTTTCCTCATTTTGTCACCATTCGCTTCCCCTTCAATGCTTACTGCCGGCGACAGTTCCTTGTGTTACTTTCAAGCTTCCCTTTTTTTTTTTGGATTGGATTTTCCTACCCTGATACCGGCTTTTGGTATGGTACGGTTGGCTAATAATATATAAATAAAAAAAAAATAATACATACATATACAGCAGAAAACTTTGGGCACTCAGGTAAAAGGAAACGACCCTTAAAATTCAATATCGATAGCCACGGTCTGCCTTCCACCGCAGACGAACGAACGCATTTCGTGAACCGCAGCCGTACATCCAAAACAGAAGCCGAACATATTGATCCATGCATGGATGAAGATCCGGATGACAAAATGCGCGCACCCGTATCACACGATTGGCACGGTTGAGCGACAAACCCGCCGGAATATCGGTAAGCTTTATGAGGAAAGGTTGAGCTTTTTTGCAATGGCCCCGAATCACAACCCGCATTCGGGACGCAGTACTCTTTCCGCGCGGAACTTATAATTGATTTTCGTACGTCGATCCGCACAGGAACCGCTTCAAACCGCTTGAATGAAACAAATAATAAACCTGAACAAAAAAAATCAAGCGCATCTTAAATACGAAGATGCTTTCGGGGGCAGCTTTATCACAACCAAAAAACCATTCCGACCGTTGCTAAGCCACCGTAATGGACAACGGACGCCGGCCAACGATTCATTTGAAATTCTATCGCCACCAAAACCCGCTCCGAAACAGCACAGGAGTGGAACTTTTCCTGCTTCATTATTCATACCATTTTCAGCCCAGTTGAATAATCGGCAAGAAAATGTCCGCCCGAGCGTCCGTCAAATCACGGCACAACACCGGCCGGCACTTTGCCGTTACGCGTTCACCCGTGAGCTACCAGGCGTCTCCATTGTCCATATCCCGGTTTGCAGACTGCCCCGGTTGCTTGGATGCTGTTTTTTGTTTCCCATCACATGACAGCTGCACCAAACATCTTCATCGTGTGCAGCGAGCCCGGTTGGGTCTCTTGCCACAGCATTTTAAGCACGCCCGACCGAATACCGGACAGTGTGCGGTGATTGGTTCGGCCAATGGTTCGCTGCCCACGCACGCTTGACACCCTCGGAAGGCTCGCTTTGGACCGCAATCCGGACATGGTGGACATGCGCACCAGCGTGGCACGAACGCCTCCGCGCATTCGATCACGCGGGACAGTGCGGTTTGACGGCTGGCCCGGGAAGTTTGTTGCAAAACCATATGGTGAAGGTAAAGACCCTGGCCGTGGCATTGCTTTACAGACGCTGCTATGCATGCACAAAGCCCATCATCGCTAGTGCCGATGTGTCACGTTGTGTCACACTGTGAAATTACTTTTTCGCACTGGTGCGTCGCGAAGCTGCCTTAAGAAAATATTATTAAATAAAATGGGATGGGCGGGCAGGCTGGCTGCCGGCCGGATGCGAATGAAGCGGAACGAAGCGAAATCGAATAAGCGTAAGTGAACATGCGGGCGCTGTTGCGTTTTACGCACTTCTGATCCAATCCGTCCGTGCGGGATCGTGCGTTGCATGATTTATGAGCGTGTGGGACGTGCGGTTTGCTGCATGAATGGAACTTTCTCGCAACTGTTGCTCTCTTGTTGCTTTCGTGTTCACCGCACAACATTGCGCATTGCGATAATAAATTTACTTGCGAAAAAATGTTGCATACTTAGAGGCATGGTTTTCAGTAAACGCAACTGTTAAAACTTCAATCTTTAAGACTCTCATTTTTCAATTAACCTTTGCTACAAACATGAATGTACAATCCACGTTTCCATGTGAAAAACACATTTTATCGCCCTTCTGTATCAACGAACCAACTTTTTTGTAACAATGGTAAAATGGTAAAAGGTAAAATACTCGGCTGCTGGCACAATCACTTCAAAATTCCAACTATGACGTCAGACGTTGTTGTGCCTGTGTACTATGCGCTCTGTCGAAAACATCGACATGTCGAAACGCTCCTTCCATCCTTTTGCCATTCTCAACTGTAAACCCTTTTTTTTTCCTTTGCCACGACATTAAAAGTTCACCCAGCAGGTATTCTGCTTCGGTTCTTAGGTCACCTTGTGCCAGCATTCGTATCTGTTTGCAGCATATTAACAAAACAAAGAAAAAAAAAACAGAACACACTGCCACTGGCTGATAAGGTTACGATAGTTTGGTTTTGAAAGATGCCACAGCATTGCGTCACCTTAACTCAGTGGGAAGGATTGATTCTCTGCAGGGGGGGGGGGGGGGGAATTCTATGCAGTTGACATGATTATATCACCAATAATTGTGTGAGTTTGTGTTGTGATTGCGAAACAATTATTCACATATCGATGCAGGGTGTGCGGTAAAGTGCGATCGCGATGGGCAAATGTGTATTTTATCGTTTATGCGTCTACGCGAGACATTGCTTGTAATAGATAAAGTTTTACGAGTGGTACAGCATTGTGGTTTTTTATGGCATAATCACCATTCCGTTCATGAGTTTTTCCTTTCTCTTTGCCCTTATCCATGCACTATCGAACACATCTTTATTGGCCGGTCCCTTATCGTGCTTCCATCAAGAAGTTCCATTTTAATGACCCAATAACGGGACGGTATTCTGATCCACCCACCGTATCCGAAAGTCGGTGGGGGGGGGGGGGAATGTATTCTTTAAGCTCCAAACCCGTCTACACACGGTGTCCAGTTCACCAGCCAAGTCGTGATGGTTTATGGGAAGTTTTTATTTTTCGGGAGTCTTCCCCGGGAGACACTAAAACGGGCTTCCCTTGGCATGTTGGTTTGTTCACGCACCGAGACCCATTTCCATTTTTATGCAGCAGCAGTATGAAACCCAAGGTGGAATGTCCCAGCGACCGGAAGCTTGATGTCATTCCATTCCTGCGTTCCTTCACCAGAACGGTTCGAAGTTGCTACGGCGACGGCACACGTCGGTGTCTGTCGGTTCTTTGCTTTCGTACCCGTACCGGCCAGTAGACCGGGAGCAACGCGATAACGATTGTGCAGTAGCGAATGGTAGCGAAAACTATTACCGCCACCGCATGCTGTCCAGGATGCGCCGAACAGCGA
>STHB01000003.1:16510568-16571700 GCA_018908115.1 Anopheles rivulorum | reverse complement strand
CGGTATCAGCGTAACAACGAGCGCTACACATCGTACGGTTTGCCGACGTATCGAGGCGAGTACAAACCGACACCCTACTACTACGCACACGGACCGAGCTACAGCTACTCCGATGACCACGAGTCCAGCAATCCGCTCGACGATCTGCACGAGGAGATGCTGCAGGAAGATGAGCGGGAGCGTGCGCGGGATTACTATCCCGTCGGGCAGGAGCAATGGTACGAAAGTCCTTCGCGTCAGGAATCGGCCTTCCTGCGCAATCTGATCCTGTACAATAGCCAGCTGCAGAACTTTGGGCGCGGTAGACAAATGCCACCGATGGACATGTCCAATGAGGAAGACTTCGAGGAGTACGATGATACGGAACCGGACTACGAGTACGATGTGCCGATCGCGGACACTCGTCCCAGCTATGGCAATTTCTTCGGCAATGGGTATCGAGCGGAGAGTTTACCTAGCTACGGACCGACGGGAGCCGGGTCGTCCAGTAGTCGCAATACGTTTAGCAAACTGAACAGCTTCCGCAACAGCATGGCGAAAAATCAAATCGACGAAGACGACGAGGAAGTGGCGGAACTGAAATCGCTCATACACCAGCAGAAGAACAGCCAGCGACTTCCGCCCATGCTGATGGACAAGATGGCACCGTTCGTGCTGAAGCAGCAGCAATATCCGGCAGCCCCGAAGCCACCACAGCAACAACCACAGCCCCAGCAAGTGCATCAGCGACAATCGAAGCAACAGTTCCAGCAGCTGCAACCGCAGCAACAAACACAACAGCGACAGAAGGAGCTCCAGCAGCAGCAGCAACAGCAGCAACTTCTGCTTCAACAGCAACAGCTGGAAGCGCAGCAGCAGCAGCTTCAGAAGGAACAGAAGCAGCAACAGCTGCTCCGTACACTGTCCTCCGACTATCAACCGACGTACGAGACGGACAACTGGCCGAAGGACAGTCCGAGCTACAATGCGTACGATTACGATGCGGACGAGTACGACGACTCCTGGAGCCACTGGGACCGCAAACGTAACGTACAGCCGAAGAAGGCCACCTTCTCGGCAACCACCACCACCACCACTCCCAAAGCGATGACGCAAACAACGACGAAGAAACCGAAAACGGTCCTGCACAGCACAACCGCTACACCTGCTCCGGTGAAACCAGCTACAACTGCGACGAAGGCGGGCAATGGCCAGAAGGAGGTGGTCCTGCCAAGACCTACCAACCCGAGAAATCTCTTCGCGGCGAATCTGATCCAGGCGGTCGACGAGACGCGGATGCAGCTGGGCGAGCAGAAGGTTGATGATGGAACCAAGCAGAAAGAGCCCAAGACTAGCAAGATCTACGATGCGATCAGGGCTATGATCAACATGAAGCAAGATATGGAGGTAAGTTGGAGCTTGTTTCCGCACCGGAATGAAGCAAAGTTTGACAGTGATCTGTTTATGATCGTTGCTTGAGCAGTTGGAAAATGATACTAAATGCACATTTCGCTTTTGTTTGTGATCTTCACTTCTTGCAGGATGCTGATCTTCGCCAGCAGCTGGAACATCAGAAGCAGCTTGCACACATCCACAAGCGATTCGTGTCGAACGAGGAATCGCTCGTACAGCAGCTGGATGGATTGAAACGGTCGGCTTAAGTGAATCCCACCAGTATAAACGCACCGCATCGAAGTACTAAGTGAGTGCGGTTTTTGTTTGTTAGCAAAAAAGTTTGTTTTTTTTTTCCTTTTTTGAATCGAATAATTTGTTTAATGATCAAGACTTTACTGCTGCTCAAACGATCTACGCTTTCTTTACTTATTTGGTGACAAGGGAATGATTTCTGATTTCTTTACCTCTTTCTGCACACCTTTGTTTACACACTAAACAGCATAGTTAGTAGAATGGAACAAGTTTCCTTTTGTTTCGTTCCAAAATGACATTGTGGATAATAGCTGATGGAGAGTTAAAGCAGAAAAACAAAAAATAAGGTTGAGACTGAATATCTTGTATATATGGAGTAGCAAAGCATACTATACAGGCTGCAAACAGCCAATTATACCAAGTTCGCAAAGCGAACACCAGGCGGCGCTAGTCGAGACGGGCGATAGATTCTTGTTATACACATTTATACAGGCCGCATGTGATTGAAGTAGGTGTTTTGGGGGGCAGAGGTGACAAAATGGCTGATGGTGAAGGTGGTGACGAAATAAAAAACAACATACAAACGAAAAAGTGACCATACCACTCCGCGACAAATCCTCTGTGACGGCTAGCGACTGTGTAAGTTGGGATTAGCAGTCCCCAACCCCTTAAGGACGCACGGACTGGCATCGTTACTTTTGCGACACTTTCCGTTTTCGCTACGTTTCGCTTATTGGTGCTGCCTTTCTTTATGCAATCGATGCTTCGCACTGATTGTGCTAGTAACTAGTGAAACAGAAACAATGTCAATTCACCTTTATTTTCCACTTTTTGCTGCTGTGGTGGTGAATTTTATTTTGCCATAATGCGCACTGTAAGAGCAGAAACAGACAAAACCAGCTCAAAACGAAGAGGAAAGAGATTTAAACCCAACAAATATAAATCCCCCATCAGCAAGGTATGGTACAGCTGCTGGGACTTCTTTTTATTTTCTCACAACACATTACTGTAAAATAAGCAGATAAGCAGTGGCAACCTTCCTGGGAAGTGCAAACGCTCGTATATCAAAGCAAATGATAACAAACATCCAAACAGGAGAACATACAAACAAAAATATGAGACAAAAATCGCAGCGAGCGTTTATAGATAAGCAGGTGGAAACTCATCCACTTTGAACTGAACGATAACACATTTTCTAATGTTAAGCGGGAAGATACCATCCCAACGTTCGGTACTGCACGGTAACGTACGAAAAAAGGACACACTTGGTGGCAAAGTCCCTTCCAAATGGCAGCTAGCGCCCTAAGCAAACAAACAAACTCGGAAGCTCCAAAGTCGGCTCCAAACGCACACAACAAACAAACAAACAAAAAAACCCGCAGCATGCGTGCGGTTCCGTGTGGCACCCGGGGATTCCCATAATCGTCTAAACACGATCATGTCCTACCATTCGCGACGCGGTACGGCGTTTGCCTGGCCGAAAGCGTTACAGGTCGTTTCTGCGTTTGCACAAACGATTAAGCTTAGCCGGTACTATCGGTACGAATCTGGTGCCAGGAGAAAAAAAACCCCTGACTGGCTGTCACACGGTGCCGGTGTGCCGATGGAGATGGACGAGCAACGATGTATTAGATAATATATAAATATACATAGAAAACGAGAACTTAATTGTAAGGGCCGTTTCATATGGAAGCGTATGAAGCACTAACACAAACGGTATTAGTCACTAAAAGCAAACCAAAAAAAAAGAAACCAATGGAGGATAACAAATAACTTACCGGTCTACTTATGGATGTTTAAGCAGCAACACAAACACACGCTCATAATGCCGAACGGTGCAGCATACATTTTACGATAGCGGCACACATTTTGCGTTCCATTTCCTACCACGCGAGAGAAAACTGTGTGGAGATGGAAAAAAAGAAACAAGAAAACATTTATTTACAATTTGCAAATCATATTTCCACAGCTAAAGATATCGTGTAAATTTGTGTACTTAACACTCAACACACATATACGTATATGTGCAAAACCCGAATGTACAGATGTAAATAGTGTCACAAGCAGAAATGAAACGCACAGTATAAACGAATCAAGAGCTTTCAAACATCGGTCTCACACTATCGTCAGCTGTATCGGTTGCTTTGCTTATAGAGCTGATGCAATCTGCTGAAAACACTTACATTACCGCTATCTTTTGGTTTTGTTTCTCCTTTTGCTAGCTGTGTTTAATGTTTATGCTGCTTCTTCAATTATATTTCTCTTTTAGTAGTTCGTTTTACACTTACAAAACTATGTTTGTTTTTTTTTTGTTGGCTTTCTGCCACTTTTTCGTTGTCGCTTATTATCGAGCACAATTCTGTACATATGAAGAAACAAAAACATTACAAGCAAAGCCTTATTCGTCTTGCGTACCTAATCAACAATCAAGCTATCAACCACCAACATTACCAATAAGCTTATTGCGCTTGCACTAATTAACAAAAGCACACACACGATCCCTTATGCTCCCGCCACACTTTGTTCTTGCCTTTTTCTCGCCCCTTTGCATAAATGTGTGTGTTTTGTTTTTGTTTTTCGCTCATTCAACGCACGCGAAACAAGCGCACACTTTGACAGTGTTTTGCAACTAGGAAAAGTGGTTACAGCACCTTGCATAAGGTAACATCAACATAACAGAGAACATGGACTGCATGTAGCTATTAAACAAATCTATTAAAACAAAATGTGTGTTTTAAATACTAAACATAACACAAACTAGCTGCATCATATCGGGTGCAGAACAAAAACGAAGGGCTGGAAAAATGGGAGTAAGCAAAGCTTTAAAGAAAAACCACACACAAAGATAAAATCCCCAAATACCATGGAAAGAATATTAGTTGCTTCTTCAGTTTAAAAACAGAACATTGCTTAACTGCTTTGTGTGCACTGTTAACCACGCTTATACCACGCTTTCCATGTGTGTCTGCAAACCGACAACTCGTTTGCGGCACATAGTTTGAATTAGAGTTCAAAAACACCACCATCTATTTGCAGAATAGAAATAAGAGCTTCCACGCAGACAAGTGCACAACGCGTGTTCGATTTTTCTTTCCTCACCAGCAAAAGAAAGCAACAGAATTCAGTGCGCTTTAACGTTTATCCATTTCCCTATTCTTATTACCCGCAACAGGGGATGGTGGGAAATGAAGTAATTATAGTTCGCTTTAAGCACGCACATCAACAACAACCGGCACGCCATACTGTATGGCACGGTGACGCTATCCCTTTGCTTTGCTCTCACCCTTTTGCCATCGCACTATTTTTTTCAAACCACCAACCAGAACCAAAGTGGTTACATTGCTACCATCGAAGCTTACCGGCTAGCTTGACCCGCAAAATTTCTACCAGAAATAGTATGCTCCCGAAATAGTTTAATCAGCAATCGCCTGATTCGCTTGGCGCTTTGCGTCGTTCCCCATCTTCAAACGCACGGCGTTGGCCACCATGCGCAGGGAAAGGTCATGCAAGGTCTGTAAATTACATGCCGAAGCTAAAAACAAGTCACGATAGATGGCAGAATCAAGTACCTAAGGGAAATTCGGATATATATATAGAGGGCCAGCAAAGGACACAAAGAACACTAGTAAACGAGGTATGAACAATAGTTGGAGCAAAGTACTTTTTAATTCACTCAGCAGACATACACTTCAAATACATTCCAATAGCCTGATACACACACTATTGTTAAACCACCCCAAAAGGCAAATGGCACTTCAAGCACCACAATCGTACAGCATAAGTGCCAAAATGGGAGAATCCTTTCCTTGCTTATTCAACACACCGCAACCAATTCACCATAAATATCCGGCACAATTAACTGTGTCGCGACAGTCACAGTCTAAAATAGGAAAACCATTATTCAACAACCACTCACATAACGCAAACAAACAGCAGCAGCAACGAAGGCATCGATCGGAACCGATCCCACGCCACCCTAACGCAACCAAATCAATCATAATGGGAGCACCAAGCTTGCAGAGTGAAAGAAATGCAAGAGAACTCTTCCGGTGGGAAGAATTTGTTTGCGCACTCCCGGGAATAGTTTTCTTGTGATCGAACATCCAGACCAGGAGCTGGAGCTAGTGCTCGGTAATAGGCGGTACGGTAGCGCACGGGTTCGGGTTGGCATCAGGCCAAACAGGGAACACCATTCTGTGCTGCTTCCAGTCTGCCGGAAGCGAGAGTACATTCACCCCTGCAGGCGAACGGGTACAAAAGTACGTCGCATTGCCGAACGGCCTGCCGGGACTAGTTTCTCACAGCCCGCATGGACCGGGGATGACATACAGGAACCACATCCTTGTGCCATGCGCGCTGACGAAGACATTTGAAGATTACTGGTTTGCTTTTTTTTATTTCTTAGCTCGTTTTGGTCCGATCACGACAAACCTATTTTACCGGGGATCCGGTACAAAAACCTCCGCCCGGGAGTTCCCTCTTGGGGGGGGGGGGTGATAATTTTCATACAGCCAAGAACAACAACAGCAACAACAAAAAACAATATTCCCCTTAAAAACGTTCCTTGAAAAGAAATTTGCCGAACCGCAAAATATCTCCCCCAGGCGTTTCTTTCCCCCCCCCCCCTTTGGCGTCTCTTATGTTCTTATCACGCAAGAAACCAAAAAAAGGGTAAGAAAAGAAGGTGAAATATTTCGGAGCAAAACATTTCGGGGTCCGACGATGGGATAAAGGTTGATAGCGCAAAACTTAACCAACAACCACACGATAACAATATCCCAGGCAAAGCAAAAACAATCCAGTTGGGTTCTTTCTACAGCACGAAGCCAAACGAGGGATAATAATTGAAAATGGATTCCTAATTTTTGGTGTGCAACTTTAAAAAATCCCCAATGTTTGCCCACTAAAGAAGGAACACGGGATGAAAGATAGAACAAGAGAGAGAAGAAGAGAGAGAGATTGAGGGAGTGGGGATGTGTGTACAGCAGCAAGTAAGTTAAGTAGAAAGAATGGAGTAGTAAAAGGTTTACGAACTATAGCCGTTGCATGGTAACAGAAAAACCAGAAGGATCACATACACAAATTTGACAATAAATATTGCATCGTTTTTAAAGAACAAACTATTTGTCATTAGATAATACTGAGTGTGTGGAAGGGATACATAAGATAGAGAGAGAGATAGAGAGAACATGGAGGAGAACGAGAAAGAGAGAGAGAAAGAGAGAGAAAGAGAGAGAGAGAGAGAGAGAGAGAGAGAGAGAGAGAGCTGATACAAATAAGAAGCTGTCGTTATGACTGTTTTATTAAGAACTTTCTTTTTCACTTTCTTTTTCGCTTTTTATACTACTGTTTAGCTATGGAAACTATGAAGCTTTTTAACAACAAATGTTTTTTTAGTTAAATATTTTCCCCCCATTTTTTCACCTTTCTGCGCTTGCTTTCGCTATTTTTGCAAAAGTTTTTTAACAAACCAAAACCAAACGCAACACAAACGCAACTTGAAGCTACAAAGAAAAACAACATACGAAGATACTTGAAATAGTGCCAACTTTTCTAACTCATTACAAACAAATAGGCATTTCGTCATGGATGCTACACAAAAAAAAAAACGAACGATGTAAATCAAATGGCTGTAAATGAGGCATAAGACGGAGGGAACTTTAGAATTAACGGACAGAGAGCTATGAGTTCTTTATAGATACATGTATATTTTTTGGTATTCTCACAATTTTTGCACTAAACTGAATCATTCCAATCTAATGCAAACATCACTACATAATCTTAACTCAAACATAATTCAGTGACGAAAAGGGATTTAATTTGCAAGGAATACGATTATGTTATAATTAACAAATAAACAAAAACACATCAAGAAAAATGAACAAAACATCTGATAATGTTACAAATAACCAAATGCAGAAATGGGTGGTACAGATTCAATAAAACAAACGATAAAACATTCATTAATAGAACAGTAAACAAGACATCAGCATATAAAAGATACAGAAAATAAATTACGCTAAACAATGCAAAGGCAATGCAAAACACTTCACAAAGTCACCAACCGTACAGTGCATGATGCTACAATCTAGTGTAAGCCGTACGTAATGGAATGATTTCCTCCTAATAGTCGTGCGAGTGAGTAACAGATCATTTATACATATTTTCCTGTCTATATGATGCGAAATGATAATATGAATTAAAGTAAAATGTAAAACAAGGAAGCAGAAAAGCAAAAACGCACAACCAAAAGTGAATGGAAAAGGATGCAAGATGCCGACAGCTAAATGTAATTGTAAGCAAACAAACCGAAACGGTGGTAAAACATACGTTACAAACCAAGCATAACATAGACAATGAAATTTTGTTGGTGATAGTATTGATAAATGCTGCTATGAGTTGAAATGGTTGACCGAATGCAACAGAAAACTAAACAAGAAAGCGAATGAACTAATTACGCACCTATATAAACCAGACAACAAACAAAACAAACAACTTTCACCAACAACAAAACAAAAACAAAATAATTTATCTTTTAACACAGAAAATAATAATGAAAATGGTGGAAAACGAAAACATGCTAAACCAAAACAAAAAACCATTCCAATCACGATCGAAAGGATATAAGCAACTTCAAATCTAAAAGAGAGATTAATGAAAGTGAAAGCGAAAAAACAGAACACTACAAATGTACATATCCTCTCTACGCAAAACAAAAACCAAAATTTACGATCTTTATACGTGAGAATGAACAAATGAAACAAACCAAACAAACTACTCCGATCAGCAGCTTTGTACATAGAATAAATACAAATATATACATATACATATATATATATATATTATATACATACACAACGGCATTTCTGTTTGTGCGGTTTTGTTTCGGGGAACTATCACAATCTGAAAGAAAGATGGGCCGCCGGGTCTGTGAGTGGAAAGCACGTTTCGTGGCCGCTCTATTCTACTTGTTGCTTCGCGCGAAAGGTCAAATGTCAAGCAGCACAAAATGGCCACCGCCGAATAGAGTTGCGGTGTGTCTGTTCGTGTGCGTGTCTGTATGTGTATGAGGTAAGTAGCGTACAGCGATACATCCAGATGGGAAAGTTAGATGAACAAAATTTCCATCAAACACCCCATAACGACTTATTATGGTGGGCGTAGTGTAATGATACGATTCTGTTCTACTTCACAAAAATCAAAGTCACAGTATAGGGGCCAGTTTTTAAAATACATCCACCATTTTATTGCCTCGCTGGATGGAACACTCTGCACCCGATGTGGTCGAATAGCCACGGAGTCTGCCTGGAGTTGGAAACTTTTGCAAAAACCCCACTTGAAAACTCGCAGCAACCGAGCGTGCGTGGTGCCATTTTGTATGATGGTAAATCTTTCCAGCGAACTTCTAGTTGCCGCGAACAGCGCCATGACGTGGGGCGAAAAACTTTCAACGGGTTCTGTACACTAGTTCACGAGTCTGCATGCGGCGTTCTGGCGATGGCTTACTAAGAAGCAGCTCTTTCCTCTTAGGTAAACACAGTGGCGCCCCGTAGCGGTGGTAAGTTGAAGTTCCCGTTTGAGGTTAGGCGAAGCAAGCGCTCCAACTTTTGCTGGAATTAATCATTGATTTCACATCGCACCGAGCAGCTATTTATCTTGCATAAGCTTTCTTCCAGCTCGGTAACATCACAAGGCCAGAATACACCATTTAAACCGTTTTTCTTTCGACATATTTCATACACCGGCAACGTCGGCTACTCATTAAATTGCTCCAACGCAACTAGTATGCGTCGACTCAACAAGCATCCCGCATTGGTGGCAGCCATTTTTCACCGGTTTTACCGGCGTCGGGTTGATGTGATGTGCTCGGACAAGGACGTCCTTGAGCTCGGGGAAGGTTGAAGTACGAAGGCTTCGGAAGCTGCAGCAGAAACATTACGCGTGGCCACGCTTGTAATATTTCAATCAACTTCATCAGCCTGCCATGTCGATTGTACGTGACTGCGAGAAGTTTTTCTTATCCGGGCCGACCTACGACATGGCCGGTACAGCCGGTGTACAGATCCGTTTGGCATTCGTAGGCGTTGACAGATTGAAGGTGGGCGGTAGCGGTGATAGAATTCCAGCACACGCCGAAACACAGTCAGCTCCAACGTCTGCCGGAAGGACAAACCGGAAGCCACGGTTTGCATGAGATGTTTTATTTTTTTAATCATAAACGGTACACAAACCGTGCCGTGCCGATCGCAAATGGGAACTATTATCTTAATGCAGAGCAAAACACTTGGAGCAAGCCGTTGGAAACAGTCAGCCCATTGCTGCTAACACGATGAATGCGATTTTCCCCGTATTGTGAGCTTTGTAACAGTTCGCAGAAACATGGATAATGCACATATCAAATGATGCGGAGGAAAATTTTCACCGAATTCTCCAACAGTTCATGCTACGGCCGACCCGGCGAACGCACGAACGGATGGTACGGTTGGCAATCAATCAATGGAAGTGAATTATTGATTGCATTAGTAGGGCTTTATTTCAAGGAAAATACTTTACAAATCATTTCACTTAGGCTTTAGGCAGCCAAGTACTTACTGCTAGTACTTACTGACTGTGATTTGTACTGTTGAACTGTTTGCGTCCTTTGGTTTTATTGGACGTTTTACTACGGCGGTGTCGTTGACGAACAGAGTTTTGTTTCATGGAATGACATTAACAATTGTCAATTAAACGCTTTAATTCTCTTCATTCATTCTTACACCGCTTGCGCATCACTTACTTAGAAGGTTCATGAGAGAAAGAGTGATGGTTAAATTGTAAGCATTTCTGGGTTCTTTTCAAATTGAACTGGAAAATGGGGAGATTTCACTTTTGAAATCTTTCTATATCATAAAGTATTCCTTTTTGCTATGACATTTTAGACATTTTAATCATGAAAACTCTGTAAAGAATCAAGTTTTGCCATATGTACCTCTACACATTCCATTTCAACTTGCAAACAATCCAGAAATGGCTCTAGCTCCAATTGAATTTGAACTCGCAACCAATTGAACTCGCAACCTCTATAAGATTTTGTTTCTTACGAGCAGCATGAGTCAAACTCAATACAACTATTTACGTACTTAAGGGCACCGGTGTGCGAGACACTGTAGCACTGAACGACCATCTGGAAACCTTCCCCATTGCATCTCATTAAGTTGCTTTAGTTAGCAACATTCTATCGCGTTATGTCAACCGGTTTTATGCCCATGCCATGCCGCTTTGAGCTGACCGCCGGTATCAAACAAATAAAGGCTCACCCATGCCAATTCCGATTCCGGGAAATTTCCATGCCGTAATTGGAAATCCACATGAAACACATGTACCACGGCGTGCAGAAGTGATTACCGAAATGCTACAACAGCGAAACGCCAATCCACCGCGAGTGTATTAATGCTCCACTCGATCCTCACCGCACTGTGCGTGTTGCTGTGTGTGCGTGTGTTTGTGTGTGTGTGTGTGTGTGAGAGAGAGAGAGAGAGAGAGAAAATGGTGTAGCGGCTGAATTCCTGGGAAACTTTTTGACTTCATCATCCAGTGGGAAGGTCGACCAAGGTGGAGCTTGCCACTCAAAGGGAGCAGAAGGGGGGGAAAAAGGGAAGAAATATGTCTCCCTCTCCTTCCTGCTCCTCCTCCTCCTCCTCCTCCTCCTCCTCCCACTCCTCCTTTTCACCGCAACAGGTTTCAACGTATTCGGTGGAAAACGCACTGCTAAACAGTTGATGAAATGGAAATGCCAATGTGTGAGTTGCGTTACGCTAGTTCCAAGAACCGTCGGGCATCGGCATCGGCCTATAACGTTTGTCAACAGGAGTTTTCCATTTAGCCGCATGTGGCCTCCCTCATCATGCGTTGAGATGTGAATAATTTTCCGCGAAATTAACACGATGCCTGCATTTCGCCGTGGCTGGCTATTTAGCGTGTGGGACGAGGTTTGCCATTTGCGTGAAGTGTCCTCGATTCCTTCTATGTGTGGTGCCAAATGTGTCAAGTTGTTTTTAATTGCTTGCGAGTGTGGTACATCAACTGNGGGGGGGAAGGAAAGAAATATGTCTCCCTCTCCTTCCTTCTCCTCCTCCTCCTCCTCCCACTCCTCCTTTTCACCGCAACAGGTTTCAACGTATTCGGTGGAAAACGCACTGCTAAACAGTTGATGAAATGGAAATGCCAATGTGTGAGTTGCGTTACGCTAGTTCCAAGAACCGTCGGGCATCGGCATCGGCCTATAACGTTTGTCAACAGGAGTTTTCCATTTAGCCGCATGTGGCCTCCCTCATCATGCGTTGAGATGTGAATAATTTTCCGCGAAATTAACACGATGCCTGCATTTCGCCGTGGCTGGCTATTTAGCGTGTGGGACGAGGTTTGCCATTTGCGTGAAGTGTCCTCGATTCCTTCTATGTGTGGTGCCAAATGTGTCAAGTTGTTTTTAATTGCTTGCGAGTGTGGTACATCAACTGATGAACGCGTATTAGAATTTCCAATGAAATAGGAATTTACAATGCTTAGAAATAAATTACTTTTCGATCGATCAGCTATTAATGCTTTCTGGTTTCCGGGACATATCCCAATCCAAGGAAAGTAATGAATGGAACAGTCGATTTGCCTCATATGATACTTATTATTGTACAATTTATCCAGCACTTAAACAGCACTTCAAGTAGCTAAATACTAATGATTTCAGTTTATGCTCTTTTCTCCCTGGATGACCACTAAAGAACCCTTTTCCCAAGCTTCGGTTGTCTTTCGATTGTTTGGGAGAGTTTGTTTGTATCGTTTTTTTAATACCCCTTTCACAGTGGGCAGTTTCGTACACATGTTGGTATATAACTATACACTTTATATTACTAATTTCATTTTATTACTAATTTTAATTGCATTATAGAATAAAGTATTATAAAATTACATTTTACTAAATTTTAAGCAATCTCCCTTTTCTCATAAATAATATTTAATTGTACAACTCTTAATCTAAAATTAACTGACAATTATTCTTCATGCTTTAAGTGTTTACCCAACAATGCAGCAATGAAAAATATTAATAATGGAGGCGCCTAGTACTTTACGTTCCAATGGAGGCGCCTAGTACTTACTGTAACAGATCATAAAATTAGAAATTAAACTTAAATAAAATAAATGTTTACAAACTTTTCCAGATAGGGTTTCTCATAAATAAATATTATACATCTAAAATTATTATATACTACACATAATATGAAACCAAGCTACGCCACTACTACCACCATAATACAATTATTGTTTTAGTTTACTTTTCGTAAAATGTTAACTTTTAGGACTTTTGTCCCGACAAACTGCCCAACGTGTACGCTAACGAACGCCCAGTTTCTCCGCACTCCTTTATTTTGTTTCACCTGTTTGTGTTCAATTTGTGTCACTTTTTCGGGGCACCTTCGGAGAAAAAAAAACCAAACTGTGGAAAAAGGACACGTGCAAAGTGAACCAGTTTGCCGGGGTTCGGGTATGTTAATTTGACCGTCTAATTGGACACAAATTTCCGAACGATCCCTAAATGTTGTGATCGTTTTGCTAGCCAGGAAAGGTCAAAGAAAACGG
This sequence comes from Anopheles rivulorum, assembly GCA_018908115.1. NCBI lineage: Eukaryota > Metazoa > Arthropoda > Insecta > Diptera > Culicidae > Anopheles > Anopheles rivulorum. The sequence goes on along the minus strand of STHB01000003.1, from coordinate 16,558,464 downwards.
GTGAAAATGAAACTCCACCGGCGCAGGGTACACAAACACAAAGCGGCACACGTACACACTCACACCGTTTTGTAGTACCCGAAGGTACACTTGTACCAAACATTGTAGGATGGATGCTTTTTATCGCCACGCACAGTGTAAAGTGACTCCTTAGTGGGAAACACCTCAGACCGAGAAAAAGCGACAAGTGTTACAGTTTCCACCGGATGAAGAAGGATGTGTTTGTTTAAGCTGTAAAAATACATTTTCCCGCACGGTTCGTCATCTAGGAATGGTGAGAGGAAGTTACCACTTCTGGTGAAATCGTTTTCTACCTCACGGTTCCATTAGGCGATGATCCATTTTTGTCAGTACATTGAAAGATGAATAAAATTATACCAAAAACCTTACCAGGAAGCGAATGTCAAACTACTTCCGAAAGGTTGATCAGCAACGGATGGATGGGTTCCCGGTGGTATGAATTGAATAATTTATCCACCCCATAAATCATGCCGTTAAGCACCCCGGTTTTTATCCCGGTTGCATTCGACGAGATGCATTCGTCCAGCAGGAAGTTTCACATTCATTTTCTCTCACCCACGTCAACCAATTAGCTCGTGTCCGGGCATCGAACGATCGGATGGTATACACTACGCTATAAAATAAGAATGTGGCATCCCTGGACTCGCTAGTAGATCACAGGGCTATCGTGTAACGTGGGGCACAAATGGTTGAAATTGATATCGTTGTATGTCACGATTGTGTCTTCCGTACGAAGACCAAACCCCTTCACTGTGCCAACAGGCGCAATACATAAGTAGGAGGAGGTAGAAGCAAAGCTTTCTCATGACAAACGGGGTTTTTGTTGTTGTCGCTTGGAAAGAAAGATTGTTGTTGGGAAACGAAATAGAAGGTACAAGAAAATCAACAGAATAACAAGAGAAAACCATAAAGAGAGAGAGAGAGAGAGAGAGAGAGAGAGAAAGAGAGAGAGACTCTCGAGAGGTTGGAAAAATGCTAAAGCAACAGGGAGGGACCTTGGATGGTTTGGCGACCGGTTAGCTATACACCGCGATAGATTCCGAAACCGAACCGTTGTTTCGGTGTGCTTCGCAGAAGCAACATGCTGCTGCTGCAACGTTTCCCACTTCCTCGCTTTCTTCCATCCCCCCACATCCCTCTCTACCAAATTTACCGACCCACCCGAAGGAAAAACCCACCAGGGAACCAGCACAGCTAAATGTCAAAGGTCGAACTGGGTGGTATCACCGAACCGGGTTGGTCGACACGAATTGTTGTTGCTGCTGCTGCTGGTGAAAATGTGATGGTGAAACAAACAAAAAAGCGCGTAAGTGAACTAGCTTCTTTCAAACCGTTTCACTCGCTCGCGTAAGGGAGAAGAAAAAACTTATAAAAAAGGCAGAGAAAATAACGCGTGTGTGTGTGTATGTGTTTGTGCTCCTTTAAATAAATGGTTATCATCCTCGGTTTCACTTTAGATAAGCGGAAAAATGGGGATCAAATCTAAAACGAACCTACCTAGCTACCCTAGCCGGCTTACGGGAGGAGGTGAAAAAACAATAGACCCACGCATCTAACGACAGGCGTGCGAACATGAGAATTTTGTTTTTATTATAGCATAAACCAAACAAACTCGCCGGGATATAGCGGCTTGGTAAGAAAAGCGGCATACCTTTCCATTATGTAGATCAGTGCCTTACCGGCAAGATGTGCTGGTTGTGTAGCATCGCGTCAGAAAGAACACGGAAGGTGTTGGTATAAACGCTAAAACCACCAGAAACAATGATGTTCACCATGCCGTGCAGCGCGGTTAGTGTATGTAGTGACAGCCAGCAATGGCAACTGGCAAAAGCGATGTGAAGCGCACCATACAACAGTGCGGTAAGTTGATGCAAAAAAGCGTGGGCTACCGATTGCCCGGGAATCGACGGGAATACCCGCGCGATTCTCAACGCCCTGATGGGCATCGCCAACCAGGCGAACGCCATTTATCAAACGTTGTTTTGCAGGGGTGATGTTCAACATTGTAACGTGGCTTCCGATATGGAATAATACGCTGCAGCAACTGGTGGGCGGGTGGGAATGTCGAATGCCTTCCGGTGGAAGTTGCACTGCTATGCTTTTCTGTGAACAACGTGTGTTTTCATAACCGAGCTGTCCAATTGAATGTGTGAGTTGCAAGAATATGACGTGTGGGCGGATTGCACGAACCGTACCTATGCTAAAGACCTTGTGCTTTCTTACCCTGTGCGAATGGTGCCAGAAGCGGTGGAAAAGCAGGAAAATAAGAAACAACCTTCATTAAATGGATTCATAGGCCGTAGAGATTTAGGTTTAATTTTGGCTGTCACCTTATTTTAGGTGATTGATGTTGTCTGCCATCCATACACGTCTGCTTATGAGAAACTGCTTCAACGATGATCGTGAGAAATGGCACAATATGCTAAGGCGTGCCTGATAAGAACACTGCAAATGCATCGCATTGCACAACATTGTAGAGAAATTTGGTGTAAATTTAACTGGACAAAAACTGGAACTGGAGCTTCAAAAACAATTCAGACTGGAATCTGGTGACGGTACAGGAGTCGAAGTCCAAAATCAACTCCAGAACTGTCCAGAATCAACCATAGTTGACTGTGATGCCACTGCTTTTCTATTAGAATTCAGCAGGTTTATCAGCAGTGTTCCACGAGTTTTCGTGTAGTGTTTGTGTGGGAAGAGCTTTCATCCATTTCCCACAAGATTTCTGGCAGCTTTCTTCGTATTGTCCTTCACTTCTCCAAGGAATCTAAGGAATAAATGGATATTTATTATTCCAACAAGCTTTCCACCAGCTTGGCACAAGTTTATGTGCATCGTACTGTACAACTTAATGAAGATTGTATTGAAGTTCTCGGCAATGTTTTTGGAGATATCAGGCAGTTTTTCACAAGTTTACATGAGGCTTTAAGAAGGAATTTCAGTTTAAAAACTTTGTGTTGTTCGTTAGTGAGTTTCAATATTGAATTTCACAATCTTCACAGTTTGAGACAGATCATCTAGATTGGACAGCTTGCCAATACAATTTTTAATGTATGGTTTGTTATTTTCTTCCACAGAAAGCATTTTAAAGTTTTAAAGTTAAATTTTATGCGATTCACCATAAATTCTTATGCATTAATATTTTCTTCAAATTTTCTCTAGTTTTCCTTGGGATTTTTGCCAGTTCACCGAGCAGTACCGCTTTCGCCATCTTACTGGTGTCTTCATATTAGCTTTTTAAAGCACTTTTATTTCACTCTGTTAACGAAAATGCCTGAAAGCGAATGAATTCATTCTACATTCAACACGCCAGCGATCGCGATCAGCAGGAGCATAGTAAAGCATTAAGTATCTTCTCCTCGCTGCCAGTAGCGCCATCTGTTGGTGATTGTTTAGTCTAGTAGCAACACTCGCTTTATACTCAATTCGAACTTCAATCTCAACATTATTCCCGTTCTCCAAAACAAATACACACACACACACAAAAGAAGTTAGAAGGAGCACCAATGTTACGACAGTATGTTGTGACAAGCTGTTGTGTTTGGTTCATGAAGTAAAAAAGAAATAGTAAAATAGAAAAAAAAAACCTTCATCAAAAACATCCATTATATTGTCGGGCGCGGGTGACTAACTGCACATGGCGAATTATCCTTCAGCAGCAACATGCTGCGACCAATATCCAACCTACCCACGCGTGTATCTAACACATGTCGACAGAGCACACACAACCCACATCTGCGTGATGGACCGTGTGAACGCTGTGGCTGAACTGGTTTGACTGGGATCAGCCTCGGATGAAGATCAGGTGCATTCGTACGCGAATTGAAGAAATGTACGTGAAGCGTAACATTACAGCATAATTCAACAAAACCCCCAACAAAACGATATGTGTATGATGGAAAACTAATCTATCACCTACACGTAGCGTGTGCCGGATTACTTATGAAGGTTACTACGAACAAAAAACTTGCTTCTGTACTTACGCTTTTCCACATAACATTCCCAGTAGTAGGACCATATAAACGCCGACCTACATAAAGGTCAACGACGGCTAAAGGTACGAGATATTTGGCCCGAAATCTAACACCCGGCCCAAGTATCTCCCCACGGTGATGTGTGCGGTACGCTAATGGATGGGCGTATAGACTGCGTGTACGGCAACGTGATCCTTTCGGGTTGTGTAACATTATGCGATAACTATCTGGCCGCTGCGTTTGGCGTGCGAAAGCACCGGTCGAAGATTTCCCGGTCCCGATTGTGTCATTTCCCACGTGGTTGAAGGTGCAATGGTGATGGTGAGAGGTTGGAACGTTCGAGTATGGAAGTCAACAGATTAAATCACTTAATAAGGCAACTAAATAACCTCTCGAAAATTACTAATACTTTCAGCAGTTTTATAATCACATTAGAATTATCCGTTCAGTTTATAATAAGGTTCAATTTAAAAAAAAAGAGTTCAATAAAGACAAAACCCAATCGATAACGCAATACTAAACAGTCGCCAATCATTAGCACTATTTATCCAAAGACCTTCGAACTCGGTTTAATGGTGTCCCAACCAAAGCGTTAATTAAACGCTTGATGTGTACTCGTAAAAGTAGCGAATTTCACCCACGGGTAGAAACAATTATGTTCGTCCAATTTACCCGCAGGACTTCTACCCGGGGCCATAATTCGGAAATGGCTTGCATTTGATGACACTCCTTCTAACTGCCCACTTAAATTGCAATCGTCCGTTTCGTGTTCGTTTGGTTTGGGTGGACGGTGCTTTTTTACTAAGTAGCACGAAGTAGAAATATAATAATAAACCGCACAACCCACCACTACTGTGGTGACCCAATTTTTGCGCACCCTAATAAAAGCCAATAACCCGCCCATCATCATATCCGTGCGTGTGTACGGTGTGGGTTAAAAATGAGAATTAATGCTACTTGCTACTATTAATGCCGATCGCTTCCCGATTGCATATGCCATTACTCGCGCTAGTTGCGATAGAAATCACTTTTGCAGTTTATGCTTTTGCTGGTGCACTTAAGCCGCTTGGTGTGGGCGTACCGACCACGTTCAACGACCTAAGTTCCAGCGGAAGGAATTTGCTGCTCTATGCTGCTGGCGTGCGGTGCATTAGATGGAGTACCACGGTGTGAAATATTTATTAACAAGTCGCGTATAAAGGGTAAATTGATTTTTTCTTCTCCCCACACGGTGGGTTTGGGCTTTTGGGTTTGAGAATCTATTTTTAAATGGCATCATTTTGGCACTGAATTGTGGCGACCATTGCCGGAGACAGCATACAAACAATCGAATCGAATGAAGCATCCAGCATTTGCACAAGTCTGTCCCCCCCCAGCAAAACAAAACAAAAAGCTCGATCCCACGGTGCGCTCGGGTAGCATAAGATATGAACTCAGCTTGAGCATCGCTCGATTCCGATTCCGTTGCAATCCGGGAAACCACTTTCAAACCGCTTCTTGAGTGTCTGTGCCGTTTGTATGTATGTGCGTGTGCATATGTGTGTTGGTATGTTCCATTCTAAAATGGGTGGGCACTTGGGCGACCTCTCGTCCCATGGCAAAAGTTCCGCTTCTTACCCCTCCCCGAAGGAAGCAAACGATGACAAAACGGAGCAAAAATCACAGCATGAGCTCATGTTCCACGCTTATCCTTTACGTTCGTCCGCGTGCTTCTTTGTCCTTCCTTCCTTTAATTTCACCCCTTTTTATTCATCCAACTCCCATGCCGGATCATTGCATAGCAATGATGGCAAATGCTGGTGACAAAACTTTTGCGTCAGTCAACTGCACGACTTCAGACTTCGAGGAGCCAACAACGGTGGTTCTCGTTCCAGCCTTTTTTTTTTTATTTGTTTGTTTGTGTGCGTTGCTTTCCCTTGCTTCCAACTATCCGGAGATGAATTTTATACACTCTGGCTCGCATTTGTTGCTGTGTGCGATGCGCGTCTTGCAGCATAATCCACGTCATGCATGTAGAACCATACACACAGCTCCGGGCGGTACACACAAACACACACACACGTCCAACGTACGAGGGCCCTTCCTTTCCGAGGCTTGAAAAGGGATATAACGAATTCATTCAACTTCCGTCGCCAAAATGAAATTGATTTCGGAGTGGTTAGTGCGGGTTCTATTTTTGTCACGCGGCCGCTTGCATGCTTTTCTTTTTGCGATCCGTTCGATCGGGGTACGAATTGATTTGTTCGGTTTGATGCTAGCTAGCGCGAGTTATTTAGAACCGTGTTTACTAAACTTCCAATAAATTACCACATCTTTTCGGTGTTAAAAAGGTGTTAAAATATGAGCAGGTTTATTATTTAAAAAAAATGTATAGAAAATATTTCGTTAAAAAAGAAACTATTCAAGCGATACTTACAACACTAACATACACGATCCGAACATCTGAGTTGGGTACGTAAATGAATCTAATCGTAGTTATTGCAAACAAAAGAACTAATTCTTACGGAAGCTCTGCAGTATCGGATATATGTTTTTTAAGCTATCGATGATTTCCTGCTGATTTTTGGCACCCGTAAACACGATCTTACCGTTAACGAATATTAGCAGCACAACACGCGGTTTCACCATCCGATAGATGAGCCCCGGAAACAGTTCCGGCTCGTAGGAGCTAAACTGGCCGTGCATTTGGTTAAGGTTTTCCAGCCGAATCGGAAACCGCAAATCGGCCGTCGCCACCAAATTCTGCACCTTAAAGTCGAGAAACTTTACGTCGAAACCAAGCTTCTGGATAATGCGAACGAATTTTCGTAGCCCTAGATGTGCCTGCTGTTCGTTCTTCGCCCCGGTACAGATGACTTTCCCCGAGCGAAAGATCAGTGCGGTGCAGCGTGGGTCACGTATCCGCATGACGACACCGTGGAAGCGGGACGGGTTGTACTCCGAGTTGCGCGTACGGAAGTTGATTGTTTTAAGGTTTAGCTCACAGCCCACGCTTACCGTCGCAACGCAGTTTCTGTACGGGATGATCGTATACGATTTAACTCACTTATTTATGTGTACCCTGCTCAATCAAACTGCAATACAATCAATGAAATTACAGTATTCCCCCCGATATTAAACTGCCGGGAAATTGAGGGATGTAAATGAGCCTCTCTTCAAAATAACAACAATTCCACAAACCCGTGTAAAACGTTACCTAACAAGCACCGAATTGATCGCCTCTTGGGGTCCTGTAGGAACAGGTGTTTGCATCAGTATTCCTGCCTGTGGTGGTTGCTGCAAATCAAAGGAAATCGATTAGCAATCACATGATAATCAATCACAACCAATCGATCGATTGGGAGTAACCAGCTTACTTTTACTAGCTGCGTCAATGAGCTGCTCGTCTGTCGGGGAGCAGAGTTGAGCAGCATTTTCAGCGGTGATTCAGGTGCCGATTTATCCATCTTTGACTAATAGAATGCTTCGAAAAAAAGAAACATTCGCTACTCTCACGCTAAGCCAACCGAAACCAATGAACAAGTGAAACCCGGCACCGAACAAGTGACTACGTTGGTTGTTTATTTATTTATGTGTACGAAAGAACTTCAAAAAGAAACGTCAAGTAAGATGGAGGATCAGTTACACGTATGGAATGGCAATCGATACGATTCGGGTCTTTTTGCAGTTTTTCGCAACAGTGCGAACTAGTTACACTGCTTTTAGTATTGAAAATAATTTAAAAAAATTAACATAAAGACATAGTTTTACAACAAAAAATAAAATAAATATTAATATTAATTATTATTTTTTTAACAACGCACTGAACTGTCAAGGCGGATTCACCGTGTAAGCAGGGCTTAGCGTTGAACTGTCAAACGTAGAAAAGCAACCAAAAAGTAGTGACGAACTTACTGCCACGACGATTTGTTCTCGGTGAAAACACAAATTTTCCTACAATTACCATTGGGAAAGGTTACGGCCAGCCCTTTACGCCGTGCCCGGTAGTGCGGACATTTTTGTTTTAATATTTTATGCCCTACTTTCGCCGCACATTCCTCTCTCGGGCCCGTTTATCACGTGTTAAGGTGTTGCGGTTTAACGAGAGACGGTGTACGATGGCCCGGTTTTAGGTACTTCACGGCGTGCGGATTTGTGTGTGCTATACCAGTCTCCATTGCCTTCGGGGCAAATCGTTCAAAACGTCGAGGTTGTGATAAAGCATTTATTCCCCTAAACCCGCCGTGTGCACCGGTTGGAAGGGGTTAGCTTTAAGGAAGGCTCACCGGAAGAAAACACACGGCCACAACACACCACTGAACACACGTTGCAAAGATGAGCTACGAAACGAAGCGAGTTACGGCCAACGGTAGCGGCTCACTGGACGAACTGGTGCAGTATGCAACAATCCACATTCCGCTCCCGGTCGTGCTGAGCGGTGCAGTGATGCCGTTCATGGTGGTGTATGCACTCTGGCTGTATTTGTGGGTGTTTGTTTACGGCATCGATGAGTACCAGGACGCCGGGTTACTGTTTCTTGCCGGTATTGCCTTCACGCAAATCTTCGTGTGCCTGTGCTGCTTCTGGAGCGTTCACGTACAAACGTTCCTTAACTGCCGCCGAACGAAAGCGCCCTGTGTCGGAGCGGTTGTGAAGGTTGTGCCGACCGAGAATAATGGTTCGTCGGAGCTGGTGCGCATCCGCCAGACGAAGGCTGAGGACGGTGCAAAGGAGGACGGCGAGTTTACGTACTGGTTTCTGTTTCAAAAAACCAAATACATCTGGGATCCGAACAAGGCCCAGTTCCGCAGCGTAGAGTTTCCGATACATCGAACGTACGAGGAGTATTTCGAATCGAAGGGACACCTGGACGATGCGGACGTAACGCTCGCGCAGGCCACGTACGGTGACAACGAGATGGAGATGGTGGTGCCGGAGTTTCTCGAGCTGTTCAAGGAACGTGCAACGGCCCCGTTTTTCGTTTTTCAGATCTTTTCCGTACTGCTGTGGTGCTTGGACGAGTACATGTACTATTCGCTGTTCACGCTCTGCATGCTCGTCATCTTCGAGTGTGTGCTGGTACAGCAACAGCTGCGAAGCCTGTCGGAGATCCGCAAGATGGGCAACAAACCTTACCAGATCAACGTGTTCCGCAACAGGCGTTGGCGACCGATCAGCTCCGCCAAGCTAGTGCCAGGCGATCTCGTATCGGTAACACGCTCACAGGACGAAAACATCGTACCGTGCGATCTGCTGCTCATACGCGGTTCGTGCATCGTGGACGAGAGCATGCTGACCGGCGAGTCTGTCCCACAGATGAAGGAATCGCTAGAAAACAACACGGACGAGCACGACAAGGTATTGGATATTGAGGCGGATGGTAAGCTGCATGTGCTGTTCCGTGGCACGAAAGTCGTACAGCATTCGGCACCGAGCAAAGGGGCAATGCGTTCACCGGACAACGGTTGCATCGGGTACGTGTTGCGAACCGGCTTCAACACCTCCCAGGGCAAACTGCTCCGTACGATTCTGTTCGGTGTGAAGCGCGTTACCGAGAACAATTTGGAAACGTTCGCCTTCATACTGTTTCTGCTCGTGTTCGCGGTTGCGGCCGCTACGTACGTGTGGATCAAGGGCACGGAAGACCCGGACAGAAACCGGTACAAGCTTTTCCTCGAGTGTACACTGATTCTCACATCGATCATACCACCGGATCTACCGATCGAACTGTCACTGGCGGTCAATACATCCCTGCTCCAGCTGTCCAAGGTTTTTGTGTTCTGTACGGAACCGTTCCGTATGCCGTTTGCCGGAAAGGTGCAGATTTGTTGCTTCGATAAGACGGGCACGCTGACTAGCGACAATCTGGTGGTGGAAGGTATTGCCGGCCTCAAGCAGGATACATCGATCGTACCGATCGATGAAATTCCCGAGGAAACAGCGCACGTGCTCGGTTCGTGCCATTCGTTGGTTCAGCTCGATGAAGGGCTAGTGGGTGATCCGCTGGAGAAAGCCACCCTGACGGCAATCGATTGGAACCTTACCAAGGGTGATTCGTGTGTTCCGAAGCGTAAAAAATTCAAAGCCCTGCGTATCTACCATCGTTTTCATTTCTCATCATCACTGAAGCGCATGTCGGTACTGGCCGGATACGTGATACCGTTCACGAACGAAAACTGTTACATCGGCACGGTTAAGGGTGCACCGGAGGTGATCGTAAAGATGCTGAAAACTGTCCCCGAGCACTACGAACGAACGTATCTGGAATATTCGCGACGGGGCGCACGTGTGCTTGCGCTCGGATATAAGAACTTCGGAACGCTTGACAACAACACGGTGCGCGAGCTGAAGCGGGACGATGTGGAGCGTGATCTAGAGTTTGCCGGGTTTATCATCATCTCTTGTCCGCTGAAACCCGACTCAAAGTACGCGATCAAGGAGATCATACAGGCATCGCACAAGGTGATGATGATCACCGGCGATAATCCGTTGACGGCGTGTCACGTCGCTAAGGAGCTTCGCTTCAGTCGGCGAACGATCGTCATTTTAACGCCGCCCGAGGATCTGAACGGGAGCACCGGCAAGGGTGGGGCAAGCGACTGGCACTGGGAGTCAATCAACCGTGAGGTGCAACTGCCCGTAGATTCCCGCACAGTGAAGGAACTGTATCGGGAGTATGATTTCTGTATTACCGGCGAAGGTATGCAGTATCTCGACCGGGAACGGCACGCGTATCTTCTTCAGCTGATACCGTACGCAACCGTCTTTGCCCGGTTTGCTCCGAAGCAGAAAGAGTACGTGATAACAACGCTGAAGAAGCTCGGCTACTACACGCTCATGTGTGGCGATGGTACGAACGATGTGGGTGCGCTTAAGCATGCTCACGTCGGTGTGTCCTTGCTGAGCCACATGCCATCACGCTCGGAGCGTAAACAGCAGCAACGTGAACAGCAGGATGAGAAGGAGGACAAGAAAAAGGCGCTGAAGGCGGCTGGCACGAATGCGGGTGCGATCGAAGACGGGAACAATCGCCGGCAGCTAACACCCCGTGAGCGAGCGATTATGCGTGCGCGCGAAAATCAAAGTGCGGCACAGGAACGGCTGCAGAAGGCACTGAAAGAGATGGACGAGGAACAGGTGCAGATAGTGAAGCTGGGAGATGCAAGCATTGCGGCTCCATTCACAAGCCGGTTGACCTCGATCAATTGCGGTAAGCGCGAGGGTTCAGTTAATGCGATTTTGCTTGTTTCATGTACATTCTCTCTTTTGCAGTGTGTCACATTATTAAGCAGGGCCGTTGCACGTTGGTGACGACGTTACAGATGTTTAAAATTCTTGCCCTGAATGCACTTATCTCCGCTTACTGCCAGTCGGTGCTGTACATCGACGGTGTGAAGCACAGCGATGCACAACTTACCCTGCACGGCTTACTGACCGCCGCCTGCTTTCTGTTCATAACGCGTTCGAAACCGTTAAAGGTGCTATCGAAACAGGCCCCACTACCGAACATCTTCAACCTGTACTCCGTAACGACAATTTTGGCACAGTTTGCGATTCATTTCTCTGCGCTGATCTACATGGTGCATGAAGCAAATGCACGATCGCCACCACGGTACGGTTTGATTCGAATGGATTTATTAGTCCTTTTTTCACTAAACTAATCGTTTTCATTTCATCATTCGACAGGGAAGGAAAAGTGAAGCTAAACGTAGACTTGGCCCCGGATGAAAAGCAAGAATTCGAACCAAACATCGTTAACAGCACTGTGTACATAATCGGTATTGCGATGCAGATCGCTACGGTCGCCGTCAACTATAAGGGTCATCCGTTTATGGAGAGCTTGCGGGAGAATCGATTGCTTTCATACGCGATCTTCAGCTCGAGCGCGATCGTGCTGTGCTTGGCGTTAGGCATCGTACCCGATCTGCTCGAGATGTTCGAAGTGATTGACTTTGATGCGGATGTAAGTGATTTTCGTAGCACCACTAACTGCTGATTTGTTGTTTTGCATTCCTAATCTTTTATCTCTGCTTTTCTGCTTGCAGTTTCGACGCATTCTCGTTGGTGTGCTGATAGCGGATATGGTACTAGCGTACCTAATCGATCGCGTTTGCTCGTTTCTGTTCGGTGAAACGCGAGGAAAGACGGACATTATTACTTAATGCAGCATACGTTTGCCAGCAGGTTAAGACAGAAGACGTTTCAGTATAAGCATGTGAGAAAACAAAAACTAAGTACTCGACCGTACTGAAAAGCTCTGTCGATCATACGTTTAGCGGGTTTAGTTTAGCGGACAAGTGATGGAAGTTGTGGTCGATATGCATTATTATAAATTTTCGTTAGGAAAAGACATCATCGATCATCCGTTGAGGGGCCACCAGGTGGACTGATCTTTCGTTCGTTGTTTCATATGGGAGAATAGTCAACGATACATAAATACATAAGAGGGGTTTAGTGTTGCGCGCGAATTCGAATCAATCCACCATATAGGCGCAGCAGCAGGCAAATTAGACTAATTTAACGTGCCGCATAAGCTCCCGGGTAGTTAAACCGAGTCACCTAAGCTCGAGTAAGTTTTAAAATTGTTCCACCGTTTTATGTTTTTCCATCACCAAAGGCAACATTAGTTCAATGTCGTTCTACCATTGCACTGGAACAAAGTATTTGACCAAGCAACAACAAAAAAAAAACAAGCATTTAAACGAGCCAGCGAGTGAGCATTTGTAATGGAATACAGCAATTATTCGCGTAAATGAAAAGAGCAAACGATGCGGAACGTTTCGTGCAAAAAAGACTTATGCAAACCATTGTGTACGGTGGTATACGTAGTTTGCAAATACGTCGTGAGCTAGTGCAGAAAGTAATAGTACTAATGGAAATGATAAGCTGAACAAAAAAAAAATGGGACAAAATCCGGTTCCTCCTAATGAAAACAGGCAATACAAACGACTGATGCTGATGTAATGAATGAGATTATCCGAAAGCGAATATGGCGCAGTTTGGAGGATTGACTATTCAGGTACGTGATCGTCGTTACGCCAAACTGAGCTTGTTTTTACCTTAAAATCAGTTTCGCATGTTTTGAAGTAACTTTGAAAAAATATCTTTAGCGTATCTGAATACCTTTCACATCATGTATTTACTTTACTAGCACTGGGAAATTCTTACATCGAATCTAATTTGGTAATAATTCATAAACAAGATAGATATTCCTCTGCCATCCAGCTTACTGTTCCATTGTGTCCGTCTCATCGATTTCTCCCGCCTCCAAATCGGACGATAGTTCATCCGTTCCTTCCACCTTAATCTGATACTCCTGCAGTAAGCTAACGTAGCCAACGGCAATCCCACCAGTGCCAGTATCAACCGCCACTGCAGGTGGGTCCACCTTTTCCACCTTAATGTCTTTCACAGCTATGGGAGGATCTACAGCGCAAGGTTTAATATTCTCGATCGTATTGTCCACCACGTCAGCTGCAAAATGTTCCTCACTGTCGGAAATATCGTCCAGTCCCAAATCTTCATCATCCGACACGGAGCTATACTCGCAGTCGTCCATCGCTTCCAACTTCACCACAACCGGTTCTGCTTCCACCGTCAACAATGGTTCCGATTGTTGGACAACTGGCTTCTCTAATGTCGTAGTTTCAGCATCATCCACCACATTCTCATCCAATGGTATTTCAGTATCAGAACTGACATCGCTAGCGTTATCGATATTATTATTGACGGTTTCTTGGTTACTTTTAGGTCGACTTTTACGGCTGCTATTACTGCCACTGTTACTGCTGCTGCTACTACTGCTGTTACTGCTGCTATTACTGCTACTACTATTAGATCGTGAACGACGATTTATCTGGTACTGCTTCGGAAGCCGAGCGGATTCGGGCAGAAACACGGAAGCATTCTTTTGCTCACGCTTCCGTTTCGCTGCCATTCCTTCCGGCTGCTGATCGACGATACTTTGCATCATTTCATCCTCCTCCAGTTCATCTTCTCCGGGCACGTCCTGCTCACCATTCGGGCCAGAAGTTCCAGCACCCGCACCACTTCGACCACCTGCCGCCCCACCGGCAGATCGTGGGACTTTCTGTCGTTTGAGACTTTGCGCGATCACGCGCCGCTGATGGTCGAGCTGGGGGAAAAGATCTTTCGAATTTTCCAGCGCTTGTTTGGCCGCGTTCATTTCCGCCTGCTGGATGCTGTGCCCGTCCGCACATGCCAATCGCTTCCCGCGGAAGTACACCGCGACGGAGTAAACGCGCGTATTGGTCGGCCCCGTACATTCGATCACCTTGTACACGGGAATGTCCGGCTCACCGCCATCCATTGTGCGTAGTGTGAGGCAGCACTGCTGCAGCTTTGACTTTGGATCGTTCCAGTCCTGATTCATGATAAAGTCCTGCAGCCGCGGGAACAAACACACGTGACAGAACATCTCGCAGTACTCGAGCCCCTTGTCGACGTACAGTGCGCCCAGGAAGGCTTCGAGCAGATCGGCCCGATCCTTCGTCTTGAGATCCGCCTTGGGGTTCGAGTAGACGGCGTACTGCGTCATGCCCAGATCGTCACAAACGACCGCCTGCGTACGGTTGTTCACGAGCGAACTACGCAACAGCGACAGGTGACCTTCGTGGTGCTCGGGAAAGTGGCGATACAGATACTCGGAGCAGATCAGCTGCAGCACCGTATCGCCCAGAAACTCAAGCCGTTGATTAGAACCGAGCGTAAGGTTGGTGAACCCGATCGAACGGTCCGTGAACGCTCTCGCCAACAGCCGGATGTGGTTGAACTGGACACCGATAGAATCCTCGAAGCGTGTCAGCGTTTTCAGCATCTCGAACGACCCAATATGATGCCGATCGCCGAGCGGTTCCTGTTCCTGCAGCGGATGTGACGGATAGTTTACCCATATACCGCGCAATGTGTCATCCTCCTGGAAGAGAGCGTACGCAAACACACGGTCCGCCACCTCGATGCCACCGTCCAGTAGAAGCGCTCCCATCAGCGCCTCGAAACAGTTGGCCAGTGCGTGACGCAGCTCCAGCTCGTGACACAAATCTGACCCGTGTGCGTACAGCATAAACTCTTCCAGGTGTAGCTTCTTCGCCAGTACGGCCAGATGCTGGTTCTGAACGATAGCGGCCCGGTACGTCGCCAATCCACCTTCCTCCAGGTCCGGAAACATGTGAAAGAGATGGATTGAGGTTATGAACTCTACCACCGCATCGCCCAGAAACTCGAGCCGCTCGTTGTGCGTAATGTTGCTGTCCGTTTCGTGCTCCTTGCCGAACCGGGACATGATGCTGATGAGCGTGTTGATGCCACGCTTGCGTGTGTTCATGTAGTGTATCTTCCGGTCGCCGTACTCCGGCTGCCGGATGCCACAGTTCGTGAGGCTGTTCCGTGCGTGATCGGGATTCGTGCCAAAGTTCTCCTTGTACGATGGGTGTGTGAGGGCCAGCTGTAGCGTGTAACGGTTCGTGAACGTGTACCCAATGTACTGCTCGAGCACGTTCAGCGACCGATGGAATCGAAGGTGACCCGTCAGCACGGGTATCAGCATGGCATGCTGCACCATATCGCACATAATGCCCGTCCGGTGGAACGCCTTCGCACTGACGGCGATTGTGATGTTACGCTTCATCCGTCCCTGCATCCGCATCTCCAGCAACCGATTTTCCTTCGTCTCCAGTTTGCGCTTGTCCTCGAACGACGGTTTCGACATGTTGGCAATCAGATGGCGGAACTTGATGTACTCACGCCACGCCTTCTGGTACTCGGGATTGCCGGCGTAGCTCAGCTGCGGGGGTCTAATGCCAAAATGCACAATCACCGGATGGACTAACCCGTGCTCATCGATTGCAGTCGCTTCCGGGACGTCGCCCACGTTCCGATCCAACTGATCGACCCGCACCGAACACGGCTTCATACCCGGATTCGTCACGACCATACCCTTCACGTAGTCGACGTAATCCTGCCATTCGTTCTGGCTCATATCCATCATCTCCTTCAGCATGTCCGGTGGTACGAGCGGACCGGAATTGTCCAACAGATAGCGCAACACTTCACTCATCGCGAGCACTTCCTTCCCGTTGTCCGGCAGATCGCGCACAAAGCGTGGCAGAAAGTGATAGCAAGGGCAGCAACTGTCCTCACCGGAACCGGACGGCTGTACGGTAAAGTCGACCAGTTCGAGTAGCTCGCGGAAGAGGTACCGATCGAACAGGTTCAGCTCGCGAATGGTAAAATTTTCCGGCATCTGCTCCTCGATGTACAGAATCGTGTACTCGATGTTGAAGCGAATAACCTTACAGGTCGGTAGCTCACCGATCGGTTCGTGCGACAGCAGTGAGAATCCTTCGAACAAGAACTCATGCTGATCGTGCTTGATGATCGTGGGCGTTTTTGTGAGGAAATTGGTCGGCGGAGAGATTGTGATACTGAAAACGAAATAGGAGAAAAACGTCTTTGTGATAACCTTCCCCGGTATTGAACTGACCGGCGTCACGGACTTACCGATAATGATGCAATTTATCTGCATTGTTCGAGTTGGGCACACACTTGGGGAAACCTTCCTCGCCCGGATACTTCCCGTGTCGTATGCCGGTGCGCCTGGAGCGTGCCGAACACCGGCACAACGGTCCATCGTTCATCTCGCCCGGATCATTGTACCACAGATCCACATGCAGCCGGAGCGGATGTTTAATCTTTGCCGTCAGTTCCTCCATACTGCACTCGTCCTCAAACTCCATCTCTTCGTCGGAAGATTCCGACGAGGACGAACATTTGTCGTGCTTGTGGCGACACATTTTCATCTTGCGCTTACGAGGTGGCGGATTGTACGGTGTTTGCGTCGCCCGAATCCGTTCGGCGCGATGAATTAGCTCCTCCTCGAACAGGGTGCACAGTGCGTCGAGTCGGGGCGTCGATTCGACCACCTTTTCCGAAACACGTCGATAGTACAGCTCGGCGGGTGATGAACGTACCCACAGGGTGCGATCCTCATCGTTAGCCATCTCGGCCAGTTTGCGTGCGATATCTTCGGAAGTTTCACAATAATTGCGGCACCATTTGGAAAGGATTTCGGCACGCTCCGTGTCCTGGTTTGGGATGCGAGTGTCATATTTACCAAATGAAAGTTCCATTCGCGTTGATAAGTACCAATACTTACCACTTTGAAGCGTGAGTGACGTGCACTGTTCCGTTCGGAGGTGGAAGATTTGTCTGAATCGCGCCTGCACGAAGCGGACCGATCTGTACGTGGCCGACCCAACCGGTCGGAACTGGTGGGGACTGAATGTGATCTTCCGCCTGAACCATATCGGGATGCGGAAGAACGTGAATATGGCATATTTTTCTGACCCGACGGTGAATATGCACGTGGTACCGCCGCATGCTTATATGACCCACCGGAATGGGATGGCATCGTATTGGGCGATGATTCGTTGCGCCTTCCTTGGGACGGGAATTGTGTTCCGCCAGGGTTGCGCGGTGTATGGCGCTTGTACGTATGGTGCGGTGCGGACGAGTGATACTGGCTGTTGCTGGTATGGCCCTTGTCAGGACGATCATGAGGATAGTAGGGTGTCGCGGGTGGTGGTCTCGTCAACGCGGGTGGTATGTTCGGTGGTGGAAAGTTAAAGTTTGGCATTGTGAATCCTGCATTGTTGTGAACATTTCCCGAGGCACCGGATGGTGCTTGTGACGGCACGTTTGTGCCCCGGGGCACAAAATGATTCGCACGAGGCGGTGGTGGATAACTCGGTGGCCTATGATTATTCATGGCTTGCTACGGCAATCAGAAGCAACGTGCTCCGTTCTAAATCACTGCTTGGATGAATTCACACTACGAAGCTGTTTGTTTTAATCGCGCGCAAGTTGGTATTTTTCAGCGCAATTTGTTTTACAAAACACTGCACAATGTAACACCACCGGTGCTGCAAAGCAACTGCGAACAACATAAACAAACCCCGGTGAAAAATGGCACACAAATAAAACGCCCTTTTTAGCTTCGTGTGCTCTTCGTGTTTTCGAAACTGTCGGATGCGCTTTTTGTACTCGAGCGATTTGAATTTAGTTTGTTGTTAAAGAAAGTGGTTGATAATTTAAATTTTTAAACATTTTTTAACTAAATTACCTAATATGAAGATGATCAATACGATCTCAAACGTATCAATTGGGGTTGACGATTTTGTTGTAAGGCGCGTTCTTTGGACCCATTCTAAACATCCTTGCATTTCATTCAGGCATTCCTTCGGTGACACCTTTATTGGTTGATGACCGTTAGCAATATGTAGGGAAGACCCCGGACGAATCAGATCTGTAAATCTGTTTAACCAACGCTCATAGAAAAATAGTGGAATTATTTGGTAAAAAAAAAGAAAGCCAGTGATTAGGTATATTAATGCCTGACAGAAACAATAGTAATTTATTTGGTTCTCAAGCATCTCATGCTTTTGTCTAACAACTTAACAAAGCTATCTTTATTCGAGATTCGAGACATGAACACAACGCATCACACATCTTTATAGCCGGCTACGCATGATACTCAGCCATCGCACACTTCCAGGCGTACACGTGCGGATAGGACAGCGGCTCAACGTCGACCATTTTCAGCACATTCCATACGTCAAAGTCGTGCTGGGTTGGCAACGAGCCGGAAATGAACACACTGTAACCCTCGCTGCTATCCTCTTCCACACCGTTCTGGTGGTCCGCTAATACGTCCGTTGCTACAGCGCAGTTTACATTCGTCAGCCGGGCGCCATCCATCATCTCGTGGCTGTTTCCATTGTGATCCTTACGGACCACCTTGGGGCTGGATGGTGGCGTAAAGAACAAATCTTCCTGCTCGTTCTCGGAATCGCTGCAGCTGTAGTATCGTTCATCCTCATCGAACGATCCCGCTTCCGGTGTCAGTTCTCTACCAGTAGCGGCACTACGATAGGTGTGGAAGTCAACCACCACATTCGGTGGAACGGATTCCGACACGGACGGTGTGCGAAAGGCACGCTTTTCACGCCGTTTGTTCATTCTCTCCAATATGCCTTTCCCTGCGGTGTGCGTTGTAAGATCGGTGCGGCAGTTACATGGCACAATATGTACATTATCCTCCCAGATCGTTTTCGAGTTCCAGCCCGTTTGATCGGTAAAATCAAGGGGAGCAACCATCGTTGGGTTGTCGGAGAAATGCGACAGACGCTTAGCGACACATTTTGCTGTTTCGTTCAACGAATCGCTGCGCAGCAATGAGTTCCACATGTTCGACGGCTTCCCATCATCGGTGCGGTTGTTCCGTGGCACATTCGCTACGATCAAATACGCAAACAGAGAATGGACTTTGGAAAAATCGATCATCCGAAATGCTGCATCGGTCCGATAGTTCTCGAGCAGCTTCTCCAGCTGACGAATCTGGGCCTGGAACGTTTCGCCAACGGAATCGTCGGTGGCACCCTTTGACGTCGGTTTCAGCACACTGTTGACCAAGCGTGTGCCGAACACGTGCAACGAATTCAGAAGGCAGCGATATGGATTGGACACGGGGGTGCGCTGCAACTCATCGGCCATAATGTTGAGGCTCATCTTTTCGGTCGACTCACAAATCATGTTCATCACGTCGTTAAACGAATGGTCCTTTTGGCACGTCGGATGGCCGTTACTTTCGACGATGCTTTCCGTTTCTTGCACATCACCACCACCACCACCAAATTGATGCTTTCCGTCCACTTCCTTTTTCTTCTGCGCTAGGTATTGTTCCAGCAGCGTTAATCCCGCCTCATCCGCTATGTTACAAAATGTGCCCAGAAAGCTCCAGTGCTCTTTCCAACCGACCTGCTCCTTCTCGGCCAACATGCGCCCGACCGTTTCGAGCCCCTTTGTCGGGTCCGTGATGCGTATGGAACGTTCCTTGAACGAGGGCGACTCCGTCACATTCGCTTTCTCGTACGTCGTTTGTGTTTCCTCGCACACGTAGCTAAAGTTGGCCGCGTCCGCTTCATTACCACAGTACGAATCTTCTGTGTCGATGCTATCGTTCGCTAGGTGATTGCGATACGTCAGAAACAGTCGTTTTGGCGTGTACGGTACAGCCATTCGCAAGTGATTGCCGTTGTCGTCGGGGATGAATTTTTCGCCCAGTTCTAGGCTTTCGTCCAAGCTGGAATCGATGAGCGTGTTGTTGTTGCGTTGCTCCTGTTCGCCGCCTTCCTCTTCGTTTCGACCACCATCGAATGAACGGTTCGCAAACAGTCGCCGCGGGACTGCTTTGATCGGTGTCGAACTTTTCCTCATGTCCGACAGCTTACTATCGCTCTGTATCTTAGCCGCTCCCAGAATCTTCAATCTAGGAGGCGTTTTCCATCGCTTACAAAAACGAACCGCTTTTTCCTGATCCATCGGGCCGGCGTACGCCTTAATCTCCCGACGAGCGTTCAGTTTGTCCCGCGATTCATCCAACCTGGGCAGTTCGGTCGGTGAGAACGGTTCGCCCACCACTGGCGGTAAGCTGTTGTCCTCCGTGCGAATCACCGGAACGAAAAAGTTTTCCTTCAGCAGCGCATGTATCGCTTCCCGTATCTCGACCGTACTGTTGGCCGGCTTCGCCCGGCTGCAGATAATTTCTCGCGGATACATACCGTCCTTGTTTTGCTTTACCTGACACTGGGGGAAGGCAATCAGCTCCTTTACGACATCCACCCAACCGAGCTTGGCCGCAAAATGGAGCGGTGTTTCGTTCCGGCACTTGTCCGGTGTGTTCAGATACAGATCGAGCAGTATGGCAGTAACTTCATCGGTCGAGGATGTGCGTTGTCCGTGCAGCAGTTCAACGTAGGATGGATTTTCTATCGTTTGCAGTATCAGTCGGCAAATATCGCTCCGTCCTTCAATCGCTGTGATGTGCAGGGCGTTGTACCGTGGGCCCTCCTTAAGGATGGTCGGTGTGTCACCTGAGCTGATAAGATAGCGCGGATTTTGCAAAACCATTGTGCGCACTTCCTCGATGTTGTTGGCTTCGATGAGCTTCCGGAACGCTACCAGCTTTTGGCTCGATGGTGCGACGAACGGCGACTTTGGAACCTTACGCTCAGCGGAAGGTATCGGACTACCGGGCGCTGTCGTAAAAAAAAAACCGGAAACGGAACGTGTAAAAGTTTAACTAAAACAGGACGTGAACGAACGTGATTTACCTGCAGCAGCTGCCCCTCCACCACCACCGCCACTGCCGACGGGTGCCGCTGCTTCAGACGGCCCGTGCAGGTAAAAGTAGACTGCTTCTTCGCTCGAGGAAAATGCCTTCATTCGTGCATCTTTGTGCAGCTTCAATGCACCCAGTGCTTCGATTTTATTGTTGTAGAAGCTTTTGATGGCTGCAACAAGAACGGGAATCTGTGAACACATTTTGAACCAAACGGTCAACGCGCAAACCTTACCGAAGTTGGACGTATTGTTTGGTATGAAAATGGCGTAGTACTCCATGGCTGCACCGACCGTAGCGTCATCCAGCAGTTTGTACCGTTTGTGCGGGAATAACTTAACTCAACGCTTACGACGAACCTTTCCCGGGTATTGCAGCACGTTATTGCAATGGAACACTTTCTTTCCTGGAATATTTGTGCCGGTTTTACACAAAGAAAATTAAACGAATCGTACACACAGCTCGGCTGGCGACAGGACAGAACAGACACAAATACACTACATGCAAGAATTACGCAGTGCACGACAATACGCGGAATCGGAGATAGGCGGAATTTTTAAAATTTGACAGTACGTTGAGTTTACAACGTTCGTTTCAAATCTCCGATTTTAAATTATCAAGCGGTTCCATAATCGCCGCCTGTTTGGATAAAGTCTCACATTTATGAAAATATCGTGCGATTAAATGTTTTTAAGTTTTCAAATTGAACGTGTGAGATACATTGCTGAACGTTCTGAGAAACGTGCAATTTAAATAATCAACCCCTGAGAACGAAGTATAAACCGTTTGACAATCATCCCTTCAGAATGCATAATTTGGAAACAGACTGTATTCCGAATTGCAAAACAAAGTCCAGAAATTGCGCACGTTATCGACCGTGAATTTGTGTTAAATTTATTGAAAAGAAATCAACGAACACTATCGATAGCAATGTCTCTGCCATACAACCTGCGAGCGCTTAGCAAGCGGATCCTGCTGAACAAATGGTACGTTCATTACCCAGACGGGTAATTCCCGTGCCTTACAGAGTGCAGTGATAATGGTTGTTTTTCTCTTTTTTGCGCAGCTACAGCAACGCTTCACACTGGCGATGGTTTGCAAGCGATACGTCCGGTGGCCGAGCGAGTGACCCCGACGGGACCACGATTAATACACCCTCGAAAGACATCGTCACGCCACTCCCGCCCCTGTCGCAGCCCATTCCCAACCTGCCACCGGTACAGTACGCCCGGCCGGGAGATCAAAGTAATGTTACGCAGGTTACAAGGCTCAGCAACGGGTTGCGGGTAGCGTCAGAGAATCGGTTCGGCCAGTTCTGCACAGTCGGTGTGGTGATTGATTCCGGGCCGCGGTATGAATTGGCTTACCCGAGCGGAATTTCTCACTTCCTGGAGAAGCTTGCCTTTCAGTCGACCTCCGAGTACGGCGAGCGTGATGTAATCTTCCGGGAGCTTGAACGACATGGTGGAATTTGTGACTGTCAGAGCACTAGGGACACGTTTGTGTATGCGGCCAGTGCGGACAGCCGCGGGCTGGAATCGGTGACGCGCATCCTTTCGGAGGTTGTACTCCGTCCGCAGCTGTCCATGGACGAGGTGGAGCTAGCGCGGCAAGCGGTACAGTTCGATCTGGAAACGCTCGGCATGCGTCCGGAACAGGAACCGATCGTGATGGACATGGTGCACGCTGCTGCCTATCGCGAAAATACGCTGGGTTTTCCCAAGCTGTGCCCTTCGGAAAATGTTCCCAAAATCGACCGTGACACGCTGCTGTCTTATCTGAGCCTGCATCACACACCGGAACGAATGGTGCTGGCCGGTGTCGGTGTTCCGCACGATGAGCTAGTCCGTCTGGCCGAACGGTACTTTGTACAGGGTTCGGCCACATGGGAAAGTGAGAAAAGCTCTTCACCCCATCCGAAAGGTGTGGATACATCCGTGGCGCAGTATACCGGAGGATCGAAGCTGGAAGAATGTGCCATCCCGGTGTACGCGGCTGTAGGTCTTCCCGAGCTAGCGCACGTCGTGATTGGATTGAAAGGTTGCTCCCACCAGGACAAAGATTTCATTGCCGCCTGCGTCCTGAATATGATGATGGGCGGTGGCGGATCGTTCTCTGCCGGTGGTCCTGGCAAGGGCATGTACACGCGCCTCTACACGAATGTGCTCAATCGGTACCACTGGATGTACAGTGCGACCGCGTACAACCACGCGTACGGCGATACGGGGTTGTTCTGCATTCATGCCACCGCACCACCGACACACGTGCGCAGTCTGGTGGAGGTCATCACTCGGGAACTGTTCACAATGCAGGCGCGACCAGGTGATCAGGAACTGCGGCGTGCCAAGACCCAACTACAGTCGATGCTATTAATGAACCTCGAGGCAAGACCGGTTGTGTTCGAGGACATTGGTCGACAGGTGCTGGCAACAGGTGAACGTCGCCGACCGGAACATTTCATTCAAGAAATCGGTAAGCTTTTACACACGCAAACAAATTTCTTTCCAGCTGGTGATGTTTTATTGTTGCCATTTGTTTACAGAGAAAATCACCGCTGAAGATGTGCAGAACGTTGCTCGGAAAATGCTCGTATCGGCTCCGGCACTAGCCGCCCGCGGTGAAATTAAGGGCATTCCGGATGTGAAGGATATTCACGCAGCACTAGCAAACGAAGGACGGTTTCCGGGCAATCGGCGGTTGACCCTGTTTCGATAAAGGCGCCGGCATGTTGGCAGAGTGAAATGATAATTAACAGCGACAGCGACATATTATGCCTAGGTGAAATCTTAGTTGTACCGNTTTGTTCACTTGTGAACAACTGCTCCAAAGGCAAGAGCGGAAGGGATTTTTGCATCGAATAGTGACTGGTGATGAAAAGTGGGTACATTACGATAATCCAAAACGTCGTGCAACGTATGGATACCCCGGACATGCCACATCATCGACAGCCAAGCCGAATATTCATGGCGCGAAGATCATGCTGTGTATTTGGTGGGACCAGCTGGGTGTGGTGTATTATGAGCTGCTACAACCAAACGAAAAGATCACTGGGGAGGTCTATAGACGACAATTGATGCGTTTAAGCCGTGCTTTGAAAGAAAAAAGACCACAATACGCCGATAGACACGACAAAGTCATATTGCTACATGACAATGCCAGGCCACATATAGCGGTACCGGTTAAAAATTATTTAAAAACACTCAAATGGGATGTCCTACCCCACCCGCCGTATAGCCCAGACATTGCCCCTTCTGATTACTAATTGTTCCGGTCGATGGAACACAGCCTGGCTGACCAGCAGTTCCATAATCACCAAGAAGTGCAAAAATGGATGGAGGATTGGTTAGCGGCCAAACCGCCATCTTTTTTCCGCGACGGGATCAGAAAGTTGCCTGAAAGGTGGAAGAAGGTTGTGGAAAGTGACGGACAGTATTTTGAAAATTGAATAAATTACCATTTCGCCAAAACAGAGCCCAAAACTTTGGTTAAAAACCGCACGAACACATTAATACTCCTAATATGTTTTGTCTTATTATTTGTTTTAATTATTTCTAATGCTGGTTTGTTAATTATTAGATTTGGTAATAAGACTAATTAATATCCATATAATGCCTACATCATTGTTTTTCTTTTATTTTGCAACATATTTATTTATTTATTTAATGTGTAGTATGGAAACTTTTGCTGTATTATTACACAACATTTATTTTATTGAGGTTAAATATACAAGTTGTCGGGAAAAAATGAATTAAAATTAAGCTCAATAACCAGCTGTCATTTGTTTGCATTGCAGCGTTTGCTATAATAACCCTATTATTTTTAAGTCCCTTCACTAACCTGCACCAAGCGCTGAAGATCACCTCGATTTAAACGATAGCCAACACCGGCCACCATGGCCTAACCAGTAAGAAAATAACATCTTACGAACGTACCTTATCGCCAATACGGCACCATCGTCACGTCGACCGTTTAATGTTTATGTTTTAATGTTTTACTTTTTACGAGCGTTAATAAACCGTTTGCCGCGTGCCTTTTTCTCACCCCCCCATGAATGGATCACCGGCACACGGGGCTGGGCCCCGAGACATCCGAACACAAGGGGTGGGCCCTTCACCGGGCCCCGGACAAAGGGCGGTCCATCTTCGCAGGTTGTTATTACGACAATTTCGGGAAATGCGCCATCATAGATCATCCGCGCCGGCGGTCCTACACCGGTACCAAGTGATGGAACAATGCTGTGCCATCGCATAGTCGGTGTGCGCGGATGGAGGAATAAAAGAACCCAACGACCCAATGACCCATTGAACCTCAAAAACTTTCCCTTTTTTTTCTCGCCCACCCGGAGGACACCCAGATGAATTGCCCGCGTGCGCGTTCGCCCAATTAGTTAGTCCAGTGCGTTACTAAACGCACCGTCATTGAGCTGAGAATGTCAGCCCTGCTTGGGACGCCCTGCTGATGCTACCGAAGGGCGACATTCAAACACCTTCTAGGGGGGGGGGGGGGGGTTCTTCGGTGGCCACACCACCATTGTGTGTGAGGGAGAGCCACAAAAAATAATAACCCACCCGGTGTCAGATCGTCAGATCAACGCGCGACGAACAAAACAAGCTGCATAGCTGACCGTATCGCTTGTCGCCGTCACGTCACGTCGTACCTGATCGTTAGGTTTTAAAGCGCTTTTTTTTGGGGAAACGAATCGCCAAATGACAAGCCACCGGGACGGAGACATCGATGGCGCATATGAATATGTAAATCGGATCGTTTAAAGGATTATTAAAAGCGAATGTGTTTGCTCGCGAGCGAATTTCACCATTTCGGCTGATTAAATGTTTAATGCTTCCCTTCGGCCGGTCGGCAAAAGGCGTTTCCATCACACGTCGTGTCGCTCGCCGGTCGGTGTTAGAATTGCTATTAATATGTGCGCCGATTATCATCGGTGAGCCGCTACAAAAGCACAGCAATGCGATACACTTAGAATCAATATCGGCCCGGATGCGATAAAGCGGCGGCTTACATCGAAGGACGAGCTTAAGGATTACTTATCGCGCCGTTACCGATTTCCATAACCATGCGCGTTGGTTGGTGTGTTATCACCAGCGATGGGTGGTTTGGGTGAGGATGCTTTTTTTCTTCTTTTGCTTCATCTCGCCCTCGTTGCCATTCAAAGGCAACTTGTGTAGCTGAACCAACTGTGTCCAACACTCACCAGGAACAGTCAAACTTTTGACCAAGATGGCCACCTTTGGTAGCAAACATAACAACAACTAACGTTTTGAGGGAGCGAAGCGTCATACGGAGGAAAAAAAGACAACGTTCGAACCCTGGCCAGCCATTTGACTGACCGCCCCAATGATGGACGTAATCGTAATCCAATCGGATAGGAAAATTAAACAGCCAAACATCTGCAACAATTCCGACGAATCGTTCGGTTCGCTAATGCTTCCTTTCGTTACCGGCGCCAGGGCCAGGCCTGCCGTGTGTCGGCTGATCGGCTTTGCCAAAAGCCTTTCGCTTGCGTAATGGTTGAGCGAATTTTCCAGGATTGCAACGATCGTGGCCACCCACATAACCACGGTGGCGTTTTTCGGTGGCGCTCGAAGTGTCGAATCTTTTTTTTTCTTTTTTGTTAGCCAGAGTCACCCACCATCCCAACAGTTGTCGGCTACGGAGGTGATAATGGCGATGGGACGTCGAACGTAATGGTGATAATGGGGCAGCATAATAACGTTGATCGATTGGTGCTTTGTTTTGATGTCCCAACGGATCGTGATCGATTTTGGCGTTAGTGTCTGATGGTACGATCCGTTGGGCTGGTTGCTTCGATCTCCATAACGCGGAACCTAAGGATAAAGACAAAGCCCCTTCAGATGATGATGTAGTGAAGATGAAAACAAGCTACGATCGCTAACTGACCGTTCGTAATGAAGAACATTTCACAACACTCTAATAGAAGGTAACATTATCTGACCTGGCCGATAACAAAATGTAACCCCATTTTATATAAAAGTCCAATACCTTGGAAGTACCTAGAGTAAAGTTGTAATAGTATCGTGCTTTTGCTCAAACCAAGGACCGCTGAAACTATTTGCGTCTGTTACTGAGATAAGAAATAGCGTGTCTTCCGAGATATTTCAACACTAAAAAGACCAACCAGTCGTTTTGGCGGGTATTGCAGGGTTAAACAAAAGTTAAATATTATAATTAATTATGTCTTTATACTTTCGAATAATAGTCGAAACAAGATATGTTTGAAGAAAAATATCCGGTGTAATAAGTCAGTAATAGTCATCTAAGTTTATACAACTTTAAATTTGGACGTTTCTAGGAACAGTGTAACTTGGTAAACATTTGTTATCTAAATCATCGATGCGACTCATTCGTAAAATGATCATCAACAAAATTATGTGTAAAAAAGTTCCAGGTATGGTATCTCTAGCAGTATCTTGAAATATTCTGAAAGTGAGAACTGAGAAATGGATTTAAATTATTTGTAGCGAAGAATTCCTAATACTCACCATCAACCATAGCAAGTCATTTTAAGCAATCCAATCGAATTAAAGAATACTGGTTCAAAGAAGATGAAATAGATCACTTTACGTGAAAAATAGCATCCAATTCCAACGAATGAGCAAAGCTTACCTTCTTCATCACTTCCAAAATCACGCTCGATCGATCAACCCGTATCGAACGTTATCGACCGAATTGGCTCAACATTAACCAGAGCATCCCTTTGGTGATTGCAATATCTCAAACCGTCTTTCACACATGTCCGCACTGTTAAAGGGTTCAAGCTGAAATCATTTAAATTTACAATTAATTTCCAACTCCCTTAACCAACTAACTGGAACTAAAGGCAGGCCGGCAGCGTTTCGCGTTTGTCGAACTGATCAAAAAATAAATTATGAGATAACTGCCAGACAAAGCGACGATAATGATCGACCCGCCGATTAATCTAATTTCTTTTTTATGTAAATATTTAACTTCATTCTCTTTCAAATGTGATCTCGCGAACCATCGCCCGTTGCGGTTCGGGAGGAAATGTTAACAAGAAAATCGACACACACACAAACACAGGCACTACCAACAAAAGCATATAACATTGCTTTCCTTGAGCTGATGGCGTTGCAGCTGCCAGTGTGTAGAAACAAGCGCTTGGCACTAGCAACCTTGGCACAATTTTGAAGGAAACTTTATTAAAATGGTCCATATGTAACTGGTGGTATAGGAGAAATAAATTAAAAAATCCTACAAAAACGAACCATTTAAATCAAATAATCTTTGATAGGGAGTAGACAATTGCGGATCGAATGGTTTAGATTTATTTGTCCCTCCTCCACTGTTTTGCATGCGCTTTTCGTCATTGATTCTAGTTTCTAAACATTGTTCCATTTTTAGGTCAAATTTCAAAGCACCACATTCCATAAAACACCCACCGCCATTCTTGTGCCACCGAAAAGCCCTTTAGCGCCAGCGCCTTATTCGTACGTCAGTCCGGTGTCAAACACCTTTTGCCGTATAGATTTGCCGAATGAAAAATGATCACAAGACGCACACAGAGCGGGTCAAAAAAGTTCCAAAATCTACCATTCGACACACCAACCAGTGCTCTTTTTTTCTGTGACTGCCCTGGAATGCACTTCGTACAGTTGGGGTTTGTGTGTTTTTTTTTTTCTTTTTCTCTCCGTCTTCTATCGTGTAACACATTCCAAAAAGGGTTCGTTCGCTCGTTCGAGGATGAGACCGAGCGTTCGGATCGGTCATAATTAATAGGCACCAAAGCGAATGGCAGCCTGAAGGTCATGTTTAGTAATATTGCCGAAGGTTGGAAAACCACATCAACCGATATGTTGGCGGAATGTGTACTCCCTCTACTGCGCAGGACCTGCTTTGGGGATTTGTGGAGCTTGCGTAGTTGCGTAGTAAGAAGGAAAAAATGGGACTCCAAAATCAATCACCTTCGAGCGTAAAAGAAACTTGCTGAACCTCTGGGAACCGGCTGGTGGCGCCATCTTTCGTCAACTGGCGTCGGCGAGGTTTAAGATGCCGATGAAGATGATGCTCCGTACCTTTGACAGTTCAGCTAAGCCGTAGCGCGACATACCGAAATTAACCACACCAGGTTATCGTCCCAAACCCTCATTTCCCTCTCGGCGTACCACTACTAATGCAAACAAATCGCGCTCGCAACGCACGCGTCTGTTGGGCGATTGGGCCGCGAACATTAATTATGCTCTCGGTTCGGGGGCAAGCGACCAATCGGTCCTATGCTCCATCTGCGGGATTTTGATCCCCTCTTTCCTGTCCCTCCTCCTTCCCACTAACCGCATGCCGTTCCGTGGTGTGGGACAAAAGCGGGTGGATTTAATGTTGCGATCGAGCGCTTGCGTAAACACGTGTGTTCCTTTGGGGTAGCCTGCGATTGAAATGGTGCGTGATCGAACGATGATCATCTTCTTTCATCTCACCCTTCCCCCTCCCTCCTGCCTCCTGCTTTCCATACTTTTTTTTTCTTTATTTATGATGTGCGACAGCAGTGCAACGGCAGTAACCTGTTCCCGCCGACTTAGCTGACTTAGCCACTTGTTACCACACACAGGCACGAGAATCAACACGCTTTGGCTTTGCTTAAGGGATGTAACGGAGTTGGGGGGTGGGAGAGGAAGGTTGAAGGTGGGAGGAACATATTTCGTTTAGGATGCATCTTTATCGCACCGTGTTGACAAACGTGGAATGCAGCGCGGCATGGCAGCTGACACAATGCAATGCGCTCCTCCACATTTTTCCCTGCTGTTGGCGTTAGGGTAGTCGGCTGACGGTCGAGTTTTACTACCATTTTACACGCCGTTAATATTGTATTCCGAATTTATTGTTATTGATTGAAATTGGTCCACCCTCGGGGGAGGGCCACGCCAGTGGCCCTGTGATGATAAACGAAATATTTTCCCTTATCTTATGGCTTTTTTTGGCTTTCGTCACGATCATCCCAAACACATGCCATGAAATGGGGACCTTTTTTTTCTTAAACTTTAAACCATATTTATGGTGCCGACTGCGTCCACTTTATGGGTGTGGATTATTGCACCGAAATGGGCTGGATCAGCCGGTTGGATGGTTGCATTTCAAATCAATATTCGATATCAATCAAATAACGCGTAAAATGAAGTTTAATTGAATGAATTTAAATATGTTGCTACTTTTTTCCTTCGCTTTGATTGAATGTTTCGTTGGGTTGGTAGACGCGGACCCATTAACCTACAGTGCACCTGCCTTCTTTTGTACATCTTCTTCCTTACAATCACAAAACCAAAACCACCCTACCGTACGTTAGTTTCCGTTTTGGAAAGCATTGCTGAAACAACCCAACGCCGCAACATCCTGGAAGCACTTTGGCCATGATTTATGATGATTAATGGATCGTCCGCTAATGCTCACACCGTGCCCGAAATCTGCCCATCTGCGTGTGCTGTAATCTCCGGAATAGGTGAAAAACAAACAATTTGCACATTGCTCAAGGTCTGTCTGCAGCATGCAGCCTAAACCTTCGCCAACATTAGCGCAAAAAGGGGAATATCATTAGGCATCTCTCTCTCTCTCTCTCACTCCGGTTGTGGTGGTGGCCGCAGACAGAAGCTGTCACAATCTGACCGTGGCCGGAAGTATTGAATTTCCGCCAGTGGTTGATTAATTTTTGGCAATCAAATGAGGTATGGTTTCATTTTTTTGTTGTTACTTCGATTAATTACTGTCACATTTATACATGTCATTGTTTTATCTGTCATCGAAATATTATCTGTAGTATTTTTATTAGTAGTAGTATTTTTTTAATATTACATTTTTATCATTATTTAAGTTTTGTATTTATTTTTAGTAAAGGTTTCTACTCACATATTCTGAAATGTGTATACTGTTTCGTTCAAACAATTCTTACCCAATATTTAAGACATTTTTCAATCTTCTGTATATATATCTCTCTTCTCTCTCTTTTTGGCTTAACGACCTACTCGGTCATGCCGGCCATCGAATGGCTTACTAGACTATTTAGATACCACGTAGTTGCATAGTCAGTGCTCACTACGGGGGGACGGTCCGAATGGGATTTGAACCCGGTCCGGTCGTGTTGGCACCTAGCGCCGTTTCCAAATACACCACCGAGCCGCCCCTCTGTATATATATATATCATCCCTTAAAACTCTTCTTATCGATTCAAATCTTAAACATTAATGTGATATTACAAAAGATCAAAAACAGTTTATTATAACCTTTTTCTCGAGTAATTGCAATTAAAAGCATGTTTCCTACCCCTATTACCTCAACGGCCAGATTGCTATATCAAATTTCTCGCTGATTGGATTACAGCGCGATCGTTGCATGACCGTGCCATCGGATGGAATGTTTCCGAAGCAGAAAATCAGAAAACCACCCGCGACAACAACAACATGCTGAAATATCTCCCCATCTAGCCAGTCAACACAGCCAGGCGAAATGAGTCTCATACCGAACGGACGCCTTACCAGCGTTCGTGATCGTCCGGTGAAGTTGTGCCGAAGAACTTTATGCACACTGCTATACCCTCACACATACACTTATGAGAGCATCGTGAGATAAACCTGAAACTCCCGAAAAAAAAAAAAACAAAAACCTGATCGTAAACCAGCCTCTAGCCGGGCTGCTTGTATTACGCCTGCCTGCCCACCGAATGATGGAACACAGTGCCACAGAAGACGAACCCGATAGCCGATCAGTTTACTCTCTGTTTTGTTTCTGAGCTTTTGTAGAACGTTCAAGACCGTTAATGTGTGCAAGAAGGAGTTTTGAAATTCAAAATTAACAGTAATATCTGCCGATTGGGCATCCTTAAAGTTTGACCCCCGCCTTGGGCTTGGGGAAGTTATTCCTGTGTGTACCGTTTCGCAGCCCATCCGAAACACACACACACACACACACACACACACACAGCACCGCTTTCGTATGATAATTTGCACTATCCTAATGGCCATGGAATGGCATGCAGATAAAACCTCTGGGCGGCAAAAATGTCCGCTCACCGACGGCATCAAACCACGCGCATCAAACGGCGCGTCGCACGTTTGCTGTCGAGCGCCCGAAGATGACACCGTCACCGGCGTCGGGAGGGTGTTTGACAAGCGTGGCCTAATTTGTTTGACCAATCAACAATTATGCAATCAAATCGTTCACCCGCCTGGACGCAAAAAACCCCTCCACGCACACCCCTCCCCTTAGCCGGTCCTTCAAACTGGGCGAAGAATTCCTTTCCGCTGTACGGGTGCAGGTTGGCGCCGACACTCTGGTGCTGATCGCAACGAAAGAAAGCACCGAACCGCCTAAAACGAATCGTTAACATATTTGCATACATGCATTTAGCGCGTGGTGGTATCCAACCACTTTTTTTCTTGCTCTCTCGCTCTCTCTCTCTCTCTCTCTCTTAACAATTCCGGAACAGGATAAAAACTCCCCTCAACACAACGTTACTCACACGTGTTCATAGCATGATCAATATATAAAAGGGGAAAAAAACTTTAAAAAAACATTCGCAAAGAAAAGTGCATTTTGGATGGTGACATAAAGGTGGAATGCAAAGCTCAAGGATGGTGGATGCAAGGAGAGGGAAAAAGAAAGTTGCCCCATATTAGCGCAATCGCGGCCAAAAGTCATTAAGATTCTATCTGTTCTCCCGAATCGAAAGGAAGTGTCAACACACCTTTCGCTCGTACAATACTATTTCGCGGGGCGAACGAAAGGGATTTCGTTTAAACCCGGACCCACCAACATATTTACCCTTTAAGTGTACTCGAAATAAATTCGCGATATTTAGTGATATTATTTAATTATCCTAAACTTTCATTACCTCAATCCGGGCGTTCTCTTTGGGTAATTACAATCCCACACGGGCAAACAATACGTTTGCCTGTACGATCGTTTTATTATATGGGAGTATAAAAACAGTTTTTCACTCTCCAAAACTGCCAACCAACTTTACGATCGTATCGTTTAAAAACCATTCAATATTAAGCTCCTCATTTTTTTCTTTCTGTTTTTATTCACCAAATTTTATTTACTCTCCTTTTTTTCCGTTTATGACCCATCCACATTTGATAGCCCTTCGAAAGGCGACGCCTTCCCTGTTGGGGGAGCATACAAAGCAACGGAAAGCCACCCAAAACCAACACAAAAAAACTGCATCTCTTCACCAACGCCGTGATGCATTAAATTTGCAACAACAAAAAACCCCTATCAATTCGCGATGGATGTCACGCTAATTGCCCGTAAGTGAGTGTACACTCAACCTGCTTATAAGGCCGGAGTTCTGTTGCTGGTTGGTCTGGTTCCACCGCGGTTTCCGATTGGCGTGAACAGATCCTCAATCAATGCACCATCGTGTGTGATGGTGCTGGGCAGATTAATGAGAGCATCGTCTGCGCATGAATCCGCCACCCAAAAGAGCCTGTGGCGTGTCGCTTAAGGTAGAAACCCCAAATAAGGATATTGCAGGTGTGTTATTTTTTTTTCTTTCTTTCTTTGATTTCATTTATCAGCTTTCTGCTTTCCGAAGTGTTGTGATCGCATTTCTCTTGATGGCGGTGCACATAAGCTGTCGGGCAAGTCGGAAAGACAAATGGACGATAAGGGTCCCAGACGTGCGTTTCCGCTCGGCGCTACAATGTATGAAAAGGATTTAAAACAAATATATCTTTAATCTACCTGCAAAATGCAACCATGAAGCGTCGAAAGCAACCCAAATTACTTTAAAACCCTTGTCAAAACAAGACCCAATTTCCTCATTCTCACTTGGAAAGCGCTGTTTGCAAACAACATGAACTCCCTTACTTACTCACTGGAATTACTAACGATTTGACAGGTGACACAACAACGAACCAAAACCGAAGCATTCGGTGTGGCACAATTGTGACCATACACACAATCACACACAATAAGTTATCCCGTGCGAAACCGTTTGTCACAGCAAAAGAAGGCTTCATAATTAGGCAGCAGGGGTGCAGCACTTTTCGCACCACTTCTGCGCGGCGGCATGCAGAATCGCCCTTAGAGGTGTGAGACGGTTTTTGATCTGCGCACGGTGGTGCAGAAATGAATTATGCCACGAAAGATCAGCAAACTTTACGAACAAAAGCGTAAATTTAGGAATTTAAATTCTATTTGATTTACGTGCCGGATAAGTGGTGCGTTTGTTTGGTGGCTGGCGTTTGTCCACCCACAGTTCCCAAAGTTCACCTGCTAACGTGTTGCCATTTGCTAGTGGTAGCTGCTTCCTTGTGCTCGTGGTATCTAAAATATGACAACGTTATAAATATTTTTTTTCCTCCCTTCTTTGCGCATTGTGTTTGCCGGTAGCTGGCGTTGAGTGCAATTTATTTTTCTTCTCGCTGCAAAATTTATGATGACAAACGTTGACTTTACCGTGCTGGCAAGGTACGAACGATTCATCATAAGGCGAGAATCGCAAAAGTTTTGGCATTTTTTTTTTTTGCTTTCGTAACACACACTTGAGGCGTTCATTGTGTCGCTTTTAATGTTTCTTTTTATTTGCATTAAGCTGTGATAAATTTTTTAAAGAAATTTAAAATAATTTACTACGATTCACTAAAATATTCTTGAAAATTTTGGTGAATTTTTGGAATTTTGGACAATCAAATTGAACTCAAAAGGACTCCCAAACTTCTTACAATATATCGCTAATAGTTGAGGAATAGATCTATTCCATTCAAAATAACCTTGTCCAATATTGTGAAATCTTACCGAAGGAATGTTGAGACTAAGGCATTAATTGAAAAGTGCCTCCAATAAACATCATTTGAAATAGTACACTTGCGAGCTTTATCTCAAATGTTGCCGATTCCATCAGCGAGTGTGTAGCTTTAGCAAAATCAGATACCAATAAGACGTATCTTAATGTACCAAACGGACCTGGCAAGATGGGCGGCGGTTAGGCATTTGGACATACCTAGCGATACTTGTACGCATCATCAATCGCTAAGTGTAATTGATACATACAGCCTATTGCGCAATCTACAACCTTTAAAAAAAAGGATCCTCATTTTGTGGTCAGCGTTGACAGCGTTACTAAACTTTTTCATCAAACATTCATTAAAACGCCCATAATTCTCCAAACAGTTCTCATTAGTTTCAAAGCTTTCGTGGTGGAAAATTTACAGCCGATCTCTGTGCATCTGACCCACCCATCAACGGTCCCGGTGCAATGAAGTGCAGCGGACAGTGCAGTGAACCTTCGCTAGATCGATCGTCTATCACCTTTGCCCCAATGGACTAATCGCCATATCGAATAAATTCAGTAGTTCGACGGGAGTCACCTTTCACGCGAAGATACTACTACCACTCCTCTTCGATCGCAAAGATTGTCCAAATCGGTGTTGCGACAATCGATTCCGTTTCATTCATCTTTCGCGGATGTCTCCTTGTCGGAGTGGATCGGTCCAGGTATTGGTAAGATGCGGTTACAGCGTAACCGGCCGGCCAAGTATTACGGTACGAATTCTTCTCACGAGCTGTGCTGCGTTCGGTGGGTAGGCAGACCGATCGCTACCAGAGCGTAGATTTATCTGCAAGCCACCTCAATGACCGTAAATATTACCGCCTACTGGTGTAGAGGTCTTGCTAGCGGCCCCGGGGCAGTGGCGCTGAATTATTGGGATGATTAACCACCTCGAGGCGCCCTGCAATGGTGGTGGTGGTGGTGGTGTTGGTGGTACCGAAAGTTTGAAATTGAGCTTTAGTTCAACTACTGAGGTGTGAAGAAATTGCAACTATCCTTAATATCACAGCCGCCTCTAATACCAAGATGTAATGCGGATCGTTAAGTTTGGTAGAATATTGCAGTATGAAATGATGAAGTCTATGTACAATAAATAACTTCGAAAGGCTATGAAGGAATTACAATTTTGTATATTAAGGTGCATTAACCAGGTAAAAGGTTAGAGATGTGTTGTACATAACTCGTTGAACAGGCAGCTACAGGCAGCTGTCCAAAGCTAATAACGCACCGAATCCAATCGAATGTACGAAAGGAAGATTTAAGCTAGGAACTCTTACCTTTTATCGAATCGTTCTGAATTTGCATAGTTTTGATGAAAGAAACCCCATTCCCGGCTCCTTTCATAACGGGCTACCTCCTTCATCCTGCTCACCTATCAACCACCGCAAAGTAAAGGATCGTGATTCAGTGATCATCCTTCTTGTGTTATGGTTGAACGATGGGTAAAGTAACCAGCCATCAAGCCTACCTGTTGCAAACGTTCGCCGAAACGGTCCACCGCGATCGAAACGCATCTTCGTGATGTGATGTCGCGGTTTTAATTGATTCTCTGACATTATATCCGTGCGATAAGCGATAAATTTTTATATAATCAGCACTTATAAACGATGACTTTTATTGATGAAATCGCTGTCGCCACACATCGCCGTGTCGCCCGGACGACTGGGAGGAAGGGCGAAACCACCGGGAACGCGGCGCAATGGCTTCTGATCATGAGCTTTTTTTTTCGATGCTTATCATCGATCTTGCGGGACGCACTATGCACGATGATTCGATGCAGGCTGTGCAGGCGTTTCAACAGCACCCGTTGGAAGTGGATTAAGGAAATGAATTTATTTGCAAGCATATCCAAAATCAAACACCTTGAGATAAGCTTCAAATGTTCATGTTTAGTAGAAAACAACTTGAATAATTTGTATAAATAAATATCCTTTATATATTTTTATTATAATTATATCAGACATTCGCGCATATTAGAATCAATTATTTTTGTAACAATTTTCTTTTGGTATAAAAAGATAGAAACCCCCTACACATTCCTTTGAAAAAAACATCGCTAGCTAGCAGTTCAAGCGATGTTTATTCTATGTATTTTGTGTTGAAGAAATTCATATCTTTCAACAACACTAAATTTTTACGATTCAAATAATTCGAAATTTGGTTTCTTTCATTACTCCTGTTTTAGTGTCTTTTTAAATCAAATAATTATAATTTCTGCATATTCTTTAATTATTTTAGAACAACAGAAAATATCATCGAAGCATGACCGAATGCGAGCCCAAAGTGAATCAGTTTGACAGCACAAACATTAAAAAAAGGAAAGAAATAGAATTGGTTTGCCGCCTGTTTGTGTGCGGGTTGTTTCTCAATCTTGAAGCGGTTATTTTGCAGCGAAATAGTGCGAGTTTTGTATTGTAAACGATTAAAATACAGTAACTTGTTGCTCAACAACGTACCGGTTGCGGTCTAGTTAAGTGCACACACGATGGCTGACGGTAAGTGGTTGCAATCGTTTCCGTCCAATGTAAACCGGTATTGTGAGGTTAGGAATCATGAATCAACAAACGCTGTGCTTTAACGGTGCCGCAATTTTGCATTCCCACAGCAACACCTGACGATCTGTGGACACCGTACAAATGCCTTCTAAACAATGTGGAAAATTATCTGCTGCCATCGGCTGATTTTACCGATACGTCCCATGCCGCCAGTTTGGAAGCGCTGCTCCGAAAGCACAAGCAGAACTTTATCTCACTGCTGAAAAATCCACCAAAAAATGCGAAATGTCGCGAAGCGATCAAACAGGGCATTACCGAGGGAATTACACTGCCCGAGTTCGGTCACACAATCTTGTCCAAAGAGCTGGTCGACGAGAGCATCATCATATCGGACATGTTCGACATGAACGAGTATGTGGCGCTAGAATTGTTGTGCACCTCCCAGCAGCAAACCATAAACCATCCGGGTTTGACGCGCGGTCTGGTGGCGGTGTTGCTGTACTACGATGGACGAAAATCACTCGTGGCCAGCTTGAAGCAGCTGCTAAAATCGCGTGCCGGTGTGTCGTGGTGTACCGATGCACCGCCCGAGGTTACGCAAATCGTGACCGGCTACACCGACGGTCTGGTTGCGGACGGTCTGCTCGAGCGCATCATCGATCTGCTGCAGGAACTAGACATTACGAAGGAGCTTGACATCCTTACGACGAACCGTGCGCTTGGTCCGCCTCGACACCATCGGCAGGTGTTGGATTTGTTCGAGGAGATACGGTTCCTGTTGGCCCAGTGCATCTACTATTACGCCGCCCAGTCCGGCTTGCCGCGGAATGCCACGATGAAGTTGGTGCAGTATTTACGCACCTACAAGTGTACCGAATCGAGCGGAGGAATTGACGATGTTACCGTGACACTGCAAATGGCATTGCTGTACGCTTTGGATCTGAGCGTACTGCAGCGAAGGGAAGACGGCGAGGAATTGGTCCGAAAGCTGCCCATGATCAACGACGACCTTTACATCGATTTCCTCATGGACGCACTTTCGAACGGCTGGGAAAATGATGGTCTGCACGCGCTGACACTTTTCGCGTTCGGATTGTCGATTGCCACACTTCGGCTAGCACCGCAAACGCTCGTGCAGGATGCAACCAAAATGATCGATCAAGACGAACTGCTCGTCAACGGTGCGTTGCAGGGAAAGGTTTTCGATTTCATGTACTACACGTTCCTAGAAAGCGAACTCATATTCGATACGGAGTTCTTCTACCGCCGTCTGCATACACTGTTTGCCGATTTCATCGAACTGATGCACTCGAAGGTGACGGAATTGCGAGGCCGTGCGGATGAGACGGCACGAACGGTTCAGGTTTACCAGCAACAAGGCATCGAACCACCGACCAATCTCTGTCGGAACTTTGAAATGTTGCTCCTGTCGGTGGGAAAGCTCTACGCCAACGATCGTCAGCGTCTAAACCTTAGCATGGAGTACTGGGGACCGACAGAGTTTGCACACAACTTCCCGGGACACCGCATCTCGTCGCGCTCCGTGTGTTTGTTCAAGTTCATCCGACTAGCAGGTGAACTGCTGCCACCAACGCTGTTCATTCCGTACCTCAAAATGTTGGCCGGACTTAGCTGCAACCTGCAAGCTGCCCGTAGTGCGTTCAATCTGCTCAAACAGGGCAGTGCCTATTCCGGCAGCAGCACCGTCTCGTGGGACCACTTTTTTAACTCGCTCAACGAATACTACTTCAATCTCCGGCAGGAGCAGAATCCACAGTCCGAAACGGTGTACCGGAATCGAATGATTTGCCGTAGCATTAGCCCGCAGGAACTGCTCGGACTGCAGGCCGTACTGCAGGTAGTGCAAGCAGTCGCCCGACACGACGAACTGTCCCGCATTGCACTGTGCGAAAGCGACAAATGGGCACCGTTGAACGTGCTGGTCGGGCTAATTAGCTGCTCCGTGCCGATTCAGTTGAAGGCGGAAATCGTCCGTACACTGGCTACGCTGGCCGGCAGTTTGGAGAATGCGATCAAGCTTTGGCATAACCTGGAAGACTCGCAAATCATCAACACGGTACCGTCGACGAGCAATTTTAAAACGCGTGGCGTAATATCGGAGCTGGAGGAGGTCGAAAGCCGCAACGAAACGTTCCCACTCACGCAAGCCATGCTTGATTTGCTCTCGGCACTTATGAGCACGGCCATCCCGGATGATCTGGGCGAAGGTTCGCGAGCACCCGGCATCCATCCGTATCTGTCGTACGTGGTGAATACCGTGCTGTTGCGACTGTTTAGCCGCAACTACAAGGATGGTGCGGAAAAGTGGCAACTAGCGCAGAAGTGTCTTCAGATCGTGCACATGTTCGTGAACAGCTTTCACTTCAATCCAGCGAATGCTAACCTGATGAAGGAGCTGAAGGAAGGACGTACACCACCGGCGTACCGTATCATGCTGCAACTGAACACGAAATCGGACCTGCTGCGTTTCATACTGCACATCGTCGATGAGTCGATTGTGTGCTTCGATTCCTACGCACCTTTTCCCGGCAAGAGTGCCCTGGAGGTGGCTTCTCTGCTTTGTCTGCAAATCATAGAAAAGGCTCTAAACCTGCAGGAGGAATTCTTCCATATGCACCTCAGCACGCCCAGTCCGGTGAATCTGAACGGCATCAACAAGCTACTGCTGGGTGTTAATCCACGCAGCGGTACGGCCAATCACATGCTGAACATTATGAAGCACATTACCTACAGCACGTGGCTGCCGGAGAATAGCCTCGTAGCGTTACGCATCCTTTCGATCATTATGACACTGCCGGACGTAAATCAGCTCATTCTCGGACTGGTCACGCAGACGGACGAGCTTAAGAACGAAATAAGGCAAGGGTTCGTCGAGTGTCTCGAGGCGGATTTAAACGTTACGGAAGAAGCCGAACCATTGCCACTGATGGAGCAGATGAATGAGGCAGCCTTGATACTGGGCGGTGGAGCGCTGGAGGAGGAAATAGCAACCAAATCTTCCACCACGGAAACTTTCATAACCACAAGCATTAAGACTGCTGTCATTCAACTAATTCAGGAGTGCCTGCAGCAGCCGATTGTGCCGAATCTAGCCCACTACCTGCTCGGGTTCGACCTTGGAAAGGATCTCCACTTGACCAGCCTGCAGCAACCTGGAATAATGAACTTTCCAAGCCACTGTTCGAAATCGCTCATCACACTGCTCGATAGACATTTGGAGGTAAGTTGCTGTGTGAAAAGTAGAAAGTAAAGAACAAATTAATAAATCTTCTTCGTTATTTTTTTACGGCAGCATATCAAAAGCGGGAATGTACTTTCAACCAGCTACAACAAGGTGATGGAGCACGCGTATCGATTGTTGTACCAAATTTGCCGCAACTATCACACCTCGGAGGTGTTTCTACGCTTTTTGCGCTCGTGCAACGATTTTCTCTGCCGGCACACCTCATCCTTGCCGTTTCCGGACGCGAAAAATCCGTTTCTGCTGAATCAAATGACATTTTTGCTGAAGTCGATCGTGATCGAGCTGAAGCTAACGAGCGAACGCAATCAGGCAACGCAGTTCGAAACGATCTGTAAGATATTGCTGAAAATTATAAACGCTCCAACGGTCGAACCGGTAACGGCGGGGCTGGGCGATTACTATACCAACACGAACATGAGCTTCTCGGTCAATGCTACGACCGACCTGTCGACGACCGCGATCGCCACCACGAAGGAGTCGAGTGAAACGGCCAAACGATTGCTGTGCATCCTGCTCGATTGTGTCGACTTCACGATCAAACAGCTCGAGGAACCGACGTGGAACTATTTCAATGCAGCGGTACTGCATGAGCTGCTGCAAAGCTGCGAAATGCCCGCTTCCCAAACCACCCGGATGCGGTTGATCGATACGCGCAAGCTGCATGACATTCTGCGGGATGAGCTCGATTCGGTACAAACGATCGCTACCGGGCAGCGGGCCCACGTCGTGCAGGAGGTGAAAACGATCCTCAAGTATGCGCTCGAGCTGAACACGCAGCGCAGCCTCTGCTCGTCCACGATCAAGTTCCTCGAGGCGTGGGGTCAGGTGGCGGAGGTGCTGGTGTGCGTTACACCCACCATGATAATGTCGCTCGACACCAAGCAGATCATCATCACGGAGATACTGCAGATAATGCTCAGCAAGGCGGTACCGAAACAGATCATCCCCGAGCTGGCCAATATTGCTTCCTCGACCATCTCGCTGCTGATGGTGAATTTGCGAAGCTGCTTTCTGCTCAAATCGGAACAGATGTCGCTGCACATGATGTCGGAAAGGCATCAGAATGGTAGCATGAACGGTACAAGTCTCGTTACTGCGGCCGGCGTAAGAAATGGATTGAACGGTGAACTGAACACCAGTGGGCAGCACCGGCAGGAGAGTACGTACGTGTATCTGGAGCGTGCCAATGCGCTTAGCTTGAAGTTTATACTGAAAAACATTCTCGACTGGTTGCTGATCAGCAGCGATGGATCGCCCCAGTTGAAGATGAATCTATACGTAGCGCTGCTGAACTACATGTACATCATAAAGGGCAATCGGGATAGTTTGGAGCGCAGCCAGAAGCTCGAGAGTGATAAGGAAGAAGTTGGATCCTTCCTCAACAAAACCATCAGCAATGCCGGGCGGAAACCGTTCGGCACGGAGACGGAAGACTACAAGCACTTGACGATGATAATGGACATTTTCAACTCGTTCGGCGATAATTTGATCGATGTCATTTGTCAGGATTGTACGACCGGGCACGATATCTGCAAAATGTTAGCCATGTCCTGTCTCGACCTGCTGCTCAGCATGGATGCGTCGATCGACATCGTGGAGTTTATCGCGCGGCACGGTTATCTGTCGCACATCATTAACAGTCTGCTGAAGCGGGACGGCGATCTGTGCCGCATTCTGCAGACCAACCCGAACACGTTCCGCGCACTGTATGTGTACGAGTCGAAGATGGCACTGTTGACGCGTTTTGCCCGCAGCCAGATCGGTGCGCGCATGCTGCTGGAGGAACACATCCTGGGAGTGCTGGGCAGTATGAAGGTGTACGATCTGCATCCCGACGTACAGATCCTGAACGGTGGCAATATCCAGCAGCAGTCGTACGCTTCCGCGATGGCAGTAGCTGCTGCCGCTGCATCCGCATCGTTGTCGTCCTCCTTCATCCCACCGGTTGAGGCGCGCTTCCAACAGATTCTGTTTCCCGCCCTAAACCTTTGCGATGCTATCCTGTCGACGCTGGGACACGAGAACAATTCTGCCCTCAGCCAGATCATTCACTTTTTCCTTTCCCACAGTGATATGATTGAAACGGTGCTGCGTGCCGGTTCGCCGAGCATGAACTTGGGACTGCTGAAGGAGCTGGCCGGTATAACGAACCTGATCGCACGATCAGCAAATCAGGAAATTTACGAACTCACTGACCCGAACGCGAATCAAGCATTCGGCATGCAGCTGTACCGGATGCAAAAGTTCATGCTAGCACTGCTGCCCCGATTTATCGTTTCGGAGCAAAACTTGAAGGAGCTACATCAGAGCAGTATGATCGTGCAGCCGTACGGTAGCGGTGGTATGGGTATTAGCAGCAGCGTTAATTTTGGCAGCGCGCTCAACAACAACACCGCGGGCGGAAATGATCAAAAGCAACGATCGCAGTACGTGAAATACTTCCTCGAAGTGGCGGCGAATCTGGCTCTGTACACGCGCAACTGCATCTCAAACCACGTGGCTGATCATCGAACGATCAATGTACTGTTTTCGCCACACTACAATCCCGATGGAACGACGGCAGCGGGAGCAGGTTCCACGCCAACCAAAGCGACCGCACCACCCGCATCGCTGGCTTTGCTGCGCCAGGAAACGTTCCGTTCGGCGACGGAAACATCTTCGTCGGATGTGCCACACAGTCTGTACGTCGTGATCACGCAGCTTCGCTGCACGGTGGACTTTTACCACAAAGAGCGAAGCGTGCTGGAAAGCTTACAGCAACAGCGCAACTCACTGCCAAGTATCGACTTAGATAAAAATAGTAAGTACACAGGAGGGAGCGTAACGTTGGATTTTAATTATTAAAAACATTTATTTATTCTACTTTCTTTGCAGTTCAATTACAATATAATTTGCTAACCGAGCGTGTAAATGGGAAGCAGGAAGAGTTGCAACGCAGCGTGTTCATTATCGAGCACTACCTCTATATCCTGTGGGCACATCTGGACTTTTTCATGTTGCGAGTTTTGCCCGTAAATAATCGCGTCGGCAGCTCCACGTTTACTGGGCACAGTAAGTGGCATAATAAGACCCGAAACATCCAGGTAAAAGTAGGTGCAAACACTAAACCATTCTCTTCGTTCTTGTTTTGTTTCCCCCCCCTTAGACTTCCAAACTGACCAAACGGATTCCAGCTGGCGCGTTTCGAACGAAGACATCATCGCACTGAAAAAGACCCTCATCGGTGTGTTTAACGAAACGTTCTGCAAGCAGCTGATCGAGATGGAACAGAAACAATCCGAAAAGGGCTTTGTGGTGTCGTTTATTAGACGAATTAAACAATCCATACAGTTCGTGCCAGTAAAATGAGCGGGAGAGCGGAGTCGGTGTAGTGTGTAAAATGACGATTTGATAAAGTTTTTTTTTCTCCTACCCGTTGATAAGAATCGCCCCAACTAGCGAAA
This sequence comes from Anopheles rivulorum, assembly GCA_018908115.1. Classification (NCBI taxonomy): domain Eukaryota; kingdom Metazoa; phylum Arthropoda; class Insecta; order Diptera; family Culicidae; genus Anopheles; species Anopheles rivulorum. The sequence continues at coordinate 16,514,277 of STHB01000003.1, read as the reverse complement.
GTGTATGTGCATAAGTAAATAAAATGTTCTAATCGTGAATGAAATGTGCAATGTTTCTTAATTACGGTTGACAAACACATGCATGTTTGAGCATGCATGTTCCTCATTGACCTTTGGGATAATACTTTTGTTTTCGATATTGGTATACTTGTGGAGCTATAGAATTTACGAAAACTTTATTGTTAACATAAAAAAACAATAAATGCGTAACGACCAAATCCTAACTATTGGAAAGGAACATTTAACGGAAAATTTCAAACTCACGTCATCCAAATCGCTCACCCGGATCCCCGAACGAGCCAATATAAACGTTGTCAAATTCCAAACACACGCCCAACTGTCAACGCCAAACGCAGCTCTTTTCTATTGTGAACAGTTTCCCCGTTTCGCGCTGCAATTGGTTCGGTTCGCGTAGAAAAACGCACGGCATATACGCGTGCAAGTGCAAGAACTAGATCACGAATTTGCCCTGCTAGCTAGGCAGCACACGGACCAAAGTGTCTACGCCTAGGGAACACCAAACCCGTCCATTTGATTGGTTCACCGCGGCAAGGCAAGCGCAGGGGACGCAAGCGGGAAGACAACAACAACAAAAATCCCGTGACCGTGAACGGCCGTGATCCATCGTTTCATTGTCTCTAGAACAGGCTTTAATCGCGAAAAATTCGTAGCTGCTCATCCCATCTCGTCGTTACAATCGGGTTCGTACGATTCATAAGCGGATGCGTTTTTAGTGGTGCCAAGCGGTGCTAAGTGATACGCCAGGGTTTTCCAACTCCGTGACGCGAAAGGTGAACAAGTGCTTGGGTTTCAAATCACAGCAACCTGTTTTCCACCCTCCCTCAGTACCCCATCCACTTTCGCTTGAATTACCATCCCCCGGCCACTGGCTAGGGCGCAAGGGTAAGGGGTGTAACGCGAGTGCCTGCTGGGAAACGCGAAACCGTCGATAGTGAAAATGATAGTGAACGCAATGATGCTGCTGGTCGTGTTTTCCGCTGCTACTGCACGCTGCCGTAATACCGCCGTTGTCACACCACCCGTGCACCATCGCGACCGATGAGCGGGGGAAAAGCGCTCGAAGAAAAGCTCGAGGTTGAACGATAGCATCCTCGGTTCGGTCGCGGTTGCATCGACGTCGATTTTTCGTCGTCGACTGTGTGTACTCATCAACCATCGTAGCAATCGCGCTGCAGCTGCCTGTTGTCGGTGTGCCGTATCGTTACGCGCGTGTGGAAAAGCCGAAAAGTGAGGTGAAAAAAAAAGGTCGGTGGTGCTTCATCTGTGTCGAAGGTGTGATGGCAGCAAACGATAATAGCATAAAGCAAAATAAATGGTTCATGTATCCGTGCTGATGAAGGCGGCGGTACTGTGAAGTGCAGTGGAAATCGGCTAAATAGAGAAATCCCATCGCGAGCTGCGGCGAAACAGCCGAAAGCGCAACGAAGCAGCAGAGAAAGAAGAGGGGCAACATAATTTTGGGAGCAAAACCGCAACACCGCACGCCACATAGCGGTCGCATTCGGTTGCGGCACTATGCAGTGCCTAACGGGGCGTCCGGATTTCCACCGAGGGCATCATCACCACCGTCAACAACAACAGGTAGGCGGGGTGGGTGCCAGTTTTCCAACCCGTCGGATCGTTCGGCACGGTTTCGGTATCACAAACGGTCCGAATTAAACGAAAACCTTTTGTGCGTTTATCCTTCCTCAAACATTCACTATCACCAGCGCCGGTAGGCAGGGCCAGCAGCATGTGAGAACATATTTAGACACCAACCGATGCACACACACACACAAACATACGCACACGTAACACAGGAGACAGCATCCCCGGGGCGTAAAAGAAATTTCCACATCATTGCGAATTGTGCAAGCGAGAGATATGCATACTGCGGTGCGGATTCTGTCAACTCTGGCACATCGCAGAACCTGACATCGGTTGCCACACAGCAACCGGTGCCGTGCCCGTGTCGTTCGTAGCGCTCCGTCCAAACCATCGTTCCATGGCACACTTGGACTGAACCCGCCGGGTGGTGTTTAATTAAAGGGTGATGTGAGATTACTCCACCTGCGCCACCGCATAAAACCTAGCCGACCTCATTTAGCATACCGGCCCGGGGTGGTAGACAGAAGGTCCGCCGCAGCATCAACGGGATGGTTTTACTCTTTTTTTGTGTGTGTATGTGTGTGTATCACGGATGGTTTTTTTTTTTATGGGTGAGCTTTTTCTTATCTTCCCGAGCTCGTCGAATCGGTCCCGAGAACGAGAAGAAATCTTATGAGTCAACTTCTTGGTATTAAGCGTTACTAGCTAGAACCGGCTGTTGTACAGAAAAAAAGCCATTTGCCAGTAGTGCCATTACAACAAGTAGGAAATTAATGTCGCGCTTGTGATTCACCAACACCATTCCTGCTTGCTGTCCGCTTGCTTCGATGCCCATTGTTTGCAGCCAAACCGTGGAGACAACATGTGAATGATAAGTTAGAACGGTTACCATAATCAGACATCGCGAACGCGAAAGGCAGGCGTGTGTTTACATAATCCACCATCGATACGATGACGACGGGGTGGAGAATATTCGAACCGTTCGATGATTAGCACGTTTTCGGCTGGTGGATCGCTACTGCAGCAGGGTTTTTGGAAATGCTGCCGACAAAATGCAGACAGAGAGAGCGAGAGAGAGAGAGCGAGCAAAAAAAATGCGTTCTAATTTTTCGTTCGTGCTCGTCGTGGACATTGAAATGCTTACGGGCGGTTACGCTGCTGGGCTGGTTTTGTGTTTTTTTTTTTGTTGTTGTATTTGTTTCGTAAAACATAATTCAATACTAACTAGCCACTGTTTGCCAAACATGAATTCTTCTAATTCGTTATTTACAAATTGATAAACATTGTTTGTTGTTTTACAAGATTTCTTTTAATTGATAAAAGTTCCTCAAGCAAACAGTTAGGGTTAAAGTTTAGTTCTGTGTATAGGTGGCATAGTTCTATCAGCATGGTTTAACACACATGTACGAGACGTGTTGATGAGCCATGTGTTACCGAGTATTCCTTTTTAATATGTATACTTGTTCTTACTAGTTCATGTTAGGGCGGTCTGTTGGTGTATTTGTCAACGGCGCTAGGTTCTAACACTACCGGACCGGGTTCAAATCCCATTCGGACCCGTCCCCCCGTGGTTGAGCACTGACTATGCAACTACGTGGTATCTAAATAGTCTAGTAAGCCATTTGATGACCGGCATGTACGGGTAGATCGTTAAGCCAAAACGAGAGAGAGAGAGAGAGAAGAAACTTGTTCTTACTCTCCTTTGCATTACCGTGGTTGTTGAATACATTAAACTATATTTCCTAAACGAAAATAAACGAAATGTTTGCTTTGTTTAGCGACCTACATTCTACTTACGAGCAATTAGGCTTATTTTTAGACAGACTTAACGTAGCCAGGTTGGTCAGGTCCTTGCTAGGTGACCGTCCTAGATGAGATTCTGCTCACGACCTTCAATAGAACGAATCCTGAAACGGGAAACCATGAAGTCGCCTTAAATCCTCTTCTTAACACTAGAATAACCAAAAATTCGCTTTGTTAAAAAGGATCCTCATAATTTAAAGTTGTTTTTGGAACATTTTAGAGTTATTAGAATTTTGTACCAAAGTTTCTACGGTTCCTTCGTTGACGAATAGATCACCATCGTTAGAAAACTGTTTGC
>STHB01000003.1:16307125-16446357 GCA_018908115.1 Anopheles rivulorum | reverse complement strand
CCGGCCCGAGCAACACGCGGATGTGTGCGTATTCAATTAGGCCACCAGTACGGGCTGGGCATGATCTCAGCCGATGAATTATGGCTCAATTGTTGTTTTGCGGTACGATCTGATTTTCGTATGAATGACTTCATCAGCTCGCCGCCGGTGATGGTAGCGTCGTTGCGATTGTTTATCAATCGCGAACGGATCGTGACACGGTACTCAACCATCACGCCGGTTCGACGTTACACGCCGTGCGAAGGAATGTTTTCGCCTCGTAAGGTTCTCGATCGTACGCGCGCACGTGCTCGCTCACTCTCTCGCTCGTGGCTCATCAATTATTATTTCACGCATCGTTTCGCGATGTCATCGCGGTGTCCTTACCACCATTTGCTCACCGAATCCCGGTCCGGGAACGTACCGATTTAACCTCGGCAAGCGACGAACCCCTTACCGATGGCACCACCGACACCACTTCCTGCTCGCTTGCCCGGTTTGCCACCAGATACGTTTGCCGGCCGTCCTGTTCGCAGATTATAAATTTTAATACACCCCGTGCTTCGCTAGCTGCTGCTTTCTGCCTACTGCCTTCCTGCACCGAGAATGATGCGGCCGGCTTTTGGTCGCAAGGATGACCGCGACGCGGCGCGCGTGTTCTTTTTGCTCGCTCCGCTAAGGCGCACCACGGTGTTAAGTGAGTTATTTTATGGATATGATGCAATTTCATAATTTTACCACGTTCGTACGCGATCGAAGCGTGCTGATCGCACGGGTGGTACGAGCGAACCCGTGCAACCTAATAAAGTAACTCTTGGAACAAAGGAACCAAAGCAAAAAAGAAAACAAAACAAAAAAAAAATACAGCGCCACTTAAACTACACTTTTCACCCTGGCAAACGGTGCACGGATGATTGAGATAGCAAAAATTTGTCACCAGTGAAGTAATATTCATAAAATAACGCACCAAGTAAAAGTTCAACCGAGCCGAGCGAGTTGTTTTCGGCTCTCTCTCTCTCTCTCTTCTTGCTGTCCATGCCCGCACCGGCTGCTGCTGGTATATCATCAGGCAAAAAAAACCCAGCAAAATATAAAAGATGGCGTAGTCGGATTAAGCACATTTTTAATAAATTTCAAACCTACCTGCGAGTGAGCTTATTTGCTGTGGTCGTAAAAATTATTTAATGCCCCGTTTTTAAAGCCATGATGTATACGCCAATACGCATGACCTATTCCGGGATGGGAAAGGTGTTTTAAATGAAAATGAAAAATATAACCTGATACAACTAAATGCATCAACCGTTTGTAGCGAACGGCGTTTGTGGCTTGAGCATGTCGCCCGTGTCAGTGTACGTTGTCAGCCGAATGTAACCATAAATATCGATACGACGGTACACATCCATCGTCCGAGCTGACCGATGTGGCTCAACCTGCAAACGGATTCACTTACAACGGATGCTCTCGTCTATCTAAAAGGGCTTGTTAAAAATGTTTCTGTGCAAAATGCAATAAAACGGCCCAGCACCATAAGCTGGGATAGCACGCAGACAGACAAGATCCAACACGATCGACGATCGAGTGAAGGTTTTCTACGCTTACGGGCTTTTGGATTATAGCTTGCTGCGCTCGCTTAAGGGTCTGCTGTTGCTGCCAACCCTGCCCGAAAGGGATGTTATGCAACGCGTACCCCAATCGATGACCTTCACACTCGCGCAGAAGATTCCTCCCGGGGCACACCAGCGCAACCCCGAACGGGAATAGTTTTCCTATAAATTACTTTATTAGCATTTAATGCGTTTTCGGGCCCGGCGCAACGGATGAGCATCGAAGCATCGACCGGTCGAACGGTTGCCAACCTCCGCTGCTAGGTCGGCTGGTAATTTAATAATAAAGTCAGTACTTTGCGCTGCGTTCGTGCGCCCAGTCGGAATGGACCACGCAGAAGGACATCTTCGCTTGCCGGCCGATAGTGCAATTTTATTAAGCGAAAACATATCGCTTTCCTGCTCAGCTTGCCATTAGTTGGTACGCGTACGCGTACCGTAGCGTGGCGCACGGTAATCGATTGGCCCGTGTGTGTCTGTGGGTGACCTTGCGCGAAGCTGCCAGCAACGCATCCTTGCGGCGATCACCTTCTTGTAAGGGTAGCACAAATAAATTACTCTTCTGCGTCGCGAGTGCGTGGTGGTAATGCTTGTTTCTGTTTTTTTTTTCTGCTGTAGTTGCGCGTTCTTTCTTCACCGAGGAAAAGATTTCTTTCCCCGGCGGCACGGTGAGAAATGTTGTGTTTGGCAAGATGCTTCGCCCCAAGCTGCTGTGTGGGGCCGTGCGTGATTATAATGCAATCTGCGCAAATGAAATAAAACATTGGAATGCATTCCAACGAGCTACGGGGAGGAGTGCCCTGCTGAAGCCGGCCAAGTGTCGAAGGAAATGATCGCGTGTCAAATGAAAAACTACTTTCCCACCAGGCGCACATAAATCATAGTGTGCCCAGTGCGAAAGCGAAAGAGACGCGTCATGTTGGTCGCCACCGTACGTTGCGTTAAGCTACGCTGAAGGACGCATCTTGAGAGGATAATGCTTTATGTTTGTGTCCCATTCCCGCCATACAATGTGTGGTGCGGTCTGGAGTGATTTTTTATTTTTGTTGTTTTGCTCCTTTCGCTACGAACTATCATCGATGCACCGAGAAACAGTGCTGTACCGGTTCGTTCTGAGTGTGTTCACTTTTTCCCCGGGCGCGGTGCATGAAGCAGTTGTGTGTTTCGGGATTGGCGCTTCGCCCACGGTGAGAGTGTAGCGCAAAAACCCATGCGTCAATAAATTAATGCAAATGAGGTAAAATATCGACTTTTAATTGAAGACCGTGAGGGTTTATTATCGTGGGGACCCCCGGGAAATTGCCTACATTAGTGCTGTCGCCATTGTCGCCGCTACGTGTCCCGGTGATGTGCGGCTTGTGCACTTCTTGGGCGAGCGAACCGTTGCGAGCCCGGGCGCACGGGAGTACTACTGACCTACACCAGCCACGACAGGCAACCGCGATTCCCTACGGTGATGTCTGCGCACGTGATTGCTTTTATTTTCAAGGAGTTTGCGTTCTGCTGCCCTTACCTTTGCAGCACTGCTGAGTGTCGTGCGGCAGTGACACACGTTTTGGGGTTCATTTTTCCGGACGAGCAGAATCGGTGGCAGATCTGCTTGTACGCTTGCATACATTAGGAACACGCCAATAGTGATTGGTAGGAATTGGGCACGGGAATATGTTGCAACATTGCTGCCCGTAGCCGGGACGAGCCTTTCCATTTCGCTCGTGCAGGCGATCGTCGTGGCACAAACAATAGGCGCAATCAAGGGAAGAAGAAACACCGTGTGCCAAACCCGTGGCCGGCACAAAACGGAACGTTCCCGGCTTCGGGGCGTTGGGGGTGGATGACGTGAGTTTGAAAAATATACGAGCTAGGCAAAACGCGGGAATACGAAACTAATCAGCACCGGGTTTTCAGCCCGGCCGCCTAATATTGAGTGGGCGATATTGGATTATTATTTTGCGACATTAACAAAAAGAAAGGATTGCCATCGTACCATGGGCATGGTTTGACCTTTTGCGCGAGGGGGAGGCGAGAAAACAAAAAGGTAATTTGGGCAGAAATATCACGAGCTTATTGATTAACAGATTGGCGCGAAACATGGGACGGTTGGTTGTTACAGAAACCCGGGGGACGCCGGGAACGTTTCTCCCCGTAATGTGTGACACAGAAATGGAGGGCAAATATAAATTGAACGATCTAATAGTAAAGAGTAAGGTTACGGTACGTAATAAAGTGATTAGTTTAGTGTTGGGTCGATTGGTTTATTTCTTATTAAAAAGAAACAAGTTCAGATCTTAAGAAACAGTTGAAATAAATTGTTTCGAAAAAACGTTAATTAATATTGGGTGTACAAGAAAGTGTTTTTCGTTTGAAAAAATATTATACTTCGGATGTAAAATAGTGTTTGTTTCCATCTAAAAACTATCTATCAAGAACTGCAATATTTTGGGCACACTATAGGAATCAGACAAAAAAAAAAAAAAACGCCTTGAACCCAAAAACGGATCAATCCACTTTGTGGTTCACTCGCCTAAAAACAGAGTGTTTTCCACTAATAGCCTTTTTGCTTCGTTTGAAGCAAAGAGTAGCTGAATAGTGTCTGGCTTGAGAAGTCCCAGCGTTTTCCTAGAGCACACAACAGGTCTCAACCTTACTTAATGTTGAGGATTCTAGCTGAAAATTTGCTATAATCTCGCTTAAAAATTTTGCAAATTCATTTTAAGCCCTCAAATATTAAAAACCTGTATTTAAACAAATTACAACCAAAAAAGAATTGGAGAATTTAGAAATAAGTTAGGAATATGAATCTAAGTATGTGAATAATTATATATATGAACAATGAAAATAAAGTGTCAACAATGTTTTACGTTTAAAAAGACTCTGGAAACTTACTAGTTGATCCAATATTAAAAAAAAAAATACATTATTTTATATATTAAATTGTTTGTTAATGCCCAATGCTAAATGGGTAACAAGGTTCACTAAGTTTGCTTGCGCAATGGAAAGCTAACGGAAAATGCAAATACCCGATAATATGATTTCAGGTTTCTCAACAAATGACTGATAGGAATGTTATCTTCCCTTCTGCATCTTGGCCATTCCTTATATTTCTCCAATAAATGGAAGTAATTAGTAACTCTCCGTACTCAACTAATCCCACATGCGCTGGCCCCACTCGCGCAGTAAATATGCCGACAAAAAAGGCCTCGTTTTTGCTTTTACATAAGATTAGTCCTAACCCTAATTGCCGGTGGTTTTCCTTGTAGCGAGCTGCGCACGTTAACTTCCATACGGCTCGTGTGCCTGGGATCGATCGGGCCGCTCATTAATGCTGTCGAAATATGAGTGAAAAGTGTAAAAAAGCAAAACCGCACGGTTGCACCGGACGGGCGAGTGGGTGAGTCTGCGGGTGCGGAAAACTCATGCCGTCAGCCCAATCGAGTTGCAATTAAAATCTTCAACGCTAACCATCGTTGTCAGCGTTGGCCGCAGAAGGTACACATACTAAACCGTCGATCGGTATGTCTGCATCATCTGCACGCTTGTTCCCAATTTGTTCGGTGCAGCGTTTGTTTATGTTCGAAAAATCAGGTTGACCTTCACGCCTCGATCGCTGCGGACGAAACAGTTGTGTGCCGGGCAGGTCGTGAAAGGGCTTTTTTGTCCTAATTCGTTACTAATCGAGCAGTTGTGAATAGAAGTTGTGCACAAACAAAAAAGATCAAGCACAAAACTTGTCTTCTGCTCGAAAGGGTTGATAGAAACAACGAGAGCCCAACGCGAAGAAGATGTGCACGGAAAGGTTATTGGTATGCTGTCCTCAAGAAAGCCCTTTGACGTTAAATAAAAAATATTTTAGAAAGAAAAAACCATTCGAAGATGTGTTAGTGTCGGCTGAAGCTCTTCATTGCAATGCGTGCGAGTGGGAACCGAATACGATTCGATAATATAATTGACGCCTGAGCGACAACCAGCTGATGCCAAACATCGACGTACGTATCTTCTCGATCGAGGGTTGAAAACCTTTCTATTGCTTCTGTCCCCGTCCATTTCGAGGGGAGCCGCATTCGATCAGCAACGTACAGATAATAATGGTGGTGGTCACCCAAAATTATTATCTACGCATGTTGCCGAGATGGAAGCGAGATGCGGGGTTGATATTGTTTAACCGTGGCTGCTGCTGCTTGCACTAGGGACCTTGTCAGTTTGTTGGATACGAAGGGCAAAATCAGCAGCATCAGCCAACCAGAGTCAGTGCCGGTCAGTCTCGTTCGTTTGTGATGTTTTGATTGAAGATTACGCTAATTGCAGTGCTAAGCGATCATCGGGGAAGCTTCGAAAGGCCAGAAGCTAACCGAACGTTTGCTCGGGAAGGGGCCGATCGTTGTAGTGCAATAATAAATAATAATAAAAACACTACGAGCACTCGGCAGAGGACGGAATGGTAAAAAGCAGTAATACAAAAAACCAAACTCGTCCTTCTTTGGCCGTTTTGACAGGGTCGAATGTTGGCCACTTTTTACTTAGTACGAGGCGTTTCCAGCAGATGGCCTGTCAGTGTCAGAAGAGCATCTTCTCCTTGCTGAGGGAGTAGGTCAGTAGTGCTTTAAGTACCATGGCAGTGACTTTCAACATCATCTAGAGTCCCCACAGTATGGTTCCCATTTGGCTGGGAGTGACCTTACCAGACTTCCAGCGTCCCGCTGTGATCGATCGGTACAGTGTTCTTAACCATTGGCGATATTGAATATCGAGCTCAGCTTGCACACGGATGGTTGATGATCATCGCACAAATACACAGGAGTACACCACACGTTGAAGCAAAAACCAATTAGTCGAATAGTTCTTGGCGGTGATGAGCGCCCGCTGGGAAGTCGCGGTCGGTGTAGAGTTGGTAAATTTTAACGTCTTCTTCGCGTGGACCCCGGTAGCTATTTGGTCCGTCGAATCCGGTGTCCGGTGCCTTGACGATTGCCTTGCTATAGTACGTAACACGTATTTCGCTCGGTTTGAACCTAATCGTTCACGATCGGTAATCTATGTTGAATGATCATTTTCCAAGACAAATGATGCGATCGATTTCCTGCCCGGCCACGCTGTGATGCTCTAAATTGTGTGTAGTTTTCGAGCACACAAGCGCACCGAGTTGGGGAGGCACAACAATATGATTGTTTCTGACGCTGGTATGACAGGGTCATCGCCAACCCGTCACCTAGCAAATCGCTGCTCCGTATGTCGCATGCCGAAAGGCTTTACACGATCGTCAGGAAGTGCTTCAACGCGTCCATCGAGAAGTTGATCGTTTCGTTTCGTTGACAGTTGAGAAGCAATTAAACTTAAATCTGAAGATGGCGAACAAGGATGCCTTGTTTGCTGCTTGTTTGTTCCGTGTCCAACTCGGTTGGTGGACAGCAATTAAAGAGAATGTCGGCACTGGTTACAGAGATTGCAGAAGGATGAAGCGATTATCTTCCCCTGGGGAGAGTGTCGTACATGTTCATCACCTTAGTTAATGTTCATATCAGACTTCTAACAAACATAATTTATGTTCGTGGGTTATAGTATCGATCAGCAAAAAAAAAAAAATGAAAGTTCAAACGTAACTTATTAGCAAGACGAATCGATTTCCTGAAGCGTGTGTAAAACAAAAAAAAAGCCTTGTGTGACTATTTTTACAGCCTTGTCAATCACGCACAATGAATGAAGCAGTGCCACAGATCCGTATACTCACGTGGTGCACAGTGCGATGGGTCCAGGTGCCTCGCCGGACATCTTCAGTCATGATCTATTCAGCAAGCGCTCGCTATGATATTTAGCACAAAACCGTAATGATTAATAGGTTCCACTCGAAGTCAATCGGAATTCGATTTGTTTGCATTAATCTTTGGTGTGTGTGTGTGTGTTGTTACCCTCTTCGTTGAGTTCCACTCTCTACCCGCGGTACGTCCTCTTCCCGCTGGCGTATGTGTTTGTGTCAATATTTTTTAATCTTTGCCGTTCTTCTGCCTTGCCACATTCCAAACCCAAACCCGATTATAGCAGCTTCTGCCCTCTACCTTCATCCAGCAGCGTTGAACACTCAAGTGAAGCCAAAATTTGACGATTTGCTTTGAAATGGAATGTTTTACCGACCATGGTTCATGGCGGAAACAAAAGACTTCTCGAGGAGCGGCGAACGAACAGGCGACGAATCTTCCCAATTAGGAATGTTTTCTGAGTGGCTCTTCTGCCTGAATTGAAATTGCTTTGACTTTTGACTATGACTATTGGCACTTATTGTGGGGCGTTGTGTGCACTGTCAGCCTGGGGAAGGCGCCCGGTGGGTGGCCAAAGGATAAGATGAAGCCACCGGATTCCGGCTGATGGCGAACGGCTCATCGGTTGGTAGCACCTACCGATCGATTCGTCTTTGGAGGTCCCAGTCGAAGGTGAAACGTACAACGCAAAGGGGGCAATGTAGTGTTGGCAGAATTCGGTAAAGGAAGGTGAAGCTATGATTGATAGTGTGGGATGTGTTTCGTGCGCTCTTCTTCTATTGTCTTCTTCTTCTGTTATGTATTATCAAAACGAGGCTTGAAATGGCATAGAATGTGCTAATGGAATGAGATGTTTGTTATGAATGATGGAGAAGAAAGTATGTAAGATAACAACAATGAAAGGTTTTGGAGAGATTTCATTCGAATGGAAGCGACGAACGTAATATAGCTACTTTGATTTTGATGGATCATGGGACGACAGTAACATGTTAAAATTGAATATAAACGTCGAAAATATTCACCAATCGTTCTCATGTTTTCATTATTTTTCCAATCGATAAAATTCACATCTCGCTGATCGCATCACGCCCTTTTTCCATGTGGGAGAACGTTTTTATCATTTGTTCGTGAGAATTGCCCTTTCGCGTGCATGTTTTGATGTACACGTGTGAGCAGCTGGCGTGATTTGCATCGCTCGCCAAAATAGTTTCATTCCTCCGACGTTTGTTTTGGGGAAGTTTTTTGTCCGTTCTCCCTGCGTATGTGCACGCGCTGGTGGCAGCGTACTATTTCGATACACATGTAGATTATGTATCTGCATATTTTACATGCTTCATTGTTGCACACTGTCGCTCACTGTTGACTTCAACGAAAAAAAAACCGTGAGCATTATGCGCGGTCTACATTCTGAAGTGTTCGTTTAATCGAGCGCTTAGCTCGGCTCGGTTGCATACGGTGGGAGTGTTGGCGATTAGCCTTTAATCTGTAATTATTCGGTGTACATGCCCGAAGGTAAACAAAACAAGACATCACCCGAGGAAGAGTATAAGGCTGGGAAACGTTTAGCTACGCAGCGTAATCGCTACCCACATACGAGCGTTTATGAGTTTTTCCCATGCGTTTTCACGTGGCTACAGTATCCAGTGACATGAGTTATAGAGCAATAATTGCCAGTGCGTTTTACAGGCAGCGTATCGCAAGTGTTCGGCAAATGACCTTGGGCACATTGGATTTGCAAAAAAAAAAATGGCTGATGGATTTTTCTAGCACTAGAAGTTCCTCGTACAAGCACTTGACACTGCGCATAATAATATGTTTAGGTGATGAATCTCTTAAGGCAAAAGGCATTCGTGAATGTGAAGGAATTCTGCAGCGTCTTCGCTGTGCACAGCTTGAAATTGAGAAATGGAGTAGCCGAGAAGGTTGAAAATGTTGTTTCGTTTTGACATTTATTGATGAACCAGCACTCTTATCGTACATCGCACGAAACTCTATGAATTTGTTCACTGGGACCGTTTGGTGCATACATTTTTCTCGATGGTATTTCAGAGGTGTAAAAAATCACAAGCAGCGTTCGAGAGGAAAGTGTAATGAAAAAAACAACCTTTGAGTGTGCAGAAAATATAGCAATTACAAGCGAAGGTGCACTAGGGAATAAACGAAGAAGGTTCGCTCGATCTATTTAACTCGATCACATGCGACGGGGAGTGTAAGAAAACGTCGATCTTACTGCAAAACATTGTGTATTGGTTTTGTTTCGTCCTACGCGTGTGCCTCGTTGGACAAAGCAAGCAAAAGCAGCACAGAAAGGATAGACATATTTGCTGCTCGTTCGCCAAACAAGATCTACCTTGAAATTTGTGTGTTTGGAGTACGCATTTTGTTTGACTACGCAAACAAAATTGAAAGCGATCGTTCAATTCGCGCCGGCCTTTGGTTCGTCAGCGTGTGCCACCATTCGGCACAAGTAACAACCCCATGGCTTTGCAAATGGCCATTCCAAGTGACCCTCGCTTTTTGACCGCACTCGGGCCAACATTCATTCATGCCGCATTCCCATTTCCCGCACCTAACTAGCGTTGTTCAAATGCGCAAGTGTAATGGCGCGTACGATTGCACACTGGTCGCGAAAGAAATGACAACTTGAGCGCTGTACAAATGTGCCAAGATGAAGAAAGAAACCATCCACCCCACGAAAGGTTCATCTTTCACCCTTAACGCGCGTCGGTGTGGGAAGCACGTGTAACGGTTGGCGGTGTAGAAAAGGTGGACGAGGCTATTATTTGCACATACGCAGCCCGGTATGACAAGATGAAGCGACATGGATTTGCGAGCTATAACTGCGATGGCTACGCAAAGTGAGGATCACCTGAGGCTTGCTTTTTTTTGCCTTCGAAATACGCAAATCAAACAAACGTCAGCCGATGGATGGCGGGAATGGGAATGGCTCCGCTGGTATGTTAATAATTAAAACATAAATTTGATCTCTAACCTCTGGCAAATTAGCGAGATTTGTTTGTATCACTGTAAAGGGCAGTGATGGCAGTCGGCACTCGAAAACTCCGCGCGATGAAGAAGACCAGTTACTGTACCACGGTTGGCCATTTGCTGTTGGGCAAATGTGTGTGAAGGCACAGACAAAAAAAAACCCCCGCAAGCAAAACGTACAAGAAGCGGCGAGGGCGTCCGGTCAACATAGCCGCGTCGAGGTTCGTCGCTTTGGCGCGTTGACATGGCGTCAAAGTCGTTAAGAGAAAACACGAACCAACGGAAAACAACCCCGGATCGGCGTACGTGCCCGAGCACCCTCGGGGGAAGGCGAAATGGGCTTAGATGAATAAGCTGTCGATATGTCGGGAGAAGGATGCCCGATAGAGGCTTCAGCAAAATCAGCTGACTGCACATTCCGATATGTTTCGTTCGGGTTCGGTTGAAGTGGGTTTGTTTTTTTTTGTTTGTTGTTTTGGGCATTAGTTTTAGCACGCTTTTGCGACTCACGCGCTGACGACTCGCGCTCCATTCACGATGGGATGGCATTGTAATGCGTGCGGAAGATGATGCCTCCAAAAGTCACGTTATACAATGGGTGTGATACGGTACAGAGCCAACGGGTCCTGAGCAAACGATCGATTGATCGTGCGGAATGGATGAATCCTGATGAGGAGTTCCTGCGCATCCTCACCGGGGCGCGCTGGTGTTCGTTCCCCAAAAAGGTTTAACCTGACAGTGACAAAAAAGGCAGGAACCTTCTGGTATCGCAGCAGATACATAGCACCACACACGTCCAGCTGCGGTCCCAGGCTCGATCATTAGGCCGGTTGCCAATAATCTAATTAAATGAATCAATCAAAAATTCAAATTTCTCCATCCCGTCAGCCGTTGGAGGTTTTTGTTTGTTGTTGTTTGGTGTGGAAGGTTGTTTCTTTTCTTACGTACGATTCGGGATAGCTTTTAAGCGCTGAAGCATACAGCATTTGTAATCATGGTGCGGACACCGGCATCGGGGAATAACACCGGCGCGATAAGGACCGGTCGGTTCACGAAATCAGCGTGAAATCAACACCCCCGGATTGTCACCGATGGATGAGGTCCGTTTAAGCGTCTTATCTCCCTCGCATTGTCGCATCATAATCTGCGTCCATCCGTTTTGTTACGGACATGGAGCAGCGGATCGAAAAAAAAAATACCGGGTGCGAAGGAGAAAGATTCGTGTTGATCCACCGCAGCAGCAGACGACGAACCTCGCTCGATCATGGTAGCCGGAATGTGACATCGACGGCAGAAAAAAAGTGTTACATTAAGAGGTCAGCCTCAACGAGCTGCCCGGCCGTGGGGGATGCATGCTACAAAGCCCCCTAGTCGGATGGTGCAACAGGTTAAATATGCTTGTCCCGCGCTTCAAGCGGGGACGCCCTCCTGTCGGGTCAAGGCAGTAAAACGGTACGCTTTATGGTGCATTCCGGTGGCTAGCGAACCAGCGCAGGCTGGCGTGCAAAAGGTGTGAAATCACAACAAATAGAGTGGGGTAATCGGTTGAACGAACGGTCGGCCAATTCTGTGGTGACGAAACTGGGCAGCTTCTTGAAATCCGCGCAAGCCCTTGCAATCGTAACCGTGTCCACGCGCAGGTGACATTATTCGCTCGTGAGCGGAAGGTGAATTCTAAGCATCTCTAGGTAGCCTTCGCTAGCCACATCCTCGATTGGATCGATTTCTATTTGAATGCATCCTCGATTTGATGCATGAGTAATGCAAGCATGTTGCNGCAAAAGGTGTGAAATCACAACAAATAGAGTGGGGTAATCGGTTGAACGAACGGTCGGCCAATTCTGTGGTGACGAAACTGGGCAGCTTCTTGAAATCCGCGCAAGCCCTTGCAATCGTAACCGTGTCCACGCGCAGGTGACATTATTCGCTCGTGAGCGGAAGGTGAATTCTAAGCATCTCTAGGTAGCCTTCGCTAGCCACATCCTCGATTGGATCGATTTCTATTTGAATGCATCCTCGTTTTGGTGCATGAGTAATGCAAGCGTGTTGCAACAAGTGACACCTTAGCGGTGCTGGGTAATGGTCTGTCCTACAAATCGGTTTGCTGTTAAATTACCCGCTTTGCCGACTTGTGGAAATAATGGAAGACCCACGCGAATGTAATTTTAATTATGATGAAATAGCAATCACAAACCGTTCGCTTAGATATGAAGCAATAATTGAAGCGCTGGGCGTATAAACATATTACAATATTTGTTATTGTATCTAGAGAAAACGTAAAAGGAGTTGAATCAAATCAAATGAATTTCAAAATCTTATCTACAGTTTGTGAAATATCTTCCACCAACAACTTCCACTTGAACCGGCTCGTGATCAACAGCAGTTCTGATCGTTTCGTTACAATATTATGGACATTAGCGTAGCAATAGACATTTGCATTCACGATCAATAAAGCGACATAAAACACGATTATGGCGCACTATACAAATACCCGGCAAAGAGGGAGAAATCCTATTGAACAAGGTTTTATTGTAAAGTTCTAACGCAGCAATACTTCATTTGACATTTCAATCGTATGGCGTACCTTCAAGTGACTTCATTGTAAGGCGCAAGGTGTATTGAAGAGCAAGGTGGTATAGCTTTGCGTGCTTCTTCGGCCTACAAGAAGTGACCTACAAGCATCCAGCATCTACCCATCGCAATGAGGACACAAAGTATACAAAATGTGACGAGTGGAGTCGTACGAAACGGAATCCGAATCCTCGACAACGGTGATGTGCTAAATATTCAATCATACGGATAGTTCACCCGGGCGAAACTATCACCTTCTTTTTTTCCGTACCGTGCCGTGCTGGACTGGGTTTTACTGACCTACTGAGTACACCAAGGCATCGCATTGCATGAAAGTTTCGCCGCGGGGTCGGGCTGTTCCGACGAGCGTTGTTTGGTGGCGCCACCGGATCGATGGCGGCAGACGGTACTAAAAATGAATACTCAACACGACTCGCTCCGGTTGGTCGTTTCATCATCGGGCCATCGTTTTGCCGGGCGTCAGGAATGTCGATGGGGCTGATAGTCATCGAACAACCGTCCGAGGACCGTGCAGGCCATAAATAAGCATTCCCTTGGTGCGCAGTGTCCTTAGACGCGTAGAGGAATGTCCAGCCGGCTGGCAAGCAGATCCGGCACGGCGTATCACTTTTTGGGGTGTCTTCTAAGGCAGCGCTGTTCTCATGGGAACTCGAACAGTGGTGCGTCCGTTCACGGATTGCTTTCTTTGATAAACAGCGTGACCGGTCCGATGTCAACACAGTGCATAAATCATCTGCTGGTGCTGCTCGAGCCGTCGCAGACACAGAACAGAAAATCATTTTGTCGCATGGCTGGTGGTCCACGGTGGACCCCAGTTAGCAGCCGATAGCATCGACGGTTAACCGAAAATTGTCTGCAGCTTTAATTGAAATACCAGCTGGCAACCGATGCACACCTTGTTGTACGGACCGTACGGCAGATCTGCCGATTGCCGCCTATTACGGTTCTTGAATTCCTCGCGCAACCATGAAACCGAAGGGACAAAGTGCTGCACCAGCACCGCAACGATTATTATTTATTAATTAGGCAATAAATCTAACCGCCTCGGCCAAAGTTTGCAACCGGTGTCACTTGCGTTTTGTAGATGGCGCATATTTTCGGACGCATCGTACACGCGACGATCGTTTAAAATGGAAGAAGCCGCGTTAGACAGCGTCTTGAGCGGGTGCGATCGTTGGCAGCTTGCTTGAGGTACGTAAATTACCATCGATTCGGACAGGTCGACACCGGACTGGAGGTCCTTGCAGAACGACGGCTGGGCCTGGATGGGGAAGCGTGGAAGCGTTCACGGACCGAAGAGATACTGGCACCGGTCGCATCACTTGACAGTAATTAATATCGTTTTATTTTGAATTTAATATTCATTACGCGTTGTGGAAGCTTGACGATGATGGTTTTTTAGCCAAAGTTATTGCCTGGTGCTGCACGGTACGGTTTTCGTTTAATGCAGAAAACGCTTGGCTGATTTTCTCAAGAGCTGTCCGAATATGTTGATGATGAAAAATTGTACATTTCTTAAAGGAGATGCCGAATCGGAGATTCATTCCTAAATTTTGTTGCAAATTTGTGAGCAATCGTGTTCTAACATTGTCCCAGCAGTTACAAAGCTTAATTTAACGAATAAAATATAAGCTAACTAGTTCCATGCGGAGAAAGTTTCACAGACATCCAGCGCGTTCCAGAATTTCTCGGTGAATAAATCTTATTCAGAATGTTTTTAGGTCAATTGGGCTTCAAACAGGATTAATATCACACCCATTGTGGTGTGTGTGCTGTTTGACGTTCGTAAATGGACAGGAAAGTCGCTAAACAAATGGACGGCATTTGTTAAAACGTGTTACATTACAAAAAGATCACGAAACATTGGAAGAAAGTAGCAACATTCAAAAAGAAAATACCATGAATGTAAACAACACGCTGTGTCTTTTTGTTGATTGACCACAGCATAAAGTTGGATGGAATTATAGGGCCGTAAATGGAAAGGTGAATCTGGAAATACATTACTGTACTGGGATGGTAGAATTTATTTGTCTAATTTGATGATGTTTTAGAAAACCTACCACTAAAAATAATGTTTCAAAGAAATTAAGTTTTTACTGCTGCTTTAATAGAACAAAACCACAAGCGCTTGATTGTCATGTTCCGAGCGACATTAATTGCAAAAGGTTACTTTTTTGGCTCAAATCTTCGGTAGCGTCATAAACTGACGTCACTATTGTTGAGTGAAGAGTCTTCTCTCACGCATGCGAAAGGTTGGCGAGAACGTCAAAGAACTACAAAACACCAGAACCAAGCCAAACCGGTGCCCATATCTGGAACCGTTTGGCGGAACTCCGAACCGGATCTAACGTTCGTGCGTCGGAAAAAAGGCAAAGAATGCCGACCCGAATCAAGAGAAACATGTTCGCCCGATCGGTGATGTAGTTAAGGTGCTGCGTCTTCGGGCGGGAAGAAGACATCCACATGGAAGGAACGAAACTGGTTTAACCGTCCGGTTGATGACGAAAGTTGCCAGTAGGCGTTCTAAAAAGGATTCTGTTTTATTTTTAGTTTCCCGCTAAACCAAACCAAACCAGTGGGGAGGTAAACAAGGTCAATCAAATGAAGCGACAGCCGTTGGAGATGTATTTCGGCCGAACGGTTGTAAATTATGCCGTTGGTAACTGTCTGCTTTGATGATTGCGAATTCGACGAGTGGTCTTTGGAACGAATGACTCATGTGATGACGATCGAAAGCAAAAGGCAGCGCACAAAGAAACGGCAACAGAACCGGACACAACGGACTTGACAGTAATGTCAAATGTTTTATGGATGCTATATGTATAAATATTTTTGGACGTTTTATGGCGTACGTTTTGAAAGTTCTAGAGCTAATGGCGAAAAGAGCGGCATGCGGATGATATTTTCTCGAGATAAATGGGTTTAAATGGAAGCAATATTTGAGTACGTGCTGAGTTCCACGAATGCGGGTGTAGTTAAAGGCGCTTAAAATCCGCCTCAACATCTAAAAATGAAATATTACAACTCGCCAAGACTCAAAGGTGAAAGCAATTTTCTGCATTTTGTTTTGGAAGATTTCTCCCTTCGGAGATTAATATACCAGTAGCAGGCAACGTGTGCGAACCGATTAATTCGGGTGCTTCCCACATTCGCGGCATTACAAATGATCGCGAACTGGTGTGCTTGAGGGCAAGGCAAGATAAACGAAATGAACGAGAATTGCCGGAACTCTTTCCTTTCGTTGCGTTGGGGTACTCTCGGCGAAGGATTCTCAACCGTGTTTACAATCTTTGGACGAAGCTGCCAAAAGCGTTGGATGGTCAGGTTCAGTGACTTTTGGGGATTGAGTGTTTTTTTTTGTTGAGGAAAGGTAGACCGTCATTGGGACTTCCACGCCCTTGACAGTGGAGTGCCTTTAAAAAGAATATTTGTGAACGGTTGAGATGAGCTCAAAGTGTTTCCCCGGCATAAGGCAGTGACTCACGGTGCAGCTTAGAATGGCCATAAGTACATAAGTGTGCCAGACACTTGAGCCAGTCGCTTGTCGCGGTGAACTTTTCGTACGACTCCTTCAAGATTATATCTGTGCAGATCAGATTCTTCCCCGAGTGAAGGTAACGCTGGAGGGTAAAGTAGACAGATGCGATCGAAAAAGCCTATGGGGCCGTTGTCTAGCACCGGTGGGCAACGATGCCCGGATCACTGATGACCTCCAGCGACGACGTCAACCGCTAAGCGCAGTTGTGCGAGGAAGAGTCATGAATGTATAATGCATTATCATTATGATTGATCACTTTGCCATCTCTAATCGTTCAATTTGGCATTTTTGTCCCGCCGTAGCCTCCGGTTTCCTTTTGCACGGTCGGTCATACGCGCTTTTTGGTTTTGTTTTGTTCTTCGCCCACAGACGCAACATCGCCACGGTAAGTCATCGGCACCGTTGTCGTCACAGGGTTTTTTTTGGGACAGGGTGTCGCCTGGCAGCAGACGGCAGCAATTGGGCACCGCAGAATGGGTTGCGATGGTGTCGCGAACAGCTTTTAAAGAAGGTGTTTACCACATCCAGGCAGCTTTGGATCGTGTTGAAGCTCCCATCCAAGTTGGACGAGATGCGGTACCCGAGCTACTCCGCCTCTTAACCGTGAATCTAAATGTCATCAAAAACAGGCACGCATGGAATTATTAAACGTCCGCTTGTGTGCGTGTTTTTTTTCCTTGTGCCGGATCACTGATGTATTGGATCGCTATACCAACCCTTCTGGGATATTCCGCACAAGGGAGGACGCACTCGTCGGAGGCGCTTACCGTGGAGGAGGTTCACTGCGAGAAGCGATGTTAAGTTTGCGCCGAATGATGAGCCGCGTGACAATCTGATTGAAGAAGTAGAACGGCCACAACAGTCTCCTGGGTTTTCGGTTTCGGCCGGTACATGGTACCAGGGTGCGACCTTGTTCGGTGCTGTAGGCTGGCATGGAAGTGGCATTTCGTGATAAATTATGATTTGATTTCAGATTACGCGACCGTAAGCGTTTCGGTTCCTCTAGCCACGATCAGCCGGGGTAGAAGGACGCAGCGGACGCTAATGAGTTTATTCAGCGGCGTCTGTGGCAAATGGACGCCGGTGTCTCATGATGGATTATTACGATTGGTGGCTCAATTATGTTGCGCTTCCTGCTACTTGTTGTGAAGTTCAACAGTCTCGAATCGAGAATCGAATCTTCTTCCTCATTCCACAGATGAGTGCCGAAGTTTGAGCTTGCGCAATGGCGCACCGTGGGTACTCTAACAAATGGTTGGAATAAATGCATTAATTTGATTATGACAGATAACGAGAGCTCACTTGAAATGAGTTATCACTCTACTCGCATAACATGTCACGTTTTCTTTTCTGTTGTTGTTGACTAAAATAGCACCAGCGAAGGCCACCTTAAGCATCGGCCTTTTTGTCTTAATCCAACGATTGATTGGTGATTCCAATGCACCGGAGGGTCAAACCTAAGGCCACCCAAGAGTACCTGCACGTGTAACAGCAACGACTCACGCTTTTCAAAACTAAAACCCAAAAAAAAAAACAAAAAAAACGATTCATTAGCAGCAATTTGTATTCCCGAATCGATTACGAATCTCACGCAAGATCACATGATATCTGATATGATGGATACACAGGTTGGTTGGTTGGTGGAGCTAATAAAATTGGAAAATGCCACGCTCGAAAATCGAACCCGCGCATGAACTGCCTCGCGCACGGTAGACGACCGAGAGTGCCGCCAGAGCCGTTGGACCTAAAACACACAAACGGTCTCCCGATGTCTTGCCCAATGTCTTAATTAAAATCTCTCGTGCCCAGAAGCCGAAAGATGAAGCCGAGAAACAAGCCTAAGCCGTGGGGACAAAATCCCAAAATCTACGCGGTAGAAAAAGCGCAGCATGACGTACCGTCCGCTGGGAAAGGGCCACGGTACACGTTGTCTGTGACGTGGGCTCGCTCGGGAGCCTGGGGTATCATAATCCGAAAATTAATTCTCCACGCCTTGCAGGTGAAGGACGTTGATGGTTTTGCCGTGGCGTTTGGGGTGGGAACCTTTACCACCTGCGGGGAATCAAATTTCAAACACACACTTTAAGCTAGCAGTTTGCAGACTGCATTCGTTCTGTGTGGCGGATCATGTGCCGGTTAGGTACGCTCTGTCACAAGTAAATTGGGACCGTGTTGCCAATTCTCACCCCTATGCGACGGTTATACAAACAGTGTCTCTATCTTTAATATCAAGGCAAGCATATTAAAATGTAAATAATGCTAAAATCTTACGCTACCTTGCTGATAAACTATTTATTTTAGAAATCTCTACTCGATATCCTTTCTGGTGAGCTACGATCGCAGGTGATAATTAACGATTTTCCGTTCGGTGAACGATCGATTAGTTTCGATTGCTTTGTTTTTTTTTTAAATCACAAAAGAAAAACATTCCCAACATTGGTTTGATCACTTCCATCAAGCTTGTTTCACCGGATGTAATGGATAAAATTCAAATTCACCGCCGTTTTATCAACCGTTGGCAACTGACAAGCAGAATCAAGCGCGATCGCTCGGCGTAGCTTGAAGGCAATATTTTAATGTACCCGGGCAAAGGGGTTTTAGTTTCGGTTCCCACGTTTTCGCGCTTGCCAATAATTTAGTTGCGAAATATTTTGTTTTATTTTTCACTTGCCTGATAATTAAAAGGGGAAAAGCATTTTGTTTTTTGGTGCAACCGTTTAACACAGAACCGATCGCACCATTCTATTCAATGCATGCTTATGTTTATAAATGTTGTGTTATCATAAAAAACGACACACAAACAATGCGGTCTGTGAATAGCTGCATCGATCGTCCTTCGCATGTTTAATATGTTCCGAAAAACAAGTTCCACTATCAAACTGGTTTCCATCTTTAGACATGATTAATTCTAGTCAATCATATTGATAATCATATAAATGTTTGCGAAATGGTTTGCTAATTTTGGCAGGGTGTGATGAGGTTTTAAATAAATTTCATTGATCGTAAGCTTTCTAATTACCGTACTTCCAAGCGAATCAATAATAAATTATATCTTTACGATAACCAATCGCACGTGATGAATGTGTTGCATCGGTTTCTAAACGAGCTAAATAAACATGTTGTTCTCGGGACATCCCGTTTCCAAACAGGTCATTGATCTACTTTACGATCATCCGTTCGTTCGTAAAGCCTTAGTCACGCGTCCTGTTTTTTTTTGTTTGTTATTGCTCGGAATTATAACACACGGCAGAAGTTTGCAAAGCCAAAAATAAAGGCAAAACTTGCTTTCGGATTAGAACCGGCGATGACAAGGAACACTGGTTTTTTTTCCTTCTGCTCGACCAGTTGACACAAATCTGCGAAACAGCGTGTGCGCCTGTAGAACCGGATCTTTCCACCGTGTGGGTTAACCGAAACGGTTGAGCAAAGCAGGAAACTGAAGAAATTTGTGCAAGAT
Organism: Anopheles rivulorum; assembly: GCA_018908115.1. Lineage (NCBI taxonomy): Eukaryota > Metazoa > Arthropoda > Insecta > Diptera > Culicidae > Anopheles > Anopheles rivulorum. The sequence continues at coordinate 16,426,452 of STHB01000003.1, read as the reverse complement.
AAGCAAATCACAATCATCTGACAAGCCGTCGCACCGTGATGGGTCGCGTTTCCAGAAATAAATTGATCCATCCTCTTTACCGTGGCTTCCCATTCGACCGCTGCGTCACTATCACTATGCGTTGCGATTGTGTGTTGCTAATGCTTTGTGGAACGGCTTCGATAGCACGATTGTTGTGGACCGGCATATATTTTTTTGTTGCTTTCTCCCTTCTCTGTCTTCATCTCGCAATTTTTTTTCCGAAACACCGCCGAAAAGTTGCCTTCCTTGTGGGACGTTTGCGCGGGTCTTTTTTTTCTTGTCTATTATCATCTCATCCATGCTCATCGTCGCGCGTTGACTCACATGGGCGACGCGATGGTGTATGTCCCCCGGTGGCACCACCGCGCAGAGTTATTTCAAGGAAAGGTCGAACTGTGTCCCCGAACAAGGTTTCCGCGCCTGCCGTCACCTCACACGCACGTATCCTTTCTCAGCACTCCCCGGTTTGGCGGGAAATTTTCGGATGAATTTTATCGGTGCGCGATTAGGCGTTGATGTTGTTATGCAGTCATAGGACTATGTGACCACAGAGTGTGCGATCCGCTTATAAGTAGTGTGTGCGGCTGCTGCCCGGTGATGGGCGGGCGTGTTAAAATTGTGGAAGCAAAGATGTGTTATGAATATTTACATTTTGGGAGAAATATTTAATGCTTCAATGCATGATTTATTGGTCACAACATGGGAGTTTGGGAGAAGGTGCCGTGAAAGGGGTTGATGCTTGGGGTTTGACTTTAAATGAGGAAGCTAAAGGGCTTAGGTCAATTGGATGCAATAGGGTAATGTGCAGGTGAGTAGGAATTTGCATGCGACATCAACGTGACAGACGTTACCTATTCAAATCGCTTCGTCTAATGTATGTTGTGTAGGGAACGCTCATTTTTTTCCCTAGTAACACATACGCTACGTTTAGCAATAAGGCCAGACTAGAATTCTTGATATTTTAAAACTATATTTAGTCTTATTGCTACATAAAACAAAAATAATCAAATTAAATTTTCATAAAAGGAAGAAGGCAATTGAATGTAACCACTCACAGAAAAGATCTTCCATTCGTTTTTTCCCCCTATCATCATTGAGCGAAAAATGAATGTAAGCATTTAAAAAATGAACCACAATTTCATGACTCATAAAGCGTGGTACTTAAGATAATTAGTCGCTAATGAGATCCGTATAAGTGAAGGACCCGGTACTGTCACCGTCCGACAGTTTGACATCTTCTTTCGTTGTACGTTGCTTGCGCCCATCGCCGTCCCGGAAATGATACGCCAATAATACAACCATCACAAAGAACAGCCGTAAACTGAAGCGACAAACCCGATGAGAACGGTTTAACAAGCCTACACAAGTTCGCAAAACCACGGGTGACCCGGATCACACACGCGACATCCGGTTCATCTACATCAGCCAAGAAGGAACCGATTGTTTTTGTTTCTCCCTCCGTTCGCGTGACTTTTGATTCTGTGTTTTTAGAGGAGTTAGCGAGTGCTGAGATGGAAGCGAAATACCTTACTTGAGTCACATCCACACACACACACACACACAGAGTGCACCGTTCGCGCAATCGATCGAAATCATGACTAAACGGAGGATAGAACTGACGTTGCGACTAAGATGCATGAGGGTGTGGGAATGCTGTCGTCGAGGTCGGTTGCATATGCGTTTGTGGCCCGTTCCGAGCATGTGTGTACCTGTAAAACAGTACGCGTGGGTGCCCGATAGTGTGCCCCGGATGCCAGTGACCTTCGGGTTATGGAGAGTGATCTGCATAAGGAAATCGGGCTGAGTCAGCAGTCGGTTTATACGAACACGTAATAGAGTTTAAAGATACGGAATCAAGGATTAAGGAAAATCCCTCTCCATTGTGTGTTGGTCATCATCAGCGAACGACAAAACAGTGTAGCTAATTAAATGCAACTTTACTAGGATTTCTAGCAAAACCACAAGTCGCTTCCTTGTTCGGTTTGGAAAGCACCTTCACGAGCCACACTTCAAAGCAATCCCATCAATCTCCGCAAGGTTGTCAAAAACGTAACTGAAACCATGCTAATGTCCACTTGGCCAGCATTCTAAGGTCATCTCATTTTGTGGATTCCCTTCCAACTCCGTTCGTGCCGTGTTGCATCATGTTGCGAAAATTCCAGTAGCCAAGCCATACTTTAATGCTTCTTTACAAAGGCGCCCGACCGCGTGCGGATGATTGCGGTTTGGCGCAAACGAAACGCGTTGCGTTTTATGCTTTATGTGAGCTTTGTCTCAAGAACTTCACTTTTGTGCATGCAAATTGGCACAATCGCAACGAAAAAAAACCCTAAAGCTAAAGCCCACTAAACTGTACGCTAATGACATTTGCAAACACCGACTGTGTCGAGCACCGTATCGGCAAAGTGTCGATTGGGTGTGTAAGAGGCTATTTTTAAGTATCGGACCGTGCAACGGGGCCGCCATCAAACTGTGCGCCGTTTGGTTGGCCGGCAAAAGGTTACTTACCACAGCCCGTTAACAGGCAAGTTAACCGAAATCGTGAGATTTGAGCAGCTCGATCGTTTCGCTACCATCCGGTTTAATGTCAATGCAGCCGGGCACGAGAATGGGCAATTAAAACGATATTTGCTCGTTTTGACCATCTTGCGAACGAACTGTGCACTGTCCTCTTTGCGCGTCCCTTCCGTTCTGCGATGCGAATTCTCCAAACCATTGGCCGAATAAAACGCGCGATCTGCAAATCGCTCAAGGATGCGCACAAGCATAAATCATGCGGTACTCAACTATCATCGCCGGTCCCGGCCTCATCATTGGCTTCGGATCGGATGATTATCTTTGCGGTACGGCCACAGTTTCCAACCTGCCAGTCTCGTCCAAGCGCAGGCGGTACATTAGCGAACCCATTGCGACAATCCGCGGCCCCCCTGGTCGGTGGCCAGTCTAGCTGGGGTGCCATTTTGGCCAAAAAAACGTGCAAATAATGCAACGTCGCATGATGATCGGCCATAAAGCAAAAGGTGACATCCGCTCCGATGGGCCAGCGTGTGTGCGGTAGGTCCGCACAGGACAGCGTTTAAGTAAGTAATTTTCGATAAATCAGTCAATCTAGTGTTCGCACGGGGTAATCGTCTGCGGTTGTCGGCTGACACAAAATCAACGACACCGGCACGATGCATAATTGAGTCGTGATTTTAATCAAAACTAAATCACTGCACCATCCTAAGCTGTTTCTATTGCGCACGCGAGCCGGACCCTTTATAGGGCACGTTCCGTCGCCCATCTTCTGTGATGCACACGAAGTTGAAATGTTCACAATTCAGGGCTCTGCCAGATGTGGCACTTTTTGGGGCTTCCAATTAAACTAAGAACGCTTCCTCTTGCTACCTTTCCCAATCGTTTTGAGTGGTGGAGTTGCTCACCCAAAACAGCTCACCCGGTGTATCTTAATCTCTTGTAGTTCTTAAGCTCATTCCATTTGGCCATGGTGGTGGTGACATCTGGTGGCATTATCTGACCTTTCTCCACCTTGTACCTTCCTGCCTGCCTGTTTGTCATTTGTCAAGTGAACGCATCCGTCACCCGGACACTAATCCCTATAATCTTGCTGCGTGGTAGAAGCTTGGCACTTCACTCAAGCTCTCATGCGCGACGCTCCTGGTACACGAAGTTGGAGTTACTTTGGAAAACAAACCCAATGGATGCGATGCCCCCGGACGGGCAGGTTTGATACGGTTCGGGGCGGGTTTGTTGCGCAAATGATGCGTCTCCTTTCGATTGCGACACTTTGCGTTCTGTGACTTTCTTGATTGCGTTGGATTTCTTGGTTTGCGAATGTACGGAGGGAAACCGCAGACGGAGCGTACACTGGAGTCTCAGTTTACTGTGACTGTGTGTTGAGAAATTTGTGAAAGGATAGCTGGTTATGCGCGTTCTACTAATCGAATGTAGATTTTTTAAGTATAACTAATGACCGTTAGTGAGTCTCGTCGTTAATCGATAGTTTTATGATTTAGCAAAATAAAAACGAGTTTGGATATAGAGAAGCCAGGATCGGGTAATTTAACTCTTAATAAATTGCTCAGATTCATATGCCGTTTTAAAGCTGGGCTAGACCGATCGCATTCTTGAGGTTTATTAGAAATCAAGAAAGTATGTTTCAACACGGTTATTTTACCCTAAATTCGAATTCGAATTTCGAATTTCTAATTACATATTGCACAAATGTTTGAAGAAAAACCAACAATATTCACAATTCTGCTTGAGCCAATATGGATCGTCCCACAACACCAGAGTAGTTATCCAGAAGGATTGAGTACTCCGTTATCAGTCTGAAAGCTCTTTAACGGGCAGTTATCGGGCGAAATTTATTCCATCGTTAACAGTACGATAGCTGTTAACGGGCAGTTATCGGACGGAGTTGTATTAGAATTGGACAACCCAATAGCTGTTATCGAGTAATTCAATGTTTCTTTGGAGATAAGAAATTTGACTGTATATTGGATCACCTCTTTCCAGGAGCAATTTTCCGTCGTTAATATAGAAGACAACATACTCCATCGTGGCAAACATAAATATTTGGACCTTTATATTTAAATATAAAATTTTAACTCTCTACTACTATTGCCGTATTGTATTGTATAATTGGACGCGCAATTTTTCCTCATGTTCTCAAAAGAACCTTGCAAAATGGTCCAAAATGATGCTCAATAAATTAAAACGTTTCTTCAACTTTTGTCGTGTAGGTGGATAATAGAGCAAAATTGTTTGCAGACCACTGTTAGACCATGAGGACCCATCCCCAGTGCTTTGATTGAAAGGACAGCTGTCACCCGTTTAAGTGTCACGCGGTGTAACCTTGCGCACGTCAATTGGATGTCATAAGATCGCCAGACATATTCCCGCCTGCCGGGCCAAACACTATCCGTATCCTTCCATATTTACCCCGTGTTCCGGCCAAGGGGCCAAAAAGCTAATTTCGACACCCGATTTCAGTTCACAAATTCCTCCCATTCCGAGCGTCCGGTGACGGCCGGTTCACAATGATCGCGTGCCCCGAGCACATGATTTCTTCACCCACTCATCAGAAATAGGTCGGCCTGGTGTGTGTGTGTGTGTGTGTTTACCAATCTTCATACCCCAAACTTCGCAGCAAAAACACTAACACTTACTCTCCACTCCATGGTGGATTAATTGGAAGTAGCGAAAAATAATAAAAAAAGAAGAGGTTGATGTAAAACAAAGAAAAGGAAAACATAGCCGAGAGGATTGCTACTTGAAATTTGCATTTCATTATGAACGGTGGAGTAATATCTCCGCCCTTCAAATTCACCAGCGGAACCGTGATCGGTTCGTAGTGGTTGGGAGAGAGAGAAAGAGAGTGAAAGGGAGAGACTGCCTGCAGGGAGATTCCGCACCTGGCAAGATCCAATACCCAACTGGCCCAATTCCAGATCAGATGGCCCAGAGCCGGGCGGGTTGGATCCCTCGTACACCGGGGGGACCTACGTTAGGGCGATCATTTGTTTGATCGCTGCTAGTTGTGTGTGTTTTAATGCTCTAATCGGTATCGGTTAAGTTGCAAAGCACTCTGATTGTGTGTTTTTTCTTTTGGTTTACCGAACGATTTAAGCTAAACGAAACGTTTGCTAATCTTTCGCTGTCACATTTATTATTGTGTGGAACGAGTAATATGGCGCCAAAGCAAAATTAAACCTAAAAGACAGCTGAAACTGACCGGTGCAAAATCTTATAAAAAAAGTACACGCCGTACACCCTTCACTTGTCACAAGAAAACATTCACTCGCCCCACTCACCGGACCAGGGTGGCCAAACCCCGGCCAAAGCATCTTTGCGCGACGAGTAAGCGCGGTGTGGCATCTTGTCTGCCAACGGTCTAAACGGTACATGGCTCATCGACTTTACTGCTCCACATTTACAGCCCACCTAATAATGGACCATTGTGTTGGACCTGCGAAATCGCCATCAGGCGAATAATTTTGCCCAACAAAACAGGGGTGAAATCGGGCGAAAGGGGAGCCAGGGAATGAGAAAAATGTTGGACACGGGTCTGTCTGTCTGGCGGGTCGCGCTTCGCTAGCTGGAGAGTTGCATTCTTATCTGCGACCAGCCGCTTGGTACCCTTGCAAAATAGGAAACATTCGCAGTGAAATCTCTTCCGTGGGTGGCTGCCTGATGATGCAAACAAGCGAAGGGGTGGTGATGGTTCGGTTTCGAGTTTGAGTGGTTCTGCAAAAACATTTTTCCCTTCTTAAGTCGGTTTGTCGCACGGATTGGAACTGCTTCAAGATTTACATACGCAGGCAGAAGACACTAGCAAGACGCTAGTGAAAGAAATAGAGCAGCTGGCAATAGGCCAGACATGCAGATGGAATGTTTTGAGGAGACAATTCACCGACGGTAGATTTGAGATTCGTCTGACTTTTTTTTGGGACGTACAAATGGGGCGATTGTTCGATGATGGACGGATTGACATTTTATGCTATTATGGTCACACTGAAAGGATGATGAGTTGCTCTATTTTTGGACAAAAAACGACAGTCAATTAGATTGGTCGCATTGTGCAATAGATTGAATGCCTATTTGTTATTTCTTCTTTGGTACGATTTCAATAAATTTTCATTGGTGAAAGGCAAATGTAAATTCACTTGTAAACTTAATTGTACAAAACAGAGATCTTTGAGGAGTATTTGATTTGTGACCTCATTTGGCAAAATTTTTAACATTTCTGGATTTTTTCAAGTTAATCTCGAAAGTTGCCGAAGTAGATTTGGAATACCTCTCCCTTTCTAGAACTTTGAAGCGTTTGGGTCTACTTGGAGTTAAAAGTTTGTAAAAATCGTGGTCAGCATCTTTTTTAGAGGCAACTTCCAACATCCTTTGCTTCGTGCTAGACAAAATTTGCTCGACACATCAAAGATAATTTCCACCGCAGCTCGATCGTACCATCCTGCGCTGCTCTATTGACATCACTTGATCGTCCTCCGTCAAGGCAACAAACAGTGTCATTGCGCTTTCGGATGAAGTACGCTAATAGGCACGTGCTACCCGAAAACGGTACACAGAACAATTCAAACACACCTTCCTCTTTTTTCTGCATGGCAATACTAAGTGGCAAAGGTGATGGAAGACGTGCTGACGTCTTGCCGGGAATGGAGGAAGATTCGCCAACCGGCCGAGGCCACCAACGTTGGGTCGGCGCCGGTGGCATCACTAAGCCGCCATCTAATGGGCTAATGTGCGTAACCAAGGTTAGGAAGCTTACGGTGTGTGGCCCGGCCCAACCAGGCCAGTCTGTTCGTAACTTTGTGCGTTTTTTTTTTATACTATTTTTGACATATTTAGGCGCAGAGCTTTGTGTCTGCTGGTGTTATAAAACTATTTTCGCTAATTCTGCAAGATCATATTTTTCTGATGCCGTTTTTTATGATTAGTGCTTGTGTCTGTGTCAACCCCGGTTATGGAAACGAAAAAGGGGATTATGTTGGGCCAGGCGCCTCAGTGCCAAGCTGCTGCTGTATGTTGATTAGGCGTGATTTATTGTCGTGTGAAAAGAGTTGTGCCTGTGAAAAGAGAAGCTTAATTGTTTAACTCTTTTGTGTTTACTATACGGAACAAAAGTACGGTTAGTTTATGATTCTGTCGTCACAAAAACAAAACCGAAACGCCATGGTTAGCGGGTCTCTAATTAAATGGATGTAGCTGGTGCTGTTGCCCTCCTGATGACATCCTAGCCAGCTAAAGACGATGGGCGAAATGCGGAAGTGTCACAAAACATTTTTCTAGTGTTCCGCGAAACAAAAAATGAAACTTAAATGTGCGAGTGAAATTTTATAGCTCACTCATCCGGGCTGTCGTTGGCAATTTGCATTGGCGCTGATTTGTGCTAACGTGCATGGTGAACATCTACTGCCCCCGGGGGCATGATGATGTCCTCAGAAAGAAGCATAAGTGCCGGGCAAATAAAACTCCCCAATCAACACCACCCCGAAAAACCAGACAAAGCTTGCTGAAAATAGCCGCCATGTAAAAGGTGGCCACCAGCGGCCACTCAAACAGGAAAAGGAAGTCCGAATTAAATCCGGTGGAGGCTGTTGGGTGTTTGAATAGCACCGGAGGGAGTAATTGACATTTCGCAGGTTGTTCATTAAATACGGAGATTCGCCCGCTTGCGGTGTTTGAGTTGGAGCCGTGGACGGTTGAGTTGAACGAACGGAGTAGAATGGATGAGCCGCGCGTATGTATTAAGCTTTGTTTTTTTTTGTTTGTTGTTTGTCTTCTTTCTTGCTGATGGTCAAGTTCAAGGGAAATGCACTCGCGGGGAGGGTTTTTTTTTTGTGTGTGCCCGAAGTAAGCCGAAACTTAATCCCGCTTTTGGTGATAAATAAGGGGAGAAAGTTTACGCTTCCCGTTGGCTTTCGCTGCCAAATGAAATTGGGTTTAATAAAAGCATAAAATACATTGATTTGAACAAGAAAAAAATTTGAATGGACAAAAGTGTCTTGTCCATGGTGTCAAAAACTTCGGAAAAGATATTTTTATCGACACTTCTAGATGCTTCTTTGAGGGTTTTATTTTTATATTTACAGCGCAGAAGGTTAAAATGATCGCAAGCAGATACTACATTGAAAATTATTATTATTATTTTGGACACAAATTTGAGCCATTTCAGCAAATTTACTGGAATTACGAAGGTAGGTGATGAATTGCTAATTTCGCATTTTTGTACCTTTGTTAGTTTGGTGCCTTTCTTTGAAGGAATTCTTTTACTCGATGGAATAATTCAATGGGAACTTTTGATGGTTAACTATGGACCAAAAAGAAATCTCAGAATATCCCAAGGATTTTTAGTTCCAATTTTAAGAAGTTTGAAAGCCTTTGGGACATTAATTTTGTTGTAACTTTACCTCACTACATGATAACAGATACACACATGTTGCAACACGACATTGAATCGTCTCATTTGTAGACAATCAGATTTCCATCGCGATCAGATCCAGTCGCCGTAACATTTGTTCGTTTAACGTCCGTAATCGAAATCGATTTACATCACTCTAGTTGCGTCTGGGACCTTTTTAGCCAAGGCTCAGCCGGCACGGGTTCGACCTTACGTGCTCATGTTCTGTTGCCACATTTAGAACTGGAGTTTGTGCTCCGAGAAGCCTCCGTGGGAAAGTTTCCCCCGTTGGACGTCAAGGGGCACCACAGTAGAACAATGGAAAAATAGACTGAATAATATTTTCCTCAAGCTATCTACCTATCTCGATTGTGGACTGTGTTGGCTGGAGCGGTGTGTGTGTGTTGCAAATTTCCCGGAACTCGCCCAGATCGTTGGGTAATTGCTTTTGGAAGCTTACAGTGCCGATTGGGTGGCATGTTTAAGCAGCGAGTTTAAAAATTTTGTTCCCCACGCTGAAAGGGTTTCCGGATGTGCTTTTAAAATTGAGCTGTCCTACGCACGGTTTGCTGAACGCACGAATAAATACAATCAAATCTAACACAGCTCTCGCATACCTCAGCTTAAAGGTGCGCGATTCTTCGAAGTGCGGAGATGATTGGTATCGTGCGGTGCTGGTGAGGACTGTACCAAAAAATAAGTCACTACGATGACACCAGCTGAGCGTGAAAAATTGTAAATGAGAATGTTTTATGGGCAGTTGCTTCATGTCGCTCCCGCGCCAGATTTATACGGCTAGCGCCCCTACTAGCTGGTGGGATACGGGAGGGAGGCTTACATGGGGCAATTTAAAATTTATAATTTCCTCAGCAATGTGGCCCGCACGCTACAAGCAGGTGTTGTGGATATTTTATTGTGCTTCATCCGAACAAAAACAAAAATTCAACAAAACGCTCAGGAANCATTTAGAACTGGAGTTTGTGCTCCGAGAAGCCTCCGTGGGAAAGTTTCCCCCGTTGGACGTCAAGGGGCACCACAGTAGAACAATGGAAAAATAGACTGAATAATATTTTCCTCAAGCTATCTACCTATCTCGGTTGTGGACTGTGTTGGCTGGAGCGGTGTGTGTGTGTGTGTTGCAAATTTCCCGGAACTCGCCCAGATCGTTGGGTAATTGCTTTTGGAAACTTATAGTGCCGATTGGGTGGCATGTTTAAGCAGCGAGTTTAAAAATTTTGTTCCCCACGCTGAAAGGGTTTCCGGATGTACTTTTAAAATTGAGCTGTCCTACGCACGGTTTGCTGAACGCACGAATAAATACAATCAAATCTAACACAGCTCTCGCATACCTCAGCTTAAAGGTGCGCGATTCTTCGAAGTGCGGAGATGATTGGTATCGTGCGGTGCTGGTGAGGACTGTACCAAAAAATAAGTCACTACGATGACACCAGCTGAGCGTGAAAAATTGTAAATGAGAATGTTTTATGGGCAGTTGCTTCATGTCGCTCCCGCGCCAGATTTATACGGCTAGCGCCCCTACTAGCTGGTGGGATACGGGAGGGAGGCTTACATGGGGCAATTTAAAATTTATAATTTCCTCAGCAATGTGGCCCGCACGCTACAAGCAGGTGTTGTGGATATTTTATTGTGCTTCATCCGAACAAAAACAAAAATTCAACAAAACGCTCAGGAATGCCTCTGCAGTTCCGGGATGGGACAGGATTCTAGTGCCATTCAATGCGTTGAACGCACATGCCCCACGTCTTCACGTCTTTGTTCTGGAGGTTGGCTGAAGAGCAGATGGGTCGTCGACAAAAAGTGAGAGAACGGTTCCATTCGGGTACATCCGGGTGCGATGGAAATCAGTTCGAGCGCCCGGGAGGCTAATCGGCACCAAGCAGAGGTCTCCACGATGGAGAGTCTCCGATTGTGCTGATTCGCCGGTTAATGGCCATTGGATGATGATCTCAAGTGCCTCGGGGCAGTTGCGAGTGGAGTGGAGTTTGATTTTTGTCTTGTTATTGTCCGATACTAATTTTGTTAGCGATCTTGTTCTGGGACCCTTGTTGGGTGCTTTGTTGCATTAACGAAACACTTTGTTTTTGCGATGTCTTCCACGATATTTTCCCAGTGTTTGACTGCCGGAAATAGAATTCGAAATTATATGGGCGTGTGCCAAAAATAGCTAGCGGACTTTTGGAGGAAATTCTGTTACGGGATCTTTCGCAGACTTAAAGAATGGAATGTACTGGGAAAACCCCACACAAACAAGGATGTAGCGTAAATTGCCACTGCAGGAAAACCCATGAATCTGTTGATGCAGATTCAAACCAAAAGGTTTAAATAAAGCAACATCATCGTGAAGTGGAGTTGAGTTTCCTGATTGAATAAAATAGATGCAAAGATGCTATTCGTAAGTGGTTCCCCGCGCTCGGGCTGACACATTAAAGTGTTCCATCTGGTTTGCGATCGATTAAAAAAATCGTAATGCTTATCAAGCCTAATTAATTACCACCTTAAGAACATATCGAACACGATGAGAGGATGACTACAAAACAAAAAAAAGAAGGTTGCCAGTTTAGCAAGCTAGCAGAGTGAAGACAAATCGGTTGAAATGTGTTTACTCATCGCTCTCAAGATACGCTGGCGTTAATCACTCGCGATGCGGAATTTGCTCAACGTCATGCACAATATGCAATACGTACCGTACGAACATTGTTTTCTATAAATAGCTTCCAACGGCACAATAGAAAGCGAAACTGCAAACAATCTTCTAACGATGCTACGAGAAGCATCGTTCTCAACACCTACCGGAAGCGTTCGCGAACACGTTAAGGCGTTACAATCAATTATAGGAAAGATGTTATGGTTTTCTGTTAACCTTTGTACGTAGGCACGGTTCTACTGTTGTTGATTTTTCAGTGCGAAAGTAATTAAAATAAACACACGCACATAGATCATCAACTTCAATGCAAACGCCTGTTTTCTGTAAGTTCAAGTGCAACATAAAACTACTGATCGTTATATTAAGCAGTTAATTATTTAGCACATATAAAATTATAATTTATGAAACAATTTAAACAATAAAGTGATGACAACATATTCATTTTATAACTTTCTTAATATCACATAAAGATTTATAGTACTTTAAAGTCTCTTCATATATGAATGAAACATCAACAAAGTCATCTTTGTATTTTGATTTTAATCTTTGCGTTTTAAGAATCTTGAGTTTCAGTTCCAATGTACGAAGATCAATTTCCCTATATTCTTTTGCTTATATATGGTATGATCGTAAAGTACTAGCATGGCTCAAGATCTGGAAGATAAAATATATCCCTGTGCAGAAATTACTCTTTCTTATCTTTATAATGCCTTCCACCATAGCAGACACTCAACTACATACAGTCGACAGAACGATAATGAATCCCATAAACAATTGCTGAAGATGTGTTCTTGCTGGGTCCTGGTTCAGACTTTATTCTATCCTACAATACCAGCCACTCGCAAATGATTCTGTTGATGTTAAAACGGCTCGTTACCATGGGAAATAAAGCTCGAACATTACCTACTGCTATGGAAGCGCAACGATGTGCTTCGAACGATCGATTGCATCGTGGTACGGTTCGAACAAGACGATGGACAAGTGTTTCGGTCAGGTTAACATTGGCCGTACCAGCATCATGTACATGTTGCTTAGTCATCATTTCAGCTTGCTTTGGCACAATAAGAACGATCAATTTATGACCCTGTCTTAAGGCGCTTCAATGCCAGTCGATAGATTAAGCTAAAGAAAACCTCTTGGAGGTTTTGCTTCGAGAGTTGAACACTTCTTTTTCTTTTGAGGACACTTGTGTTCGGTATGTGAACTGTATCCGGCCCGGTGGTAATCATGATAGTCACCTTCACCTACTCGTCTGCCGGGTGGAATGCCGGTCCGGACCAGATCATGCCGGGTGGAATCAATTAAAATGTTTGCTTGTACGAACTGGAATCGGTTTTTGAGAGTGAAGCGAACAACAGCAAAAAAAAAGAGGCCACCTTGCTGGTATCCAGACAAAGTGCGACTTTGGCGTCGGCCAGGTTCTGGTAGCGATCGGATGAAAAATCACCATCGAAGGATGCTGTCAAGATCGAGGCAACGAAGCGCACAAGACAACGCCAAGAAGAGGTCAATCGCTTGCCGATCGGATCGGTGACATCGATAGTTCTGCACCGGTACCGGTCGTAAGAATCGGAAATTGATTACCACTCTTGCATTCTCGTTTAAACGGGCGCAAGCGCATCAATCAAACTCGCTGCCGGCTGGATGGTTGGTTGGTTTGGCGCGTACGGGAGGGCCACCGTGTGGTGCGGTTTTAATTGGTCGCCTGATTGGGTTGTCATTAATTCGAATGAACCGAGGAAAAAAATGGACAATGACAAGCGCGATAATAGCATTGTGCTAAGTGATCAATTTTTCTTCACCAATTCACACGCTGACACATGTTTTCAGCACATTGCGATGTAGACCGGTGGGATGTATTTTCTTTTCTCTTTTTCGTTTTAGTGCTTTTGCACACGAGCATCACAACATTACACAGCCACTGTTTATTAATGGAGCACATTAAGAGCTCGAATTTGCGTGAAAACCAATTCAATTTCGAAAAAAAATAAACGTTTGCTTGCTCTGTGCAGCTCGACCGAGCGTGACTGTTGACCGTCTTTTAGCCGTACGGAATGATGCGGTTCCAGTGTCAACAATCGTCATGTTGGGGTGAATAAGAAATTTGCATCTTTCGCTCGGGTCCGTGAGTGGCCCGCCTGTAGTATCTCGCGAGAAGCTGCGACGGGTTCGTCGCTTGCAGGGCTTGAGAGTCTTTCGATTTGAATAGTGGGCGCCGCATAGCTGAGAGTGAGTGTCGGTTGGGTTCCGTCTCGCGAGTGCGCTACGCGTGCTGATCCCGTGCGTCTTGAGCCGCACGGAAAGGGAGATCGCAAAGATCGCGGCACGGTGCTGATGACGATACCCATAACCCATTCTAGGCACCGGTACCCGTAGCCATACAGCGATCGGGCGCTTCTATACCCACGGCACTCAGCTGTAGCTCAGCACACTCACGCGCCAAATTCCACCGCGGATTCATCTTCTTCCTCCCGCGTTGCGTCCGGTACCGGGCCGCAGGCAGGGTGAGAGAAAGATCGCACAAATTGGACGCGACCGGGCACCCCGGACGCTAAGGAAATCCCCGCCGCCGGCACATGCGGGGCTATATATAAAGTGTTGATCTTGGCGACCCGCACTCATAGTTTAGGTGGTCGTTCACCAAAATCGTTCGTTTTAAGCGACTCGCCTGGTTTCGTCGAACCCGGGTCGAAGCGACAAAGCAGCAAAACCCGGACCTTTCATGGACCGCATGGTGATTGCACAGTGATTTGGCAGCTTTTTGGTAGAAAAAAAAGGAACAAGCGAACATAACAAAAAAAAGCCACAAATAGTTCGTACCAATTCGAACAAAGAACAAAAACAAGTGCAACAAAGGAAGAGGTTCGTACGTTACGAGCATAAAACCGTTACCCACCGCACGAAGCGCGGAAAGTGAAACGAAAGCGAAAGTCAAGCGACGTTGTGCTGTGTTCTGTTCGTTGCAGCTGAATAGTGAAGCACAGCCAGTGCGGTGCAGTTTGGAAGTTTCGTGACAAAAATTCGTCTTCTCGTTGGAGCAGTGTGGGAATATTTCAAAGTAAGCATCAACATGTTTGGGCAGACAAATTGTTTCAATAGCCAAATTAAGAACATCATGTGCATGAAGTCTTGCGGAAAAGTGACCATACCAGTGACTGGATTGTACGATAACATGTTCCACTGCAGTGTACACAAGAATGATAATTTGTATCTTGAAAAGCAATAATGGAAACTGGAACGAGCGATAAGCGACGAACCCTGGCAAATTAATATTGCTTCGCTGTTGTATTGAAATTTGGACAACAATTTTGTGTTTAGCAATTTTAATTTTTTCCATACAGTGAATATCGATCGTGATCATGCTGTTGTCATTCAGTAGTGAACCATGGCTTGTACTAGTGCTTTGTAGAATTGCAGTGCGCTTGTCTTTGAGAGCAAATTGGAGATTTGGTATTAGAAATGATGAGTGTAAAAGTCATTCAAGGATCACAATTTTTGGCAAAAAGTTGTATTTTGCGTGTGTTTCGGAAAATGTTTTTTAAGAGCTTGTTTATTATGTTAACAGCTGTATCGCAACTTCTACATAAGTGGAGCGTACAATAAGAAATTGGTTATTAATCTGTTTTAACAATTTCTCTGTTATTGAATCCTTTTTGCAAAGGTTTTAAATAGCATAAATAAAAAAGTAATATGTATTGCTTGCCGTTCAAAAGCATTGCACAGATGCTCTACTCCTACACAATCACCTTCGATTGATCGAAACTGTTTCCATGATATGATATGACATCCGTTTGGCGAGCTCCAAAAATTTGGTCCAATTTTTGGTGCTCCATAATCTTCGCCCATTTCATGCACCACAGCCGTGGCTTCCACAAGCCACCTTCCAAAATGGTGATCACGCGTCCGATCTGCTACACTTAGGCTCTATCGCGGTTCACCCTTGCTGGACAAATGCGCGACAGCCCGCGGGCAAGCGTGTCAACGGATTGTGAGTTAATCCGAAATTGATTAAACACTTTCAATTATCGTTGACTTTGATCTCTTTCTTTCACCATCTCCACCGCGTACGGTTGGGGCCGAGAATCGGCATTCGAATTCCCCAACAAAACAAAAAATAATAATAATAATAAAAAATCGGCATATGTCCGTTGGAGAAGTTTGTGAAAGTATCCATTTCTTTGCGCGCGTCCGTTTTGGAGGGTTCGGGTTATGAGTAGCTGCCCTGCTTCCTATCCACGAACCGTACGGCCAGCTGAACGGTTCGAACACATAATATTAGAGTATCATTAATTACGCCACGATGAATATTATTTTTGTTTTTCGCCATGCATCCATGCGATTCGGCATGGTTTCGGGCGGTCAAATCTCGCAGCCAGCCCAGTTGGAAATGGCACGGCAGCGCGCTAGTAAGGCAAGAATAAGAGGATGAAGAAAAATGCCGCAAAACATAAAAAAAAAAAATCTGTACCCCGAGGGCATGGTCAGGGTCTGTAATCGTGTCGGGATCGTTTTAGATCGTGCTGATGTTGTTATCCGCTTACAAAGCAGTCGCTCTCTCGCTTCTCTACGCTTGCTGCTTGCCGCCGTGCGCCGTGTTAGCATTAAATAATGCAACTGTAATTGACACTTTATTCCTGTTTCCCCGAGGGTATCACACCACCGTCTGCGCGTGTGTGACAACAGCCCGAAAAAGTGGTTAACGACTATCATTAGCTGGCTATTAGTTTTCTAATATCTAGAGCGCTTGTTCCAAAAACGCTTGTTCAAATTGAAGACATAAAGGAAAACGATCGTTTTGCAACGCGATAGTAAAAACTAACACCGCCTATTGTGTAAACGATTAAATGATATCCGACTAATGTGCGATTTTATCGCTTTTGGGGAAAAATTAGCAATAGCCCACGTTAAACGCTTGGTTTCACGTCGAAGAACTTTACTTCTCAAAAGTATCTTGATAAATCTTGGCACGATCGGGCACATATTTGTGCTCATCTTTTATCGCCGAAGGTAACAGGGAAAGGTCAAGCCCATCGAAGAACCCGCTCGACGTTGAGTGATTTACTTGGTCGGATGGCTTCACCACCGCCAGCAGCTCAATGCCAGCCGGAATTATTATTTTTCACTCAAGCACACCGATCCGCAGCTGCTTCTTACGCACGCTAAACACTGTGCAAAGCATCCATTGTCAACGTGTTGCATAGGCGAAGAAGTAAAACACGCAGAGAACCATCGGACACCGCCGCTTTTACTCGATTGATCAATCGAACGTGATGATGCTGTGCAATCAACTTACGTACGGTTGGAACCTTTTGAGACGCGACAGAAAAATAGACGAAAAATTATGGGGAAAACCTCCCCCCCGAAGAAATGAACAAAACGGTTTAGGTTAAAACTGGACAGCCAACCTGTGCGTACGCACATCGGTAAGGTCAAGTTGAAGACGAAACGGCAGGCAAATGCGCGAGCCTTGCCGGCATCTCGATAAAGCGCTTAATCAATCGCTATTTTTGGAGGAAAGCCACACGTCGGAACGTCTGCGTGCGCGTTACCCAATCCATCGCGCATCCTCTCTCGAGGACGCACCGACAACAGGTTCCTTTTGGTGGGGGAAAAAAAAATTGTGTGTGCATTTTTTTTGGCCTTCTTAAATGTTGGTCACCATCACAGCCCCCCCCCCCCCCCCCTCTTCAAACGATTTCGTTAGGGGTGGGTTTTATTTATATTTTATAACATCTAAATTAATTCAGCTTGAGAAAGGGTTTTAGGAATTTGATTGCAAAATGGTGATGTGAAATGGGATGTGTGATTTAATCGGAGGGGTGTGATTGAACAAAGATGGCGCACAGTATGTTACGGCTTAGGCTACGGTGCCCAATAGTACATTAAGAATAATTGTTGTAAAAAAGCATTTAGCTTCCATCCGCTACTTTGTGGTTAAAAGTTGAAAGGATTTTACAGAAAAAACAAGACGACATTATGCAACAGAGGGGAACTGGTTTCAACATGGTGCCATGTCTCCCACTCGATAGTCAATCCACTTCCTTGCTACGAAGCGTATGGATGAGCCGAAAGCAACTCTTCTTTGGCTCTGGTTTTACTCTCCACTTCTCCGATGTTTCGAATTGACCTGGTTCGAATTAATTTCGATGCGATTTTTTTTCGTACCGTAGGTCAAGATTCGGAGGATGTTACTAGCCATTGCAATCGTCGTTAGGGTTAACTTGTTACAGGTCTTCTTGGGCGGCGTTGCATAAGCGGTTAGTACGATACTCGGCAGGGCATGGAAGTTCATTCCGCCTGCAGGCAATGTTGACAATGTAAGAAAAGAAAAAACAACAATCGTTTATCATTGTTTCGTACCAATTCACACCTTCTGTAGTCGACGAAGACCTTCTTTTCAATAGAGGTGATGGTTCGGATCAAAACCCTTCCCGAACGGAGTAGCTTTCTTTTCGGCTCCCTCCGTGGGTGTTGTTTCTCGGCGTCAGTGTAGCTCCGAATGGTGAATTATGCCCACCCGGTAGTTGTGATGGGAAATTATCGACACTTTACTAATTGGCCGGTGACACAATAATACCCAAAAAGAGAGAGTTTATTTCAATCGATTGATGGTGTTAAATTGCAGTTAGCGCATGGCAGTAGAGCAGAAAAATGAGGAAACAAAACAACCCGAACCGAACGCGAACAATCCTTAAAAAAGTGGACTGGGATTGTGGAAGTGAATCAAACATATATTGAAAACAATATATTATTAAAAGAATAAATGCTTGATTATGTGTGGCAGAAAATCCATCAGCAAGTAGAGACAAATTGGAGCTTTTAACACAAAAAGAAGCCCCTTGCTAACTTCCCAGAGTGATGTCAGTTTTGGTGTTGACCTCAAGAATTTATGTCTCGAAAAAAGTGATTTCCCATCCCATGTGCTGTAATGGAAGCGAGAAACATCCGCCAATTTTTGTTCCATCAAACGTCCATCCGTTCGCAAACAGTAAACAGCTGATCAACCGAAGCATTCCGTTGAGATGAACGTGCTAAGCTAATCACCTTAACGAATGCTTGAGAAGCACCAACCTTGATGATCGAGCGATAGTTCAAGCTAGATTACGGCGCAAAGATTACCATCATCGATGCGATGCGTAGCGCGATCGCACCCTTCGACGGTAGAACGATCAGGGTACGGGTTCCGTATATATAAATCTTTCCTCGCTAATCATCACCGCTACAAGGAAGGCTTTATTTGCCTCATTTGATTTATACAACCGAGGGAGGGGGGAAGGTGATTTGTTTGCTCATCCCCTAAAAAGGGGGGGGGGGGCGTGTGTTTCGTACAGCTCCACTGCTCGTCTGGGGACAAAGCTTTTTATTCGGACGTGTCCAGATGTCGGGAGGCGATAAAAATGTGCCTGTTGTGGACGGTGTATAGCTTGAAGCTTGAACATTCCATTCGAAAAAGGGCACACAATTATTTGATAGGGCCCCTTTTGCGTGCAGAACAAAAGGTGGAATATGGTTTTTAATGTGCCCGTTTCAAATTACCACCGAAATAGCTGGTTTGCCATAATATAGCACCGATGGCCCGGACGGATAGGGTGAACCGTTTACGGAGGCGTCACAAGGTCGTTACTTCCGCCGCGTTTGAAGAACCCCTTTTTGGTGGTGAACGATTGGGTCCCTGTAGGGCAGCATACTTGCTGGCGGTTGTAAGCAGTTTCGCCGCTTAAGGTCAACAACGGTGCGGGTCTAACCTCGCCACACGCCGACAAGATGCTCCCTTCCGGAGAAGGATGAGCCAGAGTCGATCATCTTGCACGAAAAGGCAACAAAGTAAAAAAAAAAACGGGTCGATCACACAGCATTCATAAGGTCGTGCAGCTCGAATGTGTGTGCGTGAATGATTTTTTTTTAATGTTAACTTAATTTTATTCGTGCACCCCGGTGGTAGCATTAAATGTTTTTTCGATCCTTTACGATCGTGCATGGAATGAAAAATAACACAAAAAAAAAATAAAACAAAAAAAACATGAACGAAGAAAACGAACCTGGCGGACCGAACCGCGCACCGCAGGGTGTGTGCGAACACGCGCGCGCACGCGCTTAAATAATGTGAATTTAAAAAGCCTAGAGGTTGTAGTAGAAACACAATAATAACAAAGAGAAGAACAACAGCAAAAGAAGAAGGAAAAAAAACACAAAAAACACCAAAACCAACGGCTTTGCGAGCAAGAAACACGCTGGGAAGATGATCATCGCTTTACGCACCGCACCGCAGTGTGAGAAGCTGTTGACGAAGTTCAAGGTTGGCAAGTTAATATTATTTGCTACGGAATGTTCGATTTTCTCCGCGCAGGTTGAAGCGACCCGATGTGTGGCCCGATGGGACAGAAATACCTTCTGTTTTTTGTTTTTTTTTTTTTAATTTGATATCCACAAATTTGCTTGTGCGTTATGATAAGCATAAAATCGAAAAACCCACCCTAAAGAGGCGTCCACTTTCGACCGTGTTGGGAAATGGTGCACCAGCCCCGGATGGGGATGGACTTTTGCAACATCCTTCACCGTGTGTACAAACGACGCAACGCGCTCTAATGAAGCTGTCGCCCGGTTTCTGTTCGATCAAGCTCGACTGCACGAATTATTAGCATATCGAGCGTTTTTTTTTTGGGGACGATCGACCTGTTGCAATGCTGCATAACATACGATGCCGTACCATGGGTACCGTTTGCCTGGCAGGCAAAAGCTTTTGACACATACGCAGCCCTCGTGCAGTAGCCCTCCCATCTCCCCTGAAAAGGGCGCCTAGGCGTGTATGAAGATTATCCGTGTGATAATCTTTACCGAAACAAAGGCCTTCGACATGGTGTACATGGTATGAGGACCGGTAGGAGGTATGGGTAAACGGTTCGGTCGCCCGCTAAACGTGGGCCAAGTGGTTTGGGTTAAAAATCGATTAGCGACGATTTGCTGGCAAGAAGTGGCACGAGCAAGGTGGAACAGGAACGCGTGTAGCTTTTGTTTTTGCTGCAGCAAGCAGAGCTTATGGACGGCATTGTGCCATGAGGCTTCGTGATAGGTACATCAAGCAACCTAACAAACTTTACATTTTTTGTTCCCCACGGTTTTGACGAGTGACTTCAACGGTCGCTGTGGTGAGAACGTTTTTGTTCTGTTTTTTTTTTTGCGTGTTGCGCCCGAAAGGGCTGCTGTATACGATGCTCCAGCAGCGGCATGCAGCAACATCTATTGTGTGTTTGACATTGGCAGATGCGTATGGTACACACGTTGCGTAAAAGAAAGAAAATCTGCTCAGGCAAAAAAAGGGTTCGTCGCTTGCTTCTCACGTAGGTTTGTTTGTTTGGTTTTTTCTTTCGAAACATTGCTTCGATCGAAGCAAACCATGCACAATCGTGGAAGAAGAATGTCGCACCGTTCGACGAGCGTTAATGAGAGGATTTCGTGTCAATTTCAGCATCTTCTGCAGCGGTGTGTCGTTGCTTTGTTTCGTGTCAGTGGTTTTAATCTTTTTCTGTCTTCTCTCTCGCTTTCTCTCTCTCTCTCTTTCTCTCTCCCATCACAGATGAACCATCGAACGAGGGCCCTGGTGGGGCTGCTGTGCATAGCTGGCCTGGCGACGGGTCAACTGAACCAAAGCTACCGTCCGGAGTTCTTCTCACCCGGTCAAGGCTTCCAGTCGGTGTCGGCGCAGATCTCGAGCAGTAATGTTCAGCAGTTTAAACGACAGGCTCCCGGCGGTGGCGGTGCGGGTGGTGCCGATGTCATCCCGCATGACCAGAAGAAGCAAACCACCTTCTGGTGGGTGGCACCGGACACCCCGTTCAAGGCTACTAAAATCGGTGGTGGTGTCCAGGAGCCGCCCGGTACCGGTGCCGATGGTGAGGATGGTGCGGCCGGTGGTGCGGCGGGCGCTGCAGCGGGTGCGGCGAGTGCGGCCGGTGCTGGAGGGGTGGCGGGTGGTACCGTGTCCCAGACCGCGTTCCAAGCGTCGGCCGCCCGTACAGCGGCGGGCCAGGCAGGGCAAGCGTTCGGGGCCGGTGGTACCACCACCTCCATCCAGTCGTCGACCGCATCCCGCACGATCGGGACCCAAACGCAGCAAGGGTTTCAGGGGGCAGCAGGTGTGGGTGGTACGGCCGGTACGCGGACGAGCATCCGCCAGAGTTCGACCAGCAGCACGTTCGGGACGCAGGCCGGTGTTGCTCAGCCGGCTGTCATAGCCGGCGGTGCGCGTACCAGCTCGACCACGTCCAACACGCAGGTGAACACCGGCACGGTACAGCCCGGTGTTGGGGCCAGCGGTGTCCTTACGTCCACCACCTTCCGCCAGTCGAAAACGCAAACGACGACCGGTGTCGCGCCCGTTCCGGTTCCCGCCCCGCCCCCACCAACCACCATCCAGAGCACGACGACCGGCGTGCGCACGGATACGATCACCTCGAACGTTAACAACCCGGTGCCACGAACCACCGTGGGCATTACTAAACAGACTAACGTAGATACGCAGCGTACTATCCAAACTAACCTCTATCCGGGGCAGCCGGGCAGTACTTCCACCTCGTCGGTCGTCGGGACCGCTACCAGGACGACCGGATTAACACCAAGTAACGCCTTTTGCTCTCCATTTTCTACTCCCTTCCGCTAACATCTGTTCGACTTTCAGCTTACGTGGGCTTTCGTTCGCCAACACGTGTTCGAGTCAAGCTTAGTTGCGCGGTAGCGCAGGTTTTAAAGCGATAACGAAGCAGTTATTTTGTTTTGCATGTCGTAGATTAGACAAACCTTTCTGCCTTCGATGCCTCTATTTCTTTCTTTCGCTTATCTTCGCTTTAGTTTTGCATGCGTTTTGTCGCCTTTGAATGTTTTGTAGCGTTTTGATGTTAGCTTGCTTTTGTAGCGGTCGAGCGGACCAATGTAGAGTAGCGAATGTAGCCCACCGATTGTTGGATGGTTTGTGCTCCAAACTAATGACCCTGTTTGTTTGCCGTATCCAGATAACTACGGTGGCACGACTGTTACGAAGACGCAGGAGCGTACTGGCGGTGGCATCACGAGCAAGGTCACCACTACCGGCACGATCACACGGCCCTTCTTCAAGCAAACCGTAGTGTCGACCAACGGGTATGACTATCCCGTGCCGGAAACGATTCCGTGCTACGAACCCTCCAAAATCTGTGCCCCGAACCAGTACTGTAACGATGGTTTCGTCGACGAGTCGCAGCTGAACCTGTTCAACACGAACAACCAGGTAGGTGTACGTGGGGGGTTGGGTGTCCTACCCACCTTTGGGAGACATCCTTCGACGGGGACAGGGATGGTAAAGGTAAAGGATGTCATCAATAACAAGCTATCAACGGGGAACACTTTTAATCGTGAAGCGTTTCGAACCAGAACGTGCGTGATGTGCACAGAGAGAACAGTGCCATTCGAATCGAAATGGTAATTTGAATGGAATTATTCAAACCGACGTGCCCGTGCTGCGACACGTACCTTGAGTAATGCACGCGGAATAGATGCCGCTGGATGGGCAAATGATTGATGAAGTGCGTTTATAATCGTGTCGGCTGCGAGCGTTCGTATTCCGCTTTGCAGTCGAATATTGTTTTGAGCGGTATTGACATTTGACAGTGGCCGTACAGCTTAGTCGCCGGCTGGCTCACAGTTTGACAGCGAAGATGTCACTTTCGGTGGTTGTGGTTGTAGTGCGCTATCCTGTGACATTCCACACTACACGCATCCGTCACAGTGGTGTGTGTGTTAGTAGGCCAATGGATTGGATTACGTCGGGATCGCAATAGCCCACAAATGGCTGTGATTGGTCAACACCATCACTGCATTAGTTAGATACCTTCCGGGTGATGAATTGTCAATTAAGCTTTCACTTTTAATCGGCACCGCATGAAGCGTCACGAAGTACCGCACCGTGTGACACAAATTGAGCAGTTTGTGTCGCTGTTTAATGCCCTGTAAAACGTTATTCACACTGCTCGTTCAATGCCGATCATTAGCCGTATTTTTTTTCTGTTGTTGCTCAGATGCTTATTGAAATGTCATCAGCACAGCACGTCCTGCTAGAACGGTGTGACCGCGTCGCGTGACATTTCAATGGCGCACACTCTCTGGCGTGCGCAACATTTTAGCTGCACAAACGCGCGACGCGTGATTGGTGTTGCGTGTCACTGCGAGGATGGAACACACCCCGTATGGACAAAAAACCGCAAAACCCCATTCCATGCGTTATGATTAATAATTTCATAATTGACATCGCTTCATCGGCGGTCGATTAATCGATCAAATCGATTGATCCTCGTGCGGGATGCCGACCAAATTCGGTCGGACCCAGTCCCAAACGTCGCACCGAATCGATCGAAAGTCCCACCAATGTTTGGCAGCGGAAAGCTTACCAATCATGCAGGACCATTATTGATAGGCTATCATCTAAATTGTCGTGTTTTGTGATATAACCACAGTGCGTCCGATTTGCTGTGCCGAGCATCCCACAACAGCCGCCAGCAGCACGAAATCAAGTGACATATCAATAAAGCGGGAATGCGCGAAATGTGACACGCCGTCAACGCATTTTTTCGGGGTGTCTGTCCTGCGCCGCATCTAAAATTAACAGCCCAATCGTGTGCGAGCGTTCGCGAGCGCGCACACATGCCTACGCCCGTCCGTGGCGTTGTCCGGTTGATGCCCGTTTTGGAAGTCTCCAGCTTTTTGGGGACGCTTCTGGACCGCGGCGTGCGCGTTACTGTCTGGGCGCGCTTTTTTTTTCAGCTGTTTTCTTTGCTTTTTTGCACGGTTGTTTTCTTTGTTAAAATACGATATAGCTTTTTTGTGTTGTTGTTAAGTTTCAAAACTCGTCTGTTGCGATTTGTTACCGAACAAACGAGCTTCCGACGTTGTGGTGATGAGTCGGAAAGGAGCACAAATCGATGCAAAGCATCCGATGAAATAGTTTCTCGGTAATCGCCACGGCACGTTGGTTTCGTGCGACGTGCGCACGTGTCTGCCCGAAAAAAAATAGGTGTTTTTTGGGGGCGAAAATGGCCACTTTATGTGACAGCTGAATGTGGAGTTGGTGGGAATGTACTGATCGTATTCTTTTTTTCATTTCTTCTTCTGCACAGTTGTCGGTCACGTATTGCCTGTCGGCATGTTTCCATTCGCCTGACAGTGAATGGTAATTTGTTACCGATTCGGTGAACATGTTCTTGAGTAACACTTTTTTTTCCTTAACGTATTCCACGTTGTGTGCACTACAAGTTCCTGGTTTGGCAAACGTACATAAGAGAAATATTTTTAATTTCACAATCTTTGCCTAATAACGGTCGCGTACGCCGCGTGTATCGCAATTCGCTCGCACAGTATCGCCGATCTCACATATCTTGTACGGCTAATCAGGTGGCGTGTCATCACCGGCGCTACATTGCGATCACAATTTGCATCCTCGTTGCATAATCGTGCAACCCCGTGCGTGCGTACAATTTGTCATTCAAATGAAGCAACCTTGCCATTTCTGCGGGCAAAACCGTTGTCCGGCCCGGGATGCATCCCGCCCAGCAGACCGGCTTGAATTATTGCCGGGCGAAACAGAAGCCACCGTACCGGTTCGAGAACGTGTAGCGCACCGCGGCCCGGTCGCCAATGTGCAACGGGCGGTAATTAAAATGGAATCATTGAGCGATAAATTTTGCGATCGCACTAAACATTCCACTGTCCTCCGTGTGGATGGGGGTGGCAAACAGGGTCGGAATATGCCACCCATGTCTGCTGTACCTTTAGAGCAGGTCCCGGCCAGAGATTGGCGAACACTGAAAGCCGTTTGAAGATGGTTTACGCGTGCGTTCCATTGAATGGGGAAGCGCCCGGCGTGTTTGTGTGTGTGTCCCGCTGGGAATTAATCTAACATTGCGGTGCAACACCTCCGAGGGAGCCCCACCGACACCACCGGCCAGGTCACATACATGTGGTGATAGAGGAAGCTTTAATGGCGCCACTAGAACAGTTGTGGCAAAACACATACGTGCGCGTGCGTAAAAGGTTAAACATGAGTGCCATTTAAATCGCACTTAAATCATCTATCGCTCAGCGGGTTGAATCAAAAGCGTATCGTCCAGCGCGTAACTTGTACGAGCCGCTCAGACGGTCTGTCCGTTTGTACGGGTACATTCACCTGTCGGGTAAAGGAGAGTGAAACGTCTGCATCCACCGGCGTTAGGGTTGGATTGGCGTCGTGTTGGATAATTTTCTGCCCAACACGCTTAACGTCGGTCGCGTTGGGATGCGTTTTCGCCTGTCACACCGGCAGCGGTGTCGTGGGCCAAAAGGTGGCTTATCAGATGGTGTATTCGTTAAAAACGACCGATTGTATCGTGGACATGCATTTTTGCATGCTGTTTTTGCAACACGATGATGCATAACTGAGAAACAAACTACAACGTAAACAAATCTGCTGCCTGCTACCACCGCGCTACACCGTCGTCTCAGCGTTCCGCACCCAACACGAGCGTGTGAAGTTGCTGTGGGAGAAATGCTGTGCGAATGCATCGTTCGAATGCCTCCCGCGCTATACTTGGGGGGAGGGCGCAACATGTTGCCATGCGTACAGAGCCACAAGCAGTAGAATTTTCGGGTTTCAAACGGGTGCCCTTACACCCTAACGCCGGTGTGGCCCTGGGATACTAATGATGCTATTGCATGCCAGCTGCGTTGCTGCGGCTGTGTGCAGTGTGCATCAAATGTTTCTTTTTGTGCAAGTGTTAGCTAGCAGCTAGCAAACAAAAAACTACACGCAACTGCCTGGGTACGGGCGAGTAAGTAGATTAACATTTTAACGAGATAATGAGTAGATTATCTTCGTGTTGCTTTATGCCGTGTGCGCAATGTATCCGTTGCCGTTGGATTAATGTTGGCATTGGTTGGAGCTTGTGGTTTTGCAGGAAACGTTTTCCATCCGGGGCGGATGTACAGGTAGTGCTCAATGTACATAGCACTGAGTTTAAGGAAGTAAGAAAATGTTGGTTGAACACTACTTCTAGCTCGATTGGAATAAATTTATTACATTTTTTCAACTGATAGCTCAAAA
This sequence comes from Anopheles rivulorum, assembly GCA_018908115.1. Taxonomy (NCBI): domain Eukaryota; kingdom Metazoa; phylum Arthropoda; class Insecta; order Diptera; family Culicidae; genus Anopheles; species Anopheles rivulorum. The sequence goes on along the minus strand of STHB01000003.1, from coordinate 16,399,749 downwards.
CATGTGAAACAACACAAAATAATTGGTTGATAATGCTCTTGAAGTTAATCCCATAAATTTACTACAAGTTTTTCAATATCACAGCTTATTAGCTTTATGGGATAGAATATTAGAAACTAGATTGGCTGAAATGCCTTTCGAATCAATCAAATAAGATTGTTAGAATATTTTTGTTAACTTTTTCGCACGAAAAGTTGTCTAAAGTGCTATGAGCAATAAAGTAAATGAACTCTATAATTGTCAAGAATAACCCGGATTTCCAAGGTTTCCCGAAGTCCAACGATTTCCGCTACAATAGCGTTTTCTTGAGGACTGCAATGATCAAGGATGGGACACTTGTTCAATAGTTCCATTCTGAGAGGGATTAAAACGTAACATTGATTCAAAATTACTACTACTAGAATGCCAATCTCAGGAGGTTCTAGAACTGCTGAGGAACTTATTTTTGTGTCAAACGTGTATTGCAACATCTACAACCTTAAAGCTGATGTCACATCGTTAAACTCACTCAACTTCCTGAACGCAAACTGATGGCTTAATCATACCCTCCATCCAAGGCAACCTTCATCGAGATCGATGTCAACAAATTATGACCGGCCAGCCATTGATAGAACGATCTGTACCGCTCGATTCGTCATCGGCCAGAGACCGCTCCCCGGAATCATCTGCACGTCTTCCTTTCGGTTCGGTTAAGGTGCGTCTGTGGTACAGAACATTGGAATAGCAACCTAAAGCGACCCAACGTAGGCAAAGCGTGCGTGCGTACATGCGTGCGCACACCTGCCTGTTTGCTCGTGCGGCTGAGCAAAGAATTCTCACCATCCATAAATATTCATCGGGGTTTTTGTTTTGCTTCTTCACGCGGGTTCATTACGTACGCGGGTGTTCGGGCCGAGGGCGACACAGCATTAGTCAAACACCATTATTTACATCACCGGGAGAGAATGCGCGCTGTCGAAGTGGTACGCCGGGCCGTGTTTGCCCATCACCTAGAATGTATGGAAATGCTTCGTTATGTTCACTGTATTAAGGAATCTCTTCTTCTGACTGAAGCTTGAAAGAAGTCTTCTCTCGGACGGGGTTCATTTTTGTTTTTGGTTTCGTTTCACATTCAAAGCACTTACCCATTTCGTATTTCTTGTCCTTTCCGTATCTTCCGCAGAACTGCAACTCCGCCACCGAGCAGTGCTGCAAGATTCGGCCAACGCCGGCCACGCGCTGCCCGGACGATAGCTACGTCTGCGTATCGCCCAGCTTATGCAACAATGGACTGCTGAACTTCGATGCACAGAATGCCATCTCCACGAGACAACCGGTAAGTCTCAACGCTCGACACTGTTCTCCGCGACCGCCACAAATATGCCGTGGCAGGAGGTGGGTCTCACTTTCCTCCGCGTGACGCCAACTCAGCCCCGCCACTTCCCAAGTGACACCGTGCCAGACCTGGCAGTCAAGACGTGTTATCCAATAGCCTGCCGGCATGTCTTCCTGTCTTACTTAATGCTGGCACCATTTCGACGCGGAGAAGGGATATTGCGCGCTGCTGTACATCGAACATCCCCAGACGGCCTTGCCAATGCGCCGGTCCGACTTTTGCAACCCCGGCCCCGGCCGTGCGCTGAAAGCTTCCGCCTGAGCAAAACGGTATCCCGAACAAGTATGGAGGCTGGCAACGTTCGCTTTCCTTTTCGGTGGCTTTGTGTTACTAGCGAGGTTTCGGGGACTTGCTTGTTTCGGTTTTGTTTTTCTTTTAGACGAAAGAATCTTGTTACACTTCGTCCTGGGTAATGGAACGATATGCACCCAGCGCGTGTCCTCTTGTTCAGGTCACTTCCAGCTTGAGATATATATTTTTTTTGTTTTTATTGACCCTCTATCACGCCGTACTATCTAGCTGAACTGCCTTCCTGAGATACTCAGCGCCAGGTACTTGGTTGGTGTGAAATGTTTTATGTATATTTGCTTTCATTTTCTTTTTTCGTCCGTTTTTATCTTACTCACTTGACGATTGGCGATCAAGTAGCGATCACTCGACATCCTGTGAACGTGATCGAGCGAAAGTGTGGAATAGTGCGGACGTAAAAGCCGCAGGGAACGCAGAGGGACGGACTCCTACGATATAATTGCGATCGACCCATTGGCGATTGCGTAAGCGGGGGTCTCGCGAGACCTTTCCTTACCGTTTCTTCATTCCCATCCCTCCCTCTCCCTCTTCCTCCTCCCCTCCCTTCCCGATTCCCCCCTGCGTCGCATCCTTTTGCGGTGGTTCCTTCCCCGGTGACCTACGGTAGTGTTTTTTTGGGCAGGATCAGCCCAACATTAAACAGCCTTCCCACTCCAAAAGAGAGAGAGAGAGAGAGAGAGAGAGAGAGAGAAAGAGAGAGAGAAAGAGAAAAAAAAACAACGTGCCAGCACTGTCAGTCGACAGCGATATCGACATGTTGATAGTGAACTAATAAACGAGCCGGAAAGACGAGCGATCCAGAAAAAAATATGGGAAGCGAAAACAGCGCAACCCAAAAACCATGGTTTGCAAGGATTCGGTGCCGCTGGCGTAACGTTCATTTACCTCGCAACAACAACAACAACAACATAAAAAATACAACAAAACGGATGGAGCGATGAGACGACGAGGTCCTCCGAAAGGGGTTACGTAAAATCCTGCCTCCTTCCCCCCCTCCCCCCTCCCTTCCCCGGGTGGGAGGTTTTGTTTTCGGCTGGACGGTTTCGGCTTTCGAGTCACTCACCCACTCACCCACAAGCGTAAATTGGGGTGTAGTTTTCCCGGGCGAAACCGGTAGCCACGGTCGGGCATCATCCCCCGGCATCCGATGTGGAGCGTGTGTTGGGAGCACGTGAACCATCATCTTGCGCGCACCGGCCCGCGATGACGTCAAAGGTATTCCTGAGCGATGGCGTAATCGGGGCTCGCGAGTGCGCGTGCGCTTTCGCATGCCTTTTCGTGTTTTCGCTTCTTGTTCGTTTCTTCTTGTTGTGTTTTTTTTTTTGGGGAAGTAGCACGCGAATACCATCACGAGGGTGCGGAGTAAACATCGCGATGATGGTGTGGTGTGCGAAACGGCACACACCTAACGCAAAATCTCTGCTGACGCCGAGCGGCCCGAGCGGCTATGGCGATGATGAGATGCTGCTGATGTTCGTTGGCGTGATGTTGTCTTAACCTTGACTTTCGGTGTGGTGCGTTAGTGTTGTAGAAGAGCGTGTCGTCGCTTACCGCTCGCTCAAGTCCCCCGGCGGCGTTAGCTTTAGCTGCCGGTGGCAGCTACACCATGCGCAGCTTTGTAGGCGAAATAAAGCGATAAGTACATTGTGCAGGTGTACTTCCTGCTCCCACCACTAGTAGCGAAAGGTGGGAAGTACTATCTCTAGTGTGGTACTTTAAAACGCCCTCTAGCGTTAATTGCGGGAAGCAGTGCGGAATGGTGCACAGCACAGCTGTTGACTTTCATCAAATGCCAAGGTACGGCATCGGTTTGTAGCTCCACTGTAAAGGTGGACATTAGTAGGAATCCGCCAGTGTACTACAGCTCGGCGAATAAATCTCGTTCGTTTTGTTTTTTCGTGTTGAACATTTTAATCACAAAATATTCACCAGCCCCAAAATAGCAAGGCTAATGTTGTTTTGTGCTAAAGTTTTGTCCGGAGGTTACCGCTAATTTCGGAACGAGCGTATATGTTTGTGGAGACATTCACACCAGCCATCATTAGTGGTATTAGGGGCACACGGGTTTTAATGTTGATATTTCTCGTCGATTCCCCGACAATGCGATAAACGCTGCGGTTCGATAATGACCGATCGATCTTTCGACGATCGCTGACGATCGATTGGCGGCTTGTTTACGTCCGTTCGGCGTTTCAGTGTCAAAGGTGACAAATGTTGGTGGCGAAACGTTGCGTGTGGTTTTTGCAGTGGATTTGTTTCGTTTGCCGTCCGCGCCGCAATCACTGTTTCGATGGTGATTTGTTTCGGAAGACGGAGGTGTGCTGCAGCTGAAGGTTAGATCGGCATTTGTCCTTTTCGGCTTCGCGTCTACGGGTAAGGATAGCTTGTTTCGGGGGTGATTATGGATCGCCTAATAGGCGATTATTAGCTATGCGTGCTAGGGGTGCTTGACAGTCAAGGACGTTTTGCGGCCACGCACGGTTGTTAGCAAACGATTGGTTGTTTGCTGGCGCGATGGAAATAAACTTCATTTTATGACCGATTTTTCCCGCATGAAATATGAGAAATATGGTCGTGGCTTGCAAGCTTATGCAACGATCGCTGTAACGCTACCAGTCAACAAGAGTCCTGCGGTACCTGGCCGAAGCGCAAGCATTCAATATAGTCATCGCGAATGAGAAACTTCAACCACAACCCTTAACCACGGCAGTAAAGAAAGCGTTGATAAAAAAGCAGCCCAAAAACCACAAAACAAAAAACGGGGCAGCCCACCATTCGGAGAAATTAAATCGTCAATTCATATCCTTGCATCGGATCGGGCGATCTTGTTTGCGTTTCCCGTGTCCGTGTTCCAGCCCGGAACGCGGTGTTTTATTTTATCGATCATTGCACGCGGTCCGATTCCTTCCTTGGAGCTGGTACCGGTTGCACGACTGGACAGCATTATTCCACTTCATTAAGTTGTAATTGATGAAAATTAAGCAAAAGCTTCACGGACAGCGATGCAAAACACGATCGATTGAGGCGACGACGAGTGAATGGAAACGCGAGTGTGTCGCACTGTTTGGGGGCGCATTTCGTTCGTGAACCAATGTGCGGTACAATGCAGTTGCTGTTTTGTTCGCTGTTTCGCTGCGTTACAGATGATGTGAGCTTAATGACAACTATTAAGCGTTATTTGGTTGCCTCCGGACGGATGGATGGGGCGATGAAGTTGATTGAACGATTCGCTGCGCACGGTGAAATTAATTTCATTTACTTCCTGCACGGAATGGAAAAGTGATGGAGCGGTTATGCGCCCGCGACCGAAGTAGTGCCGTGAGGAAGGTTTTACTTTTTGGAAGACAATTATTAAATAATGGATAGGACATGAAGAATGAGAAGCAGATTCAACAATCAAGCACGGCATTATTGCAGCGGGCTCAAGTTCAAGATCGTCCCGAATCCACTTTCCGTTTCAACACTTTCGCTGCTTTCGAAGGAGCGAAATAAGCAGCTTCCAAGGTGTTTTTTTTTATTGTTTGTTGTTGCAAACGTTGTGCCATTCGTTTCTCCTGTTACGCCACGGTGACCCCTTGTTTTTTGTTTTGCAAAAGGTTAGATTTGTTCAGCTTTTTGCCGGTGTGCAATTTCACACATGAAGGACATAAGCGGAGTTACCCGACACCATCGGTGAAGTAATTGTACATCCAATCAACATTCGGTAGTCCCACCGGTGATGATGATTTCATCGTGAAAGATTGCCCATGCATGATACCGATTGGGCGACGGAAAGGCTTTTCCCGCGTTGGCCGTGGTGCCGTGACCAGGATGACCCGCAATGGGTGTGGATTGTGAATTTGCACATCGTTTTGAATTGAAATTGCCGCGTGCGATCGACCCCGTAGGTCAGGATAGTGATGATAGAGACACAAAAAGTAGAAAAAAAAAACGGGACAGATCGTGTTTTTTCTTTCTCTTCTTTTCACTTCCATCTTAGAAACTGGCTCCCCAATGGGGGATAGATGAGCTCAGTGCAACGGGAGATAAAAAAAAAGAAGTCCCACTGACCAAGAAACGGTTGACTCGTTTCTGTGTACGGTTTGGCATTTCATTATGCACATGTGAATGTGAGGGCTTTTTGCTGTTACTTTTCTTTCGCTGCACCCTGGTACGCTGCCGCCATGTCGCTTTCATTGCACATGGCCCCGATGGGTTCATGGAGCCAGGTCAGTCTGTCCCGCACGGGTGAAGACGTTCGCGACGTGGTGCTGATCGGTTGAAGTGAATCGATCGAATCGGTGATGCAGTTTGCAAGTTCGAGTGATCGGCGCGGCATCATATTGCACAATACCGCAAAAAAAAAACGACAGAAGAAAAAACGAAAACAAGCGCGTAAACAGGCGTACTCAGGGCCGACAGTGACAGCGATGTGTGTGTGTGTGCGCGCGCGCGCAAGATGTCGTTGTCCGTTAATCCGTGCCGGTTTCGGTCGATTGCAGCAAGCGCTAGCTGAGGGGCCGCTTGTTTTCTTCTTTTATTAGGATTACTGGAGTGTTTGGACGTGCCTGGGGAGTACTTTACAGCTTTACATGCACCGCAGAGGTCAGGACGAGTCGTAGGGTGAATGATTTGCATCTTCCCAGCCCGATCGACCGCCTGTCGATCGACTGTCCGAACGGTTCGAGCGCGGGTGGACGTTAAGATGTGGATGGGCGCAAAATTAGGTTTACGGCCATGGCTAAGATGGTTGCGCAACTCATTTGTCTAAATGTCAGAGTTAATTTCTTGGACAAATTTCAAAGCTCATGTGTAGGTGCGGGTGACTAAAAACCCACCCGGCGCATATAACGATTCGCTGTGGAAATGGCACGTTTCAGTGCTGTTTCGCAACGCTTTGTGCAACGAACGGCTTATCAGCAATTGCATCCCGCGCATGCCAGAATGCACCGGATCTAAAGAATGTTTTTCTAAACCGATGAACCGATCAAAGATACCGGCTAACGGCTCCACTGGCTGCGTTGCAATTTTTCCACAATTGCTCCGAATCACGCTAATGATCGTGGCGGCAAGACACCTTGCGGCCCAGCAGCGCTCACACCTCATTCGAATGTGCATCGCGCGTATAAATCTCGGCAAACACGAGTAGAATAATTTGAACCCGGATCCGTGCGATTCTTTGCGCGGTGCGGTGCAAATGGGGTTGGGTTTGCATGATGCACCGTGTGGGTTGGTGGTTTGCGGCAATAATTGAATTGCGAAAATTGCTGAGAAATCACGGAGGCACGGAAGCGCGATTGCAATCTTGCATTTCGAACGACAACGGACCCGGGATGGTGGTGCTAAAATCGTTGAATCGTAACCGAGAGCTCCACACACGTCCAGCAGTAATATTTCGGCATGGGAACGAAAACGGAACTGGTAAATGTCTGCTATTTGTGGTTTTGTTCTCTCTCTCTTTTCTAACAAAAGCTGATTGTCAATACGGTCCATAACGGTTATGATGATCTTCCTGTCATAAATCGCCCCCGGGCCACTGTTCTGGATCGAGTGGCAGTGAAGTCAGCAATTAGTCATTTGCCAACCAGATCCGGACAGTTTATGATTGTCCGAAAGCGCAAAGACTAGAAGACGCTACGCCACTTGGTAGCTACTTGACCGAATAATGGTCGGGCCTGTGCTCGTAACGCTCGCACATCCGGGTTCGTCGCTTGTGCTTGTGGAGCGAGATCGGAAATCTTTCGTAAGAACACACGTTCTTACAAGTGTGTGTGTGTGATTTTTTGTTTATTTTCGCACGGAGGTTTATTCGACGGAGAAAAACATATTATATAAATTATTACGCTTCGAATCGCAAAAGCGCTGTTAAAAATGGTGTATCATACGATATACGAACGCATAAAACGCTGTGAAGGTTTCGGGGTGGTAGCAGCTTTACGTTTGATCCGTGGATTAGCAACATCACGGGTTTGGCAATGCACCGGTACCCTGCTACACCGTACCCGCTGCGAACGAAAGCAAACGCGTGATCAAATTATGCAAATGATGACCAGGGACTAATTATAACCGAGTTCGGTGAGCTTGGTTTCGCGATCGATTGGAGATTGGTGAAATAAGCTGCAACCTTTTTGTTGCTGCTGTTATTGTCGTTTGGCCGCCCGATCCTGCGCTTTTTGTGTGTCATTTACGGGTTTCTGACCGAATTCCTTCAATGATTACGATTTTATTGCGGGTCTCCCGTTCGGGTAGACCTATTTCTGTTTTGTTTTGTTTTTTTTTGCTTGCTTTCCAAGAGAATAAAAGGAATTCGATTTTCAAACAATAAACACTCACTCGGTTTTAGAAATGTTCGCTATAGATCGCCTGTGAACCTATTTGTCCGGTCGATCCGTCCAGTTCACAGGGCGCGTTGATCGGCGCGTTGCATAATGAAACGGACGGATCGAGGGTGTCATTAATCAAGTTTCCCATGAAATACAATTGGCACACGGTACTGCCGCTACTAGAGGGTAACGATGCGTCGCATTAAGCATTCCACTGCGTTTGCAGATGCCTGATGCTCTGTTGACCGATTGATAATGATTCTTCTATTCAATCGTTATTTTTCCAGCAAACAAATTACTAAAAAAAACAAACTTTTTCCATAAATCTATTTCATCCAAACCAGAAACAATGTATCTTGGTAAAATATGCTTAAAATGTAACTCTTGTTACATCCTGCAATCAGTCGGTATTCACCATCGGAATACAAATAGTAGCCATTAACCTTACACTCATAATTAATACATTGAACATATATCTTTCATCGGAAGACACTGCAAGCTATAAGATCCTAGCACGTCTGCCACCTTTGACCGGTCACCTGCACACCTGCGTCGATTGATACTTTGTTGCACTAGGATGCTACGTTACGCCTCCGGAGCCTTCTGTACCGATCGCTATCAGCTCACCAGGTCGACATGCGCGCAATCGATTCTTGTTTAGAAAATCTAAACGATCCAATCACCCGATTCCTCCGAAGCGCATTCATTTTCCATCGAACGCTACAAAAACTCGCCGTAATCGATGGGAGTTACGGTGGGCATTGTGTGTTGGGATTGGTTTGCCTGCATTCCCCACACGTACACCTCCATCGATTGTTGCTCTCACGGAATGGAGCGGTCGGGTACACGATGAAGTGCAGATTCTAATCAGTTAATTAAATACACACCGTACAAGACAATGCGCATGTCGAATTAATGACGTACGGCGTCCGGACCGGACAGTTGTGAGGTAGCTTTTCCTTTAATCGGAATATCGGTGGGAAATAAATATGGCGATACTTCGCCAAACCATGGGTTTTTGTGCGAATGCTTAACGTCATAAACTAATTGCTTGCCAAGTGATACTGGTAGAAACTATTGTGTATTTAAGCTCTTCTCCTTCGGCAGAAGCGTGTTGGAATGGGATTGAATAATAATACTGATGTGATGAAGGACTTCCTCTCGATTCGATTCGTGTAAATAACGAAACAAACCTTCCCTAATCCGCATTCGTTCGCATTGGTAAACCACAGCCGAAGCTCGTCGATCAAATTTTACGAGCAAATAATGAACCCAAGGGCTTCATTTTCGGCCTCGTTCTTGAATCGCTAATCAAGCGTAACGAATGAATATGCAAATGAGTTTGGTGCGTGTTTTTCCTAGCAAATCAGTTTTACAATCGTCATACAAAAAGGTGCCTGTAATCGCTTGTATTTTGGGGCTGGTTTCGGCGCATTATGGCGCATCTTGCAAAGGGTCGCTGGTAGCACACATTTGGTGCTGCTGGAAGTTACCACCGAAAGATTGTTTGTTAAACTGTCGCTTGTCGTTAACGATTCGATAGCTAAGCACTTAATGAGGAATTTAATTTTATGCTGATCGGCGACCCGTTTGGCGATAGCACAACAACCCATTCAACAAACGTAATCCTTTGTGTTGCGATTCGCTTGCCTGCCGAGTGATAACAAACCTGCACTATTTGTCCTTATCCGGTCGCACAACGCAAAGAGTACATAAAAATCAGATAAAAGAAGTTTGCAAAGCGACACAAAGCAAACCACCCCAGTGCGCTAGTGTGCGCATGTTTGTTCACATAATTCACACGTATTCTTTGCTTCCGCCTGATGGTCTGAAGTGCACCGAACGGGTAGGAGTAGTTCGCATTGCTCATCAAAGTAATCATCGGCGAAGCATCCGCAGACGCTAGGTACATACGGCAACATTCCCCGTCAGCAGACATGCAAACAGGCGACTTCAACGCGCGCGTACGTGACGAACCTGTCGCTGGCGATCGTTTTGAAAGATGATGTGCAAAATGAGTGCAGAAAAGTGAGCTCTGTTTAGATAGCAAGCTCTCCATTATGAAAAGCATTTTTAAAGCAAACGAAAGTTAAACTAATTCACCCCTCCCCAAAAAAAAAGACAAAAAATGTCACAAAAAAGTGTCTCAGTGTGAAGCGGGGCAATTATTTTAGCACACTTTTTCTTCAATCCTCGCCCAAGTTGACCGCCGTTTGGTTGGCCCTTGTGGAACCGGTTTTGTGTGGTTTTTGTTTTTTTGGTGGCATCCTACGATTAGAGCAGTAGGTGACATTCCGAGAAGCGAAAAGAAATAGACGATACCGGTGACAAATCTTTAACGCTGACAGCACACAAAACCCATTACCACTCATATTAAGGGTAAACTAATATCGTACATCGTGGCGAACGCGGTTGAATGTCACGCCAGGCAGCTAGGGAAAATGTGAACCAGTGTGCTGCGCCGTTGTAGATGATCGCTAGCGAACGACGGCCAAAAACCCCATGCTTTAAACTGTTGTTTGGTGTGCTGGTGGCACCTTCTTCCTTCTGCAGTACGGTGCTGATCGACAGCTTGCTGCCAGGCGCCGTTTCTAGCACCCTGAGCAAAGCCTCATTAGGTATGCCGCCTACGCCGTGAAGCACGCGCTTGCACGGTCGTGTCTAACAAGGTTAAACAGACATAACAGAGAAGGCAAAAAAGGTGCAAAAGAGGTGAAAAAAATGAATGGGGAACCCTAGTTCCATGGCAGAAAGTACGCTAATCCCACGTAAATTGGGTGCTTCCGTCAATGGGTTTATTGCTTAATTCGGTCGACAGTAATGACTCACTGACGGAAGATCGTATCGAGAAAAAATAGCGGTACGTGATTTATAATAAGAATGTTTGTGTTCATGTTGTGATTGAGCGTTGGCCAAATGTGGTACCGTTTGGGGAAGCATAATTAAGGGGGCGGGTTTTGGCTTATTTGTTGTTTGTTTGCTGTATGGAAGGCAATCTCGTTAGTGTTTTCTTGAACTCTCTCTTGAGGCTCTTGAAAGAGCCTTGTACTGGACGTGATACTTGTCTGGTTAGATGGTTGTTACCCGATTGCGTCACGCATTAAACATGTGCGAACCCTCACAGACGATAATCCTGAAATCGCTTGCCCTATCCCTATGCATGACCTTTCGAACTTGTACGATCAACATCCCAAGATGGTTGCCTTTACAAAGTTCGATCCCATTTCGATTGACATGAAAAGCTATAAATTTCACTGTCGATCGAGCGAATTGTTCATCGATTTATAGCATAACTTGTGCTGGTGAAAACTGAACCCCAACAGAAACACAGCCGTACGGGTTATCATCAGTTGCCGGTTGAGCAAGGCAATCCACCACACAGAATCAGCTGGGAAATGCACATAAATTACCAAGCGTTATGTCAATGCGCACCGAGCGCAGTGTGTAATTGTTTGGATCCTTTTTTGGGTGTTTTGCGTTTTCGATTTTGCTACAGAAACGTTGGCTGTTTGTGGCGACATAAAGAGAAAAAAAAACAAGAGCACTCAAGATGAAGGTACGCCTCGGGGATAAAAAAGCACTTGCACCAAACGGTTGCCGAAATGATTGGTAAAGGGTTCGTGGTTCGCGGCCAGAACCACAATTACGTAGCGTTCATTCGTTCAGTTATTAAGCCGTACGATAAAAACAGCGTGCATTGGGAAGCGGAACCGTTCGGACAGTTTTGACTGTGAGCGCAACGAGCCGACAAGCCGCTGGAAAGGCGATGGATCTTGTTCAATTCACAAATTGGTCCTCCCGCGGGTGACACATGACCGGGCACGAAGAATGTGGTTTTTTTCGGTCGGTTTGTTTTTTAGTTGTTGGTTGCTTCCCTCAACCCTTGTGTGTACTGTCACAACACAAGAGTCCAAGAAAAGAAAGAAAAGCTTCGCGGTTGTCTTTTTCCTTCGCACTTGATTTTTAAACATTTTCTACCCTTGTTGTTCCTTTTTTTGTGTCGATCGTTGTTTTCAGCCTAGGAATGATCGTTCGCGCTTTCCTATGTGCGAAACCGGTTTATCACACCCGGTTCAGGAGTTTGGGGCTTGAAGAATTCACGCACCGTCCCGGTGTATTGTCTCCGCAACAGGTGACCGTGGGGTGGTTTTGTGTTTTTTTTTTTTTCGTTTGCACGAGTTCACTTGTTGCACAAATTCCGTCGGGTAACTTCCTTTACACGTGATTTCGTTACGTTAACGGTGAGGAGGGCAAAAAAAAACACCGTGAACCGCTCGAATAAAGAGGAATTGTTTCCTTATGTGCGTGGCCATAGCGCATGGTATCGCCATTTTTTACAGCTGATTTTTGCATGCTCTTGCGAGAGTTCAGTGATGGTGATAAGTTATCACCAGCACTGCCAGTAACGAGAGAGAGAGAGAGAGAGAGCAAAGGTAGTTCGGAACGGTGTCCCTCTTATGCAACGTTACGGTGCGCAAATTGCACTGGAAACAAGCCGGGTCACTTTTGGGCACCCGAGACAATGTTGTTATCTGTGCAGCTGAACTGCACAGCAAGCGTCTCATAAATCATAAAATCGCTCCATGGGTACGATTGCTTTTATTTGTTTTTTTTTTGGGGTTTCCTTCTTTTATTCGCCCAACCGGAATGTGTCACCCGAATGAATCATCATGCGCCTCCATCGTGGCAATGAATGGCGCAGGTTTGTGATGATTGTCCCGAAGGGTAGCTAATATTCGCGATCGTCGACCTTTGATTAAATGTTGATTTGAGCAGCAAAACAAGCAAACCAAACCACGGTGAAGGTGTCAAACAGGTACATGGAGTGGTGTAGACTTATGACCGTACAAGGTCCCTGGCAGTGTTGCCACCAGTAAAGCGTTTGTGGCTAGATACCTAAATAAACTACGCTAATTAAATTATACAACATTGAGCTACAACAGCTGCCACGAGGGGTATGAAATCGTTACAAATTTGTTGTCAATAGAAGAAGAAAAAAACACTAATGTGAGGCGAGTGTTTAGAGGCAATTTTAAGACTATGGCAATTTGTTGCTTTACCCAAACGTCCCTGAAAGGAGAGTGATTTTGTTTTCTTCTACCCATTTTAGCTTCACTTTGAAAGCGATAGCAAACTTCACGGCTTATTTTATGGCACCTTCTCTTCTCGGTGCTCTAGATTTTACTTATTTGGGTGTGTGTGTGTGTTTTATTGGCCGTAAAGACTCTTATTTTTTACTTACATCCATTTCAGTGTATGGAGAGAGAGAGAAAGACAGATTGATCGATAAGCCGGTTAGTTTGGGGTGTATTAGAGGCGCCACCTCGTGGGAGGTTAATTGATTGCGGCGAAATTGGATCGCGACCGTGGTAGAGAAAGATTACACCGACAAAGGATACGTAAAGCACCCCCTAGTCTGGGCGGGAACGTTTGAAAATGGAAAGCTTAGCACAAAGCTTAGTTTATGATCTCTAATTGAATATGGTTTAGAGAAAAGAGTGAAAGAGATATAAGAAAAAAAAATCCTCATGTATTACATAAAAACAAGTATTATTTAATATTTTATCCTTACGAATTAACTAACCTGCTTTTTTCAACTGCCAGTAGCGTGTTTGCTTTCAGTAGTTTGAAAAAACAAAACCCCACTCATTAAGCACCGAACGAAGGGTTTCGATGTGACGAACCTTGACGAACATCTAATGGGCTGTTTGGATGCACTTTATTAACCACACACACACACACACAAAGCTCACCCCTGACGTGCACAAGGTCACAAGGTTGCCACAGTGTGTCGGTGGTCAAATTTATGGTTGCCCTTAAACCAACCCACACCGTCCCGAACCAAACACCGAACCAAAGGTTCGTCGTTCGGCACGGTGTACAAGTCTCTAATTTGCTTCCTCTTACACAAGTGAGAAAACTTGTCGCTAGCAACCATGCCGTGACTTTCGTGATGCGACGTGAAGATGTTTTGATGGCTGTTATGTGTGTGTGTGTGTGTGTGTGTGTGTGTTTTTAATGTTCTTTTGCTTCCCCAAAACCCTATCCGGTGCGGTAAGAAAGTCATGTTTATGTAGTTGCTGTTTTTTTTCTTCTGCTGTTGTTTTCGTTCCGTTTTTATGTCGTCCTTCGCGTCTTTCGTGCGAGCAACACTGTTTACCCTTGGGTAAGATGTTTTGCCTCTTCAAAGCGGTGATGAACCAGGACCGTGACACGTGCGGCGCTCCAGTAGCAAAACGGTCGCGCCGGTCCGAATGCTGGAAGTTCAAAGATCGTTCGCTCCACCGACACAATGTGGTGACATACTCTTCAAACCTGAATGGGTCCGTGGTCGCTGTCGGTCAAGAACCAATCTGTCCAATAAATCTCTTCAGTTGGCAGAACATCAGTGCAACGTGGAAAGCGAAAACCACGCTCAGCTTGGCGACGGGCGACAGTCACGCGCTACCCAAGCGCGCCGGATTTTCACGAGCTCGTAAAAGTGGATAAAAATGGCATACCAAAGCGAAACCGACACACACACACCACGGGCAGTGGCGAACATCGGTAAATCAAGCAGCTGTGCCGCATTTGCCCGGTTCCACAAATAAAAACTCCCCCCCCCACCCCCGCGAAGGGCCACCGGGGATCGCGGAATCGATCGCACTCTCGATCGCGATGCTGTCAACCGATTGTGTTCTCCCTGCTGCTGTCGGTTGACATTTGTTTACGGTCGGTACGCAACTGTGTCAATGGCAAATGGTTGCGCCAAACCGTCCCCGTCCCGGGCACACCGGTGTGTGGCTTAATTTGAACACATCATAACCATATTGGAATAGCATGCCGGTACGATCGTACCAGCGCATGGCCACGGATGTTCCGCCAGCTGTACGCATTTGGTGTTGGGGGCCGCGGGTGTTTGTGCGGATTGTCATAAATTCTAGCGCAGAGCTAGCGTTTTATGTTACCACCGGCGAGCACCCGGATCCAACGGCCATTACTGGGCCGGTTGCGTGAGTTCGCGCCGCCGTACATCCCTACGAGATGGATGGCAGAACTTTAGCAGATGTTGACGATTTGTCGCGCTCGATTTTGGTGTGTGTGTGTTTAGGGGCTGCTGGGCCATAAACATTCTTCCCTGCCATGCCCTTCCCCACTTTCTCAAGCAATCAAATAAATGAGCAGCGATTAGCATACGATTTGCATACATCAAGATGGTGGTTCCAATGGTTTCGATAACACGGATCTGTGGGCATGAAGCGAACCAGGATGTAGCGAGCGGCTTAAGGAAGAACCATCGTTTGCGGTTGGAATGTGCCGGCAACTTCGTCTAGGAATTCCCGAAATCTCGGCAAGCACCAACCGGCGGCCGGTTGCCGACCAAGCGGCAAAGTTCCACTCGAGCTTGTTGGAGTAAGATTTGAGAAGCGACCGTTCGAACATCCAATCAAATATTGATCTTTCCCTTCCGCACCGTTTTGCAGGTTTTTGAAGTCTGGCTTTGTTTGACCAATTGTACCCGGTTGTACAGCGATTTGTCTCGCCAAACATTGACAGTGGCTACCGGTTGGCACACGATGGCAAACGTCGTTGTGGGGCTTTTGTGTGTGTGTGTGTGTGTGTGACTGCCATCCCGGGCACTTGAAATGGGTCAATATTTTTCTATTACACAAAATCGATGACCCATCGAAAGGGGATCGGATAAGACACCCGCCACTGGTGCGGGATGACACCGATCGATACCGGTTGCTGAGCGAGCGGCATCCACGGCTGGCGGCAAAAACGTGGTGCTGAACCGATCATTTATTTGCCGATCGTGATCATGGGCTCGTTTTGCTCAGGTTTGATTTCGTTTCCTTTTTTGCTGCTGTGAGGTGAAGAGTTTTGTTTTCCTTTTTACATCACCGGTGGCTCACCGGTCCTCCGGGCTCAACCGCTCCTGGCAGGGATTATGTAAAAAAATGGGCAAAACGGCGTAGCAAACAACAGCAAAAACTAAAAAAAAAAAATGCTCCATCACACAATATGACTTTGCTGGAGAAGAAGGCAAAAAAAAACAACAACATCCCGTGACCGAAAGGGAAAAGCGAAAGAATTCAGCCCAAAAACGAGTCGCGCGGGTCGTAGCGCGCAGCGATTATGCGCACGTTCAAGACTGACCTACCTACTACCCCGGCTACCAACACATCCGGGATTGGTCCGGTTTGGTTTTTGGCTGTGGGCTTCTTTGTTAGCGCTTTTGCTGTTGTTGTTTTCGTGCCGTTTTCTCTGGCTGTCTGTGACCGGCTGGCATTGTTTCGCCGGAGTTTTTGCTCTCCCGCTCTCCCGGGCTGGCCCGCCAGTGAACCGGCCGTGGGATCAGGATCACCGGCCGACGGGTTTTTTCTTCTTCTTTTTTTTTGGGAAAGGGTCAACCAAAGTCTGAGCGTCCACCGTTGCACCGGGCGGGACAAACTATGGCAGGCCGCCGCCGCCGCCACCGCCGCCGAATTGGAAGCGGGAAGCAAAAAGCAGAAGGATTACGAAATGTTACGCCTGATAAGAGTGTGCGGCACACAGCGCGGATGGAATGCGACAGCATGCAGGCTGGCTCACACGCCGGACACTTGTCCCGGGAGGAAGGCTTGTATGGCATTTGCCATACTTACGGGGACGAATCCTCGACCGGTGCCGTTCTCCCGTTTCTTTTTTGTTTATGACAGCTGACATCTGACACCCGTCGCGGGGTTGTGTGCACAATCCACGGTAAACGGTGGATTAAAGCAAAATCTTGTCGGACGCTTAGTTAGAGCCGATGTTTCTTCGGCTACTGTACTTCGGCCGCGCTTCATTCGCCGCCGTGTACAGGCCATTTTGTGCGAAACGTTAACGCAGCGCTTCGAGCGCAAATGTGTAAGCCTGGTAGCAATTAATTATGCACACTCGCATTAGGATGCTGGAAGCAGCAGCATGCAGAAGATGGTGCTGTGTTGGTGGGCCAGCGAGAACATCGAGCGATGGTTTATGGGCACGAGCGGTGATAGTCGGCACCATTAGCCGAACCATCTCCAATTTTGGACACGGGCAAGGCTTAACGAGCAAACAGCCTGAGGATGATCGCCAGCTGTTGTTGTTGCTCAAGAACGGACAGCTTGGATCGTTCGTTAAGCCATCCATAAACTGATCCGCCAAGCCCCATTCATCTTCGCTGTACGAAACGATCAGCTTTTTCGATTATGGACAACGCATTCTAAGCAACGTGTCCTCCACAGCACCGAAGGCTGAAGATGATTAATTGGGCAAAAAGCATTTGCAAAATTGATCGATCGGTACGGTGAAGGACTTGGCCGGATGATCTCTTGCAAGCACAGCGGGAAAGGGTGTATTTAAAGTAAATCCATTTACTCACGGCCGATGACAGTTCCTAGCGGGATATGCCAGAAACGATCGGAGGTTCTTGAAGGCGTCATAGTTTAGATCAATCATTCTCCACCCACCCACCTACTGCATCGTGTGTAGATTTGTACCTTGAAACCCGTTTAACCATTTTGGACTCTTTTCTTCTTCCATGTCATTTGCAGACGGGCGAATGTTACGCACCGGAAGTATGCTGCAAACAGCAATCCCTGCTGTCCCAGTCGACCGTCCTCACCAACGAAGGTTACGTCGTTAAGGTACCGGAAAATCAGTACCTCCCACCGGAGGGTCAAAACACCGTCACAAACATTCAAACCGCACCCCCACCCCCACCACCCACGACACCTCGCCCACCACCCACCACGACACGCTATGTACCACCACCCACCACTACACGGTACGTGCCGCCACCGACCACCACCCGGTACGTGCCGCCACCGACCACCACCCGGTACGTGCCACCGCCAACGACGACGCGCTACTTCCCACCACCGACCACCACCCGTGCACCATTCCGCGGTGACGAGTACATACCACCCAGGGAGGAGGTGCCAGCCCCGTCCAACGATGACCCTAACAAGATTAGACCTCCACAGGACGAGATCCCGAACCCGGCCAACGATACGCCGGTCGTCATCCGGCCGACCACCCAGCGCCCATTCCAGCCACCGCGCCAACCCGGCCCGGAAGCGCCACCACCGCTACCCCCAGTCGGATGTTCGGCCGCGATGAACTGTACCGAGGAGGAGTACTGCTCGTCCACCGGTGTCATCTCGAAGACGCCGGTCGTGCTGACGGAGGAGCAGAAGCTGTTCCGCGTGCCGGTGACCGCTTGCCGAAACTTGGAGCGTGGCTTTACCGGCGTGTGCTGTCGCGATCCGGACTACGTTGATCCGTGGCCGGTCGGTCAGCTCGGACAGTACAATCCGGAAATACTCGGCTTCGACGACGGTTCGTACAAACCGAACGGAAACGCCAATGGCAACGGTAACGGCAATGGTAATGGGCGCCGTCCGGGCGAACCAATCCAGGCATCGCCGTCACAGGTAACGTCCACACAATCGTTTGCACCGAACCAGTTCGTCAGCCAGACGGCCTCTGTGACACAGTCCAAAACGCAGTACGATCGCGGCGTAACGGCGTCCGCTTCCTTCCAGTCCACCGTCGGCCAGCGGGTCAATGCCGTACCGTCCGGCTTGCAGTTTACCAACAGTGGCAACACACGATTCCGCCCGTTCCAGAACCAACGTTCCGAGAGCACGTTCGCTAAGCCACAGCAGTGTGCCCCGAGAAACTACGTAAGTACACGGCGACACTCGCGATCACTCGCGTTCACGCCTGCCAGTGTGGGTACGTGAGTTATGACTCAAGGGATTGCAATTCGGCGGAGGTTGCGGTGAACCGAGTCACACTAAAACGACCTCCGTTGGATGTTTGGAGAGAGAAAAAACCACGCTGACAAAACCGTTTACACGCGGGTGATGGTTCAGGTCAATGAATTTATGGGTGCCATAAAAGAATCTGCGCTTTAAAGCAAGAGTTCCCAGCTGGGTGGGTTAGTGCTCCCTCGCTAACTGATGATCGTAATAATAATAATATGCTAATGCATCGTACCGAATAGAATATGACGATTTGATCATACATCATCTCATCTTCGCGTCCAGTATCAGCGGGACGATATTGAAGTGATCGTAAAATTGATTCTAAATGCCATCCGATGTGATCGGTGAATGGGTGATTTTTTACCGAGAGCCAATGGTTTTGTGACTTATTGACAATAAGCTTACCTATTGATGTCTTGATTTGTAGTACAAAACGTAATTGGTTGTTTGATATATATGGCGTTGCTAACTATTAATACTGGACGATTCTGATTCAGAACCACGAATCTTTTAGCATACTGTAAAGATTCACGAATCTTCATAACTTCAACAATGTCTGGTAATTTTTGGATCTCTGCTTGAATCTCTTACGATTCATGGTTTTATGCATTTTTCTTACTTCTGCAACCTTTTGCGGAGATTCAAGAATCTTTTGAGAGCCGACTCGTCTCTAAAGATTAATACCAGCGACTCTTCTCAAAAAAATCATCATGCACCAATAACTACATTTCGGATCGTTACATTCCTTTTTGCAGAACACGCAGCCACGTGGTGCAGGACCCTTGGGTACCGGATTCGGTGAGTTCCCGTGGCAGGCAATGGTGCTGCTCGAGACGAACAAGACGCTGCTGTGCGGTGGAGCCATCATTTCCGATAACACCGTCGTAACGGCTGCCAACTGTGTTTATGGGTAAGGCGCTTTCCCAACGACCTCAAAAGGTGGTCCACCTGTGATATTGATCGTCTTCCTGTCGTTTGCAGACTTAACCCACGAACGATTCAGATTAAGGGAGGCGAATGGCGGCTAGGAGTTGACGCGGAACCAAAGACATTCCAGATCGTGCGCGTGAAGGACATCGTGTACCATCCGGCGTACAATCCGACCACGCTGAACTACGATGTCGCCATGCTGGTGCTGGAGGATCGTCTACGATTCGATACGCACATCGGCGCTATCTGTCTGGATGAGAACGATGTTGTGCCGAGCGCGTCGTACGAGAACTGTGTTACCACCGGTTGGGGCAAGGAGGTGCTTAAGAGTAAGTGTTGTCACGAATGTCCCCAATGCTATCTGCTGAAGAACATTGCTTACAGTTTCTATTCTCTTCCTATCCTTCCACAGTTCACATCCAAAATGCACTGATGCAACAGATGTCGATCTCGTTGCTGTCGGAAGCGGAAAGCCAAAGCCAGCTGCAGCGAAATGGATTTGCACCGGAATCGCACATCTGTGGCAAACCGTCCGCTGATGCCTGTGAGGTAGATGTGGGAAGTGCGCTGGCTTGTGCCGATACGAGCGGTACCTACTATCTGAAGGGTGTCTACTCGGCCGACAACGGTTGCAACCGTCCGGACCAGATCGTTTCGTTCTCGAACATTGACGTGCAGTGGATCAAGCAGGCGTTGAAGAACCCGAACCAGTTCATTACGCCGGTTCCGAACTATCAGACCGCGGCCAACAGTCCACAGGTGACGCGAGTACAGCTGCAGTCCACACAGGGCCCGGCGTACAACAACAAGTACCTGCCACCGTACTAGAGCGACGTTAGGTACGGCAGGAGCAAAGCACCAACACCAACTAATTTTACATCCAGTGATAGTACACGAATGCGCACTGCACGGAACCAGATCCGTAGCAGGTGCTTGACGGTTTTGGGGCAGGTCCTGGATCTGCGTATCGTGCCCAATCCGTAACACACAAAACCATTACATACCATTACTACACGTTACATACCAACAATCACCACCTGCATCATTATTACACGCGCGCATTACATTGATGGAAACATTTTACACTAGAACAAAATGAACGTAAACAGCCACACATACACACAAAACCACATTCACCATTTCGGTGGTGCCTAATTTAGGTGTTAAGACAATCTTTTACCAATTTCACACCATCAGGCGGTCGAAAGCATGATCGAAAGCCGGTACCGTTCCGGCTGTTTAAACACTCTTGCAACAACACGCTACACGGTTACTCTTCACCATTCTTCGTCTTCCTCACCCGATACAATGCGTCCCAACGTATGCTCTCGTGTATGCTCCGCATGCTCTGCCAGGTGTTAGTCACCCAGATGAGTAGCAATCGTCTGCGATGTTTCTTCGCTGTATCGTGACCATCATTGCATCCCATTAATTAGCCTTTAAGTGATCCAGTACATATGTTTTATTCTTTGCAAACAAAATAGCGCTCGTATCCAGATCGAAATGGTAGTAAGTTAATCGTTCTTAGTAGCATCTTAGCAGCACATGACAACTGTTTTTCAACTGTGGTGTTGAGGCACATTACCCAATCTAGTAAGCACAAGATCATCCACAAGAGCTTGCCCAACCTGTTCAAACAGACCGTTGGTGAAAGGCGTTTTTTCTTCTTAACAAGCATTTTGAGATGGCGATACACACTTAAACAAACAGTGTGCCGATAACGTTACAAGTTGAAACAAATTTCATCATCACAAAGCTCTATCTAACACATAAACACACACTGGACGGCAGAAAGGCTCACGATACACACACGCACACACTGACCACGGGCGAGAAGCGGAAGCACCACGTGACATTACTACGTTCTTTTTACATCTGTAATATTATTTAATTACCTGTACATAATAAATATTGTAAGCTTTCATCGTTTTTAGGAAATAATTCAATGGTGTTTGATTTTTTTTTCTCAAAAAGTTTTCCCTTCCTCATGATGACTTATTTCTACTTACGGCGTTTATGTTCCGAAGAAAGATTCCTTCCTTTATTCACTTTCTTGCTTGTTCGTAGTTAGCCGTGTACCACTGTACGGTTTCCTTAATGGCGACATCAAAGTCTGTAAATTGAAAGTTTGGCAGAAGCTTCCGTAACTTTGCATTTGATGCCGTCTTCTTGTACTGGCCGTCGGCTTTGGTGGTGTCGAACTCAAGCTTTCCTTTAAACTCGAAAGCTTTCGCAAGGGATTCGGCGAGCTGGGCGATCGAAACTTCGGCCGATTCGTCGACGGACAGGATGATGGGTTCCACACTGTTATACTGACGGAGCACCCAGATGAACAGTTTGGCTAGATCCAGCGAGTAGATAAACTGCCGTAGAGGCTTCCCTGAACCGTACACGGAGAATACTTTACCTTCTTGCGGTTGCTGTAAACAGAACAAGTATTGAGAGTAATGAGAAGCGTAAGCAAATATCGTTTTGCGCAATTGTTTGCATGTTATTGTACTTACGTCGGTGTCTTTAACGAACATAAGTTCGTGCAGACGATGAATCATACCCGGAATGACGTGGCTTACACCCGGCACAAAGTTATCGTGCGGTCCAAACACATTGCAAGGCACTACGGAGGTGAACATGTCGCCGTACTGTTGATTGTAGGCTCTATTTAGTACGTCGATCATACGCTTGGCGTGACTGTACCCGAAGTTCGAATCATGTGGTGGACCATTGTGTATCTAAAACCGAAACCGTACGGACCATTATCATATCAACGCACAAAAATGCACAATCACAACGGTACGAACCATGGTTTCATCGATGGGGTAAGATGTTTTATCAGGGAAGATACAGGTCGACAGGCACGATACGACCTTCTTCACTTTCAGCTCGTGGCTAAGCAGCAGAATATTATCGTTGATCAGCATATTTTTGCGAAAGAAATCCAAATTATTGTTCATGTTGTGGAACAATCCGCCGACCATCGCTGCCAGGTGCACCACGTGAGTTGGTTGATGTTTTACAAACATTTCCCGCGTTGCAGCTAAATTACTAAAATGGAAGAAAAAGTTCAGTTTGTGTGGTGGAGGAAGTTCAACAGATGGGAAACTGTAAATTAGGTCAATGGCGCATGCCACGTGGTAACGTGTTTAAGTATACCACAAAAATGAAGAATGGGGAAAATAAAATATGCTTTCACTATTTTGCAACACTCACGTTAGATCAGCATCTTTTGATCCGACGAAAATCCATCGCTCATCCGCAGGATTTTCTTCCTTTATCACCGTTTCGATTGCCTTCCCGATAAGACCGGTTCCACCGGTAACCAGCACCACTTTGCTCATGTTTCTGAACAATAAAGTTATTATCCTACAACAGTGCGACGAAATTTACAATTGCAGCGTGTAAAAACGGCACACAAACATAACACTCGGTGTTTAAAACACCGCAAAAAGGAATTAGCCAAGTTTCGTTCTGAACTCCTCAGTGTTTTGCTACGGTTTGACACGTCAACTGGGAGCGTACGGTGTAAACAATGGCCCAAATACCAAATCGATGTCATTCGATATCAGCTGATATTTTATAGCATGATTGCTAAGCGTGCCATAAATTATTTTCTGTTTTACCATAAAGGAATGTTCATTTGTTTTAATTTTTTGTTTATATTTATTATTATGTTGCATTTGTCTTAGAAAAAAGATGTTTGAGGCAATTTGTTGAATTTAAATACAAAAAATAATTTTATTCAATTTAAAATTTTTAAATACCGCTTTATTGCAGCTTTAGCCAAGACAACCCCCAAGTATAGTTCTAAAATTGTCCGTCATATATAAAAAAGCGCTAGTGTTTATGATTCTTCAAATTGTACTGGTTTTTCTTCAAATTATTCCAAACATTTTATGCATTTCTACTACCCAATGCTAAATTTTCTGTTTATTTTGCATGTGCTTGATGTGTTTTTAATACCACTATCTTTTTGCCGGTCAAAAGTAAAAGAATAAAGACACTAAAACAAATCGATCATTCGATGCTCTGACATTGTGAAGATCAAACAATCATCACATCCCATTAATGTGTACCATTTCTCCAAACAAATAATACCCTTCGCGCAGTAAAACCTGCAGCAAAGAACAACCCGTGCGAAGTTGAAGGTACGCACCGGGTAGTCAACGCATTGTTATAGCGTTAATATTTCAGGATAGGCCGGAAAGTGTGAAACGAAACGAAAAAAAAAAACGCACAACGCGTACGAGAGCGGGAACAATCAATTTCCCTTGCCGTATCGTGCAGTCGCACGAAGGACGGTGCAGCAACCCGACAGCTACGGGTGCGTAGTCTGAAATGTCCTAATAAGCCGCTCAGGGACATGTAAATAACACCTCGCCCCGGGAAGTGTGTGGTCGAAGTGGCCGGCCGGGTCCGAAGCGAACGCTGCCACGGTGTGCCTGGGTGATTTACTTGGTGCGAGTACCGGTCCGCAAAGGTAATAACGCTTTGGCAGATAAGAGCGCACGGCCTACACTCACGCGCCCAAGCGGTTGTCCCCTAGTCGCAGGCACTAAAAGTTGGCCTCCAATCCACCGGTACCCGGGCACAAGTACAGTAAAACTGTGGCAAATATGGCAATGCGCGATGGCGAGTTCCTTTCCATCTCATTAACCCGCTGAAAGCCGTACGGAATCGAAATCAGTCTGCCCGGGGACTGGCTTGTGTTGTTCTTTTCTTAATGGAAAGTGAATAAGTGACACCCGGCCCGGATCGAAAACATTGGAGGGAGAGCTTAAGCGAGCTGCAGCAGAGCTGAACAGAGAAGTGTCCGCAATGCCTGGACGGTATCGCAGCTGCAATTGATCTATACCGTTCCGATCTGTATAGCCACAAATATAGAGGGAGTGTAGAATATTAAAATGAACTATCGCACCACGCACCTAGCGCACTTCCCATGTACGCATACGGCGAGTCGATTAACAAATAATCAACATTAATAACAATGGTCAGGGAGTTGGGAGTGGAGAAAGGGAAGGAAAGAGAGAGAAAGAGAATGAGGGAGAGAGAGAGAGAATGAGGGAGAGAGAGACTCACACACACTCGGGATGAAGAGAGCAATGTGAGCACCCATCTTATCTTAGCAGGAACAGCAAACACTCCAATGACTCCCAAGGTACTTGGTGCTAAATAAAAGTGTAATTTATGCCTTCATTCTTCGGCCTGTGGCGGGTCATCCGCGCGAGTCTTCTGCGCGCAACTTAGACCGACGACGGCGAAGTGAAGCGCTGAATTTATGACGGGATTGGTTGGCTGGGGATGTAAAATGCGTTTTGATTATGATTTGAATGGGTGCTAAATTTCAATTTCTGTTTTTAACGGGCCCATCGTTAGTTAGGGTTTAATTCAATTAAACAGGCCCGCTAGAACAGCATGGCGGATCGGAAGAGGATGCAAAGTCCCGAGCTCCTGTAGCAAACCGACCGAGAAGATTTCGGTGTGAGGGATTGTCCTCTGTAGTAATGGAGTGCAGTGCTTTGGCGTGCGTATCGAGCGGTCATCATAGAGCTGACGAGCCGAGACCCTCCACGGTGTCTGCTTAATCGGGTGAGTGATGAGGGAATTTGTATTTATTAAGTGTAGACTCGGGCGGTGCACGGTGGTTCTAGCATTTGACTCCGATGGATCGTATGCGAATGTCTCGCCACGCCTGCATCCGTTGTGCTTGTTGACAGGAATAGTGAATGATTGTGGAATAGTGTGAACGGTTGATGTTAATGAGGAATATCTTACTTTATGCGTGTTGTGGAATGGAAAGGTGATAGAATAATTTTTATTTACTGATTTGAACTGACTGAAGAATTTACTGATTACCCTACAGAAACAAAGGTTTGATGAGCGAAAGCTTGCTGTAAATAACGTCTAAAAATTAAATGCGCCTAAATCAATGCAATCTGCAATTGAATTTGGTTTCGTGTTCGTGACCTGATAGCAAATGTTTGCCAAGAGACGTTTGTCATGACAATGTTGTGAGGCAATGTGAATTAAGGATTAAAACAGTCTGTCAGCAATGATCGGCCATTCTCTGATTAAAAAAGTATTATTCTAAAGGAAGGAATCTATCAAATCATCATCAGATTGTAAAATAAGTTGAACGATCGTATCCGAGGAACTCCATAGGACTTGAACGGAATTTTAACTAGTTGGGGATCCTCAAAGTTAAAGATGGTCTTTACGCTATGGATCGATTTTCCCACTACAAACGAATCTCCGGGCCATTTGCTACCAACGGGCCACAACGATCTCAAGAATAATCGTGCCTTATCGGGCTTTGTTAATATTGGAGGATGTCAGGCACGTAGAGATCGAGATCATCGCCGTTAACTGATACTTTACTGATTATGAAAAGGGCTCTCTATATGATCAGAACATTTGGCATGCACGGACGTTGTCTTTTTAAACAATCCTTAATCTCCTCCAGACATTCGTACGATTTTGTTGATGTCATCCGTGATCCGTGCCAAGGAATCTGAAAAAATGGATGTACATCGTGCTCGATGTCATGTCAGGACTTTCGTCAGCCACTTTCCAAGGTTAGGTTGAATAACACGCAGGAGAATCCGTCTCACACTCACACTCTGCACTACATTACATCCAATGATCCGCATCTACATGATGACTCGGATAGCTGATATAATTTATTATGTCTATATGGCCATGCTATGTCTATGGCGCACCATGGTTGGGTAAAAGTTGGGCAAATTTGTGACGACTACTAAACGACTAATTCGAACTTATTCCTGGTGTTCTTACCAGACGTATATATTCGTCGGTGCGTGTGTCAGTGATCAAATTATGATTTAAAATCCTTATTACATTCTATAAAGCTTCCTTCAGGAAGCTTGTCTTTAGGAAGAATTTAAAAGGTTTCACATAAGTTGAGTTACATATAAGACCAATTTAATGTATTCTTCCTTCCAACTTCACTCCCAAAACATTGAAGCCTTTGGATCGCTTTGCATCTCACTTTACCCTCGTTAAGCGTGGTATTTAATAAGGACAGAAATTCAGTGCCCGATTGATGGCGCAACAGTCGACACAGTTCGGCACCGAAGCACACACCCTCAAAATCTAACGATCGATTTCACCATCGCACCCGATTGCTACGTCACGTAATCATCATGTCGGCAAGGGAAACGATTCGGAAGGTCATCGGATTCGGAGTCGGATGAAATAATTTCGCTGGAATTGAAAGTAGCAACAGTTCGCTTCTTGTCTACGAAACACCCGGCCCCAACGTTGCCATCCGTCAACGTCATCGTTCCGTAGCGAGCGTTACTTTCTGTGCGGGGTGTTCTTCTCGATGGGTTGATTTTACTTTCAGCTGCGATTTCGATTGGGACCTCTCAACATTTTCGACCATTTGAAGAATCCCCGGCGTGGGTCGGGACACCGTGTTTTTCGACGTGATGTTTCGCAATCGCGATCGCAAAAAAAAAGCAACGAAATTGGTTTACCAGTCGTCTTTAACTCCCTTCGGTCCATGGGCAAGCGGGATTAGTATTTCTCAAGCGATCCTTACTCGTCAGTTGATCGCGTGACTCACCAAGACCCTCTGCGGATTGAATGTTTGCTACACGAGATGAGTAAGAAAACGGAAAAGAGTGACCGTGTACCGATATCAGCATGTCATAAATTTCACCCGTGGCCATCGGTCATCGGGAAGCGTTTCGAAGCGTTTTCCATGCGATGAAGGTTTCACCTTTTGTAATGCTTGTACTTTCGCTTTTTTCACCCTAGCTGTCTTGGATAGAAAAAAACAAGAGAAAAGATAAAAGGCGTCTCCGAGTCCGTATCGGACGGTCTGATCCTTTCCCCAGGGTTAGGTCGATCGGCTGATCCATCCACCAACGGCGTTCGGACGTTCGGATACGGAGATGGGAAATGATCGACTTCTCTGCTCCTGCTGCCGCTTATGTTTGCGAAATGAAGGCGAATGTTGACCGGCACGTTCCGGCTTCCATTCCGGCCCGGGCGCTGTCATCATATTTCACCGCATAAAGGCATGAATGGAAGCGAAACTAGGAACTGTCCGGCTGATCGCAGTGCGGGCCACTAGTAGTTGTGGAACGTTTGACGAGTATGATGACAGCGCCATCCCGATGGCACGATAACGATGGGAGAGCACCTGGAGATCACGGATGTAGAGCGAGAAGATGGCTTTTAAGGTGAGTTGAAAAGTTTGTCGACGTTTGAAAGAGTTCCTTTCAGAATTTGTCGTCTAAATCACAAATACTCCATACCAAAAGTAGTAATTGTTACATACAAAACATGTTGATTACATACTAACGCAGAGGTATTTAGACGACCAAGAGCTAAAGATTAATAGCCTTTTGTACGCCGTTGTCACGCAAACGGAAAGGAAGTAAAATGTTCATTAATCACTCAGTAAGTGCACACATCGTCACAGCAGCAAAACCACAAATAGCCCAATGTTGCCGTTTAACCTCGTCTTGGGGGAAGAAAACCGATTGAACTTCGGGCGGGTTTCACTTTCGCACGGTAGTGAAAGTTCGCGCGGGAACGTATTATGCGCCCGGGGTTTTTTTTTCGCGATGAAATACGATTGAACGAAAGGTTCGCGCGGGTACGCTGAACAAATAATGGAGAAAAACCGTACTCGCCGAGTTTTCCCGAGGCTTGTGACATTTATGTACCTTTGCGCGAGCGTAAAGATTGGAGAAATCGATGCCGCATGCTGCAACGGGGAGAGCATTAAAACCGTCCCAGCCGAGTCAAGATACGTTGTTTGGGGGGCGGGGTGGGGAGGAAGGGGCCTTAGAAGCCGTCAGGAAGAGTCGGTCAGAAGCAGAAAAACAACAACAATCATCCCGGTTTATGATCCGTACCGAATAGTTTTCCGGCTGGCTGGTGTTCGGTAGGTGTACATGCTCGTACGATAATGGGCCAGCCTTGCGGGGCCATACCACTGCTACCTGTTTGGCCGATACCGACTGTCGACCGGCGAACCGGTGTCGTGTCGTAAATCAAATGTTTTAAATGTTATTATCGTAAATTAGACTTAAATGTGGCGGCTTTCGGGTTTCACCGCATTCTACCGCGGGCCGTAACCGTGGTGCCGGCTTATCAGCAAGATTTTATGCTTTCTACCCTTTTCGTCACCATCCTTCCATTCCGCTTCCCATGTGCGACCATGTGGAGAGGTGTTTTTCCTTCCCGAAACAAAACAAAGAAAAAAAAACCCTCCCGGTGGCGGGCGTGTGAGACGAATCGGTTTTGCCGTCAAATATTAAATCGGTGGCGGACCCGGTCGCAGTTCCTTGCCGGGGTGGGACTTCCTGCTGCGTTGTTTCCCCGGTGTACTCCACCGGGCCAGCTAGCTAGGCTAGCGGGAAACTGTATTTGCCAAATCCCGTACCATTGCGTATCGGCGTAAGACTTCAAAGAGGACGGCTTCCGAAAGACGACAGCCACCGCGGTGGACTTTTAGCATGGAAAATGTGGTCGGTTTTTGCTACCATCGCAAACACGGCACTGTTTGAAATATGACGTCCGAAAGATTCGTTGACCTACAACAGTGCTGTGCGTTTTTTTTTTCGCTTGCTGTTGTTGTTTGGAATAAATTTTCACCCCCGGGGCTGGGCGAACGCATCAGGATTTTTTTTTGGTGTCGGGGTGATGGTCCACGGTCTGTGGTCAACGCGCGTGAGTTGATTCGCTAAGAGCGGGCGTTCGTTTGATTTATGGACTGCGAGTGCAGTGCTTATTTTGGGAGTGCGTGTGTGTGTGCTTGTGTCGTCTGGCCACCTATAGAACGCGTTTGTGCGGGAGACTTCAATGTCGGCTAGGAGACGAACTTGGGCATAACATTTTATTCGCCATTCCGTACTCCATCCCGTACGAGTAGTGGCATTGGTTTGAAAGTCAACTCAACACATTCCTACTAAACCAATGTCCGTAAAACAATAGCGTCCATTCATAAATTGGAACGGGTTTAGTTTGTTTGCCTAATACAGTTACCACGTGCAATTGTGCCCGTAATGATCACCAACGAATGCGATTGATTCGGCAGATACGAATCAACGTTTGGCCTAACGCTAACGAGTCCCGGGCTGATTGAGGATGGATAGACCAAAAAAAAAAGGGAGTGGGTCTCCATCATATCCATATTGTGAGGTACGAAACCGATCACGATCGATCACGATCGATCTCGCGGTCCGTTTTCTGCACAGCAACGGGAACGAAATAAAACTAGTCAACTAGCCCCACACTCACAGCCGGCGAACAGTTTTCGGGAACTCTGGAACGTCTCTGCTGGCCGTGTTGGTTGTCCCGAGCCGATGATACGCTCCGCTGTCAAGCGGTTTCATTGTAATCAGATGATTTAATGGGCATCTTGAATGGGATGGCTAGAGGCGCTAGAGGGAATTCTGGATGCTCGCAGGCTTGGTTTGCGTTGTGGCGCGAGACTCTTTCTCTTCCGCACCAAAACCGGTACTAATCCTACGCCGCGAAACAGATTGATTGCCATCAAAAATACGACACATCAAGATTTGTGTTTTGGATTCTCGCTGTCTTCTACTCGCCGCATTCCTGCCTACCTACCTACCAGGCCCCATTCATCCCGTCCTTCACAACACGGGACGGGGATGTCGTGGCCGGTTGTCTGTTACCACAAAATCAATACCAATATCGTTTGGCCAGCGCGCCCAAAAACGTTGTGTGAGCGGCTGGCCCGCTGCTAGGCCGAAGAACTGTTTTGTTCGGTGTTCCGGTGCTCCAGCCGGTGTCGCTGGTTGACGCGTACGCGGCAAAAGTACAAACGAGCGCAAATCGTTTCGTATCGTTTTGTATCGACCGTTGTTCACAGATTTAATCTGTTCCGTTTGTTGGGAGCTGTGGCTGTTTGTGGAATTCTTTTTTGTTTTTGGGTGTTTGCGTTTTACTCACTTGCTGGCATGGAAATAGCTGAGCTGAGGTAAAGCTAGACCATGTGTAACACTTGCTTGTCCACACCTGGAATAGCGTAGTTAAACCTTTGGTGTTTCGATGATTTGTTTGTGGCATTTAGTGTGCAATTTATCAGCAAAGTTTTAAGCATTTTTAAAGCAATTTCTTTCACTCCAAGAGTTTCACGAAAAACAACACGAAAAACTCCAGCTTTTTTTTCCTTATTTCGGGACTAATTTTCGCTCCCAACAAACACGCTGACCGGTTTACCGCTTTTGCTGCTTGCCGGCTGAAAACCGACTTACTTGTTTACTTAAATTTACATCCCCCGTAAAGAGGTGGGATTTTCGCGAATCATAAAAGGAAAAAAAAAAGAAAGAAAATAAACTCGACCCTAACCAGCACGGCAACATGTCACCGTTTGATCGTTTTATGATGCTTGATGTCTTTTTGCGGATCGTTAGTGTGTAACGCTGTCCGGTCGCGTCGTTGTTGTTGTTGATTTAGCATTCATCAAGAGAGAAAAAAAATCGCTCCCTTTACCTAGTGTCCATCCACCCGGCCCCACCGGTCGACTTTCACCCGAAGTCTCCTCTCCTTCTGCTTGCGAACTACAAATCTCCCACCCCCGCTTCTCTCCTCCCCCCCCCCCTCGTTTTTTCCCATGGAGGGTCAAACAGGATGGGAGGGTAAAGAATAAAACAGCAACGCCGTAGCCCATGTAGGCCCATAATTATGGTCTATCGATCCGAAATCGATCGTCCAGAGGCGATTGGCGACTGGTTCCGGCAAACAACAACACATCCCTGGAAGATGGCAGATTATCTGTTGTCCGCTCGGTTCCCGGACCGGTTTCATAATTTACAGCCCCATAACATATTTGGCCGAAACTGTCCGGCACGGCTGGTACGTCCATCACGCCAATCGGGAGCATGGGAAGTGTTTCGGCTTTTTTTTTTTTTGGTTGTAGTAAAGCTGTGTTTTGCGTATGTTCTTGCTTACAACACAGCTCGTTCCTGTTTTGTTATTCTTTGCGGTTCGGTTCTTCCGACGTCGAAGGTTTTATTTACACGCGCCCAAAAAGGCGAGATTGATGGCTGCCGTGTTTTGGGGAGGGGGGGTTGGGAGGGAGGATCTCGAGATTTTATTTCGGCGGGTGTAGAATGTCCAGTAACGCTAGCAAACGCTCGGTACGCTTTATCGGGAACTCGATCAGTGCCGGAAGCAAAAATTTGCGTCCGATAGGAAAATTCGGCAGAAAGAGCTGGCCACCGATATCTGATACATCCAGCGATTGGGTCGATCGCTTTCCGTACGCACCGGTGATGGGCGCTACCGGGTCGGGAACGCTCGCCAAGAACTGAACCGAACCGACCAAAAATGGGAAACCATTTTTGTCGGTTGATAATTTCCCGTACCACCCCAAGCATGTGACGTGTAATGTGCGGGTACGCGATACGTGATAAGAGTACTGTGACGCAGGAATAAAAATATATAAATATCGTGCTGCAGGCTGCCCTCATGCCTGTAACCTGGTAGAGTTAAAAGTTGATGGATCGATCGCCGAATGGACGGATGGTCGCATACTCGCGTACCCCGAATGCAGATGGTGTGTAGTCCTCGGGCTATGGATGAATTTTTGCGATCCTGCCGTTACCGTGCGATACGAAGCTATAAAACACAAAATGTTAATGCACACACCAGCATTAAGGATATTCGATTGTTAAAATATACAAACAAAAAAATGTAAACTTCTTATTTTGAATGTTCGCTTTCGGCAAAGTTTTGACTGGTTTTTGACAATTTGGTTGGTTTATTCGGTACCGAACCAAGTCCTTCTGGAAGGTATATCCATGCAAGCTGCCACGTAACATCGTAACGTCCTATCGATGCAGCATGATCTAGCAGAATGGGTGGCAAAGGTATCGTTTGGTGCGTCAAACAGGCATCATGCATCATGTTTGATGCTAGTGATAAGCATCAGAAAGCGGCCATTGAGGGATATATGATATCGACGCACCGCAAAGCAAATGTGTTGGTAACGTATCATTTTGGAACGTTCTGTAAAATGTTGCAAAAAGGGTTGCTTTAGAGGTATAAAAATATATTTAATATATTTATTGCCAAAAATTACAGTCTTACTTAAGAGAAAAAGAGCTTGAAAAACTTGAGCAAAAATTGGATAATAACGTTTTATGGTCCGGCCCGGAATAAAATTCTCCTTCAGGAATGAAAAGTCTTCAATCGATGGTACCACTATCATTACGTTTGAAATAATTTTGTTGTAAATTTAAAAAAACACACAAAAAAACCAAATCACATCAAACGAAACAAAAAAAAAAGAGCAAAACATCTCAATCGATCACTTTACATCAAACCCATCCGGATCAATCAACGGTGCAGTGTACCTTTCCCGTGTAGATGGTTGGGACAAAACGGGGGTAATCTACCACAACCCAGCACACCAAAACCCACCACCGAGACGACCGAGGTGAAAGCATGCGGCATAAAACAAAACAAAACGAAACGAAACAAAACAAAACAAAAAACGGCTCAACGCCGCGATCGGTCAACGGTGTCCGTGTCAAAACCGTGGGGACAGGAACGTTGACGAGGACGACGGTGTCCCGCGCGAGTGTCCGAAAATCGTCGTCGTACTGCGTGATTTATCGATGCAATTTATAAATGGACACATGTATTGAAACTGTACGACCGTGTGTGAAGGTACCCCGTTCGAGGGATCGCTCGAGGTTTAACCTTTTTTGGGTATATGGTTGGCTGGGCCGACCGAGATAAGCGGTTCGGATTTGGTGGGCTGCAGGGTTGAGTTTTCCCTGTCCTTATGGTGTCCACTCGTGTGTACTTGAAACGTCGAGGGCGGTCGCCAGTCGCGCTAAGTATGTGAACGATTATATAATATTCACCAAACGACACACACACTCACATGGCCACGATGTATTTTTTTTTCGAGTAGTAATGATCGTACCGGCAAATACGCAAACACGCAGGGAAATGTGGGAGAAAAGCTATTTATCTTGTTCCCCCTTTTCCATGTCGCTGGTGTGTTTGATTTTTTCTCTCCCCTCCCTAGTTTAATCATCTTGCCTCGTCCACTTGCCCAGTTACACACCGGCGCAAGGATTTCGGTAAGATCTGTGCTGGGATTATCGTTCGATTTTCGGCCCTATGAACAACAAAAAAAAAACGAAAAATAAATAAATAAATCGTTGCCGGTTCGTCGCTTTCGCCAGCGTTGCTATCTTTTTGCTTTGCTCAAGTCTCTGCTCACATCAAAGCAAGCGGTGTCGCTGTGACAACGAATAATGATCGTTGTTTTGGCGCAATCTGGTGGCAGATGGTTTGAGACCGTACGACCATGCATGTGTGTTCGTGCACCTGGTGTGGTCCGAACAGTTCCGCGCACGATCGAACCGATGTGACAGATAAATTCGATCGCCGGGTGGCAAAGTGACAAACCGGCGCGTAATCGTTTTATCAAGATTTTACGCTCCGGAACGAACCGCACGGAGGTTTCGTTTCCAATCCCCGTGGGTTTTGCTCACTTCCATCACCGCTACCCTTTCTTGCTTTCCCTCCTAAATGGAGGGTTGTCGTTCGGTGATAAAGTGATTCCCATTTAGGAACGGTTCTCGATCATATCGTAATCAGATTTGTGCGTCCCGGACGACGACGACGAAGACGACAACGGCGACGCAGCGTACAGCGATGGTTTGCCGGATCCTGTGCGGTTGTGTTTTGTTCATTTCTTCGGCCCAGTGCCCCACCCGGTTAAGCTCTGGGAAAATATGTTTGTCTCACTCGCCGGAGCTTATACACCTACCGGGGTCCTCCTGGCGGAATGCTTCACATCTCACGTGGCACGGGTTCGTGGCAAGACCGGGAAGGTGTTGTTTTAGTGCTTACATTATACATTTTTTTATTCTGGTCTCTCTCTCTCTCTGTCTCTCTCTTTCTTGATCTTTCCAACCCAACTGGACGATGGGATTCCTTCTGGTCATTGTGTGTCCGGCATCTTGCATTTCCTCATTCATATGCGGTGAAATTAATTCGTTTATAATTGTTGCAATGGATCTTCGTACGGCTTGACTTTGTTTAATTTTTTATTTTGATCGCAATCGAGCACGGTCCAGTCCTGGTAAACAAATCGTGTCCCATCGGGAAGGGGAGGAATTTGTAAGACGCTCACATTAATCACAGCACACTATCGGGACCCCGGATCGGCATTCCTTTACACCGTCCGAAACGGTGTGGGAAGGTATCGATCAGCCACGGTACCATTGCCGAATGTGCTTCATTCGGTGTCCAACGATCGTAACGATTGTTTTCGTCCGGTTTTAATATGCTGTAACAGTGTAAAGAAAAGAAGAAAAAAAAATAACAGAGCTGACTGAGTAAATAAATAAAGTAAAACATCCAGACACAACTGTTTAGCAAGATAATTCTGATGTAATACACTCGGCCGGCAATACGGCGGATCCATCAACCTGTTCCACCTCGACACTCAATCCAGTCAATCAATATTACAACTTGCTTTCTGCCACTTGCTGCACCGGATCGCAACCTGCTCGTAGCCCGGTCCCGGTTTCGTGCCTTTCATTTGTTCCTATTTGTTCGCGCTACTTTTGCGCGCGCGCGTCCCCGCGAAACCCTGTGAATGCGTGTCTGCTTTTCCGTTTGCGTGCGTGGGGTTTTTTTTTGTTTTGCGCGACGCATCGACACCGACGAGATGATGAATGATCGACAGCACAGCAGCGTGAGGGCTTTTTATGGAAGCACAGCACATTTTCCACCGTCTGCGCTAAACGATGATGAACCACCTTACCACGGTGGGTGAAACGGGGCGAAAGCATCCTGTGAAAACCGTTTATTGTCACTTCGCAACCTATTTTAGATATTTCACAGAATCACACACTGGAACCGGACGTGCAAAAGGCGGCAAACGTGCCGAGCTTAATGACGCATTGGGTTAGAAAAGGGGGAAAAAAAACATCAACCCTTTGGCTGGAATAGGCACCAGATGACACGAACAAAAACTAAAAGCCCACCCATTTTCACCATTTCCATCCGGTCTGCCAACCCAGGCCGGTTGGATTCTTGCTTCTAGCGAAACGCCAATATGATCAGGGAAAAAGAGGCCTTATGTGGCCGTTGCTCCGGGCACGCCTGAGAATGCCGCCGCAAAGCGCAGCATCACTGCAGGCCGAACAGGTTGGAACCCGGGACCAAAATGTTGAAAATTTCATTAGAAGTAATTACACTGCCTGGAATGGATTCTGTTCAAGGGAGAGCAGAAGGGCACACGGCACGATACCGCAACAGTAATCAGTTCCCTGACCACTTCTCACACTTGTTGATTACGTCTTAGAAATGTTTTGATAGTGCAGTCGTCTGCAACCGAGACAGAGCAGAAGCCGTGGATGGCTGCTGTTTGTTCCATTGCTTTTCCTGGCTACGGGTACGATTCACGTTCCAAGACGCGCATTACACCATTGTCCATTGTGTCGGACAGAAACGGTTTGACAGGTTAAAAACGTTTGAAGGCCACGGCAGATAGTTTTCCGGAACGGGCGGCATAGTTTTTCGTCCGCTTGTGTTGCATCCCCACTAGAGGACGGGATGGCACACCCATCATAGGCCATCATTATCAGCGACATTCTGCTGCTGTTGCTGTTGCTGTTAGTGATCGCTTTGCAGCACATCCTGGCCTACGTGCGACAATTCACTGCTATCGCTAGTATCGCATCAGATTGTCGCCGGTTCGTCGCGTTCGCAATCGTTGAAATCTTTTCACAAAGTGAGCTTTAGCCCGTTTGTGCGATCGCTTCCCGTTGGCTGGTTGTTCATAACAGCTGCTTACGGGTACGTTCTCGGGCCATCCATCTGGACCGAGCACTGAGACCATACGTTTCGCACGACGTTAAATGAAATATAGATATGTGCTTTAATTATAAAATATTTTCCAACCACAGTGCTGGTCGGTTGATTAAAACCTGTTGCAAACCTTCCACCAGTTCAGGCAGGAGGTTTTGCTGTGGCATAAAGCTTGACCACATCGATATTGTTGCGCATTAACGTACTCACGAAAAGCGAGACGTTTGTAAATCATGGTGTGCGTACGCCATGAGATGGTACGCTATTTACTGCGCAAGCATTACATCAATTGGTGACCATTTGGCAAGTGCAAAAGGTTGTGGAAGTATGGTTTTAATTATTTCCCTGGATTCGATTACAGGAAATCTGTGACTTTGAGTTTATTTTTCCTTGTTCAACAGTTGGTGGAGTGTCGAGTGCCTCATGGTTCATGTGATCGAGAATAGTGTTGTTTGGAGGACTAAGGGCACAGAGATGAAAGAGAGGAGTGGTGCTCGGCTCTGCTGCACGTGCTTCACATACAGATAAGAAGTCTAGCTGTGATAGATCAAGGAAGCAGATGAATATGTATGCCCGAGAACCTACTTACAATGTAGTAAAGCAATACTTCATCGATCGATAAGAGATGGAATTATAATTAAATTATCTCTAACTTGAGAACCACTGTAGATGTGAATTATGTTGCTCAATAAAATAAAACTGTATGTAAGCGGTATGGGCAAGAGTCCCCATTTCGTATACAACTGGCAAAACGGAGACATTCTTCGTTGTTTCCTTTTCCATTAAAGGTTGGCCCGGTCTCGACTTAAAAACTCTGGCACAGGTGCGATGAACAATGCGCGGCATATTTTCACATTCGTCCGAACGCTCTAATTAAATCAGTGTCCGCTCACGGTCGCACTGGACACCACCAGGAGGGGGGGCCGAGGTGTTGATTTTAGGAAAAACGATTGAACCATTTATCGTTCGGCACTCCATAAGTGCTGCTGCTCCCGGTCGTATGGTATGGAAGGCCATCGCGACTAGTTCGGACTAGGTACGGACGGTGACATTCTCCGGCAGGTGTAGCGTGGTGAAAATGACATCGCACCTGTTTGTTTGCCCGTTCCGTTCCAATACGCAACGCCACTCAAGGTGGGAAAGGTGTCACCGGGAGACCGTGGCCGTGTGGTAGCGCATGCCACCTAGTTACGGTGCGTATGCTACCGGGCGTGCCAGTGGAAAGCACGTTGCAGATATAGTAGTGCAATGGAAAAAAAAGAAACACATTTCAAGGGTAGATGGTTGAAGCTGCTAGCTGCATTATTTATAAGCAATGTATGAATGTATGACAATAAATGCTCTCTTCCAGTATGCTCTGAATCCATATTTTATTAACAAATCATCGTTTAACATGTTCTAGAGCAGTAGCGGGAAGTATTATGATGTTTTATTGGTTCAAATAGATGAGTTAGGATGATTGATTCGATGTTTGGTTGGTTTGAAATTTAAAAGTTAACGCAACAATTTACATAAAATTAATCTATTTGGAATGTTTAGCAAAATATTAGATTGGCGAAAGAGAATTATGTTATTTATTTTACCATGACAGTGTTGTTCAAATTTGGGTATCATGTTTGTAGTCATAGCATTATCCAGGAGCTGAAGGTAGTCCCATTTGTTGTTGGAAATGTCGGATTCAATCGAAGGCTCCATGTATTCTTCTGGATGGATTGATTAAAAGCAAAGAAATTGACTCTTTTCCAATATTGATGGTAGCTGAGCATGAGTAATGGGTGAAACGGTCGCAAAGTGTGATGAAGCAGGTCAAATGGTAGTCAACCCAAGCTTAATGGTCAAAAACGTTTTACTGTGTATTTGGTGGGACTGGAAGAATATCATTTATTATGAATTGCCTCCGTATGTGCAAAACACTCAATTTAGAATAAACCCGGATATGGTCTGAATACGGTAGTAAAAAGATTTTAGGCTTCCAAGGTGATAAGAACACGTGATAAAGGTCAGATAGTGCAAATTTCGCACCAGAGTCCTCCTCTATTCAACTCACAATGATAGCTTTGTATTTTCCGGGCAATTAGATTCAAGGCAAGTGAAGAACCAACCAGAGAGGCGTGTTCTGAGGCAGGATAAATTTCGCCTCCATTTGAACTGAGGCAACAACATATATACTCAAACACAGCCTGTCATTTTGGCCTGGCTGGTCAGTAATTAGTTATAATATTTTAACTAATTTAAGTATTTTTATTTTATATTATGGAACATATTTTACTTACAATTTCATAAATTTATTGTAAAATCTAATTGTGTGTATAGAAAAAATGTCAATGTAAAAATCAACTGTTTAGCACGTAGTATTGTTAAATTTGACTAAACGGTGTGTTTGTTTGCATCAACGCTAAATTGCTTTTTAACCAATTTTATTATACAAACAAAACCAGCGATTTAATTTCTCGATCACACCTTATTCTGCCCCAACACACCGTTTTGCTGGCGTCCCATTTACTCGCCCGTTACCGGACACCGGGCCTGCACATCAAACGTTCGGCCCGGCCCGGTTCTAATCCGCCCGAGAACCGAGACGCGCAAGATTTAGGAGCTTGAAGCGGGAACTTATGATGTGATACACGTTCGTTTCCTTCTGGCGTTTTTTTTTCTCTCTTCTCTTCATTTCATTCGTTTGATCGGTGACATTCCTCGGCTAGGCGGCGAACGAAGCTGGGGAAGCGTATCAGAGCCCGGGAATCAACGCGAATCGACCAATCGATCGCTTGTTTGCATAATCAGCTCATAAATTATGATCGTGTCATTACAAATTGCAACTATTCCCGGGGCCTGCCGNGTGGTAGATGAAACCTCGGGATACGGGGAGACAGGGGAGCTTGGCGAAGGCAAAATGCCAAAACGGTGGAAAAATCGTGACAGGGCGAGGACGGCGGCTTGACTTGCAAATAAGAGCGCTACGAGCGAGGCAAGTTGGCAGACCCGGGCGGGATCAAATTGAGCTGAAGGGCGACACAGGAGTGCGGAGCAAAAGCAAAAGAATCACATACCACAACCGATCGCTCATTGGAAAATGGAAGAAAAAAGCGAACGGCAAAGGCCGCTAGCCGGTCGCCCGTGTCGGACGACGACGACGGATAGCATCGATTATGATTTTGCCGCCGCTTGAGTTTTGATCATGGCGTAGTAACTTGTATCGCGGTTGAGTTTGGTTGCTTTTTTCGTGCTTTTTGCTGGTGGGAAGTTCTTCAAACTAAAGCCCCAGCTCCCATCATCCCACTATTCCCACTTCCACCCCTACGCTAGTGCCATGCACAAAAGGGTGCATGAGCCGTGGTTGCTCATGTTTCGCTGGTTTATTTTCCACCGCCAGGTCCGGTTGTGGCGCTGGCCTTTTCCGAAGCGCACCGCACTTTGCTACGGTGGAAAGTGGAAGTTTCGGATACGATGCCAAGGTTTGGCACCGTCGTTATGGGATGGTGAACTATGGGACGCAACCATGTGCTTTGATTGTTCCGTTCCAAACAGATGCTGTGTTTGTTTGCTTTTTAGTTTTCGGGAGAAAGATACGATCGCGTCGACCCGATAACCGGCCAGTTGACGGATAGTGGGTTAAATGAGCCGGTGAAGCGTTTCGACTGAAGTATGACTGTAGTAAATTGCTTCATCGGGAGTATCGTAGGGTTTTTTTTGTGGAACAAAGGTCGGTTTGGCGGTGCCTTTGAAGGTGATTTGCTTGGGAAGAGTTGCAGATCTATTGAAGCGCAATACAATGTTCAAAACAAGATTTGTTGCAGCTTGTTGACGGTAGCTGCTGCTTGCGTGGATCACATGATGAGAGAATAATTCGTTTGTGAAATGAAAGGAATTCGCTCGTATTCCGATACGTCATAAGAAAAAAACTCCAAGAGACTTAGGCAACGAACGCTTGTTGCTTTTAGCAAGCAACAGCCACTGGATAAAAGTTGGAAAATTGTACAATTGTAGGTTGAGTTAGGCTAAATTTTGGAGACGATCGATGTACCACTTCGGGCTAACAAGATGAAGTCCCAAGTGCTTCTCTTCTTAACAATATTGTATGATCCATGAAACATGATATAATAAGAAACGATAAGCCAAAAAAAGTGTTAAGAGCATGAAGATATACCACAAAAACCAATATTTAAGCCATATTAGCTATAGACGAAGATCAAGCGGAGATTGAGCTAAAATATGCTTTTTATGATATTTTTAAAGAAAAATTATTATAAACGTTGGGTTAACGAGTGCTTTCATGAGAAATTTTACAATTTTTTTTCCACAGGCGTGTACATTACAGCAACCGATTATACCGAATTTTAATAAACAAAAATAAATGATTCATCCACATTGTCTTATCAGTAGCCATTTCGGTGTCTCATGATGTTCGGCCGGCCAACTAATTTGTAAACCGATCTTGTTCGCGACAGTACTACAATGTAGCTGACAAACTTACCGAATTCCAGCAAACATTGCAATCCGGCTACCGAATGCATTAAGGGTCCGTCTCCAGACAATTCGCCTTCGTCTGCGCCAGTAAATGGGCATCCGAAGGACAGCCCAGTCGAACGAATCCGAACCCGAAGGTGATCGAATGGTGCCCGGATGGTCGTGCAATTTCCGGTACAAAAATGTGATAACAATTTTGAGGAATCAATTATTTGACCTCGGCATTGCCGCGGCGGGAAACGAGTGGAAAACCCCGGTGCAATGCCGTTTTATCGAAGGTTTTACACCGTGTACACCCATGTCAGCGTCAGCATTCCGGCATGTTTTCGCTCTAAAGGTCTTCGCATCGCCATCACGGGGTTGGCGAAAGCCGTGTTTGGTTCGCTCGAACCGCTTCTAGATATAGACCTCACGCCCCAGACATGGTTCCGAAGATAATAAAACACGCACACACATAAAGGCACAAAGGGAAATGGACAAGTAAACAAATAAAAAAAAGGACCGAAAAAAAACCACGCTTAACTAAACCCCAAATCGGACAATCAGGCGGCGAACGGAGCTGGTCGACAGCAGTGGAAGTTATGCGAGTGTGGACAGGTCGGAATGTTCACTACCGATCGGCAGCAAACGGCGACGGTCCAGGCCAGGGCCAGAAACGAACCAAAATGACACGCGCAACAAAAAAAAAAGTAAAAACAAGGCAACCACTCTGGCAAGATACACGCGGACAGCCATTACCCAGGGTACGTGTAAGAGACAGAGGGATATGCTGCCTATCGGACGGTGAGGGTAATGCTTTCGGTTGTGTGCAGATAAGAGAAAAAAACCCCCCCGACGTGAACTGTGTGCACGGTTCGGATCGGATCGTTGGACCGTACCACCGTCACCTGTTCTGGCCGGGCCGATCGTTGCCTTATGGTGGAATGGTGGCAGAGTGGTGGCACCGTGGTACACTTTACTCGCAAAAACAAGCAAAATATTTTGTCTCACTTTTGATAAAACCATTCCGGGAGCACGGGCGATTTTTGATAATTTGCTATCGAGTGACCCGCACCGGATAAGTGCTGAGGACATAAATTATGTTTTTTTGAAGAACAAAAACAAACGGCGTTCAGTTTTGATGCACTAAGTACAAAAGGAACGCTTTTAAGCGAAGGTGATTGTTTGGTTGGGAAGATGGGATTTTAATATGACTAAAATCATTGCTGAAAGTGGAAAGGCATGTTACGCACGTTTCGTTGGGGTTCGATTGTTCGCTTAAGATCGACAATACTGATAACATTACTGGTGAGAGATTTTAGTAAAATGTACGTTTAAATTACTGAACTACAAAACCAGTAATGTACCATACCGGGTAAGTGCAAGTGTAGCGTTAACTGAACGTGTGTTTGTTGTGAAGCAAGCTGATTCATGAATCGTTAAAGATCTCAAACAGAAGGGTGAAACTCCAAAAATTCATGAGTATCCCAACATTCATTATAGGCTCCTTTTTTAAGTTTAAATGATAGCGTGGAAACAATTTCTGGATGAATGTTTTGATGGAATGGAACAAGTAGAACAAGTACAGAGATATAAGGAATACTTCAATTTGTTTATGATCCAACATGAATAGATGAGATGAATAGCGAAACTACTATAGCAAATTTGCCATATTTGGTAAATCATTAGTCTCTACAAATATTATAACGAAAATCTTTCATGAATGACTCATAGCACTGTCAGAAACGGTTCTCTCGCCAACAAACCGATCAAAAAGCACAGCATTGCATCGAAAATGACACTTACTTCACTCACACACGACGAAAGAGAAAAAAAAGGACGTCTGGACGTATTGCAAATAATTTATGTGGCCTCTCGGCGGTGGTTGATTTCGCTGCCGGCTGGTATGCTTCTAAGAGCGACCCGGTTTTGGGTCGTTGCGTCACCGATTCCGACAAGCTCTGTGTCCCAGTCCGGTCGCGCCAGGGCGACCCGAGCGCAGGAGCAAACATAAATAACGGCCATTATTTAGCCGGCTGTCATAATGTACCGGTGTAGTCATCGGGAGTCACCAACGCTGCCGGAGCCACCAAAGTTTGGTCAGCTGGCTGTGTTCGTTGCTGTTGTTCTCGTTCTCCATCGCGGGACAGATATTTGCGCAGGGTGATGATCTTGCGATGAAGATCGCAACGGATGATGGTTGAGCTGTAGCCGATTGTTGTCTGTGTTGCTAGTGTTTGCTGCTCCGTCGCAGGTCAGAGTGGGTTGACTGGGATGGGTTGCAACATTGTGTGCCGTTTAGGTTGGTAGCGTTGGTGCTAAGGTTTCCGTTTTGTAGATGACGTTTCGTAAGCGATCCTTTGCTCCAGATGGTGTTGCCAGCAGCGGAATGTCCAGCACGGGTGTAAATGTGCTCGGTTGGTACCGTGGGTCACCGTGGTGAGATCGGGCTCGGCGAATACTTGTCCATCAAAGCGGTGCAACATACTTGTCGCAGACGCAGCGCAATGGACAGGAAGTGCAGCTGTTCAAGTCGAAACCCTGTCTCGAGGGCGCCTCGAACGGCTAGACACAATCCCTTACGGGCTGATCGGTTGTGCAAATTTGCTGCCACCCCACGCCATTGGGAAGGGTTGGTGGTTCTTACACCCTGCACCCTTGATCATGCAACATGATTTATGGCAAAGAGCCCGGCGAGACGTTACAAATTTGACGTTTTGTTCGTAACGGCGCAGAAAGGCGTCTACGTAACGTCTAAATATTAGATCGCATCGGAGTGGGGAGGTTTTTGTTTTGCTTTTGCTTTTGTTTTTATCCTTCCCGGTGCACGAATTGCAGTAGAAAAATACTTTTCCCGATTCTCTGCTCACTTTTGTGAAATAAAAAAAAAATCACCTCTTTTTCTGCACCCACAATCGTAGCTCTGCACAATTTCTCTCTTTACCGGATCAAACTTTACGTCATCGGCAAACGGGCAGAAAGCCGGCCTCGGTGCAAAACCGTGCGAAACGCCGGTACGGTTCGTGGGCTTGCGAGATTGATTGCTGAAAGCGCCCCTAGACTCCTATCGAGGTGCAATCATAATTTATTTTCACCCTCACCCTGTAACCCACATCCCCTCCACAACCACCTTCCGAAAGGGGTAAGGGACTTACACCCACGCTCACGGGGAGTTTTGCTGCATTCGGGTGAGCTTTATGATTGGTGGGGTTAGAAGGGTTGACTGCAGCGCAGTTTAAGAATCGAAGTCGAAAACTGCA
Source organism: Anopheles rivulorum (assembly GCA_018908115.1). Taxonomy (NCBI): domain Eukaryota; kingdom Metazoa; phylum Arthropoda; class Insecta; order Diptera; family Culicidae; genus Anopheles; species Anopheles rivulorum. Next base: position 16,355,531 of record STHB01000003.1, on the reverse strand, counting down.
CCGGGCAGGGCAACACAGACGTCACGAGGTTGTGGTGTGGTTTTTAGCGATGACGTGGCGATGATGTGCACTCCGGGGGAAAAAGTGATTGATAAGCACTTCGGTGGGTTCAGATCACTCGGTGTCGATTTCGATTTGCTCGCAAAAAAAAAATGTATGTATAACTGGGTGATTGCTATTTATTTCCTTCGCCTGCGAGAAAGATATTGATTTAGTGCCATAAATCAGTGACGTTGAATGGCAGGTAGGATGGAAAAGAGCCACGGACAATTATGCAGTGGAGCTTATATATGTTTTTTTAAAAATTAAAATAGAAATAAAATGATTAAATTGGAGAAATAAAGCTGTAACTCTGTTATAAAAGAATTTAAAGACAATTCTTTTTGCATTATTTTGCTCTGTTTTTGGATTCATCATCTAGCTCTACACGTAATCTTCTCCTACCGTGCTAACCATCGGTACCAAGAAAAATTTATTGTTGTGTTAAAAACGAGTCCAAAACCCATCGCTTATGTGAACGACACGGTGGAAACCTGTGTGCATAATCCACCTGATACGAACAAATGATCACCGATTAGGCTTTACCTGCGACCCACCAAGCCAAGCCATTGCCCACCACACGATGCTGGCCGGCCCTTCAAACCAAGTCAAGCCGGTTGCAGATAAGCCGGTCTCTCGACAAAAACAAAGCTCTCGAATTTCCCACCCGGGGGCCAGGCAGATCGCGCATTTGATCGCACATCCCCCTGGTGAGTTAGAGTTAGAGATGAAGAAAGGAACAAAAAAAAAAACAAAACAATCATCCCAATCCACCAGGCAGGTGGGGAAGCAGCATCGAGAAAACCCAAACACGCCGTCCAAAGCGTCGGAGGTGGCCAGCCCAGCCCAAAAGGCCGTTTGCAGAGTGGAGCTAAAGACAAAAAAAAAAAACCAGAATCAACGGTTAAACAAATAAACCGAATTGATATGTATAAAGTGGCCACACTACCGCTGAGGCGGCTGAGGGCGTCGGACCCCAAAACGTGTAATACGGCCCCCGGGGTCATGTTTTTGTCTTGCCATGTTGCGGTTGCTTTTTGTGCCCAGTTCGTGTGTGTGTGTGTCTCTCCTTGTTTCCTCCGGACATTGAATTCGATTGGGGGGAACACATCGTGGATATTCTCACGTATGTTCCAGTTAGGGGCACGATCGCGTACTGGTCGTGAAATCGAGGAAAAGTGTGCGTCCAGCGATCGCCGGTCAGCGATTGTCTCGCGCCAAAACTGGGTTCCCCCCGAAACGGGATGAAAATACATACACATAACTCATCCAAAGTGCTATCCGATTAGCTCAAATTGCTATTGGGAAATCTATCAGGCTAACAAATTGCCATAATTAACTGCCACTATCGGGGGTCATTTATAAAAATTAACGATCGAAAAAGCTCAACCGAATTGAATCGAATGGTCGAACATTGAGTGTATGCGTCCCTCTGCGCGTGTGTGTGTGAGTGGGTGGATGGGATGGACATGTTATGATTAGGGGAATGGAAAAGGACGTCGATGCTGTGTGTGTCTAAGCCGGGGAATAATTCCAGCTTTCCTGTTGCGCTCACCAAACACCTGTTCTCGTCCAAGCCGGGACACGGCGTACAAGATGATGTCTGAAGTTCATGGGACTCGCACACGGGTGGATAATCGATCGCCTAACATGACACAAAGCACACAAAACGGGGAACGTAAGGAAGAGCCCCAACCGCACACCATGACAAATAGACTTCGGACGACTATTTTCAGCGTAATATCTGCATTTACATTTCCTTTGCGACGCACACACAGGACATTCAGGCACTAGCTCGTTTGTTGCTCGTTCGAAAATTCCTCCACTAGAACTGTGAAAGAATGAGCACGATCGAGAAGGAAAAATATACAGAGCGAAAGAGAGAGAGAGGGAGAAAAAAGTAGGGAAAATGTCTCCATTTACCGACAAATTTATGTAAATGACACTGGACGCAGTTTTTGCAGTCCGTAGTCGAAGTTTAGGTGTATTTTTGTTGTTGTTTGTTTGTTTGTTTGTGCACAAGCCTTGGCCAAAGGAAGAAGTGTCCAATGGATCGATGGACCGTTTTGTTTATACGCCATTCCCTACCTCGTTCCCGGGTGCGAACGTATCGACAAGCACGGATGGGGGTACTTAAGCCATATTGCTAGCATTAAGATGAGTAATGAAGACTATTTTGCTCTAGGCTTTGGCCGATAAATCCCCTCCGCACCGTAGGTGGGACCCTACCGGTCGACCGTTGGCGACATCTTGATGGAAAAGTCGTGTTTCTACAAAATTGCATTGCTTGGAGGTGTATGAAAGAGTGGGAATCGAAATGGGAATAGGCGACAACGAAGAGCCAGAGAGCAAACAAACAAATAAACCCATTGTTATGCTTTTGGTGGAGGTTTGGTGAGAGGCTTATGAGGCAGTGCCAAAGCGGCCAGAGACGCACATATCCGGGGCGAATAATAATTTTGTCCCATTGATGCGCTGGTGGTTCAGCTAGCACAGGTGGATAGAGGGAAGTTTATTGAATGAAAGGCAAAGGAATCTTCTTTAAGGCTAGCAGGCTCATATGTTGTGAAATTGTTTGCAATAAAGATGATCACCGGTGACAAATGGGTGCAATAATTCCGCAAAAAATCGTATGGAAATAAATGTGTGACATTAATAAACATAGTTTTGGTGTTCGGGAGGTAGTTTGTCTAGGAACTTTCTGTATATTGGCAGAGGGTATGAAATATTGTTGTGTTTTTATCCACTCCCCATTCACGCAAGGACATTAAGAGTCGGGAGGTTTAGCACCTTGTAGAGCTGATCAATGAGCACCAGTTCTGCAATCGAGACGGTCGAGTTGTACAAGAAGTTCTCGTTAGGACGCTATTACCAGGCAACGAATCACAGCGGAGGAGCCAATTTCATTCTAAAGAAGGATTTCTATCTACACGAAATTTTTGAAACAAGTGCTTTGGATCCTATATCTCAACAAATATGCTATGGACCATCGCAAATTAGTAAAGAAAATTCTTTAGCTAATGTTAATGAGAAATCGTATCGCGAATTAGTCGAGAGAAGTCCTTAGTTCATATTTATGAGAAATGTTTTCGCCTTTTAGTCTAGAGAAGTCCTTATTTCATGAGGATGAGAAATCCTATCGCGAATTCGTCCCGAAAGATCCTCAGTTCATGAGATTCGACTGTTACTATTTCTCGACTCTTATGTTCCCAATTCTTCAACGATCTTGAGTAATGTCATGTACTAGGACTCAATTCGTTGAGACAGAGTTGTCGAGAATTACGTCATTAGTATTCTCCAGGAACGCAATGTAGGTAATATTCAGCATGCTGAGAAAGGCTCACCGAATGTGTCTGTGTGCCCATCAAGATTTCCTGGAAACTAGCGATGTTCTTCTAGAACGAAACGCTGTCTAGGAATAATCTGAACAGTAACTTCACCCTGAGAAACTCAAAATCTGGGATATTTTTAGTAATAATAGCTTCAACTTTTGAGTAAATTGTTGCCACCACTCCTCAATATTAAACAATTAACAGAGAAAAGAAGATACGTTGCGAATTGTTAGTTTGTGATCATTATGACATTTGTGCGTAAATATAAAACAGCGTACCTCTTCAGTAGGTAAAACTCACAAAAAACTTAAAAATAAACAAAAAGCACAATAAATTCTGCTTAAAACGATCCCGAAACGATCCATCGTTTGTACCTCGTTCAACCAGTGCCAGTTCAGCATCGTTTATTTTATTTTATCCCTCCTGTTTTTCCTTTTTTTATTTCGCCCAAATGATCAATTTAGCATGTTTCTGCAATTGGAACATGATTATGTCATATTTTTGAAAAAACATTCCGTTTTTTTTCTTGCACACGGTACACTTTCGACCGTTTATAAGTAAGCACCCACTCGCACTCGCGGAGAGTTGTGTGTGTGCGTGTGTGTGGTTTTGTTCGGAGGCAGATTTCTCGTTACGTTTCGGTTAAATGCTGGTTGCTAGGGTGCTTTAAACAGGCATCCGGCATGCACCGACCGATCGTAACTGTCAGGATTTCTTTTACCTCGCGCCTGGGCTGCCACACCGATCCCACCATTCCTTTGGTTGGTGTTGCTGGCGAAAGGAAGCAGCTCGCGCCAAGAAGGAACCGCGGGAATAACAATAACAAATGTTCAACAAGCATTCATTCAATTTTGGAAATTTTTATTGTAGCCTTGTGTATTTGCAGTTTGTATCTTTCGCCTTTTTTTCCTGTTGTTTGGTTGGTTTGCTTGTTGTGCCTTTGCTTCACATCTCTCTCTTTTTTTTTTTGGGGTGCGTTTTGCAAACCCCCGTTGCATTATTCTTGGTGTCGTGCCGGGGACTTGAGAAATATTTTGCAAAAATGCCAAGCAGCAGAAGGTGGGTGAAGTTAGTGCTCCTGCTTCTGCTGCTGCAAGCCGTTTCTGCTAGCGTTCTAGGTTAATCCAGCGATCCTTTAATCCTTATCCAAGAGGGAGGCAATGGAAGAGGAACGATAAATTTTGTGTTTTATTCGCGTGCTGCATGTAACGCCGGAACCGGGTCGCCCGGAAGGGGTCCCGCAGGTTTGATCGTTTTGGGGGAGGTTTTTGTTGTTGTTGTTGTTGTTGTTTTTATTTCGCCTGAAAAGAATTGCACCAAATCGTACGGTTTGGTATGCATTCGTGTTCATTTGGTGTGATTTGATGATGCGTTTCTCGATCGCGCGAGTTTCTTTCCTTTGGTTCCTGGTTTTGGTTTGGCGCTGACTCGTTCAACCACAAGCTCTCCAGCCCTGTTTGGGGTTGGAAATGTTTCACATAGTTTATGGTGGTTTTATGCGTGTTTCACATCGTGCTGCCTGTTGGGGTGGGCAGCATCCAGCACGGCTAGGCCACAACGGTAGGGTCGTAAAGTGTCGTACGGTTAGCTAATTTGCGATCGTTTTTTAGCGCTAATGTTTCAATTGCCCGTAAAGCGTCGTCTAAATCATACCCGCCGGTCCCGCCGGTTGGTAAACGGAGCGAGGCGAAATTATTAAACGTGCACATAAAGTCGAAGAATATATTTGACGATACGAATATCGGTGTGTGCACTTTGCGGACAAAGTTGGTTGGGCATTGCATTTAAAAGCACATTCGAGAGAGCATGATATTTTCGAGGTTTTATAGCTAATTTGTTGCTCAACGATGCGTGTGCAAGTAATAGGCGGTAACTACCCTTCGGAAAGGTCATGCCATTGCACGAAGCGTATTAAAATGAAGCGCTGAAGGTGATGTAAGGATGGTTTTTTTCAAAACTCGTTGCGGTTACATTGTGTTTAATCCAAATCATCCCGCAACTCACATGGTTTAAGCGTTATGGTAACGAAACAAAACAAAAAAATCCCACATAAATCAATCATCACTCAACCAAATGTGATTGACAGAAATGCTCGCTGCGTTGTGCACGGCAAGGCGGGAATGTAAGAATCATTCAAATAAATTCACGCACAAAAAGAGTTTTTTTAACACACAACCCTAAACCACGATGATGTACGATAGGAACAACAACAAAAAATGACATCTGTTGTACAAATGATTCCGGTCCGGTGTTTGGTGCAGTCCCGGCTTACCGAGCCCAATCGTTAGTTTCGGGAAGGCATTAAGCGATGAGATCATATTTTACGGCTACACGTACGGTCGCGACCACCACACCACCAACGGGCAGTTAAAACATTTGAACAAGCTTTGCTACAAAACGATCGATGATGGTGGCGTGGTCGACTTTTTTAGTTTGTTTGTTGTTGTTTTTTTTTTCTTTTGCCAAAGCAAGCGCAAGCTGAGGCAAAAAGAATGCCAAAAATGCTTTTGAAAAGCATTCGAACGAACAAGAAAAATTAAGTCATGTTAGGTTTTGCGTTGCAAAGTCACTATACCAACACAGATACAAGCGCATCGCAATGAGAAGTGTTGCACACGGTTGCAGTTGTGTTTCGGATGTATTTTTGCGCTCCCCTCATCCCTTATTGCTTGATCGTGTGGTTTTGATCGTTTGTGTGTGTGTGTGTGTGTTTGTGTTGTTGTTGCTCCATGTGCTGCCTCATTTCTTGGTGGCAGCGCGCAGTTTTATTTGGATGAACATTAATCTCGCCGGGGTTTTGTTGGGCGAACGATTTCATGCAATTTCAAGCCTTTCGAGAATGCGTTATGCATTTGCTTTGTTTTGCATCGTTCAATTTCCATCTCGCCTCCGCCACCGACTACCCCCCCTTTCTGTTCCTTTGTCCAGTGTTCCGGTGCGGTTGACTGGACAGCCAACCGTTTTTTGCTTTATTTTATTTTTGCAAATCAGCAGGTGGCAAAATGTATTTTGCCGTCCGTTTTTCATCACCTGAAACGGTTTCACCGGTACAGGGGACCGTAGCCTTCCGATCTGTCTCCCATTGCGAAGGCAACAACAGCAACAGCAGCAGCAACAGCAGGAGCTTCAGAAATGAGAAATCATGTACGCCAAAAAAAAAAAGGAGAAAACGTTTGCACAAAAGTTTACCAAAAAGGATCTTATGATTGATCATGATCATTTAGAACGATTGCTTGCAGATTTTTGTGGTCTGCTCCTGCGGACACACGGTGGAGGTTCGTTTCGGGGTCGATTTTTGTTTTGTTGCTGTTGCGCTGTTGGTTTGGTTTACTTCATCGAAGAATGGGAGCGTGTGCAACCGGGGAGAGTGGGAAACAACGCTGCAGTTTGATTAAAATCACTCGATCCGCGCGTCAAATCGGCACTGATCGGCGTTAAATTCGGCGTTCACGTCATGAAGCCGGCTGATGCGGTTGATTGCACCGTTTGTGTTTTACATTTGCAGCAGTTTTTATCTGATTTTTTCTTTTTGTGATTGAGGTGATTTGAGTCCAAGGAAGTCAGAACCGATGTTGTGGTTGATTTAACGCTGATTTAGCGCCTCATTGAGTGCGGCACAATCAATTGACACGTTCGACCACGTCCACCGGTGGAGACGCTTGGTTGCTTTAACTTACAACTGTAGCTGTGCTTGGGGATGTGGTTTGTTTGTTTTTTTTTTTTGGTGTGTGTCACATGCCGCCTCCCAAAAAAACAAAGACAATCTGCACTATAAAAAAGGGAGGTTTCAACCCGATCAGTCGGGCGTCCCCGCGAGACATTGCGTGCACGCGTCCCGATACGCTGCGTTTCAGCTGCCATTCGGATCGAATTTATGAATTACACTCAACTTGCCGAGCATTAATTCAATTTGAATTCGTTCCCGGCACGGCAACATTCGTCCGGCTGCGATGGGAGCTGGTGGTGGCGTTTCACCAATCCGGACCCAAAACCGAAAACCCGTTAATTGTGGATGAGATGAGGTGAGATGATGCCGGCCGGACTTACCCGGAGGATATTTGTAATAATGTTTTTTTTTTTTTTATTTCGGAAAGTTACGCGAATTTGAACAATTTCGGCCCACTCAGTAAGTGGTCGGCGGATGAACCATTGCGCAAAACGGAATCACGTTCCATGGGAGGGAATAAAAGAAACAGGAAAAAGAAAAAGAAAAGAAGGTAAGTAAATAAAATAAACAGAAATAAAAACAGGCAGACCCCATGTGCGACGTCCGCAGTGATAAATTAAAGACAAGAAATTGAATCAAAAAAGTGAACCATGAAACGTAAAGGATGTCGCTGGGTGTCTTTCTTTTCTTGCTGTATTATGATTATTGTTGGGCAGTAAAATACTACCAGTCTCTCGGCATGGCCGGTTAGCCTTTTGGCCGTGGCGTAAGCAGGGAAGCGTGGTGTCTCGGTTCGTTGTCCTGGCGTGAACGATGATGCGTCCGCTGGGAGAGATTTCTACTCACCCCCTGAGAGGGAGGGGGGAGTGGGAAGGAAGAGGGAAGACCACTCAAGTGACCTAATGTATTGCAATGATTAAATCGCACTAGGAGGTGATGGGCCTCTATCAGGTTCGGGCTATTGCGAGCGTTTAAGTCGCCCATTCCCGGCGGCGGCAGCACCACGTGGTTAGTGGTCCGGCGGGAAAGTTCGGGAAAAAATTTACACTTGAATTATGATCGAGCTGGGCCCCCGGAACAGTCCGCTGGGTGACTCCTTTTGTGGGGGTTGTTATGCACTGTGCGCGTGTGTGTGTGTGTGTTCGTTCCTTGCACTACCCGTTTAGCTCCTTTATTGCTGGCATCCTTTAAGGAATCGGTCAACCTGGCAAGCGGTCCGAAATTGAATTTCACGCGCACGGTTTGTGGCGCTCGCTGCTCATTGTTTACGGGTAAACCGGAATGGTGAGCCATCGGTGAAAGTCAGCATGGAAGCGGTGCCGGACGCATATTGTAATTTTAGAATTTATTTGCGCACTTAAATAAAATCCTCCACATTGTGCCAGTGGGGTGAGAACGGTTCTGGTATGGCTACCAGCCATAGGGGCTGTCGGTCGGGATGGTCGTGGGGATGCGGGAATCATCCGAATTGCTGTGGCAGCGCGCACGTATGAGGGCGGTTCGCGGGCTTTATCTGCTGTCAACCCCCGGCTGAAGACGATGCTCCAAACGATCGGTTATTTGTCTCGGTTTTATTGCTTCATTGCGTGTCCATTCGGTTGCGGATTGTTTAGGGGTGCGTTGACCTATTGGCTTTTTCCCGTCTCGAAAGCGGGGAGTTGCGATAAATTGGCGAAGCGCTCGGGAATGTAAAACACCCGCAGGCGTCATTTATGATTTTGTTTTGCAATGCGGCGGAGCAAAAAACCGGACACACCCGTGCCGACACACTGGCCGTGGACCTTCGAGCTTCGCGTGGATTAGTGTTTTGAAGCATGAAATTTTTCGGTAAAATAATTAAACTTTATGATGATGATTATAATTCACTTGGAGTTACGTTTTTTTTTTGTTTTGCTGCTGCACTGGCTTGCACCAGGCATGGGTTGTTCGTGGCGCGCTGAGAACTTCAAGTCCTAGCTGCACCGTATGTTTTATGGTGTGATGTTTTATATCGGGAGGTCACCCCTTCAGCATTGCCGGTGCAATAATCCCGTCCTCTTTATGAGCCGGTCGAGGGGGAGAGGGGGGGGGGGGGAGAGGGGTTTATTTTATAACCACCTTGCCGTAGGTATTCGCCGGTGCCTGATTTGATTACTTGTAAAACGTGCGCATTGGTGATCGGGCCCGGACCATGCCAATGGCGTTCGGTTGGGTGCAGCAAATTGCAAATCACACAACAGCCCCACATACCTCCCCCCCCGGACCGGTCTTCTCGTCCAATATTGGCCCTTGTCGGCGCGATGATGGCACACAGGAAGTGCACCGAAACGTTGTGCCATCGTTGCGCTTTCTGTTGACCTGTGGGCCGCCGGCCTCGGTTTGCTTTCGGTGCCGTTTTTGTTGATGGTTGGTAAACAGTGCAGTGCTTACCCTTTGCCGGTGCCTAGATCGGCCGCCATCGAATATCAGCCGGATTATGCAAAGCGATCCACCAAATGCGATTCCACGTTTGAATGAAGCCGGTTGACACCAAAGGCTCCCGCCAGTCCAGCCAGTTTAGCGATGTAAAAGCGGATGATGATGTGGAGGGAGAGAGAGGGAGAGAGAGAGAGAGGTTGCCCGGAAAAGTCCACACTTTGTGATGGGGGATGGAAAGGGAGGGAAGGGGGTTGATGTGGGGGTTTGTTTGGCATTAACGGAACACCTCGACCGCTCCCCGGGGCCTGGGACCGCGGTTCCCTGCGGTTCCCTGCTGCACGAAAGATCAAAGCACTTCGCAGGAGGTTTGAACCGCTTAACGAGCGGCACGGGGAGGAAAAAAAGGCGAACCCATTAAACAGGGGAAGAAAAACCTCACCCAGAAATCATAACGTACCGCGCGGGTGCTCCGATTTGCGGGCTGGCTAGCGGCATCATTCGTACAAAATAAACTCCCCCTCCCGTCCCTCTCTCTTCCCCCCATCGACCACGGGCGGCAGCCCACCTTTACGAGGCGGATTATAATCTCCGCGACCAAATATCTCCAAATATTTGCGGTGATTTGTAGCATTTTTATGTCTAATATCTCTATCAGAAAGCTACTTTGAGTTTATGTGTGTTTCTGGTTCGCCGGGTTCGTCGTTTCACGCCGGCAAAGATCGTGCCGGCGATTTGGGTGCGGCCGACCAAGCGAACCGCGCTTCACCGAAACGAATCTCCGTTCATGGTGGATGGTGGACGATGGTCAGTTGCGCGCGTGTGTGTGTGTTTGGGTGTGTGTGAGAGAGATACGAAACGCGGGTAAATTTCGCGTTTTGATACGAAATTTCACACATTGTCGATATCGTGACGCGGTACAGCGCAAGGAAGCTGAAAGCGCTCAGCGACCCGGGCAAAGGGTAAATCAAAATCGAACCAATATTAAGCAGCACCATTAAACACCATTAGTGACGCGTGTTTTCTTCTGCTTCCTTGTTGTTGTTGTTGTTGTTGTTGGTGCTGTTGCTGTTGAGGACTTTACGCCCGGCCAGCGGACGGCTTTGGCGGCATGCAGTAAAACTTTAAAGCATGATCGACAGATCACTAACGATGGTATCGGTTCCCCGGGACGGTATCGCCTAGCCTTAATCAGGTGCAGGTTGCGTCGTTCCGAGCATTTCCAATAAAAGCGTGTCGGTGGGGATGTCCAAAAAAAAAAAAAACAAAAAAAGGAAGCAAAAGCAGGCAAGCAACCAGCGTTAGCGCACGGCAAAATAATTTGCTTCAGCGCTTCGGTGCTCTTCCGCGCGCAGCCGCAAAGCGCAAAAACCCGCCTACGAGAATTGCTGTTAAAATCGGTAAAAAGACATTTGCGAATACAGCTTAATAAACCGTATCGGCAAAACCGGCCTGCGCCCGATGCACGTATGCAAATCAGTTCTAAATGGTTCGGGACCCACGGTTTTGTGGTGTTTTCCATTTTGCGCTGGTTCGCCTTACCGCTTTGCTGCGCGAAATGTGGTTCGCCCGGTGTGATCTTATCAGCGTTTTATGTAAATAAGGTGCAGCGGGTGTTGTGGAAGCGCATTTGCGCAGATCGCGCCAAAAATTCGGTGAGNGCGATAGGACGCGATTTTATTGTATGTAAATATCGTACACGATCGAGCGCGTTGTTCGCCACCGTGGACTGGGGTGGACTAAAGGTAGGAAAAATCTTGTCATTGAATATGCATGTTTTGTTTGTGATAGCAATCAAAAGCTCCTTTTATTGAGCTAGCTTAGAACAAAAAAGCATGAATTAGACAAAAATCGTTTCGATTTGATTAAATCTCAAACAGAAAAAGAATTTAATCACATTTCGAGCTCGCCCAGGTCACTGCTAGTGCTTCTCGATGATGAAGATGTTGGAACCCATTACCCATTACCGTATCGAAAGAGATTGTTTCGTATAAATTGTCCCTACAAAGGTTGCGAAAATGTGCACTAGAAAAAAGAAAAAAACCAACAGGACCATTATAATAAGTCGCTTGTTAGTTTTTTTTCTTGCTTCGTCCGCGATCAGCACGGGCGCATGTCTGAATTGTGCAAAAGGGCAGCCACAATAAATGTTTCCCAATGGCTACACGGTTATGCAAGATTAAAGTTCATTACGAATCGAATGCGCGTACCGCCGGGCCCAGGAACGTTCACGATCGGTACGTTCTTCATTCGCAACTTCCACGGCGCCATCCAGTGCACCGCTAACCGAAATAGATTCCGTAGTGCATTGTGCGACCTAAGGGGGTGGCTGGTGTTTCAATCGCTTTCCATTTCACCCGTTGGAAATGCTGAGCGCCTGAGTTCTTTGTCGGATCACAATGTCACTGAATGTTTCGCTTTCCATGGGCCGCGTATTGCGTTAACCGGATTGACGGTACGCTCGTGAGAATTTGAATAGCTTGCGCTAGCGCAATCAGCAACAATAATGTCGGTGGGTGGGTGGGTTTTTGGTTTGGTTTATGGTTTGCAACAATGTTTGCTAATTTCGAACGGTGAACGATCGGAACGATTGTTAATTGCCGGTGGCTAATTATCGTGAAAGTTTTCCCTTTGCGGAAGGGCTTTTGCTAAACACGATCGCATGGAAAGGTTAATTCCCTTTTCGAGCGACATTGTTAGCAATTGTCTTTGTATGTTACATATCTTGTGTTGCATATTTTACATGTTTACTGAAGTAAATAAAACACATACCTGAGCTATTAATGATGTTTGAGCACAACGAAACCGATAAGATCAATCCCGTTCCATGTCTTCCCGTTTTTGTCACTCGACAGCTACATCTGGGCTAGGGCTGGCTACCAGCATATTTCTAGCTGCTTCTGCTCGCCAGACCGAGTGCGGCCACAGCATGTCAAACAACGAAAATGATGATTGATATCTTTCAGCCCCATGACATCTATCCAACGTCGACCGAGCGCAACGACGGCGACACCGGCGCTCGTTGCTTTTCCCAGCGTTGAAGTCCTTTGTAAGCTTTGGGGTGCACACAAAAACAAAAAGCGAACTTCAACCGATCACCGGATGGCCACCGGAGGGATCGATCGAGAAAATGAAGTCCTTACAAAAAAAAAAAAAAACTGCTAGAGTTCTGTTCGTTATTAGTCCTGTTGTTCTTGTTCTCCTGTTTGTTTTTTTTTTTGGGTGAAGATTCTGAAAGAAGCGTAACGCTTCTGCTAGAAGCAAACATAAGCCAAGTGTCATGTTTTTGTTTCATTTACAAGGGTTAACCACTTCGGAACGGATCGAACACTTCGGGGGTAGAAGTGAAGCCCCAACAACAACCCGAAACAGAGAGGGAACAAATAAAAAAAAAAAAAAGAAACAACCTGTAGTGGGTCTTCCGTTGGCGAATGAGAATGGGAAGTCCGGGTGAAGGACTCCGAGGCGGGCACCCGTTTCTCGTTCTCGTTCCGCTTACTTTTCCGCACTGGCACTGTGAGCATGTTTGGTGTCATGAGTGTGTGTGTGTGTGTTTGTGTGTGTTAAGGATTTTAAGAAGCCACGGTGAGTCTCTGCCCGCAGTAGCAATCGATCAACCGACGGTGACCATCCTTCATCCTTCATTTTATTATCTCCAGTTCACTCACGTACCGTGCTTCTCGCTTTTGCCATCGTTGCTGTCTCCCGTACCGTGCCCGGTATCTTCTGATCGAACGCCCGAATCAGGTTTATTTATTTTTTCTCGAATCTCAAATTTTGATCCATAGTCGATCCGAAACGACTGGGCCAAACGGTCCCAGTCCCGGGTTCGGATACGCGCGCACTGAAAACCGAGCGGGAGGATCATTTTTCAAATACTCGCTCGCTATCTGTATCGTTCGATCTAATTGCTTGTCTTAATGTCCATCGTTTTGTGTCTATTAATTATGATGTTTTTTTATGTTGTTCCATCTCTTTCTCTCTCTATCTCTCTCTCTCTCTCTCTCTCTCTCTCTCTCTCTCTCTCTCTTTAACCGTCGTTGTCGTTGCTCTTTGGGCACACGGTTTGGTGCTTTCGTTGTGAACGCGCAACGTACATATGTTTGAGTTTTTTGGATGATTTTCCAGTGACATGATTGAATTTGTCATCCTTACGCGCACTGTACAGAAGGGACCGATGTGGAGCAGTTCTAGCGATGGTTGGAATTTGCGTCTCCCGAACGAAATGGTTCAATCGAGTGGTTTGTAGGCATAGACAGGAAAATTGTATGAAAGTAGAAACGAAATGCGGTTTAATCAATCATTTCCCTTTCGGAAAACATTCCGATCACGCAGACCTTTATCAGCATTATCCGAGCAAGAAGCTTCGACCTTCAAATGTCCGCAAGCTGCTTTTCGGCAGCTTCATTTCCTTATCCTGGATAGCTTTTTGACGACGTAATCGATCGGATTGTAGCCGCAAAACCGGAAATCGAACGCTGACTAATGCGTTAGCAATGCGTCGCTATTGCTGTGGACGGCCTGGGCCGCCTGGTTATGTTCCATGCTTCGTCATTATGAGTGCGAGCGCCCTTTCCCAGTCGGTTTGGTTGTCAAACTCGCTGGCAAATATGCGAATGCATTACGACCGCCGTTGCGTTGCCGGCGTGTGGGCCGGCCGGCTTGAAGCGTGTTTGTTTTCGCGTTTCCCTTCGGGCTGGCAGGCTCTGACCGAACCGTGTATGTGCTGGGCCTTTTTTTATGGAGATTTCTCGCGAAACCCACGTGGCAGTTCCAGACTTTGCCGTGGCCGAACCGAAGACGGAGACGAACAATGCTGTCGGCTTGGTTGGTAAGCATTGCCATTGCCCAAAAAAGCGCAACGGCAGCTGCAGCAACAGCTGCGCAGCACTAGGCCGCTGGTGAGTATGGTTTCACTTTTTATTACACGTTCGGGCGATCGGTCCGGGACGAGCCTAGAGCCGTGCCAGGCGTGCCGTGGTACACGGGTCTGTGGAATAAATCTTTTTTTCTCTCCCGTCTCTCCACGAAATGGCCAGCGCACAATGTTACAATGCAAAACGCCCATTGCTCGTTGCTCATAAGCGGTCCGAACCGGGCGGTTTCTATTTCCAGCATTCGAGATTACCTTCCTGGCTGGTTCCCTGGCCACAAAAAAAGGCTCTAAGCTACACGCGTGGTAGTGTCGGCAGGGAAGTATAATAATAATAATAATAATAAACAGTCATAGAGCCATAGGAAACTGTCGGTGGTTGGTGTTGACATGACTAAATCACCGTCCCAGATCGTTAAATCAAACATCTCGACATCTCGCGGACTCCGCCAGGTCCGCCCTCGTGTGTCGTTTGGGTTGTTTTTACTTTTTTGGCTCGCTAGACACCACAGAGCCAACGCTGTACGGAACATGATTTGGTGGTTGTTTCACGAGCTATTTTGAAATGTTTCCCCGTCGACGTTGGCCGATTGCGCCGGCAATGAAATGTGGTTCAATTGTTAGATTTGCATACCATTTCTGAGTAGGTTTGTCGATTGTGTGCTGATTGCAAGATAATTTACGCAATTGTTGATGGACGATGTTGAGGAGTTGTGCGTATTCGTGAGCGTAGATCAGTTCGAGATATTCCGGGAAAAGGATTAGATTAGTACGAATAAACATGTTCGGAGCGTTATAAATTTTTCAACAAACAATTTCATTTGGATGTTTAAAGTTTTTATTATGAACATATTTAATTCTCTTATTTAAGGCATTATTAACATCATTATTATTCATCAGACGCAGGATTACCTGTGAAGCCACAAAGTGTAGCAAGATAATTAGGATTTGATCGTTTTAGAGATCATTTTAAAGATCGACTTGGTAATCCTTGAGGAAGTCCTACTAGAAAGCTATCCAACAAGTTGTTCAGTGTCATTGTTATGACATGATCATACAATTTTTGGACTTGGATAACTGTGGACAATATGGCGATAGCGGTTTACAAAATTCTCAATGCTCTAAGGCCTCTGATTTTCGTTTTGGTAAATTTTGATTATTCACGAGATATTTACAATGTGTTATATATAAAAAAAAAGGTAAAAAAAAATATCTTAAAATAAATGCAACACAAGCAACCCAAAAGTAGCCACAAATGCCTTACAAACTGTCTGTCCCGAGGCTGGAAAAATAATACTTTTTTTTTCCAGCGCCAAAACGGACCAAACGTTTGACGAAAATGGGTTCGAAAGGGTTTAGGGTTACCATGCCCCTCTCGGTTCAACCACCTTTCGTGTGCTATTTCGTGTGCGATGCTGCTGCGGACGTGAAACCGCAGCAAGCGAATGGAGCCACACGTACGATGCAACGCTTGTGCAAACGGTTTCGGCATTCAATTTGTCAGCCGGCGCATACGCGCCCGGCAGAATGGACGCAAAATGGTGAACCGGATCGGATATAGTGTTTCACCGACCGTGGAAGGATGAGGAAGATTGAGCACTCGGGGCCACTTTTGGGACGCATATTTATATGCTTTTTTTTTTGGGGAGGGGTGAGTTTACTTTGTTCATCATGGGCGAGAAGCGCATAAACATATTTTTAAACCTCAACCTCGCTAGTTCATTTGCCTGTGTCATAGTCATGTTACAAAAACAATTTGTTCGACACTCAGCAGCTTCGCACTGCCCCTGAACGATGGGTTTGATGGGCACGCTACCGTGTCGTTTTACATCGGCCAGCATATAATCTCTCCCGTGTGACAGTATGGACCAGCACCGGGGGGTTGGAGGGGGGGGGGGGAAGACAAACCGGTGCACCGTTTTCGATTGGCGTCGACGGCAAACAAATTAACGTACGTCAAAATGGAGGAAAAAAGAAAAAAACCCAAAATAAAACAAAATCAAAAAAAATACAAGCAAATTTGCCAGCGCGTACGCCTTCCACGACAAAGCGGTATCGGTACCTTTAAAGCACGCCAAAACAGCGGCAGAAGTGCTGCACCGAAATGAAACAATAAACGGTGTGTTACATTCTGATGGTCATAACAATCCTTCGTATCTTTCGTATGCTGGATGGGGACCGGGGCAACCGAAATCTTCCGTAATGGACGTTTTGAGCCAGAATAAAGAAGCCGCTTGTGGTAGAGAGTACGCCAGCACAGCGCAAACAATCATCATCATCCACAAGCGCACCGGTATCGATTTACATTTGAACACGTGATGTGTTACTGTGCAGTGCGAAGCATATTAGCATAACATAAGATACTAGACATGACGGTTTGGATGTAATATTTCAAGCAACCGAAACATTATGTTGAAGCAGATACACGCTTGACCTAGAAGGAATGTTGCTAATTATAAATGAATGTATGAACTTTTGCAAAGACCGCTTTGTTGCAAGCAAAGTGTTTTCGGTCCGGGTGGAAGGAAAAGCAAGGTAGCAAATTTATTGCGGTAAAATTATAGCTTAGAGGTGATTGCAAAACATGTGGCTTTGTACCTTGATTAGCCTCCAGGCGTGGTTAAACAGGGCCGAGTAAAACGGTCACAAAATTCTTTTACCCAAAACGTCGGTTGTCCGTTTAAACCACATTCCAGGGCTAGGCCCACTTTTATGACAGTTATTATACACGCTCCCTGTCGTCAGTGTGCTGCACTTTTCGTGCTTTCACGTGATGCGCTCGCACACCTTAAAGATCGTAAAGATTGATTTTTGGGCCCGTTTGGCTGCCATGCCTGGAGGATATGCAATAAGCGAACCGGAGGGTTCCTGTTGTTACCGTGCGTTGAAGTTCTTTTTTGAAACGAAACAAAACACTAAGGTCACACACACATACGAAAAAATGCACCCACTCTACAGTCTACAGTTGCCAAAAGAAAACAAAACAACAAACCCCCCCCCTCCATTCCAAACGGAAACAAATTGAATGAAATCGAAGACAGTAGTAATTATTTTTCTTATTTCCTCTTTCGCTGATCGTTTTCGGGGTGATGCGTTTGCATGTTGGTGGTAGTATTATGTTTGTCCCGCTTCGTTTTCAATTCCACCCTTTCCCAGCAGCCAGTTCAGTTTGTTACTGTTGTTGTTGTTGCTTTTTTTTTGTATTTTAATTTGTCGTCTCGCTCGACAGTGCCACCCCGGCGCACTGTCCCCGGGGTTGGCACAAAAAGGGACACTGGCGTAAAGAAAACACATCAGCGTGCAAACGATCTGGCACAAATGCAGTTGGCAGTTTTGCGATCGCCAGTTAGCTGTCGCTAGAGCGCTTGTTTTGCTGCTTGCATCCCCAAATCGCAAACACCGGAGCTGGAGTGTGGTGTCGGGCTGGAGTGTAGCGTTTTGTTTGTTGCTTTGTTGCCGGTTTCACCTTCGCCTGGCTTGGTGCTCGCTCCGCGGAAGGAGTTCAGTTTGGGTTAAAAAGATCGAATCACGAAACCAACCGAACCGGGGGTGGGGGCTGGGGTGGTGGGACTGATCTTTGGCGTTTGTGGCCCCCTTTGGGAACTCGATCGTTTTCGGCACGATCGTTTTGGCGAGGTGGGAGCCCGGTGCGGTGGGAACCAATTTGGATGAAAATCAGCCTGCATGCCACGCGTGTGTGCAGTCGCGTCGCTTACCACGAGATGCATCAGCGAGCGTCCCGTGCCTACCGGTGCCTGCCATGTCTGCTCACCCCTAACACCCTCCCCTCCCCCCCCTAACCCCCCCTTCAACCATCTCCCGGTGCACAATCGAGCAATCATGATTCAGGAGGTGCGAGCGAGTTTATTTCCACTTGCGAAACGTGTGAATTAATTGGAGGTTAATTATAATGTTAATCCACTGCACTGCCACGGCTGAGTCATATTTTATTTCCAATACGACGACGGCGACAAACCGGGTGCGACTTGGTGACAGGGTTTGCAAAACGGGGCGACTGCACCGGGGGGGAAACCAAAACGGAAAACCGATCCCAATTAAGACATTAGCAAAATCCGGGCTGACCCTAGCGGTGTATATTTTAGTTTGTTTCCCATTTACGCCTTGCCGTAGGGGAGGGAGGTGTGTGTAAGGGGTGTTGCTGTTTTTTTTTGTTTTGTTTTGGTGTGCGATTGGTTGTGCTTTGTTTTGTCACCCGTTGCGTGGTGAAAAAGATACGTTTCTGTGGTGTTTTTGTTTTTATTTGTGCTTCACAACATCGCTTTGCACCTTTCTGTTTTTATGTTTTGCGATCACGATCGATTAAAACGCCAGTGGTCAGTAATGGCTGAGGTGAACTATTAGCTCGAGTAAGGAATAAGGGTGCAAAAGGGTGCGTTTCGTCACCGTGACGCTAAGTGTTTAGATTTTTGTGTTTTAAAGTCTTTCAGCAGACATAAACGACTCCTCGAATCCCAATTCATAAAGAGCTTTCATATTTGTGTATGGCTCTATTGAGTTTTTTTTGCCTGTAAATCGAGTTGACAAAAATAGGCAACAATAATTAAAATTATTGCAATGATAATTAAAATGTCCCGCAATGTGTAAAGCGCAAGACACCTTCGATTGCCCGATCGCTTATCGTTTTGCATGCATTCAACACGCGTAATGGAAAAACAACAACAGCAACAACAGCAAAAGCACTTTTATTGCCTGCTGCTGGCGCATGGATCGCGATTGTGATCGCGGCATACCGCGCGGCTCAAGGCGAGCGCGCGACCACGCTTAGCATATCGTCACCGATTAGCCTGGCGGTATGCGGTTTGCGTCGGTTGGTGCACCCGGGGCGAGGTGTTTCGTACCTCATCAAACCCTTCCCTGCACGGCTGGAATGAAACGGCTAATTGAATGGTGGAAGGAAATAGAAAGACTTAAACGCAAGGCACAAAAGGTCTAGTACAACTTAATCTTCGGCGCAACGCAACGGGAACCGCGTGCCGAATGGATGGAGCAACCTAGCAGTAGCTGTTCCGGCGTCGATTTCGGCATACTGCGGCAGGCTGCGTGTGTGCGGACGATGGCGTGCTTGCCGGTGTGTTCGGTCGGCAGGCGCCTCGCGAGCTGGTGAAAATAATTAAAATATTCATTTCAATCCATTCGCACGTTCGGGGCGATCGTTTGCAACAATTTCTACCGTTTTGTCGCGATCGTCCCGTCGCTTCTCGCGATGTTTTGCTTCAACCTCGAAAAGGATCAGCAACAGGAGCAGGGGAGAGAAAAAAAGCCCTTCCCGCGTCGGTGAAGTGAAGCGAAGGAAATAAAATAAATAGCAGCAGCCTCGCTATCTAACCGTTCGCATCGGCGAGTAATTATAATGCTGACAAAATGAAAAATAATTGCGCAAAAAATGTGTATCCATCCAGGCAGCTCGCAACAGCTGGCCGGTGCGAACAGAAGGAAGGCATGAGGCCGTCCGGATGCAGTGAATCGTTGGCTAGATAAGGCTTCCCTACCTTCCTACCCAGTGTTGAAATGCAACAAATTGGTGTGTTGAAAGGACATCGTGTACCGACGAATGGACCTGTCACAATGGATTTCACTAGATAAAGATGATGATGGGATGCAAATGATCGGTGTAAGAATATGGTGCTTACGGAGAAGGTTAACTTTGTGTCAAGTTTCGAAACATTTCATGGGAGTGGGGGTAAAAAAAAACAAACAAAGGTTTAAAGCTGTGTACCGCCAGCTGTTTCTTTGCTGTTCCAAATTTACGATGAGCATCATTCCATCCGCTGCATTCCAATTTTTGTGTTTGCATACGACCAAACACATACAAAGAGGAAAAAATAAATCAACCAGCCGACCGGCACTGTTTGCTCTTTCTCTTCATGTTAATAAGCAATTAATAAGCGTTTAAAGATGCGAGCACATTCCATTGCCGCATGATTTTCTCATCGCACGAACCACGTTTGATTCCATTCCGACCCGGGGATTTCGAACAAAATCCAGCCAGGCTCAAACATTCCAACAAACGTAAACATCGAAAAGGAGCATCTGAAGCGTGGCTCTGCATCACAGGCGGACGTCTATTTTTCCTGGGAAAATGTAGCACCCCAACGATGAACAGTGCGATGCATTCCGATGAAGCATGAGGTTGTGCTTCACATCAACCGATGAGTTGAAGTATTTTAAAATTACGTTGAACGATTTACGAAACCAAAAACAGAAATAAAAATCAAAATAAAGATCACCAAAAAAAAAACCAGGCTGTGCAAAAGTTCAAGGACGCTACGCAGCGGTGCTTTAATGGGAAGGATCTTGCTGCGACTCTGTCTAGTTCGTATCGTCGCATCAAAATCAAACATGGTGCTGGCGTTTAATGTTGCGAGCAGCCAACCCAATGATTCACATTTCGGTTTCGCACAAATTGTAGCAAGCGTTCGTGATTCATGCGGTCAGCATTCATTAGCATTCCCGCCCGCCGGCTTTCGGTGTGGAAGCTTCGTCCCGGTCGGGGATGGAAATAATTCATCATCAATAGACGAATAAATCAATTTCACTTTTTGGGTTTTGCAGTTCCTCCTCCAACCGAACGCTCCCGAAAGCATTCGGGCGGCGAGTGGTAACCTTCAGATGCACGCCAGGAAGTCCAATTTGCATGTGTTTTTGTTGTTGTTTATCGCACCAAAGTTTTGAGATATTTGAGCATGACTAAATGGTTGCAACCTTTGCGCGACTGCCCGCAGTGTATTTAATTTCCATACTGCTGCACTTATCTATCTGCTGAAAATGCTTGGCGCGACCACGATTCGGCTGGCGTGTATATCCGTACACACGGTGGTTTGTTTGTTTTTATTTTATTTTATTTTTGTTGCAGCTTATGGAATGTGCCAAGATTAAGAGCAGCATTGAGCGTGCGCGCTTGTGTGGGAGTCACTTATGGACGGCCCAATGCCCCGGCAGAAGATAACTTCGGCCAGGTGAGGTGAGCGTGTGCTCGGGTGTTTCATTTTGTGGGAGATTTTCGCAAACGCAAACACCAACAAAAAAAAAATGGGGAAACGAAATGGAAAGAAATTGCAACCACGGTTATCGCGCACCGTGAAAAGGGGACCACCGGTGAAATGACACGGACAAGCGCAAAAAAAGTGCTCATAGTGTTGGACCGTAAATGGACGGCTTTGCTAAAAGAGCAAACTAATCACGATACGTTAAGCGGGCTCGTCGTCGAGTTGACCTGGAAACAATTTTATTTTGAGCGTAGAGCCGACTGGGGTAGTCTGAGCAGTTTCACTTAATGCTTGGAGTGCTTTCATCAACTCCCACCAGGATCCCACGCTCCAACCTCGGGCTGGTCAGTCGAAATGAAGTGCATTTTCCTACCCTCCAAAAAAAAAGTTCAACAATATCAACACACGAAAATACAAAAAAAAAGGAAAAACAATTGAACAGTTGTTTATCGTACGCGAGCGTTCCATTCTTTCTTCTCGTCTAACTAAAGCACGATCGTGATCGTACCTCCCATCCCTCACATACCATGCCGAATCGAATGGTTCTTGTCCATTTGTTCGATCAAAAAAAAAAAAGGGGCAACTACACACTCGGGTTGTTACTATGCGCGAGTGGAAGAATTCGTAGAACACCGCGCAACACGTAACGTTGCGTTCTTAAGACACGCTGCGTTCCGGTGTTCCATACTTATACGCGGGTAGGAAAACAAAAACACAAACCACCCCAAGCGCTTACGGTCGGTGGGTAATAGGAAAAGCAAACACCCAAGATGGAAGATTGGAAAGATTGTAAAAATTTTTGTTCAATTTCTGTGTTGTTTTCTTATTGCGGTTGAAGCATGTGTCCGAATTTTTTTGTGTTTTTGGGGGTCTCGACCGACTGTGTGATGGTTCGGATTTCCATGGTTGAAGTACCGGCAATGCGAGACCGGTAAGTGGGCAGCAAGGATGAAAGACACTCGAGGCGCCCCGGATCGTCGGATCGAAGATTGTAAGAGTAACACTAAGGGGTTGGATTCTCGCAATCCCGGGCACGGCTTGGCCAGAGCTTGTTTTGCTATTGAAATTATTTATTTATTTATCACTCCAGCGTTGGATGCGCGGCGAGCGTCGTCGAGAATTTCCCTCGAAGCGGTTGTGGATGAGATTTTTTTTGTTTTGGAAGCCCGGAATAAGAGTGCGAACGTTGCTGTGGAATGTTTTTCGAGTGTCGAGAGAGAGAGAGAGAGAGAGAGAGCACGCAAATTGATATATACAGAATGTAGAATAGATTCTACGTATGGAATCTGTTCGATTCGTTTTCGTTCCGGGTGAACTGATTGACGGATTTGATAAAGCTTTGATGCATGATGGAAGGAATGTTTGTTTTCCTTTCGCCGCGAGCTGTATCGCCGGTGAAGATGGATCACGTTGGACGCTATCCGACTAGAAAAACGCACTCAAAAAATGAGATAGAATAATAAAAAGCTTTAAAACAAAGTGCACGAACAAACGAATCACCAAAATACCTCCAAGGATGTCAGCAGGGTTGATCCTGTACCAATTTATTTCAGCTCGATCTATGATATAGATTGGTCTTCCTTAGCCGGTATCGGACGGGAATGAAAGAATTTCTTGCGACCCTGGCTGCCCCACGGCACAGTCTCAACGATTGTCCACTTTAAACTCTAATAGCCTTCAATTTATCTCAAATTGCTTCACCACCACGCATTGGCCCCTTCACAAACGCTCGCTTTCTTCCGTTCCGATGCGCCTGTTTTGTCCACTTTCGTCCGCACTATCACCCGAAAGGCCACTTTCTATGCTCCCTTTCGCTTTTTTGTTCATGTTGTTTGCTGCTTTTGTGCGTTCTGCTTGATTAAGTAGAGAGCGTCGCGCTGCTTTTTAAGAACCTTGGGCACCCACCATTGATCCTGGCGGTCGGTGTGTGTGTGTTTTGTGTCGCTTTGTTTTGTTTTGGGATTTCCTTTCCCATTAATCCACCACCAGAAAAGCGACCGGCCGAGACAAATGTATTTGTCCCGTCCAAGAATGTCGCGATAGGTTAGAACCCTTTTGCTTCGGCTTGCTCCGCTTCTGCCCGATGCGCTCGTTGAAGTCTTTTGTACGGAGCTAATCGTAGCATCGGTTGAGAAAGTTTGAGAGGCACGGCGCGGGACCATATGAAGATAATATATGGCCACCATTTCTAGCATTATCGTTGCGTGTCCCTGTGTTATGTTAAAGCTTCACGGTGGACAGTGTTGTTTGAGCAGCGTCATACTGTTCCATTGTGTTACGGTGCGATGATGAAGAGACGGATCGGGTGATATCCTCCTGATCGGATGGTGTGATCGGTTGGTAGCTGCGTATTGAGTTGAGTCGTCGCCGGTGACTCATGCTGAGAGTGTGGCTTCCGTGCGAGGGTTTTGCACAAACGTGGCAGAAGTTTTGGATATTTTAAATAAGACAATTTTACCATTTTCGAAAGAGACTTTATATATTTAATATTAGTTTTTGGAGTTCGCGTAATGGTGCAATTTTTTGTAGCTTAGTTTTATATCCTTATAGGGAAATTATGTTTTTATTTCTAATGCATTTGTGTTTGTACGGCTGTGTTCTTAAGCTTTTTTCGTGTTTCTTTTCATCGAACTCCATCCGTTTTGAACTAATATTCCGTGTATTTGTTGCGTTTGGCATTCAACCCAATCCAGAGAAGGCTTTGTATGTTGAATTAGCAGTGCCCAGATAGATAATGCCTTCACTTGGCATTGGTAGGAATTTCACGGAACGGTGTACCGTTTTCCAATCCAGCCCTATCTTTCACGCCGGTGCAGCACGCAACATCGCCACATATAAAAGGGGTGTCGTAACGTACGAAAACATTCGCCACGACAATTGGCCGCCTGCCTTTTCCAAAGGGTGTGAAAGATAGCACGCAGGCCGGCGCAACCAAGCAACAGCAACAGTAAACCGAACCGAACGCTGGGATGGAATGAAATCTAAACACTCCCGGACCGCTAGCTAGCGTTGGCCGCACCGGAGAACGCTAGGTTGGCAACAGCACAGAGAAAAGCACTAAGCCGTAAGAAATACAATGTTTGGGTCACGGGAAGCCGAACAAAACACACAATACCGGGCCCAGCCACCCTGGTTATCCCTGGTGTGGCTTAGGAGAAAAGGAAAGCATTGGCACCGGGCAGATGCCCCGGCATGATCACGCATGAGTAGAACGCAATCCGAGACGATGCGTAAGTAGCAGCAGCAACAGCAGCACCAGCCGGAGCGGATATCTTGCAACAATGTATGGGCTGATGATGAGAAATGTATCCGATTCTGATGCACGCGGTATGTGGGTGCGTGATCGTGCACGGTATTATTCTCGGGCTTTTATTAATAGTTTTAAATCGACGTTTAAACGTCTGGAAGGATGGAAGCGGCCCAAAATGGAGGGGGATTTTTTTTTGTAAATATGTTAGGTGAGAGAATGTGTGAAGGTGGTTGATTGCAAATGCAGTTTTGCTGCGGGTGAAACAGTAAGTAATATAAATGTCCCTTTTCATGTCATAAAATCAAAGAGACTGTTGAGAAAACTCTCATTGATGCTTTGTTATATGCATCTGGATTTTCCAGATAAAAAGAAAACAAATTACAAAAATTATGGTTTTTAACCTCAACTCAGGTTAATGGTTAGTGGTGGAGTTAATGAAATAAAGTTTAGTATAATTTTTTTTATTACTTCATTATTACTGCCAATCGTTTGAAGTGTGTGAGCACAATAATAGTTTGATTAAGGGATAGAAAAGGACGATATATAAACTAGCTTAGATGGTCAAATGGTAGAAGTTGTTTATTAGGAAAACATTTTCCGGCTTCCGATGGAATGAACCAAAGATTGTCCTTAGGAATTCGGTTGATTAGTGAGGGTTTAGTGTTTGGCCTTAGATAGACATAATAAATTTTATCGTAATTATTACGTTATTTTCGTATATCAGAGACAGTCATATCTGCTTCAATTTCGTTTAAATCATCCTTAAATGATAAACGTTACTGGTTAATTACAGGACAAATTGAAGTCAAATTGAAGACAAATTAGCGATTGTTAAGTTACATTAATAAGCTATTTGCCATTTTGTTATGGGTTATTATAAGGTAATTTGTTATGGGTTTTATAAGGTTATTTTTCCTTGAAAAACAGTTTAATTTATTTTAAAATTAGGCGGTAGACTTCAGGAAAATCTTTCACCGGCCATACAACCGAATGTGAGTGAAAATTAAAAATCATATTAAACTCATTTTGAAGGCTTTAACAAATAGAATTCACACAGTTTATAAACTGGATTTTCCAAATGCTAGTACGTCCTGAAGCTCATTATGCATTTCGAATTTCTGGAGACATTTTGCAGGGAAAAGCTTAACAAATAAATCTAATTTATTGGGTCAAACATAAGAAAAGCACTCAATCATTTTCCACAATTTATACATTCTCGCAAAACATTAGCGAATCCACGTACATCCGATACCGCGTATCGCGTGGCCCATCTATAAATTCCTTCGCCCCATAAGAAATAACCTCGTAATTTAAGCTCGCGCAAATAATTTTCATCAACGCCCCGAAGGAACCTCCTCGGCGCAATTAATACAGCCCTGCCCCATTCCTACCAGGGTTACGCGCAGCGCGCAAAAGACGATCCATTGTGCTACCGCGGTGATCATTGAACGGAAACATTACCCATTGCTTCTCTCTCTCTTTCTCTCTCTCTCTCTCTCTCTCTCTCTCTCTCTCTTTTTCTTTTTTTCTCTGTTGCAAGAAACAAAAACACCCATCAACAACAAAAAGCACACAGTTTTTACCGAACGTTTTTGCGCGTGATGAGGGCGGACTGTGTGATATAAATCAAAATTTCAATTGCTCCACCGCACCGGTACGCCAGGGCCGGCGGTACGCACCACCGAGCGCGACCGGCAAATTACGCTCGCCTCGTAAACTTTACCCTTTTTTTTGCCGCGTTTGCTTCCCTTTTCCCCTTACCCTAACCCTTTCCCCTCGCCTCATCCTCCCACTCCTCTTCCCTTTGCCTTCCCAGCAAGGTGCGTAATTAAAAGTTCTAATTCAATTATCGGAAGTGAAGACGGAGCAAGCGAAGCTCACGACGCGGATCGCGGAATCGCCGGAAAATGGGAGGAGACCCAGGGCACACGGAGTCGTCGCGCACCGTTTTACGCTCGGTTGCTTTCATCGTCGTTCCGTTTTACGCGCTACGCGGGCACCTACCGACCCAGCGACGTGTGTCCAATGTCCATCGGCGCACCGATGATCAGCCACCCCGTTTTCCGTTGGCTGATGGTGATGATTATGACGATAATGACCGTAAACGCTGTGCTGTGCTGCCACTAGTGGGGATGGGCGGTCGATCCCAAGCTATCATAATATGTTGGCGCGCAGTAATAAAACAAAGCAGAAACGACATCGGCCATCCTACCTACCGGCGCGGCCAGAGAAGGCGTTCTAGGGGAGCGATTGGGATGAAAATTGATGGTGCCGATTGCTCCACCCGTTCGAAGGGAGGAGAAGACACAAAGAAACGGATGGGGGTTGTGGTTGGTGTTTCATTTCGTGTTTCGTACGCTTCGGTGGGATTTCAGATTCGTCGATTCGTTAATAAATTAATGATAGGATAGTGTAACCATTTACGCAGGACATCCCGCCCGTTCTGTGGCAGGTTCGATGCGATCGAGCTGCCACCCGTTACTCATCGCGTTAAGGGTTGAACCATGCGGACACGCGCCTGCCGTAGAATGCGTAGAAAGACGGCTACCGCAGGCGGAGCTAATGGGTGGGAATGTTGCTGGCGTTTGCTTCCGTAGAAATGTTGTTAGCGAAAGTTTGCTGCTGTGAGATAATTTGTAGATCAAACAAGATGTTTAGATAAAAATAGGTAAAATTTGTTTAATACAGTCAGCTACTCAACTATACGATCACTTGTTTTTTTACATTCTTGAAAAGGATGATAGAAAACACCGATATAAAGAAAATTCTGGAAAGTTATACACATTGAAGTTGTGTGTNGGTGGGAATGTTGCTGGCGTTTGCTTCCGTAGAAATGTTGTTAGCGAAAGTTTGCTGCTGTGAGATAATTTGTAGATCAAACAAGATGTTTAGATAAAAATAGGTAAAATTTGTTTAATACAGTCAGCTACTCAACTATACGATCACTTGTTTTTTTACATTCTTGAAAAGGATGATAGAAAACACCGATATAAAGAAAATTCTGGAAAGTTATACACATTGAAGTTGTGTGTCTTACAAGTAAATTGTATAATGTAAGGAAAACCTCAAAATAAGCTATTTTGAAACTTGATACGATTCGGATTGATAACCTTCCCATGCAAAAGTCTATGCATCTTTATTAGCTTTTTGATTATAGTCTCTAAAATAATTATATGTCTTTTAAAAATTTTATTGTAACATGCAGATACAAATTTAGAGCCAAAATATTAAATTTGTTTTAATTTAAATTATACATGACATTTTTAATTAGGACTCTACCAACAGATCCAGAACATATTTCCAAATTTAAATATGTGCAATTTCGAGCAAATGTTAAAAATAATATTAAATATTATAAATCTATTTTATGGCAGTAACAATTATAAAACACTTAGTTGCAAAAACATGTATTTTAATATTTATAAAAGAATGAGAAAATTTTGGGAAAACAAATTTCTGTATAAGGTAGAATATAATGTAGAAATAATAAATATTGAATTATAAATTAACATCATGTTGATTATAATTGGTTTTTAAATTTTCTGCGTCTTTTGCTGAAATTATAAGTGACTTTATAATATTGTTATATATTGTTGAAAAAAAAAATCTAAAGACACAAATCTTAAATCAAACACTCGTTCAAATTGTATTAACTTACCTCACCAAACAAAAAGAAAACCTCACTGCCGAATGAACCGTAACAAGGTGTGAATTTGATCATCGCTTGCGCCTAACATCCACGCTAATCAGTTTGATTGCATGTTCAGTGAATCATTTATCACTGATAAAAAAGCGGTAATTTCGTTTACAATATCATCACCGTGCCGCAAAGCACTATGAGGGCAGCCGGTACGCAAAGGGAGAATAAAAAAAAAAAAAGGGAAAACCCCACCCCGCTCCAGCGATAAAACGCGCGAAGACGGTTCACTCTTTAAATCATAACGATTCATTCGTTTCACCCAAACGGTTCGTTATTTGCCCGTGTTTTTTTTTTACCTTTACCCCACGTGCACACGTTCGTTCTTTTGGCGGTGAAATGATGATGAACGGAAAGCAAAAAAAAAAAAAATAAAAAACCAGCCCTACCAGAGTGGGTACGGTTGGAAGTACAGAGGAGAATAAAAAAAACTGCCAAGGAGCGACCACCGACCGGCCACATCGTGAACGTGGGGATTGGAATTGGAATGAGTAGAACAAAAACATGCGCACACGAGACAAGGAGCAGCTGACTGACCGGCCGGAACCGTGTAAGGGCGTGATTAGAGCGTTTATGCTTGGTTGATTTTTATTATCGACGGGTTTGGGCTTTCTGTTGCACCGTGCCGTGCACTCTGCTTGGGCTGCAGTGAAAAACAATTCGAAACACGAGAAAAGTGCATCACAGCGCATCTCAGCTAGATCGGCAACGGACCAAGAAACGATCTGCCTACCCAGTACGGTGGTGGTTTGTGTGAAGGATGGAATCAAAAAAAAAAAAATGGCATCACGCTCAGGTTTGAAATTGTTCCCCAACATCTCTGTTATTATACCATAAAGGAATGATTGAGCAGTTTTTTGCTAATTATTTTTCTAACAGCTCAAATAGCCGACAAGCCGCCCAGTCCATGGTGGTGATGCTGGTAGGCTTATCGGGGAGGGTAGGGCTGGGATCGCGTGGGGGATGGTGGAAAGCCTTAAGAGTTGCAGGCAGGCAGGAACAAAAACAAATCGTAAGAAGCATCTGAAACGAACGAATGAAGCAAAACTACTTGCGTTCGATCTTCGGTACGCGATCGGTGCTACCGAGTCACCGGAACGGTGCAAGTGTAGAAGAAAAACTTTAACAAACGAAAGGAGGAGGAGGAGAAAAAAAAACAATTCCCCAACGCCCCTCTGTAGCTCCGAAGCTGATGAGAACAAATGTGAATGGAAGCGCAGCCTGAAATGAAGTGTTTGATAAGTTATTGTTTATTTGCCATTATGGTGGCACTTGTTTAATTGATGGGGCGTTGGGTCGGGTTGGATCTCGGCTTGCTGGAAAATCGGTGGGAAATTCGTCGAACTGATACAACACTGTTGAGCAGCGCATCGACCGAGGGTATTTGTTTTATTTTGCTCAAGTGTTGGGGAAGGTTTTCTCACGCCAACTTGCACTTGCCCGAGTGGATGTGGATCGGAGGGTAAGTGTTTGTGATGTAACTGTTCCGTTTTCTGCTGGTGCTTATCGACATGTGGATACAGTGTTGAATTTAACGGTGTGCTTAATGAGGATGGCAACTAGGGGTCTCGTGATGTGATTGGATCCCGAATAAAGGACAGAGTTATGGGTTTTTATAAGAAACATGTACAGATCTCATAGTACCCAAGATATCTTTGTAGCTGATTATTCCATGACGAGTCATTTTATGAATTTTTAATCCTATTATTTTTAATGATAGCTATCATTTTAAAATGCTTTTGCCTTAAGATCAGTATAGGCATTAGAA
The DNA here is from genome assembly GCA_018908115.1 of Anopheles rivulorum. Lineage (NCBI taxonomy): Eukaryota > Metazoa > Arthropoda > Insecta > Diptera > Culicidae > Anopheles > Anopheles rivulorum. The sequence continues at coordinate 16,325,504 of STHB01000003.1, read as the reverse complement.
AGTTTGAGACTTTTTGGGTAATATCTATCGTTCAGGACGATAAATGTTCTATTGCTTCGAAAAATTGCTAATTACAATCGGTAAGGAAACTAGTTTTCCTGTTTTGAATTCTTTTGAAGTTGATGTAAATTTAGAAGACTTGAATAATTGTCTTATGTTTGTAAAACAGTACATCATTTTAAGTTGTGTAGCATGTTCAAAATAAGACTGCTCGGTGGTCATAACTACTTCAGAAGGGGTTTGCTATTTTCAAAACTAGAAAAATATCGGTTTTTGACGAATTATGCACCTATCTAATAAGGATCTCACCTCACTTGACCATTCAATCAAAAATTTGACGAATATCTTGTTAATATTGAGCTCAAATCGTGCGTAAGTCCCTCAGAGCGTGAAATGTCCTGGATTGTCAGTACGTGAGTAAGAAAATCGGTCAAATATTGGATGACTACTGCACGAGTATCGATGGTATTCCTGGTGCTCTGTACCTCGGACGTATCCGTCAGTACATGAATTTACGAGTAGTTTAGCTCTTTAAGGTTTGTATCGCGCCTAACTATGAAACTGTCCCGCCAAAGTACTTCTGCAGTATGTGTCAGTGCATTCCGACACTAAATAAGCCGGAATAGTCAAATTTAGCTGATCAGAAAGCGATAGCAATTCTAACTACTTGATTGGTGTCCAGTTTTTCGGGGTTCTAGATGGTCGCCTACACTGTTCACCATTTAATGCGATTTATTACGATTGATACAGATCCCATTTTGTGGTTTGCCTCCTCGATCAATTGATCTACTAAAAAGGATCATCAGGAATAGTATTTTGCTTGTCTGGTAAAGTTTCTCAACAGCAGCTCAGGAAAGAAGATCGGTAAGATTTGGTTGTCGATCTCATCCAATCGGACGATGGATAAAGATCGCCATCACCAAGTTCGCCACTCCAATACAAACGGCAAGGAACACCAACCAAGGTGATGGTGCTGGTAGTTGCGCCGTTAAGCAAAATGGCATCCAATCAGCAAATGCGAATCAGCAACCGGGAATTCCACGACTCCCGTCCACGGCACCGTTCACCACATGTCGCGCGTCATCATCGCCCGACCTGCCGTGTGACATTCGCACGAAGTATCCCATCACGGAGAAGGTAGGATCTAATATAAACGCCTAGTTTACGACGTGACGTTTCGGTGTGATTTGATTAGCGTGTGTGCAGAACAAAAGAGGAAAAAACATGAAGATTGGCACAAGAGAACGCACGGTGGGACCAGCAAGCTGACAAAACCCAAGAACCCGATCGACCGATACCTAAATGGGGCCCATCCACGATCCGCCCGTGGACAAATCGGGTACGTTTCCCCGGTCGAGTGGCGTTCGATCTAGCTAGTGAGCCGGTGTGAAGCAAACTTGTGAAGTAGCAGCAGCAAAATACATACATACACACACCGACTCATGCGGCGACCTGGACCCAATCAGCGGGCCCAAGTGACAGACGCCCGACGCCCGAACGACGCCATCACAGTCGTCATCTTAATCATCGCCGCGCGGTGTGGGCAATGGGGAATGATTATAAAAATATGCAGATGAGATACGCCTAGAATTATAATGTGCCATTGGACATAGGATCCAACAGTGTTTGTGCGTGTGTGTGCTCAAGTATGGTTGGGATCTGCGGGATCGATTCCCGTTTTTACCGCCCCAAAAGACCGGACCGGGACTTTCCGATGGTAGCTGCTTCGGTTTGGTTGGTCAGTTGACTTGTCCGGCCGTTCGACTAATTTAGCCATGATTCCGAACTGCAAGATTATGCCGCTCGTCATACGTGTTGCAAGAAGGAGGAGACACCACCAGTGACAGGAACGCTTACTTGTTTGTTCGATTTTTTGCTCCGTTTTATGAGAGAAGAGTTTGCCCAACTGGTTCTACTTCGTGTTCCTTTCTAGCACCGGAATCTGTACCATATGTACAGTAGAGGAGTTGTATTATTTGCGCAAAAGACTACAAGAATGTTTCCTATTTTCTATTGCTATTTCGGGTAACAGTCCTACGGTTCCCTTGTCTGGATGATGAATCATTCCTGCTGCTCAAATTACACTTAATCCTTAGGAGAAAAGCAGCCTGACAGCTGGCGAGTAATTTGTGGGTGACGAACGATCGTTACCGCTTGTCAAACAATGGTGACGATCCCTGTGTCCCCCGGTGGACTCGGGATCCTTTTTCTTTTCCTTTGTCCTATTTGGTCATGACAAGCTGTGGCAGACACGAAAAGCATCAAAAAGGAAACGCTTTTGCTAGCAGCAAACTGTAACACAAGACTCGCTGAAGCGATGGCATTTGATTGCTGAATGAATAAGGTTGAAGGATTAACGATAGACGAGGGATTAGGACACTAGCTGCGCACCAGGAAAAAGGTGAGAATTAGCGTCATGTTTCTCGCTACATAAGCTAACAGAAGCACACTCAGCATTGAATTCGTTGTGTGGAATGGTTTTTATCAACTCGGCTAGATTTTTTGTCTTGTACGATGTCATTGGAGATTTTGTTGGATTAGTGTGCAACTTGCTTCATTGTGCCCTAACTCCAGAAAATGGGGTTTACGCTGAATGTGTGGAAAAATAGCTTCACACGAACGCTTAATTGTAACAAGATTGTGTGAATAATTTTATATTTAATTTTACAATCGCCCACAAAGCCCACTCCCACCCGCCATAAATTCTCGCCACGGCCTTGCTGGCCTTCCAGCAAGAGCAAAAGTTCAATAAAGAACCATTCCGCCGGCCTGTTACACGGCAGATACGTGTGTCATAAAATTCTGGACATGTGCAGCGCTGCGTTACATTCATTGCACTCTTACCGGTAAGCATCGATCGCCGCTGGTGGAAAGATTCCGATCGCGCCGAACCGGGAAGGTGTACAGCACAACAAAAAAAACAAAAAAAACGGCGATCGCAACGAGATCGTTCCGATTCCTCGTCCACCGATGGGCGGGATGCCGGGCATGAGATCAAACCGTGCGAGGTACACGAGGGCAAGCCGGCAAAGATCGACAAAATAGTTAAGCAGGCAGGCAAGCAGACGACACCGAAGAGCGTCGCGAGGTGTTGCGCGAAGGACTAAACTTCGCGCCATGATCATCATCAACCGCGCTTGTAGGCATTCTATTTCGCTGTCGCCGGTGTTTGTCGGATCTAGCCGGAGCGAACGGCTCGCGCACCCGTCGTGGCTGCAATGGATGCACTGGCATGCACCAGAATGCACACAGCGGCGCGTTGTGCAAGGCGTGAAGGCAAGACTCGTTCACTCCACGCTGCTGGTGCTTGCGATGAAGTCCCGAACCACGGCGTTCGTATCCAGCGAAGGATGGCATCGTTGGTCTGCTGGGCGTCCCGTGGGCTAGCCTCTTTTGCACTGGAGACTTCAATGCTGCGGGAAGGAACGAACCCGCACAGAGGGAGGATGAAACTCACCACTCTATCTCCCTCAGTTTCCTCCCGCTCCTTGTGAATCATCCTATGGCGACCGCCACCGTGTAGCGTACAATTCATTCAATTTGTTTACTATTTTATTAGGCATTAAATTATTCAATTCCTCTGTTTCAACATCTTGTTGCGCCGTGTGTTTACGTTTGTTTATAAATATGTATATATTTTAATTTAATGAAACAATTGCCGGTGCCGGTGGTTGAAGCCGCTTTCGGGGAAGAAGCGGTGTGAATGCAAAATGTGGTGTNCAGTTTCCTCCCGCTCCTTGTGAATCATCCTATGGCGACCGCCACCGTGTAGCGTACAATTCATTCAATTTGTTTACTATTTTATTAGGCATTAAATTATTCAATTCCTCTGTTTCAACATCTTGTTGCGCCGTGTGTTTACGTTTGTTTATAAATATGTATATATTTTAATTTAATGAAACAATTGCCGGTGCCGGTGGTTGAAGCCGCTTTCGGGGAAGAAGCGGTGTGAATGCAAAATGTGGTGTGTAACCGCTGGTTCGGATCTGCTCTTCAGCTGCGTGGCGTGGATTGCCGTGTACGGTTGGTGGGTTGCTGCAAACCATGGATGCTGCAACAGTCCGTTTGCAATGGGGCCGGCGTGCAGCTGGGTGCAGTTGTAATTGAGTTAAGAGTAACGTAGGCGCAGCACAAAACCGCAACAAGCAGCAAATCTCGCACACGGCGCGACCGTTTATGAAACGAGCAAAACGAACGCTGCAACACGGGGAAGATGATCGTGCCCATTGGCATTTGCATCCGTCCGTCCGTTCGGATGGTGTTCGGTCGAAAGATGCAACACTATGACACTCGCGGCTCGGCTGACCCATCCCGCGCATACGAATGACCCAACCCGCTGTGAGGTGAACGATTTTCGCCAAGTGTGTGTGTTTGTGTGTGCTGTATTTAGCTTAGTTGCCGGCAGGATTGACACCGCACCGTAGCGATCGTTTGATCGTGCACGAGATTGGAGTGCGTGGTCCGGGAGAACAAATGGCAAATTATGTTGTTAAATTATAGGAAATTCAGTGGTAATTAGAATTTTTCACAGCTAGCCGCTAGAAAGCGGGGTGAAATAATGTTTCAAGGCGGGATTTGCATCACAGAAGTGATACTTTTTAAGTACCACCAATAAGTGGCAGTGCTGGGCAACAATTTCTATTCGTATATACCAGTGAGATCCTCCAAACGTTGTTCGATTAAATCTTGTGCGAGTGATGTATGACGATCATTACCGTCGTAGTATGGAATGATAAATATTTTACAATGTTCCATCTATTTCCTTTACCTTTGCATTTCAATCAGCCGCATTGTTACATTCATTTAGTGCACCAACCAAAGCACCATCGGAAAACAATGTTAGTTTATTGTAGCGCTTGTTTGCGCTAAACGAGCCTTATCGTGGCTGTTTACACGCCGTTTTGTTTGTTTACGAGATTTTACAAAACCAAACAAATCGTAAAGCCCTAAAACCAGCTGGCACAGAACAAAAAAAAAAAAGACATGGAACAAAATACCCATCGCTGGACCGCGCACTTGGCGGCGGGCGGCGAACATTAGAGGTGCCATAAAATGTGATTGATTTCCTAGCTTTCGACACCGGAAGGCGGCCTTTGAAGCGGAGTACTCACTGACAGCCCGGTGAAACACGAACGCATACGAACCACGATCCACTCAACAGGACCACTTCTCACTTCGCCTCTCTCTCTCTCTCTCTCTCTCCCTTCCCTTCCGCACCCTGACACATCCCTTTTTCCTTCTACCAAAAACACACACAAGAATGGAAGGAACGCTTGGAAGAACGCTGCAAACAGTACTGCCGTCGTCCCTAAGCCCCGGGCGGAAATAATAACGAGCGTAAAAATGGAGCATGGGAAATGTAAAGCGAAGCGGTACGAACAAAAAAACGTACCGAATTATGCGCACTGTGTGCCATGGTTTCGGATTGCTTTCCCTCTATTTATGATCGAGCCATGCTCGGCTGTCAGGACACCGGTCAGGTTTTCGGGCAGGCGCGCCAAATATTGTCGAGACCGGCTAGCGTCTGGTGCAATCGTTGCGCTAAATAGAGGAGCATACATACTCGGTTTTACCATACACAGACAGCACAATATGGTGCGCTAGAAACAAAGCACTTTGCCCTGAAAGGAAAAAGGAAGGTGGCAAACAAAAAAACAACATCAACGGCAGCCGCCAACCGGATCGTTCTTTGCATGCGATTTGCGTGTGTGTTTGTTTCTCGATCGCTTCGAAGCTTTTGTGGCGTGGAGATTGTTTCGTGTTGTCGTTTGCCGAACCATTCTTGTGCATCCTGTAAATCACACCTTTGGCTGAACGATTCTCACCAGGTCTGGTGCTAAGATGTGATTGCCGGTCATGTTTTTTATTGTTCTGGTGCGCTGGTTTCTATTCACGCCCGCCAGTAATGGTCGGTATACGGTGCATACTTCACAAGCATTTCGTACATGTGCATGCGTGATTTGTCCTTAGGTTTAAGGATGAAAAAATGGATTCTGAAAGGGAGTGCATTTGATGACACACAAGCAGGAAAAGCGATGTGAAATTTTTGACAGATTTGACGGAAATTATAAAATTAAATTAAATATTTTGTTTTTGGGAGATAAAACCTATGTACTCATCACTTTAGTGCTACAGTGACACACTTTTTGACAGCATTAAATATAATACCCCGTTTGGTCTACTAAGGGCTTTAGATTTCCGTTTTATATTTGTCACAAGTGTCACAGATGCATTGATTCTAGTTTATGTCCGGTACTTAAGTTGTAAAAGTACAAAAACAAAACAAAATGCGCCACACCATGAATCAATCTTAATGGTCACGGCACTGCCTGACAGGATTTGCCTGCTGGGGGCAGAACTACGCGTACGAATGTGAGCAGGGCATCCTTGCGCGGCGGACGACGAAACCGACAACATGCAACATAATTTCCGAGGCATAAACATACAACCCCTACCCGCATGCAGCATCCTTTTCCAGCTTTGCCGCACTTCTCGCGATGGAGATCTTTGTTTAAGGTTGGTTTCGTCCGGTTTTGTTTTTGCTGTTGTTGTTGTTGGTTTGTGCTTCACGTTCATTTTTTTGCTTTCTCTCTCCTTTCCTTACCGCTCAGCGGCACTCAGTCGGCGTCCGTCGGGATGGTGTGGCAGGAACAAATAAAATGTAAACACCATCAGCATGATTCATTTGTCTTATTTGAATAAAACCACGCTCCACGAACGGTTCCTTTCGTCCTCGGCGGTTTGGTTTCGCTCTGCCCATCCGACCGACAGCCGGAACGGATTTGCCTCGTGGTACGTATGGTGTGGGGTTTTTGTGTGCCGTTTGCCCGCCGAAGGATTGTCCCTTTTCGCGCTGATCGTCGGCTGCGGCACAATATTCTACTCTCTCTCCCTCTCTCTTGAGTTCTCCTTTTTCTTTCTACAATTCAACAATTCAAGCGTCGCATGCGGTTTTTTGTTCGGCCGTTCGGTTGGCAACCAAACTTTAGTCGGAAAATCGGCCGAAAAGCGAAAACAAAAACGTTCCCTTTGCATCAGGTGCATGCGAAGCGGGTGGGAGGGGGGGGGTTGTTGGGCTCCGGCATGAACGGGGTGGCCGATGCTGCTGACGTTGTTGCTACGGAAGCCTCATGGATGCCTGCGAGCGATGCATGAAATTCAAACAGTTCCCAATAGCTGTCGCCGATCGGTAGAGGGTTGAACGAACAAATGCTTGCATGTGGAGGAATTGCACTTTAAATTGATATAAGAAATTTTTAAAAAAATATTTGCAATGGTTTACCAGGAAGCCAATTGCTCATTAGTTGAAAACACTCACACTAAGATATAAAAAATATTTATCAAAAACAACTTGTACTAGCTCTCGGAACAAACATGATTAAAAATACTTCAATTGTGACAGATACTGAGAGTTTCACACAAAAAAGACATTAAAATTGTAAAAAAGTAAGGCAAAAGACTTAATGTCTAACTATCAGTATACAATCTTTGATTTCTTTCTCAATATTGGATCATCATAAACCTTCCTGGAAAACCATTGTAGACATGTCTGATTGGTAAGACAATTATATTTTAGTGGTTTTGCGTCACGTTATCCTTGTTTCGAAATTGTTGTTTTGTTTAAAAATGTTTAATTGTGTAAACAATAATTTTCTATCTACTCATTGTTGTGAATAAATTGTAAATTATTAATTTGCAAACATAACATTAAAATGTTCTTTTCCTGTAAAAATAGTTGCACTTTATACAAGACAGATAAAAAACCATACAAAAATAGACAACTTTTCGTTCCACCCGTTTGAAAAAATGGTACACCATCGCACGGCAAGCGGCACGACCCAAGCCACGGCACAGCGACGATCGGCGATCAGTTATCGGTTCTCGGCCACGACAAACAAACCCCGAAACAGATTCCTCCAGGCACTGCATCCGTCAGTGCATCGGAGGGCCCGGCGCAAGCTGTTCCCTATGCGGCCGGCTGTTCCCAGCCACTTCGACTTCATCCACCAGTGCGAGAATGCATCAAGCAAAACGATTGCAAAACGATCGTGAAAATTTCACTGCCCCTCTTCCAAACCTTCAACCCCCATCCCAAACCCCCCCCCCTTCCCCCTTTTTCCCGAGGGCAGTATTTTCTCCCCGTGTGTGTTGCATTCGTGCAACACCGGGCGCAACCCGACGGACCGACTGCAAACACGCGCACTTGCGGCCCATTCCCCTTGGCACGGAATGGCGTGGCCGGCCAGCCGCAACTGAAAGATAAAGAACGGTGATATTCAAATAAATTCTCCGCTTATGCGAATGCGAATCAATCTCGGGATGATATATGAAGCGCCGGGGTGCGCCCGAACCACCGACGGTGGAGACGGACCCTGGGTGCGGACGGGTAGCCGCGGCATCACTACATTAGCATTCTATTTGTCTCCTTTGTTTCACAGTTGTAACATTTAAATTAAAAATCTTTCCTGACATAATAATTTGTCAACTCGATCTCGCTTTGATCTTGCTTTGCGTTCGTGCGCGCGCGCACGCTCAAGTCTCGCGCACACAATGGACGCAAGGGACCAACAGCAAGCGGTAAGCATGTTTGCGTGTGCCATGAAGGAATGAAACAATTTGCAATAGCACCCAGCCAAAGCGGACAATGTCAATCCCGGGGCCGATTGAAACGAGCGACAACCGTGATCGACATTTGCGTCGTGAGGATCTTGTCGAGCTGTCTGTACATTGAACGACCACTGCTCGTCGCTGGATGGGGTTTTTTTTTGTGTGTGTCTCCGGGTATTTTGTTTTTTTATTTCCATCTTCCACCCATTGTTCTCCGGTGGAGAAATTGGAGAAACGGAAAGCAACTGAAATAAAAGTCTCCCCAAAAAAAAAAAACAAAAAAAAAAAGAAGTAACTAAAATCTCACAAAACCTCCTGCGCAATTGCATCGTTCTCTTTCACCGGTCTGTTCGGTTCGGGCGCGGTGACATTTCTTTCGAACGCAACCCGTGTCGACGGCTGTCAACGGTGACAACTTTTCGCGCATTTTCACGCCACACACGTCTATCAAAGTCAAACTTCACTGGCGTTCGAAAGGATGGCCCAGAACGCAACCATGCCACTCACACACCAGCTCGCAACGGATCGAGTACGATAGCGTGGTGCCTTTGGACGGATGGCAAACGCACCTGTTTTGCTTTTATGGCCGGTGGGGACGCACGCTTATTTATGCGATTGTCTCTGCAATCGTGCGCTGCGCACATTGGCACATTTGCACAGGAATGCGCTAATGTTGGCAACCCCCTCCCGGCAAGGCAAGCGCAAGCGGTTCGTCGCTTGCATTTTGGTGATGTCTTTCGTATCGGCCGTATCGAATGTGTGCCGCTTTCGTGCACGCACTTTCGTCAATTCACATTGGCATTACAGTTCCACTTCCTGAGGTTGGTTGCAGGGGGTGGCAGGGAGAGGGAGGTTACGAGGGGGAGGGGGGGGGACAGGCAAATCATGCCCTTCCCGTGGCCGTCCGTGCGCTTCCCTTGGTCCGTGGTGCGTTTCGATTTCAGTGCGGTATTCGATTAAGCGACGGTAATTTGAGACGAGTACAGCGAAACAGTAGCTGTGAGCCGCCAGCCGAGGGATATTGATTGCACAAATGAAGAAAGAGGTGATTGGTTCGGTTTGGTAGCTGGAGTCGATTGGAGGAGCACTTTTTGCTGCTGAAGTACGGCGAGACGGCGAACGTTGGACATGACGGCAACGAGCGTCGCGCAGTGGCCGATGTGACGCGTCGATACGATTAGCCGAACGAATCAATCGTTCCAGCAGAATTGTTCAGCATGAAAAGGGAGTTGAGTAACTGCAGAACGAGCGTACGAGCGAGGAGGCTCGATTTACATGGTTGCCGCACCGTATCACCGTCACCGGTGCGCTAAGAAGCTGGAACCCGGAGAGGGACCCGTTAAAACGTTGTGTAACATTTTTCATTTTCATTAAAGCCAATGCTGCTTTCACCTCCATTAGCGCAGGGCAATGGAGTAATGCCTGGTTTTTTTTATTATTCCACTACATAGTACCATATTGTTATCGTGACACACCGTGGCCACGGTGGGTAGATAGATCCAGTTTGTTGGATTATTTATGGCACATTTAGCTGACTAATGTAGCACGCATGCGCCACTGCCGGCTAAAAATTGTAGCGAAAGTTGCCATCACGAAAGATGGCCAATAGTTGATTGCATCATGGAGCGGCCCTGTGCCGTGGGTTTGTGCTGTTTGTCTCCAATAACAAATTAGAGAGCCTAATGGGAGCACTTTTGCCTGTGTCGTTTCCATGTTTCCAATACACGCTCGCACGGTGAGTGACTTCGGTTAGCGTTCTGGCGAACATGTACCTAAGGCGGAAGGAAAAGAAACGAGCATCATGATGCATTCCCATTCACTGCTGGCAGTGGCGTGCAGATGGGGATAATATTTTCTCTCGAGCACAATTAAATGTTTACTGAATAATCACTTCGCGCTCCGATTTTCCGACAGCGTGTTGACGGCTGTCGGTGTTGTTGCCTCGTACCGATGGACGCGTACAGTACCGGCGATCGGGGGTCGGGCGACCATTACAAACCATCAGCATCAGTCATCGGCACTTGCACGCCATAAAAACCATCCCACTTGACCTGCAGCCGGGGTTGCCCCAATCAGCACGATTCTTTCGCCCGCTTGCCTTGTCCACCCGGGGTCGCGCAATAAATATCGAACCGTTGTCTGGTGGCTGGTGAGCCCTACGCTGCCAAAGCACCGAAAGGGTACCGAGGAACCTGAGAAGGGGATAGTTTGTTGGATAAACAGTTCAGCTTGCTACAATGCGTTCGATTGTTTGCCTTCCTCGGCTGCACGGCATCTTCAGACTTGATACCGGGACCTTAAGCCGGTGGACACGGACCGTGGCACGGTGTCCGAAATTGAAATTATCCATCGAGCCTAGCCGAGAATGGGCGAGCGGCGAATGGAAAATCGACCCCGTCAAACAAGCGAAATCTGATGAAACTGCGATGAAAGCAGGCTGACAGTGGTTGGTTGGTGGTGAAGCACAACCCGAAGCCATTGCACACGTTGCCTCCTTAGCACCAGAACCGACCCGGAGGATGGGAAGGATGGGATGAACCGAGCGCGATAGGAGAGGGAGAGAGAGAGAGAGAGATGGTTGGCCTGTCGAGTGTCTCAAGAGCATAATGTTGCGGATATCGCGAGAAGTAGCGTTGCGCGCGTCGAGTGCGATAAAATTCGAGTCATTCTCGATCAAACAAACAAACAAAAAAAAAAAAACACCCTCAATCCACCCTGGGCACGTAGAAAATGTTGCTTCTTCTTCCTGAGCATCCCCCTTACGGAAGAAGTACAGATATGTCAGGCACCTTCGTTCCTTACCTTGCCGGTGTCAAGTGCTCAATCCTCGGCCGAACCGCCCGGGCCCGGGACACCAACCATCGGTGAAGCGCTTGCAATGAGCGTTTTGTTATTATTACTTTCATTATTGCTATGCTGCTAGGTGCGCACGAGACTTGCTGTTCAAGTCATCCCATGTTTCTAATGCGCTTCCCAGCACACACACACACACACACACACAAACGTGTGATGGGATGTACGGGCGCGCGATCCTCACATCATGCAGCGTGCTTCAGCCCCAGCGGACCGATAGTTGGGTAAATATTTATTCAAATAATCCCATTCACCTTTCCCCGAAGGCTGGATGATTGAGCCGCTAGAACGCAGTCACACTTCTAGCGAGACACCCTTTCGGCACCACCACGCCCCCACCCAGCTTCCACTCCCCTTTCACTGCGCTAACAAACCATTTCAATGGCACGATCAATGGTGCGTGCGTGCTGTTGATTGCGCCCAGCTGAAGGTGGGAAATTTGTTGTAAAGCAGCAACGCGAACGGACCACAAAGTGTGGCCTAACGAACTTTGAACGCGGGGACAATGCACGCTCGATGACACTGCATGTCCCGGGTGAAGCTGTGTGTGTGTGTGTGCGCGTGGTGGAGTTGGGTTGGATGCATTTAGAGCAGCGTTGTGTTCTGGAACGGCTTGCTCTTGAGCTGGATCATGTTTATTTGGGTTCATTACTTGCTGACGTGACGTGTAGAACGAATCGCCGGGGAGAAAAAAAGGATTTTACGTTGATTATGATTAAGCAGGTTAAATATTGAATAAAAATTGTAGCATTATATTACAAAATAAGATCAAATTATTTCAAACAAAATTTACTATTTCATGCGTGTGTCATACATTTGATCACATCCAGCCCGTCGATCGAATTTCCCTGATTGGGACTGGAACTGATTTTCACTTCCTTCTGAAAATTTCCAAATGCCGGTCACGTGAAACACAAACTGGCCGATAAACATCAGCCCAAAAAAAAATCACTCCTCACTTACACACACGACCAGTTTGATGGTTCGGCCGGTGTTTGCTCGTTGATTAAGCCAAGGTCCGATATGAAGCCAGCATTTTCCCCGAAACCCCGGAGCCGTGTTCGTTCGATCGATGAGCCAAAACTTGCCCACAGTTATCAGCACTTTGCAATCGAACCCTACTTCGACCGGGACAAGAGAGAGAGACAGAGAGAGAGACAGTGAGAGAGAGAGAGAGAGAGAGAGAAAGAGAGAGAGAGAGAGAGAGAGAAAGAGTGAAAATGGGGATGGAAGTAAACGGGGCACCGGCGCATTGGCTGGTCATAATTTCGGATTCACGCGAATCGATCTCGCCGGATCGGATACCGCGTCGGTATCGTCACCGCAGGGCCCATTTTCTACATTGTAGGCACGGCAAACGTTTAGTAAGATCATTTAACGCGCACCAACTCTTTCGTTCCCCGTTCCCGAGCGAATGCGATGCGCTAAACATTTGGGAGGGGTTGGGCTTGGGCTGGAAAGCTCGATCGAACCGCAATGAAAGGGTTCCTCCCGATCCTTCGTGCCCTTTCGGTGCGATGGGAAACCGTTCCGATTGCGTTGGGCACGTTGTGTCCTCCGGTGGCTGCACTGCACCGTCCTGCATTGCTGCGCGAACGTGAGGGATGAATATCATTAAGGTAATTTTCCTTTAATCAAATAATTGCTATCGCGATCGCGGACGGTCCTTGCTGCGGCCAGCAGATCAAAAACCGCTCAAACGGTTTCAGGTCCCGATGTACGGTGGAAAAGCCCCCCCAAAAAAGCAGTGCAGCGAAACAGCTCCACTGCAGCGCGAATGTCGCCCGCTGAAGGGCTTGTCGGAGTGTTGTTTCCATTTTGGAGTCTTTTTGTCTTTTTGCTCACCACACGCAACGGGGTGACGGGCAGGAAGAAATGTGGTCTTTGTTCTCTGGGGGAGAGGGGGGGAGGGTGTTTTTTTGTTTCGCTTTGTTTTTTGCTCTCCGGCTGTGAAACCGAGCTTAATGCACGGGCGAGCGCGCGCTCTCGTTCAATGGGTAGTTATTATTTTATTATCCCTTTTGGTACGAGCGTACTGGTCCCGGCCGTGAGAAGGATGGAAGCATCCGACTGCACAAGAGTGTGTGCTGCAAGCGACCGGTGGAATGGTATGAATTTAGAACGGACGGTGAACACCTTCCGGCTTCTGTGATGGGAAGTCGTGGAAACGCAACGTCAAAACAAAAGACCCCGGAATGGTGCGCCAACGGTACGTTCTCGTGTCTGGAGAGGTTAAAGAAGTTAATTTTGCTTTCGCGGGGATTTTTGTTCGCGAAAATGAAACGTGTTTGGTGGGGATGGTTTGTTTAGAATTATGATTTCTCGAAGCATTAAACCCAACTGTTTTCCGATGAAATTTTCGATTTTATAGGATTTAATCCTTCGTGGAGTCATCGTTTCCGCAAATCAATTTAAAGAAATTTATTGGAAAAGGTCAACTCGTGCATCAAAATTACGTACATTGTTCACGGAGTAAAGCATTCGGTTACATCAAAGTAAAAACAAACCCATTTTACCAATTTGAACCAAAAATTTACGATTTTTGCTTAATGAACGAAACAGAATCATGCTTTTTCCCTAGAAAACTTTCCAATTTCTTGATGTGTTTTTATCTCCACAAAATTAGGGATTCCTATTCAACGTTTGGCGTCCTTTTATAGCTAGCCGCACTCATCGCGCGGTTGTTTTTCTGGGATTTGTTCCGCGGAGCAATTAAAAAATATTATTACCATCCCAACAAGAAATAATCTGTTTTCAACCGTAAATTCACCCTTTTCGTTCACCGCCATCTCTATTACGATCGACCATTTTTAAAACTACGGCGTGTCTTATGATTTACGATTCTGGCTGTCTGTCTTTCTGGAGAGATGATATGGGACGCTGGTGGATGATCTTTCCGTTTCATCAAATAGTGTGGAAAGCGCACATTAGCATTCGCCCCAGCAAAGCATCCTTTAAAGTGTCCGCGAGCCCACGAAGCTGTTGTTTCGGAAAAAGCGATCAGCATTAAAAATGTGATGCTGCAAAACTACAACACCCGACTGATCCGTTCCGAGCTTTTTACTTCTCTTTCCAATGGTGTTGTTGTTTGTGGCACTATTCGAATGATGTCTTTTTTGTTGAGGGGGGGAATATATTTTAGAATTCATTTTTCTATCGCCCGTTTTCGGTTAACTGTCATAAGCCTAATCGAATCAGCGTGGTTCGATTTTGAGTGGCCAACGGTTTTGATGATGTACCAGTGCCATTGTGTGTCGCCAATGATTGGAAGACATTTTTCTCCGCAAATCTCGCATCCTTCTTCTTCTTCCATCCTTCTATCCCAATTTCCTTTAGGAGAGATATTCCTCCAACCGGAGCGCAAGGTGACAAGAACCACAAGTCGCCCGTCGTGTCATCGAAAACGTCCGGTTTCTTACGTTCGTTTCGAGAAAAGTAAAACATACCTCCAAATCAACCGCTAAATTCCGTACGGCCGCTAAACACCTCCGGGGAGCTGTCAAGTTGAGCCGAACGTTCGGCCCGTAGCCGGAGCGCTGCTGTCGAAAACAGCGCTTGATGTGTATAAATATTGATTTTATGATTTTCCAAATTTATGATCTAACGTCAATATAATGTCTTGTTGAGCATCGGTAACATTTCTCAAGTGCTGGTTGCGATCGATCCGGGCGACGGTCGCCGCGTGTGTGTGTGTGTGTGTTTGCGTTACGTTTGCCTCACCTTGGCCGGACGCTCGTGCCCGCGTTCGTGTCCGATCTCGAGCCGTACGTGCGATGAAGCTGCACCATTGTCGATGGTCAGCTTCAACACTCGGTGGTCTTTGCCGGTTTGTTGCGTCTTCCCTTCGATGTCTTCCCACCTTTTACCAATCCTACCCGTCCCCTCCACCCTTCCACCTTCTCTCTCACAGGCCATCCGATGGGGGAGGGAAAGCCAGGGAATTTGAATTTTAATCCAAACTGCTCTATTCGCCACGAACGCAAACCGTCTTTGCTTCACGATCGTTGCCTGGCGCAGATCGTTTCGATTTCTATCGTTTATACAACACGCACCCCCAATTCCCAAACTGCCTCTCCCGCTACACCTACCGATTAAGGCTGAATACCTTTTTTTTTGCGGCTCGGATTGTGTCCTGTTTTCGTATTTGAGTATCGTCCGGGAACACTCCGCCGAACTTCGGACGGTTTGTTGTTGTTTTTTTTTGTTGATCGATACTCTCAAATTTCAAAAATGGTATTGTACCTTCTTCGCGCCAGATAAGCACCACAAACGTGCAAGAGGGATGAGATGGGAACACTGGAATGGAGGGGGTAGAATGGAGGAGGGGGGGGGGTTATGGTGGGCGAGTTGATTGCGCTCGCGAGAACAAGATCGATCGCTTTTCCCCGTTGTCAAATCAAATCCAATGATCGAACCGACACACAAAAATTGACCGACACGATGGCGACCGTGCGAAGATCTACCGCGGCGCTGGCGTAGCGGCAGCGCGTAGGGAAATCTAATTTGTGTTTTGATGTGCGTTCGAATCGAAGCTGCAAGATTTATGCGCCGTGCCGGGGCGGACCGGCGGGATGGGTGGTAGCTTTGTGTTTCTTTTTCTCTCTCTGGAGAGCTAACACTTTTTGATGGGGTTCGTGTTGGGTGGGATTCAGGTTCCCCTTGGTACAATGGCAAACTTGGATTTTACGTTCGATGTGCGGATATGGTTTCTTTCGCCGGGTGGGTGATATATGTATGCTAGCTGTGGAAGGATGATAAGGCGTCGGATTAGATTATGCTTGCGAAGCCGATTAGCACGAACATAATTCTTACTTCGAAAAAGGCGCAAAAGGTTAAGCTGTATCGGTTGTTGGTAATTAGGGTGATTAGATGCCAATATTGTAGATAAGACAACATGTGTTGCTACAACGCTGAAATGTCAAAGCACTTTGCGCTGTTTAGATTTACAGAGTTGTCGAGTGTAAGAGTTCCTGTTTTTTCAATTTCAAATTGGGTCAGCTATGGAAAGAGCTGAATCTTACTACTTCCTGGATCTTAGACAATATGAAGATCTTGATCTGGATCATAGTCAATGGAGCCTGTATGTGTGTTAACAAAACTATCATCTGTAAATCTACTACTTCAGTCAATGGGTATGAAGTGAGACAACAACATGATACTAAACAAATCATTTTCAACTGGCTCATCTGTCTTGTTAATTATTATAATTATTTATAAATGAAGCTTTGAAAGAGCTCAAAGATGGATCAAAAGTTCCGCATATACTTTTATATATACTATTTCAAAATGAAAAAAAACTAGATATAGATTAAACTCAGATAAATCTCCTTAAAAACTGTGGTTTTTAGTTATGGTGTCAAACATTTGGTTAATTATACACTTCGTTCTAGTGAAACTTTAATTGTAGTTAAGTAATATTAACATTTTCACATTCCTGGGGACCATTAATGTCAATTCAATTCTTTTCAAAGCTTTGTCAAGTCACAATGCCTAGTCAAGTTTGTGTAAGTTCGTGAAAGATTTTCGACATCAGTATCGACATCAGCTTGCAAATGATGTAGGAAATGAAAAGGATTTTACATTTATCTGGACATTTACAACTTATAAATCATTCCAGAAATGGTTCCAGCTCTGCAAAAGAACTCGAAAGTTCTGTGACTTAGAAAAGGGCTTCAAGTACTTTATTGATCTTGTTATTTGTCGGTATCTTAAATAAAAGTATGCTTCCGTTTTCGTTTAGATGGAATTTATTGTATCAAAATAAACAAACTTCTTGTGAGCGTGATGATTTCCGTCGGGATTCCACATCCAACTAGCGTATTGGAATTTCATCAGATCCGTCTTAACCTACACACGAAAACTATAGGAAACGCTAAACTTAAAGCTGAACTATCCCAGGAAATGCTTCGTTCTTCATGCATTCCTTAGCTCTATTAACCTATTTGTTGATACGAAATACAGTTCCTCGGGTTGGAAAAAAGGAAGATGAAAGGCAAAAACCTTAACCCTAATGTACGGCAGTTCAGAACCGTTCGGCTCATCCTTCGGCGATCCGAACCGAATGAGTCTTCCTTTCCAGTTGGTTGGAGCTAGTCAATTAGAACGATCATCAGCAAAAGGGCCATACACCTTTGCATCACGGTGCTACCTTCCGACGATGACGCAGTACGCTAGACTTCATGAGACCTTTTACTGACTGCCGGCGTTTAGAAAAGGTGTAGCTTTTCACGCCACATTAATGCGTGCCCAAGAACAGTGAGACCGGAGATGTAAGGTCATCGGAGGTTCCGTGTGTAGGTTAATGGTTCGTTCTTTAGAGTTAGTCATCACGAAAAGAAAGAAACCGAGTGGATGAAGAAAACAACCACGTGAAACTACAAATACGCCCGCCATGAGGTCTGGTAACGAACTCTTGCACTCTTGTTCCGGAGGATCTTTTTTTTCTGGCTTTGGACGGGCTCTAATTGAACAGCTGGAAGCATTGGAACAGAGCTCAATGTTGCAGATGCAGCTGGAATGCGGTAGAATAGGTTTCATTTATGTAATGGATGAAATAACACAGTAATCAAAGGAAATTCAAATTCAGTAAAACATCCACTCCACAATACTCTTTATTGTAGGAAATCCCCAAGAAATAGACGACAAAGCTCAAATGCTAATCAAGCACATGGAAAGACGCCGTTACAACAAACGCCATCATGCTATCGATCCTATTAGAAACTCAAATTCAAATCGTCCATAAACGCCTTCCATCACAAATCCTGGACCGAAATTAACGTCCCGGAGCAGTGATCTCGTCAGACCAGAACGGTTCAAAACTCGTAAAAGTCACCTTACCGAAAGTAGATTTATGTATTTTCGCTTTCTTTCCAAGCGTTGGCTGACCGGGTGGAGGTTTTCTCCAGTGCTTCCATAAAAA
>STHB01000003.1:16240125-16296793 GCA_018908115.1 Anopheles rivulorum | reverse complement strand
GCCGTGGCGTAAAGCTTTCGATCGTAACACAGGAAACTGTATTATGGGTTGCCTTGCAAAGGATTCCAGCAAGCATTAACGCAAAACTTCATTTCACTTTAAATACATTCCATGGCATTTTTTGCACTTTTCACTCACTGTGCACAGGAACCATTGCGAACGGAAGACAATAAAACCGATGCAAGGCTGCTTATTTTAATACATTTAATACATTTGTGCCTTTTGGCGATGTTTCGCTGGCTTAAAGGCGATGTCCTTTTTAACGATATTTTATAAATATGTTGCGGCGTTTTTTTTTTGTGTGCTGCTGCTGCTGCTGTTGTCGTTGTTGTGTGCAGTACGCACATGCAAAACAGAAGGTACGCGCTGCTTCTTTGATTAATAATTTATACGAAAATTATTATGATAAATTATGTTGGTTCACTCGTCACTCGCCATCCTTCCCGGATCGATCGTATCTGCTTCTCTCGGCAAAGTATGTAGCAGGAAAACAAAAACAAAAAAAGTGGGAAGGTATGGAAAAACATTTTCCAAGATGGTTGATAGTGCTCGTGCGAGTAAGCGGTTTCCATTCCCTGTGTGTGTGACGCACATCTTGACGCGTTTTTGCTCTTTTTTTTTTTTTTTGGTTGGCTTCCACCGTCCGACACCGGCCACGGCCCATTATGACGGATAACACCATTTTGCATGTCGACTATATTTTACTCCACTCCGTCAAAGCAGCCATATTATGTTGAATATTTTACCATCCACCTTCAGGTGGTTCGGGTTCCTTTTTTTTTTTTAGCTGAAACGGACGTTTATGTTTATATAAGGCACTGTGGATGGATGCAAGAAACGTTTTTTTTTGCTTCTCGCAACACGAACGCTTATCAGCGCATACAATCGTGTACGGGATGTTTTGGTAACGGTAGCGGACATCGCCGGGCAAAGGCGCAATGCACTCGCGCGAATGTACCCACGTTTGTCCCAACCCGGCAAGACTACACAGGTGACCAATCTGACGGGATCGGGCATCGATCAAGGCTGCGCACTCGCCGTCAACCGAAACCATCAGCCTCATCAGGCGCTTAGTGGTGGGTTGGCCTGCATGATGCTCGTGTGCAAGTATGCAATATAAATGTGGCATGCAATGCGGACAGCCTGCCCGGCCCCCATGAATGTGTGCCGCAAACGTACGAATCGATTGCTTCTCTTTCGCGCACCGATAAGTGTGTGGAGCTTGATGGTTGTGTTTTTTTTCTTTTCGTTTTGAGTGAGATTTTTACGACCAGATTATGTTATTTTAAAGAGTGCAAAATTATTTTGGTGGGATGTTTGCCCATTTTTCTGCCAAGCTTCAACAGCACGATCGGCACGGGTCCATCGGTTGACGTATGTGGCGAACTTTTACATTCAAAAACCTTCCTTTCTATCGAGCTCTCCACCCTTTTGCTGCACACACACACACACACGGCAACCCCCCCTTTTGTTCCGGGGTTGGGCTGTACGGTCAATTATAAGAACACGTACATGACAAAATGGTGGACGCGGCGCTGGTGGGTTTTGATATTTCTCCGGCGCAACTGCATCATACCCCACGATCGGGTACAGGAGATCGATGTAGATCCTCCTTTTTTTTTGCTGCGAGACGTGTTTCAGGGGTAGCTCGGCAAGGGGTGGACGGTTAAAAGGGTTTGCATCCTTTCCCTTAACCCTCCCTCCCCCCCGCCCCCTTCGCTTTTTGCGATATCAAATGTGACGAAGATCCCTTCATTTGATATGCAAAGTTCGTATCGTAACGTTCGTATCGGTGCATCACGAGCGCATCTCGCTCCGGTTTGCCGGTGGCAGTTGCACTCTTACAATGCAAGTGCATTTACGTGGGACCGACGCGGCGCACCAACTGTTCGACGGCGCACCAACAATCGGTATGCCTTCCGGTGCTCGATCGTTTGCGTTTCACGGCGGCTCGGCCGTCCATTTTGCAAACCACCGCCCCTCAGCGTCCACTCACGGCCCTCACGGTTTCACCCGATGGCACCCGGACAGGAACGGGACGGGACTGTTCGTGAACGGATCGAGATTGATTGTTGATCGATCTCATGCAATCGCCCCGCGGATCACCTGCGTGCATTGACGCCCGTTACCGATGGTTGATCTTTGCTCGGTCGGTCTACAGCCGGACGTCGCTTCGCAACGCATCGAGCGCTGCTGCTGCTGTTGGACACACATTTTGTGCAAAAATTATTGCTCCAAAGTATGGGGCTGCGGATCTGCGTAAAAACGTCCTGCGCTCGAGGCTGACCAGTGATTGCAATTAGTGTACCGACCTATTGGAAAGGACTGGGATCTCTGTGTATGCGTGTGTGCGTGTGTGTGCCACGATACCAAACAAAAAGAAGAACAAACACACAAATACCTCCGTTCTTATATAGCGAACATTCTTGATTGTAAGGAAGAAAAAACCTAAAACCGATGCTGATTTCACATGCTTCCTATTCGTCCCGTGCACGACCGTACACGATCAGCATGCCCGGGACGTTTCGGGCGTTGTTTGCTGCCGTTTGCCAATATATCCCCCCCGAGGGTGGGTGCAACCAAACGAATGTGAATTGATCCCGACTCGCGAACGGTTCGCCGGGCGAATTGCTTAGCGTTTAGGTTAATGTTTCATTAGCAAATTGATTCACGCTTGCAGCGCTCGCACGGTTGCACTTGCCCGAACCTGAGCGGAAGGCACGGCGCACATTGTGATGCCGATTGCCTGCGAGTGAATTGCAAAACGTTTATCGAGTTACAGAAATAATGTGTTCACTTTCGAGCGGCCAAGGGGATGGCTTTTGTTTTCCTTCTTTCTTTACCTTTGTTTGCTGGTCGTGAGGGTGCTTGCGATGATGAAAGGGTGCATTTGGTCCGGGTTTTGTTCTTGATCGGTGCTTCGTTGTTTGGAAATATGCCACACAAAAAAAGCACCAAGAAAGCGGACCGTTCAAAATTGAAATTTTAATTTGTTGTGATTTTATAAAAGGTGTGTGTTTTGGTAGATAAACTAATGTTTGCAAGCTTATAGTAAGGTACGTCATTCGATTTTTTTTATATAATTATATATTGAGTAAAATTCAACAAAATGATATATTAAGAACAGTTTATGATGTTTGACGTGGATAAAAAAAATCGACAAAATCACACAAAAGACGTTCATAGATGGACAATATGTGTTCTGCAGCAATTATCCATATCGTGGAAGATTCAATCAATTTCCTTGTTATCTCTTAAGAAGAAACTGAACTTGGTTCTTTCAATAAACCAAGATATGCTTGTCAGATCATGAAGGAGTTGTTGGGGTTTGGTTCACATTTTGGTCGTTAGCATCGTCACATTTTGTAACTCCAAAGAACTCACTGACGTTTGATTTATCGAGGAAATATTCAAGAACATCGCTATCACTATCGACATATCGTAAATTATTTTATATTAGACATGCTTTTTAAAAACATTGATTTAAATATGTTGGATTTTTGGATCAATTATTGAAAAATATTTGCGTTGGACAGGGTTGGAAGGTTAGTGGATCTTTATTGTCATTCGGGATGATCATCTCCTAATCAGATACATCTTGTTTATTTTTTCAGGTTAATAAGCTGGTCACTTTGTAAATTTGTAGTATTAAGACTTCAGTCTTTGAGCATCATCAAGTCTGTTGTCTGTTAGAGCGACGCAATTTCGATTTAAATAACGAGTGGTGAAACTGATTTCGATTGATCACTGAAAAGAAGAGAATGAGCGATACATTATAACAATTTGTACAACAGAGTGTATGTAACGTGACTCAATTATTTCCAAAAATTCTCCAAAAAATAGAAGCTTGTTTTATTTCTGTTACATCTGTCTGGCCGTTTTAAACAATATCTTGTAGTTTATCCAATTCAGCATTTGTCCAGTTTTGAGGGAATTCTTGGTACGATTTGTTTGTTTGATAATCAAATGACTATTTCACGTTGTGTGTGCGGCCTGACTGTAAGATTGATTGCAGCCGCCAATAAATGAAATCCTCCAAGCAACGCAAATTCCCTGTTCATCCGTTCGCATACGTTGTCTATTTGTTTAGCCAACCGAACCAGCACACCCACAAATGGAGACGTGCACGAACATTTCACACATTCCCCTGTGTTACTGCTCACAAAATTCAATAAATTGCTCACACTAATCATCACATCATAGACCATTTAAGCGGCGGCATAGAAAGGCACGTTGCCGCTTGTCCGTTCAGCCTTTTTTTTTTCTTTTTACAATTCCCTACTCGCGGAAGTTCGATGGGGTTTTTGGTCGGGGTTGGGTTGGGTAGGCCTGCTTGGAAGCGTGGAGGCTGTAGCGCGTTAATCAACACATCGTCTGTCATGTTGGCTGTCTTCATTACCACACCTCCGAAAAGCAATCGATAGATTACCGATTGCTTACGGGCACGTGATTCGTGGCCGCGTCCCAAGTCATGCTTCGTGCTTTGATGCTTCGCGCACCCATCGTTTGCGTAGGGAGGGAAGGGGGAGGCAGGGAGAAGGTGCCAAAGGGGGTGCCATGCAATATGTGCATACAAGTCATCGGTGTACACACGTACATCCCGGCACCTCGTATCGATCGTATGGCCGCGCGCCCTGAATGTTCATGCGATTCGTGTGTCGAAGCATAGAATGTATGCGAAGCTCCAGCAGGCGAATGACGACGAATGGGGACGGTTTTGCTTCACCACGTTCTGTTTGTACCCCTTGTGCTTTCATTTTATGTTCGTTTGGTATGCCCGCGAAAGCCGCCATTCGAACGCAAATCGATCGTCGAATGGTGAGTAACATTTCAATTTTCTCTAAACGGTTCATAAATTTTCCACCCCGTTCCACGCATGGAGGCGACACATTTCCGATCGTACCGATTGCTGCCGGGTGGGCCTGCCGGAATGCGCTGCTCGTAAAGGCGTAAGGTGTGACTGTCGGTAGGGAATAAATCGTCCGATTCCGATCATAAAAAAGCAGGTGGGCCCCCGTCGGGGACACCACACACGCACATACACACACACACACACCTAGTCCTAGTCGGCATCCGGATGTTCCCTGTGAGCAAGGACCAAAGGCACTGGTACCGCTTCGTGGATGAAATTCGAGGAATCTTTTCTATTCCGATTCCGCACTGTGCCGTCTTTCAATCAAAAGACTTCATCGCAAGACACGAACCCGCCGCACTCGGCAGGAACGGAAAGATGACCGAATTCTCGGAAAGTAAAAAAAAGTTCTAGTTTCCAGGGGCCGTTTTAGGGCTCAAAGCGATGCGACGCACGCTGCGACAGGGTCTTGTCGCATTCATTCCAGGCATTATCCAACAACCTTTCGTGTGGTCGAACACACACAAACGCTTGCTCGGGGGAATATCCTGGAAATGGGATCAAGCTCGCTCAATGGTGGCGGTTGAACCGGTGCACAATGTACGCCATTTTTTTTCCGCCGTCCGTTCGCATTCGGCTTACGGCCGACATTAGACCGAAGATGGTGCTGGTGGTAATGAGAAGCGGAAGAAATATATTCTACCTGTGCCTGTGGGCCCCGGTTGATTGTTGTGAAAGGATCTGTCCTTGCTGTATCACAACAAAGCGTTTGGCTTTTGCATGATCGGCCAGGAAGGACGGAAACGGCGTTGGCGGATTAGTGAGCGTGTGTGTGTGTTAGTGGGTGATACTTTATGTGCATTGTCTGTGGGAAGCAATTGTTCTCGCAATACTCTTTTCTACCTTTGCTCAAACGAAATTGTAATATAAGCCTTAAAGCAACAGCCTTTAAGCATAAATATATATATGTAAAGCAAAGCAAATCTCAATAATAAAACAAATTAAACACATTGAATAACATAAAGAAAGCAATGGAAACGAAATCATGTTAATTATGTGCATCTTCATCAGCACTCCTTGTCATGCAATTTTCAGATAAACATTTCGTGGCGATTGTAAACAACGATAGGCAAAAAAATTATAACAAAATTTGTTTTCCAGCACATTTGCGGCTAATTACATGTCACGTTCATTCAAAACGCATTCTCGCACTCTGATGTATGTATTACAGAATGAAAAAAGAGCACCAAAAAAAAACCGACCCTTAATTAATCCATTTCGAGCCGACCGAACAAAATGGCCGCACCGGATCAAACTCATCAGGATTCAGCCAAGCAAGCGACGTATCTTTGGGAAAAGAAAACAAAAACAAAAACAAAAATAGCCATAGCAAGGAAAACAACAACAAAAAAACAGCGAAGCGGCACCTACTCACAAACATGCTAAACATCTTCTTCGAGGGAGGGCTATCAAACGCTTTATTATCGTTCGCACAACCGGTAGCTTCGTTCACAATATTTTTACTATCTGCCCACCAGCACCACCATCGCCAACAGTTTCCATCGGGCTGATGAAGGGGGGGAGGTGTGTGTGTGTGTGAGGCAGGGTAAGACACTGTAGGGTAGCGAATGAAATGATGAATATATATATATAAAAAAGCTTGCTAGGCAGCCAGCGAACCACCTCCAAGCGGGCTCCATTTCGTTCCGTCCGGCACCCATTCGGTTGCTTCGGTTGGTGCTTATCGGCGGGAGAAAATCTTTACGCTACCAATTAATATTTATAACAACTTTTAAACATCTAGACAAACTTATCAACCACACATCAGCGCGGAGCCGACGGCGCTGGTCGAACGAAATGGAAAAGCCGACCATACCACCGCCACTGCGACTCCGCGCGACAAACGACGTTTAGTGGGGGGGGGGGGGGCATGAATGGGGGGGTGGGGGGTGGGTTCTAGTTACGTAAAAGCGAAACAGCGAAAACGACGACCAAGGACGAGCCAGCCGAAAGCAGCACCGGTAGGAAATATTGGTGATATTATCATATGTTGTGTTTTTCCAATGTTTATATGCAAAAGACTTGCTCGATGAGATTTTTAATACTTTTTTAAGAATTATTTTTTGCATTTTTTTTGCCCCTTTAAAAATAATGTTGCTTGGTGCTGTTCTGAAGCACGGATCCCTTCATGGCGCATGACTCAATCGAAGGTGCACATGAGGCAGCGACAGCAAGACGAAACCTACTTCCTGTGGGTTTGCGCTGTAGCGGCAAACCGTACGCCAAGAAACAAATGAAGAAACTAAAGAGGAAATAAGGTAACAGCAACAACGACAACGACAACAAAAATTATCATAGATCTTTATCGCCTGTTCGGTGCCTGCTTGCCGTTTCACTTCGGGTGAAGTTACACACCGGCGGAGTGTTGCTGGTCAGTTTGTTGGCGGTGCCTTCCACCTTCGTCGGCGATGAGCTCCACGACCGAACCCGGCCCAGCGCAACGCATTGCAGTGCATTTCCATGCCATTCCACGGTACGATCCACACACACACACACACACACACACGCCGGAATGTTGGAGTTTTTTTTGTCTGTTGTTGTGGTTGTTGTTGCTGTTGTGAATGTGGGCTTCAGCGTACGCCCGCTCGCTCGCGGTAGGCGAATGAATATGTTTCCCCGTGCGTATGTATAAATAATCATAATCTGACAGCTAACATATTAATTCGAATTTATCACGTTCAATACAAGCACCTACACCGCGCACGGTTCCTATTTCCGGTGCGCCCGAACCACCCGGACATTACGCTACGGTACGCGTGGAAATGCTCGCGACAACGTACCGCCCCGTACAGGGCGGTTGAAATATTTGGTTCAATTCGTTCAAATCCAAACACTCGCACACAAGGGCGAGGGCGTGTGGCCGAACCGGTGTCGAAAGCGACCGACCTACCAGCTCGTGCGGCTGGCTTGAAATATTAGGCGGCTATTTACCACGCAGCGGGCCGGTGTCGGGCTTGTTGGCAAACATCCATACGGTGCTCGATCTATCACCGGGGCTAGAGGTTTCGCGTGACTGTCCATGGCTGTTTGTTAAAGCTTCAAGATGGCAGTGGTTGATTAGCGTAAGATTGATTCCCAGCAAACAGCCATTGAATGCGAGCAGCGCGTGTATTTATTCGACCCAAAATGGTGCGTAAGAATCGCTTGCAAAAGTGTGACCAGTGTGATGCTCTTCACGATTGTGTGAGTGATGAGCATGGAAATAATGCACCAAAATAGCAAACATTACAATTATTTGTATGTTTATTGAAAATGATCTTAATTAGCGTTGTACCGATCATTCAAGTTGAGTTCTAGATGCGTGTAAAACATGATCTCTTGTCCCACGGAATTAAGCTCTTGTTCTTCTCTCGGGCGTTTGAGACAATGCATTTTTGTTCACCTAGCAAAACATCCCTTGTATTGTATGCTGATCTACTTTTTTACCTAGAAATCGATCTGCATCAGCTAATGTCTGGTTCCCGTGAGGGAAGTTCTTTCACAAACCACATTTATACACAATTTTTGACAAACGTACACTGGCAGGACATGCATTCCACACATTCCGCCTTCCCCTTACGCCACACCATCCGTTATCCTTCCCCCCCCCCCCTCCTCACAAATCTGTGCACCGATGCACAAGGGCAATGGGAGCCCTGAAATGTAAATACCATCACGTTCCGGTACTTGAATACCTAATGATCTCATAAACATGCGCCGGAATTATCCAATTTGGAATCGATTCTGTCACACACACAGTTTATGTGACGCGCAGGCGGGATAAGGATTCATTTCGATACAAATGACGTGGCGGGATGGGAAGAGGGGTTGGAAGAGTATGGGGTAGCTCTGTTACGGGGGTCTAAGTAGCCGGGATTGGTCCGATCCCTTTCATGCCCGCTTCCCGTGGACGTTCACCGTGTACAGACTGACAGTAAGACGGTTAGCATAAATGCTTTGATATGTAAATTGATTGACACCACACACATGACTGCCGCGATCTCTGTAAAGATGCCTGCGTATGTGTGTGTGTGATGTTGTCTGTAAGAGGATCGAGGGGGGGGGGGGCGCGTTGTTGGAAGAACAAACATAAATAATTCCATCACGAACGATGCGTCGGAACGTTCGACGGTGTGGTCTTCGAAATCATCCGCTTCGGTGGGTTCTCCGTTCGCCTTTCGGCTTTGGATTGTCCTTCATTTTCCGGTCCCATAGCAAGCGCGTCACGTTTTTAATGTTCCAAGTAGAGTCATGGTGAAGCTGTTCATGCTTCACTTGTAGCTTCTGCCGGTATGCGGCCAGGCTGCGTAATCCGTGGGTACGAATAATTAGAGCGATTTTATGATGCCACGACCTCGCACTCTTGCTGCGTGTACCACCACCAAGGGGCCACACACACACACACACACATGTCCCCTTTCTTAGGCATTGGAATTAGCATCGGGTCTAACCAGGTTCTAATAAGCCCAATAAGAGTCAAGAATCGTGTAATCGAGTAGGTCGTCCAAAATGGCCATAAACGATAGCCCACGAAGGTGTACNAGTAGCCGGGATTGGTCCGATCCCTTTCATGCCCGCTTCCCGTGGACGTTCACCGTGTACAGACTGACAGTAAGACGGTTAGCATAAATGCTTTGATATGTAAATTGATTGACACCACACACATGACTGCCGCGATCTCTGTAAAGATGCCTGCGTATGTGTGTGTGTATGTGATGTTGTCTATAAGAGGATCGGGGGGGAAGCGTTGGTGGAAGAACAAACATAAATAATTCCATCACGAACGATGCGTCGGAACGTGCGACGGTGTGGTCTTCGAAGTCATCCGCTTCGGTGGGTTCTCCGTTCGCCTTTCGGCTTTGGATTGTCCTTCATTTTCCGGTCCCATAGCAAGCGCGTCACGTTTTTAATGTTCCAAGTAGAGTCATGGTGAAGCTGTTCATGCTTCACTTGTAGCTTCTGCCGGTATGCGGCCAGGCTGCGTAATCCGTGGGTACGAATAATTAGAGCGATTTTATGATGCCACGACCTCGCACTCTTGCTGCGCGTACCACCACCAAGGGGCCACACACACACACACATGTCCCCTTTCTTAGGCATTGGAATTAGCATCGGGTCTAACCAGGTTCTAATAAGCCCAATAAGAGTCAAGAATCGTGTAATCGAGTAGGTCGTCCAAAATGGCCATAAACGATAGCCCACGAAGGTGTACCACCGTACGGCTGTCTGTCCACCTAGCTCTCTGTCTATTTTAGTTCCTCTTCCGTTCGATCTCGTCTGAAATAGAGCTCAATGCACGGGAGACGCGCAAAGGTGTACTGGGTGGAAGGTGTTGTAGCGTTCTGTTTCCACCCAGCTCCCAATGACAACCGCCTCTTCATTCACTTTCTTCAGCAAGCAAGCAGAAGTGTTAGCGGCCAGGCTAAATCCGTACCACGTATCAATGTACATCAGGCCGGACGGATAAAATCCCTCGAAAAAAAAAAGTCCAAACGCTCGCAGCGATGGATCGCAACGCAACTCGCCACCAGCTCACGATCGGTCTCGTTCAATACTGGAATATTTCTAATAAAATAGAGAATTTATTGCCGCATATCATGAAACGCCAAACATGCAAGCCGCCACAGACCGCGGAGCCACTTTGCGATCTACTGCAAGCTTGGGTTGGACAAAACAAAAAATCGACAAAACAACAGCACAAAATCACATCGAACAAACCCCGGCGAGCGAACCGATCGCCCGCTCGTTTGTCGTTTCGCCCTCGTGATCGGGTCTTGTCAACCGCGGACCGGCACACTGGGGACCCGTTGGACCCGTCGTCGTCGTCCGTGGTTGCCATGGTTCAGCTCGACCGCATCGGAGCACCGGCCGGGATGGAATAAAATTCTGATGTTCGATCGTAAAAAGTCGTAAAAATTAGAATACACATAAAACGTAAGCGTGAAAAAAATACTTCTTTTACATTTCTATCACCTTTGTGGTTGGTTATGCTGTTGTTTTATCGTCCCTGTCCCTTCCACCATCCGCCAGCGTTCTTCTGCCAGCGATCGCCTTCGATCCTCGGTTTTGTTCCGTTCTTTCTCTCTCTCTCTCTTTCTCTCTCGCTCTCTCTTTCTCTCTTTTTCTCACTTTGATTGTCAAGATTCCACGATTGACACTCGCGCCTGTGTTTGGGGGGTTAGGGGGGTTGGAGGCTTTTGTCAGTACTATTGCCACGGTCACATCATCTTCACGGTCGTTCTGTTTGTCGCTGTTTTGACCGGATTAAGTCCTTTCCCTCGTTTCGATTCCACCTTCTTTATACTTTTGGAAAATGGGCAGTGCATATATACATGTATATGTATATAAATATATTTTTCGAAATTTTGTAGCTCTTTGTTGACTGCTACTTTTCGAACTGCAAACGAGGTTCGTCGCTTAGCGTTTGAATGTCTCCGCCCTGCCAGTGGCATTGAAGTCTTTCGTTTTGTGCGGTTAAATAAGATGGTTCATTCGGTGCGTTGCCGATGCCGTTTGTTGAAGGGTCGGCCGGGTGGGCTTTCCGTCCGGTGGTGGTATGATCCATCTGGTGATGGGTTGCCGTTTCCAATGCATTCTAACTTCAAATTACTCTAGCAAACGAATGCCTCGATCGACTGCACATGAGCGCACACGAGTTGAAAAAGAAAACAACAACACACCTATTTGCTGTGCTCTGTAATGAGCTTATATATATTTGTGTTTTAATATTTATTTATTTGTTTACAGCTTAGTCACACAGCGCGCGTCTCTCCTGCCCGTTCACCCAATCACGCGAACGGACACGGTATGTGCAGCGCTAGCGCAAGCAAGACTCACCCTTGAAGCGGGAACCCGCTCGGTCCTCGGCTTTGGACAGTTTAAAAGCTAATTGAAGATTAATTTTCCCGAAAATGAATGACACTATCGAGCGAGAATATCTCTTAAGCCACCGGATGGAATGTTGTGCCGCCTCCGCCCCAGTGCTTGAAGGCACTGCAGTTGATCGTTGAAGATGCGCCCCTGCAGCTTACCAGCTGTACCTACGGGAGGATACCTATTGTCGCTTTGCCGTTTTGCTTTCCCTCCCTCTCTCTCTTTCTCTCTCTCTCTCTCTCTCTCACTCTTTTCTTATTTGCTCTCCGGTCAGCGTTCCGTACGGGCATCGCGCACACCGGGGTACGCCAGTGTGTCGTATATTTAAATTTTACGCCGATTGATGAAGCTTGTTTGATAGTGTCACTCCCGCCCAACGGTGTCCAGCCGGGTTGGAAAGCCGGGGCCGTTAAATCGATGTAAATTTATTTAATGTAGTGTATTTTCCGGTTCGTAACGCGACAGTGACGCTCGCATGAACCGTCCCATGATAAATGAACTTCCATTTTGAGCTGCGAGCAATTTCGAGCGCTTAGCCGAAAAAGCCCCCCGAAAAGGCTGGCTGGCAGGCGCATCTTTGGCCATACACAGAAGAAAAAAGCAGGGAAGTGAGCCCGGCATGTGGAAGTAAAGCTGTAGTTTCGGTGGAATTATATGTACTTTTGTTGTTGTTTTTGCTGTTGGCCAACCGAGCGCATGCAAACCATGAATTATTCGGTTTGTTTTTATGATACTGTCATAAATATTTTAACTGCTGCTTAATCTACCGCGGAAGGATGTTTTTTTCTGTTGCGGTATGAATCTTGCGCTATAAACGCTGATCGGTGCGATAACGGCCCCGCGGGGGGGGGGGGGTCAAAAGTGTCGTACGAAAGCGATTAAAGCTGGCTGCGGTTGTGTTGTGGGAGCTTGGCGTGTTGTGGGATGAATTTTTGCAACACAAACACGTATCCGGTGGAACGTGTGCAGGCGAAAATGTCACGTACGGGCGAACCGAAAAGCATCATTACGGTGCGAAACGTCGAGTGATTGCGTTGTGGTGCAATTAATTGAACTAAAAAGCTATAACCATATATCACTATTGATGCCAAATGGCATGATCACCTTCTTGCCTTGCTTCCCGGGTCACTGATAACATTTCGGATTAGCTGTTATGCAAATCCTTGACAGCGAAATCAATTTCCTATCATTTGCACCAAAGTGCTCGAACAACCCGTGGTATCCTGGTATCTTACCAACAGAAGAAAACAAAAAACCCCCCCCACCCGAACGACAGCACGGAAGAAATCGCATTTGCTCTAATAGTCCGCTTCGAAAGGAAACACTTTCCATGTCACAAATATTATGCAAATATTTCGCTGCACCACACTCAGATCTTTGCACCGCCGATCGGGATGCGCTCCGGTTCGGTTCGTGCTGCTTACCGTCCCGCGTATCGTTTGCCGGAGTGGAATTTCGTTTATTATTTGTTTCACACTTTAATCTCGCTCCGGCACGCACATGTCCAAATGCCGAATTCCTGCACCCCGACCCTCGGGAGGGGGGGGGGGGATGAGGTGATGTTTGGGTTGGGTCGGGTTGGTGGAGGCTCCATGTCAAAGCGAACTGGAGCAAGTGCTGCAGTGCTGAAGTGCTTTTGTGCCCGACCACACGGGTCCTGGTCCGAGTGCAACGCACAGTGGGTCACCCAAAGAAAAGGTTGGTCAAAATATGCAAAAAATAAATTAAAGCCGGCAACAAGGGTTGACACGGATCGTCCACTGTGCCAGGCTGAGGATTTTAGTCGGTGCACGGTTGGGGGCCCACCATCGTACCACCAGCAGCAGCAGCAACAACAGCAGGGGGTGTCTGCAAACTGTTCTGTCGCTCCTTCCCTCTCATCCGAACGTGTGTGTGTGTGTATGTGCGTTTTCTTTCGCAAAAAAAAAGGGAAATACGACAGCAAACTTCCGAAGATAAGCCCATTACGACGATCGCCAATGCATTGGCACTATCAGCGAGCTGGGGAGGGATAATTCCGCTTCGGGTTCGCTTTCTTGTTCTCGTATTTATTTTCTTATTTTTTCGACCATCCCGTGCGCTCGTTCTTCGTTCGGCCGCTGGTTTATCGCATCGTCTTATGGTCGGCGCAAAAAAAAAAAAATAAATGCCCGCAACCGTGCCACCGTACCTTCCGGTGTGTGCCTTTTTTTTTGGTTGGTTTTGGTTAAGTGCCATTCGCCTGTGCCGATCGTGTCGAAAATCGCTTTAACGAGCATATTCTGGATGGACCGGCTTAAGATGTTGATTTCGCTTCGATTGGAATTTTATTTGGAAACAGAAGAAACAAGAGTTCCTTTCTGGAACATTACAACAAGCAGAGGAGGGATATAGTTTGTCTATTATTGAAGTTGCAAAAGTTACAAACTATCCCATACATGTTTGAAGCACTGCATGAGCTTGTGAGCCGATCGCTTGAAACAGAGCACCTGAGACCTGTGCCCAAAATGGTTTCGCCTGTACGATCGCTCGTGCTTTTGCTGCTCCGCTTTTCATACATGCAGACCCGGGCATTTCCCGCCTCGTGTGGTTATCTTCCCCACCCCTACCCCTTCTCCCATTTTCCCCCCTCCTTCCCTCTCGCCCCAAATTTCATGCAGCTACTTGTAGCGCTTATTGCAAAATGCCAAATGTCCACTGCATCCGCAAACACCGCTGCGTCCGTGGTTTGATTCCGGTGCGAACGGGCGTTCGGTGCGTTCCGGGCCGGCATTCATTATCAAACTACTTAAGAAAGGGGAAGATAACTCTCGTTTTATTTATTGACATGACTTTTTAATGGTTAAATGGTTTTTTGTATCATTCAGTTTGCCGCAGAGCACCACCGTCGGTGCTGTCGCGCGGGGGCACTGGCGCAGACCATCGGTTTCGGTGCGCCTTTCGCATCCGCGCACCATATCCCGGCACCAGGGAGAAGGGGGTCACTTTCGGACGGGGACGGGAGAGACTGGACGAGCCGCGCACTGCACTTTGTCTCTAGTGCGCTTTTGCATTTGGGGTCGCCCATCGTCTTTCCCATTCTGGTCCCTCACCCCTTCTCCCTCCCCTAAAACCTCCCCTCCTCCTTCCCTCCTCATCCGCTCTCCCATCCACCGAAAAAGCCGCGAATGATGGAACGGATTAGCGAGAGTTCAAAATCTTGCCCAAAAGGAAGGGCAAATCGCGACGCTAAAAACGGCTTTCGGCTCGATGATATGACTTATAGCCCACCGAACCGTGCCCTCCCGCTGCTCCGTTCCGCTCCGCTCCATCCCTGGGTCACCCATTTCCGGCACACACACACACACACGCACGCAGATTTATGCGGTGTGCGTGTATGTCGCTGTCGTTTGTCAGCCAATTCCCGGGGCTGACTTTCATGCGTTTTCGAGGAATCTGCACCTTATCGCGCACAAAATAAGAAAAAAAGCACAAAACCCCCGACACAACAAGCGGTCGGGTTGGTTGCTTCGTCCTTGGTAGAGAGATTTGGCACCAAAAAGGGAGGTTTTTGATCCCTAACCGCACACCAAAGCAGCGGCATTGTCTCTGTTGTCGCTTCGCATTCAACTGTGTGTTGTTTTTCTTTGGTTTTTGTTTATAAATTCTTCTCGAGCTCATTACGAAAACGGCTGCATGATTTAAATAAAATCGTCTCAAAAGTAAACCGCACTTCAATCCGTACCGACCGGCCACTGGGCAGTCCAAACTCCGACCCCGTTGGCAGTCGATCCGGCCGCGTACCGAGCCCGTGACCGGCCGTGAATCATTGTTAAAGGATTAAGTCATTTAAAAAGGCAAGTTGTCTGTTTAAAATGCAATCATTTGCAGGCGAAGGTTTTAATGCTGCACACGCAGAGAGAAGGAGAGAGAGAGAGAGAGAGAGAGAGAGAGAGAGAAGAAAAAGATCAGCCCTAAATGAGGGAAATAAATGGCAGGGCATCGGGTGACTTTTCGATAAGTAAAAGGCCGGATCGGCTTTGGTTTGGTTTGTCCGGTGGAAATGTCAGCCATGGTAGGTCCGTGCCTACGGAGGGATACGGTGATTGCCAAACAACACCAACGACGCTTGCGAGTGACAGCACTAGTGTGGCGCATCCTTCGCATGAAGCTATAGACACCAGCGAAATAGTTCGATCCCGCCACAACGATGACTAATCGCGGCAGCTAATGGTGTGCGTTTTCGTGTCCACTCGAATCTTCCACATTCCACAGGCTTTTTTTGCACAATCACAAAAACGCCCACACGTTGGGGTTGAGATCGTCCGAGCAGTCGAATTCCATCCCTCGGTTGCCGATGAGTTGCTTGAAGGTTTTGATTATGCAAATCTTCGCACCGCTCCCCGATTCGCGTTTCGAGTGGCCATCAGTGGATGATTGTTGGACAGTTTTGTGCGACCGCAAACGGTCCCAATCGGTTGAGCTTACCCTTACGACTTTGTTGCATCGGAACGCATCCAAACCGATTAGGCAGGCGAGGACACATTTAACGATGGTGCTGTTTTAAAACCTGCACCAACCGGGAATGGGTTTCAATGTTCCGCATGCTGCACTCATCAAGCAATCGATTTATCGGAAGGTAAATTCATCAAAACAGTGCTCGTTGTCCACAGTTCTACCTTCCAAAGGAGCAAAACTCTTCCCAATCTGGTGGGTTTTTTGCTTCACCCAGCATACCGATCGCGTTCGTTTTCCAACAAATGTTCTTATCTCTCGCACCATTTCCGTACCAGTTCGGGTCGGGCCTTCCATTTTCATCCTCCAAAAATGGTTTCGTAACGAACCCCGGCATGGGAATGGGGACGCAGTGGACAATTTAATTTATACCTAAGCTCCTGGTTTGATTAATAACTGCAATAAACAAATAAATTAAGCAAGATATGTATATATTTATACTTTAAAACATATTTAGCCCGAGCATATTCTTGTTCTGGTTTTAGTTTTGCTTTCCGTTCCTTCTTGCTTACACTTGGTCCCTTTTTTTTTCGTCTTGGTCCCGTTCAGTCCAGCCGAGATTAGCGTTTGTCGTAAACTTGTTCGCTCGTTTGTAGTTTTGCTCCTGCCCATCACCGACCGACGGCCTAGTGCCTTTGCTAGTTTCTTTATTTATTTTGTGGTGCTTCGTATCGAAGCTCAGATACATCGGAGTTTTGTTTTTTCGGAGGTTTGCTGGCTGTTCAAACCGCTTTTCCACACCGGGCGATCATTTGTCCACCCGGTTCGAGCGGGCGCGCGGCCACAATGCCGGCTGCCGAAACCGCAAAACAAATGACGGTTGGCAAACCGTGATTAAAGGAGGCAGCCCGGGACAGCCCGCGGATGTGCCAGCAAGGAGCACAATGCGAAATCCGCACCATTTAGATGTGTTTTAAATATTTGGAGTTTGGAAGCTAAATATTTTGCATAAATTAATCCGACGACACCGACAGCGGCGTTACGGTGAGGTTTCGTGCTGCCACCTTACGGCCGGAGGATTTTGGTGGTTTGGTGCTTTTTGCACGCAGATTACATGAAAAAACAGTGCCTGTCCTGCGATACTGGGATGTTTGCTACCAAAACGTTACGCTAGAAGCGATGATCTACGGTTGGTAGAAATTGTTCTCTAAATTCGGCACGAATGGTGCTTTTGGTGGAGAGAGCGAAATAAATTTGAAGCCATTCGGATAGCAAATACGTAAGCGATAAGATTGGCTGGCGCCTTGTACGTAGTTAAACCGCACATGGTAAGCTCTGGTGCTATTTTAAGGTTAACGAAGTGGAGAAGCATTGGTAGACCAAACTAAATCCCATTTTCCCACGCGTTTTGTTGATGTTTTATTTGAGAACACGATCCACGATCGGTGAGATTATGAAACATGCTCTCCAATGATGGGCAATACTTATCAATCTTTTACGCGCATTGTGAGATGTTTGCTAGCTCGAAAGGCAGCAGATCAAGCAGATGTCACTCAAGTTATCGCAGAAAATGGGTCTCTGAAAACCGGGTTGTTCCAGAACCTTGATACCTTGGATCCCTTGGTCGCTTAAAAAAAGGTTTCTCCGTCACAGTGACAATCGTGTACCAGTGTCGCTTAAACTGTTGCCAGGCTGAAGGCAACACAAGAAGCCGGCAGGACGTGCAACACTAGCGATAAACGTTACTCGCCTGATGAATGACTGGTCTGGTCCCGGTGACGTTTACCAACGGGCGAAACCGA
The DNA here is from genome assembly GCA_018908115.1 of Anopheles rivulorum. Classification (NCBI taxonomy): domain Eukaryota; kingdom Metazoa; phylum Arthropoda; class Insecta; order Diptera; family Culicidae; genus Anopheles; species Anopheles rivulorum. The sequence goes on along the minus strand of STHB01000003.1, from coordinate 16,278,814 downwards.
ATCGTTTCACACACGGAAAAGAACATCCCAGTACCAACAAAAAAAAACTAAAGAAAGAAAGAAGAAAAGGTCCATTGGACGAGCTTTTCATGCATAAAACAAACTAAAGCCCACCCCAAACGAGAAGGCCAAAACAAAACTCCTGCTCCAGCAGCACCAATATAGTGCAGCTCCGGTTTTACTCCGAAGATGCGACACACTGTTTCAGGGTTTTTGCCTGGCTCCCACAACCCCCCCCCCCCCCCCCCCCCCCCCCCCCCCCCCCCCCCCCCCCCCCCCCCCCCCCCCCACCCTCCTCCCACCCGGGAAGATTTATATGCCGGTGCTAAGGCTGATCTTTTGCCGTATACAAATGAACAGATCAGCGCCCGACATAAGTAACATTAATTAAATTTTGACAATTATTCCGTTTAATATGCGATTAATTTGCATTTTCATTCACGGCCAGCCATGGGCCATAGGCGGCAAGGGATGTTTAGATTGGCGGGTAGCTTTTGTTTGCTCACGCGGCGTTTTGGTGTTCAGTTTTTTTCCCTCTTTCAGTTGGGAGGTTTGTTTTGTTTTTTGGGAGTTTTGTCTGCTCAGGGTTTTTGTTCCCCCTATTTTGAAGTCTCGTTTTTTTGTTGTTTGGTTTGGCATCCTGACAGATGATTGTAATGAGCCGCCGTCGAATGATAAATCAACGTACCACGCTCGACATATACGCCCGACAGCTTGTAAAGCGGCCGAACTTGTAGTTCACGCAACAATGTTTCCACGCAGTAGGGCCAAAAGCCCAAAAGTGCATCACCCCAACATCTGTGCCTGTTTCGCTCCGGAAACGAAGGCGCGAAGGCGAACCATGGCGGACAATTGAAATAAAATTAGCAACAAGCCGGGTACTTAGGGCAGCCAATAAGTCGATATATGCATATGTATATGAAGAAAAAGGTACACACCCGTGCAGATACACTTTATTCTTTCCAAAGAATTATCGACCGTGAGTAATTAATCATGCAAGCGGTCAAAACGGAGCGCTCGAAATGTGGAACGAGTTTCGAAAATATTTTAAAATAAAACAACAACAACCCATCCCGGCAAATGCACTGTGATCCACTGAAAGTGACGTGAGAAAGCAACCTCCGCACCACCCCCGAAACGTCGTACGACCCTGCAGGCCACGGAACCCTTTCGCAGCATTGGCGATCGCGATCGTAAGCGGACTTCACAAAAAATTTGCGAACTGCACGAATAACTTGCCCAACGCCCCCATGCATTTGTCTCGCAACACTCTCGGTGTGTGTGCCGACGTGCAACGTGGTGCGTAGCTGCGTGTGTGGAGTGTGTGTTTTTTTTTAAATGTTTCTCGACCCAACTTTTTCTTTATGCTTGTTTTCCTTTATTGCGCCAATGTGCGTTTATCCCAATCGAGGGATTTTTTATTTTATTTTCGTTTCATCGTTTCGTGGTTGCGGTTTTTTTGTTTCGCGCAAACGCATACACCCCTGGGTCAAACCTGGCAGGCGGTCTTTGGTGACGAAAAACGCATAAAAAATGATACGACCATGAAAGCTAGGGTTTAGGGCCTTCAGACCGGGGCGAAAGGGTAGTACTTGGGGTGTACCCAAAAAACCGTCCCGATCACGTGCGGGTGTGTGTGTGTTTTGTGTTTGCACGTTTCCTGAAAAATTGATCACGCCAGTACGCCTGCCACCCCGTTTTCTCTGGCATGGGATGCAAAGGGGCAAGGTATAGGGTTGGTGGAGCAGCACATCGCGGGTGACAGCAAACCCGCTCCGGTGGTGGTGCTTTTTTACATGCTGTTTATTTATTGGTTTGAAGCGTTCGTTAAAATCGTTACTCGTGTAATTTATGACAGCCAGCAAAACAACGCAACAAGGCACACGGCCCCAAAACGGTAGGTAGAAGTATGTTGCGGCGTGGCACCGGTTTTGCGTTCTGACGTTGCTCTGATTTTCTGAGAATAAATCGTACAGGATTGCACCGAATCGTACTGGAATGTGTATGTTTTTTTGAGGAATTTTATTTACGATTTTAAAATTTATCAAAATCTCATCATGAAAAGAAGTTTCCACAGCGTTCGAACAACAAGCTCATAAGGTGCGCGGCGGAACTCCGCCTGTCAACGCTACACTTTGTACATCTGTCATCAATCAACTCCCTTATTCTTCTCTCTCTCTCTCTCTCTCTCTCTCTCTCTCTCTTATAAATACAATTCAACAATAAGTAAGGAAGTGCATTCCAATTGCTGATCGCAACCGAGTCACTGCTGCGCATCCGAAATTATGTCTGCCCGGTTGCAGCTCACGTGCAATTAGCAGTGCGCACCGTACGTACCTAACATACGTACCCTACTTGATAAAAGGAAGCAGCCAGACAGGCTGCCAGCCAGCCAGCCAGCTCGCACTTCCTTCTTGAGCGCAAGAAATCAATTACCCATCGTCTCCGAACGGTACGGCCGCGTTCGCCTTCGTCGGTTGCGACAGGAAGAGAAATGTGCCATGTAATGGTTTGCTGTCAAAATCGACACGAAGCAGCCTCGGTACGGAATCGGGTGGCAAACCACGGCTGGGGATGGGGGGTGTGGAGCGGGGGACGCTTTTAATCCGACAGGAATCTCCTTAGTCATCGAACGGCTGCTTAGAAATGGTAAGATTCTCATTTGGGTCGTTTTGTTCTCAGTTCCTCAGCCACCGTCCACAAACCATTTCGCTTTTCTGTTTTTTTTTTCGTTTCAGGTCGCCTTTTTCTTTCCACAGGGCTGGCTTCTGTTGTACCGGTGCATCCTGCAATCAGCTCGTGTGTGTGTGTGTGTGTGTTTGTATGTGTGTAAAAGCGTAAGCAGCTTGCCTTTACGAGCTGCAACACAACAGAGCTCAGGTGAAGAAAAATGATCAACAAACAATGAACACAATCATGGTGAGGGACGAGACGGGTGGTAAAGGGGTTGGTAGGGAAGCGACGTGGTGGTGGTGATCCATTGAGCAAAAGGGCTTCCACGGTAACGAGGGCTTCGAGTAAGGAGTCCTTCTGTGCAGACGGGTACGGGCCGGCGCGCCAGTTGATCCTCATCAGGCCCGAGCTGGCCCGACACAGGCGAGGGGTTCCCGTGGTGAACGCAACAACACGACACGCAGCTAGACACGTCCCATTCTCGAAGGATTATTTCAATCCGTGTGGGTGTTCGGACGTGTTCCATTGGAAACGGACGTTGACAATGGCGAACCGTGCGAAGCGACCGACGAAGAAGCCGAAGGACCGGGACGCGGTAAATGCTCCCGAAAGGTAAACAAGGCACAAATTTAGTCATTTAGGCGGTGTCCGGGTCGGACACGAAAAGGTAGTTTGATGCTGTACCACTTCTGAATGTTTAGAACCGTCCTACCTGTGACTCGGTGTGTCTAGATCCGGACAAGCAGCAAAGGATCGTTCGCTGCAAAACAGTTCCCGAAAACATATCCCAAGGATCTGCGCAAAAGTGTTGCGGCCATCAGGGGTATGGATTCCCAAACGAAATAAAAAACAGATAAAGTATTTCTTTCCCTCTCATGTTCTTCCATTCTACTTCACAAACCCCGGGTCCGGTTTCGCGGATGGCGCAAATGAAATTCTCCGCTGCGCTCCAGATTCCCGGTACTAAGCGCGAGAGCACTGCTTTGGAATGCGATCAACGATCCTCATCCGCAACTTAGCATTCCGTTCCTTCCTGCCGGTGCGCAAACCGAGACACCCGGGAATGTTTTTGTGGCGTTGGTTTGTTTTGATGCGATCACAGCACGTTACGGGTATGCTGGTGTGCGGCGGAAGATCCGTTCGCTCACAACCTTGCCCCTACGGCCGATGTAGGCCTTTTGAGAAGCTTCTTTTCTGCGTTGCTTGGTCGCTGTGTTGCGTTGCCTGCTAGCGTTTTGGCACGGATACAACACCCGAAAACGGTTGTCAAACTGAGATTCTTGGCTCTACACAATTCGAGTTCCAGCCCGAAGTTTTGTTCATTTACGCCACATCAAGCAAACGGGCGACCGGGTGGGCGCAAGGGGCGGTTGAGGTGCAGTGCCGTCCGGGTGGAAAGTGAAATGAAAGGACACAGGCAGTAGAATGGGTGGCGAAACGATGCGCGCAGACGAATCGGAGGGAGTAAAACGCAGCAATACAGAAGTGGTAGCAGAAAACTCTCTAAAAGACTTCAAACCACCGGGCAAGCGACGAACCCGGCAACGAAGCGGTAAGGGAGGAACGAAAATGCGCCGACCGGAGACAGATAATATGAGTGGCATTTCTGAACGTCGTACGTCTGTCTGTTTCTTAATTTCTACCAAATGCCGAGCTGAAGGAGTACCCTCTTAGTCGCGGGACCGCGGTGCCCATGCCGCGGTCCGCACACGGACGGCAAGCGCTAAGGACCGTTCGATGTGTGGCCGGTACCACCGGCCGGTAGCGGGAATGCAGTCTGTGAAGAGCAGCCAGCCAGCGTCTGTTAGGGGTTGTGTGTTTCGGGGTTGTCTCGTTTCCTTCGCGAGCGCAAACCACAAACGATACCACCGTCCCGCCGCATGGCTGGAGAATGTCTTGACGGTAAAGTATGTATTAATAAATCGAGAGTTCCCTCGATTAGAAGCGATCTCACGGGACAGCTTGCCCGTTTGCTTCCCAAGGCGTTCCAGCGAACCGTGCGTCGTTCATTGGAAATCAATCAAGATTGTCATTAAACGAGATTATAAGCTCGTGGTAGATTGACTAACGCGTGTTCGTGTAAAGCATTTTCTGTGGTTTGCAACAAACTTTTTAAAAACAGTTTTTCTAGTTTGATTATAGATTTTGATAAGTAGCATCGGTTCAACCTAAATATTTAGTAAAAAACTAATAAAAAAAAATTAAAACAAATATGTCTCTTCTGTCGCATCATTTAAGTCTTTTCCCAAAACGTGATCACTTCACGCAAACTCCTCGCGCAAGCGTTTGGGAATAAACAACAACAACGACCTTTCTGACGGCTTTGCGACAAGCGGTTTCAGTTCCCGACCTGACATCAAAGCAACCACGTTCACCACGTTCTGCTACAAAAACCGAAACTGTGCAGGATTAACATCAATTGTCAGCTCGCGATAGGAGACCAACGCTTACGGCAACTAATTAACAGCGGGTTGTAGCACAAAGCCACCAGCAAAACGCACGATCATACGCCATCCGATCAAACACCTCCGAATGGTGACGAAGATTCCATTATTCCCCTTTTCGAAATGGTTCAATATCTCCGCACAATCTGTGATTCTGTTTTGCGAAACGATATGCCGTCCGACCGCAACAGGCAACAACTTTATTTACGAATTCAACTTACAGACACCTCGCATCGCCGGACGGCACGGTGCACAGGGAGGTTGCTCGTTCGTTTCGTTTCGTGACGACCTGGCGGAGCGTGTAGGTGGCATTGCTTCAATAACCATCGCCGATCGCTGTTGTCTTCCCGTACAGACAAAAGGTCGATAAAAGGCGGGAGGTGATTGTAACTGCATCCAATGTTTTGTGGTTTGCTGCTGGTTTGCTTCCACCGACAGCGTGTTTGCGATTTATAATTCAAATTTATTCGCCAAGGTCGCATGCAGCCGTATTTTATCGATAAGGGAAACAAACTGCATTGCTGGGGTGAGTTGCCGGACCGAGCGAGGAGTTGAATTTACACACAGCAATGAAATCGTTATACTGTTCAGTAATTTTGAAAGATTATTTCTGAAAGCTAAATACAACCAGAATTCTTATTAAACATGAATCACATCATAATTAATTGTGCTTTTTGAGTTATCGGTTCTCCATTTCTAACACTTAATTTCTCTCTCTTTCAGTGTTTCGCCAAATCACAGAAGCAGCAACAATCGATCCAAACCCATGTCCACAGGTAACAACGGCCGACGCGTAGCCACGTTTCCTGTTGAAACGAGATCCGCCTGTACGAGCCCCGCAAGACGCATCGCATCGTGTCGAGGTGAGAAAAGCAAACGACGTGTTCTGGCCGTGTTTGTCCGCACGTGTAACAATACACGACGCCGGGCCCGCCATCGCCCGGAATTGTCGGGCTGCGATGCCAGGCGATCCTGCACAAGGACACTCCCGGCAGACGCGTACCGTGGCGTTTCCCGTCCGGCCAGCACCGGCACAGCAACTCGTCGCCGTGGTTGGTGCAAAACGCACTGCAAAAGCATGCGGGAAATGAGAGATGCCGCGAACGGCAGCATCGTGCAATGCAATGCTGGGAAAATGGCCACGAAGTAACCGGCATGGGAGGGAGTGTTGGGGGAGACAAGTAATTTTTTTGTTTTTTTGGGGAAGGATCGCATCGACCGCTTCCTGTATCCCGCATTGCACCGAACCGGCGGCATTGAATGCGATGCGAATTGAGCTTAAATTTCAGCGCTCATGTACCAGCGGGCAGCCCCCCGTGTGACAACACCGATGGGGAGGGGGTGTTAAGGAAGGGATTTTTCGCTTTGTTCGTCCCGTTGTTTCGTTCTTTTCGTTGGTCTCGGCTGGTACGGTGGCCGGGCACCCGCTTTTCGTGCGCTGTGCAGCGAACGGCATCCCGACCGATGCTCGGGCGAACCGATACGAAAGACATCAACGATCGCACGGACGAGGAAACCTGTGGAATGTTGTAAGAATGTTCATTCGTCTTCTGTGTTTAGCATTGTCGCTCGTACCGTGTGCCTATGCCGTGGGCTATGAGCCCTGCTCACTTGCTGCTGGGAAGCAAGGATGTGGTAGACATGGATGGTTTTGTTGTTTTTTTTTTTTTGTTGGTGGAGAGTTTTTGGGGTAACATTTTATAACCGTGTTCGAATGCGTTAAAAATGAGTTTGCAAAAACGAACTAAACCATTCGCACGACAAATCGTTTGAAAGTTAGTCCTCAGTTATGGGGAAGATGCAATGCTATCTCACTACACTAGTCGGACTTGGATTAGAAGCGTTAGATTGTATTAAATGATAACCCTTCACACGTCTGGCTGTCCATTGTACGGCGAGCGCATGCGAAACGAATTCGCTTGGGCAGGAGGACTTTCGCTACTTGACATTATTTCCACAAGTGCATTCCACTGCTTCAATTGCTGCGCTGCTCAACGATCGACACCGAGAGGCCCTTGACGTGAACGGGGCCTTGCGGGCTCGCTTGGGCAGATCGCACGCCACAGAACGGCCAACATCGATCACACACACACACAGAAAGAGGGGAATGCAAGCAATTGTTTGCGCTCTTGAGTTTCTCTTCGGCTGTTGCTGTGTTATTTCAATCTAGTTTTGCTAGTTACGAGTGTTGCAAAGCAATGGTAAGATCATCTGATCTCGTAAGAAAAAGACGTCTAGAGAGATGGTAAAAATTAAACCATTTTAGCTTAAATTATTAAATGAGGTCTAAAACGTGATCCACGGCGAATTCAAGATGAAAAACGGTGACGAAAAACGGAGTAAGAAACGGCGGGTGTAGAAGTTTTGTACCAAACTACCAAACGTACTCAAACGACAGACGACGGCAAAGTTCTTAAAATTCGCAACCCAAAACGAATGGACACCGGTGCAAGCGTGCACACACACACACACACACGCAGCAAAAGGGGGAGCAAGATGCAGAAGAAGAAAAAAACGCAGACGGAAGAAGCGAATCACGGGGCTTCGGTGAAACCGTCGCACAAGAAGCACATGAGCGAACAAACGCAAAGGCACACGGCCAGATAACGCTGACACGTGAGAATATATGAACGTGATGGCGAGCGCTCGATACGGTGCCCGAACATTAAATGGTCTACGACCACGGTGGCGGCGATCCTCGTCGTCGTCGTCGTCGTCGGCCAGGCGGGTAAGGCTGCGGCCAAATGCGCTTCTCGGCGTTCCCGAGGTGGCTCGATCCTCCAGTCACGTAGGTGGATTTACCACCGTTAAGCACCGCAAATAGATGGCCAGAAATAAGCGACTGATGGGGAAAGAACGTGGCCCAGAAGGGGGAGGAGGAGGGAGGCGGGATAAAGGGTTGGTTGATGTACAGGGTAAGGAGCTGCAAGCCGCCTTGCATCCTTGCATTCGCACTGTCTCTTTCTCTCCTTCTCTCGCTCACTTCCTGCCGGCAGTGAATGCTTAGGAGGTTATAAGCATATTTTATCAAAAACGGGTATTAAAGAGTAAATGGTGTCAAAGTGAACCGTTTAAGCTTCGTGCGGATTGTGCTGCGTGCCATCGTTAGGGTAAAGCGCGACCGGTAGGCAGCAAGGTAAGAATGTGTGCATTGAATGCAGAGTTGTCACTGGTCACTGTTGCGTTGGGGGTTGAACAGTTTTAAGGACTTTTAACTGATGTGTTTTTTTTTTATTTTAATTTCTCATTAGCTTTTTTATGCAATTCTTTACATTTCTACATTTATAAATTTAGAAATAGCAGTCAAATTTTCTAAAACATGTTGCTCACTCTCATAACATTAATCTCGTTACTATCAAAGCAAACATTATGTCCATTCGTGCATAGTGATATCAATCTTCTTGTATTAAATGATGGTAAGGTTGACGGTGATTCATCATATGTAATGCTCTCTCCAAACAACCAATAAGACACACACCGGTGCCGGTGCGCTCCCACAAGCGAACCGATAATTAATTTTGATTTATGCTACAGTTAGCGCAACATGACGTAACGGCTGTGTGCGGTGTTTGATATTCACATGCCCACATTGCCCATTGACTGTAAAAGTTGTGAAATGACTCACCCCGGTTTCTGCATTGCTCCATTTCCACGTACCGACGTTTGTGCTGTGCTCTTCCTGAATGATTCCGCAGCCAATTTGTACTGGAAAGCGATGCACAGAACCGGCAAACGATCGCACATGATCGCAGGGAGAGGCAAACGATTCTAGGTACCTTTTGTCGCTCAACTTCACCCACCGCCACCCGGTGGTGAGTGGAGTGAAGGAAGTGCGTAAAAAGCATAAACATAAACCGGGCGCTCTTCTAAAAACATGAGTTTCAAGCAGAACGTGTGACGGAAGGAAAACCAGAGTACAAGCAGAAACAACAAAACATCACACACCGAACACACTTGCAGTACCGTGAGCGAGAAGATGCGGCTAGCTGCTTGCTGCTGCAGCGCTGGTGCATCAACTAGCATTCCCTCTCCATCCCTCCCTCCCCCTTCCTCCCCCTTCCTCCAAACGTTTCTACAGCGCAGGCGTTCTCGTATGCAGCGCCAAACCGTCCACCGGGCGAGCGATAAACGTCGAAGCGAAAATACTTTATAAATCTTTAATAAACGAGAAAAATGTTATTATTGTCCCTCCGAGCAGAATAATCATGTTTTATATATGTTCCATCCATCCACGGCGCGCCGGGACACGGCCCCACAACGGATGCATTGCGCAGTTTTGCCGCAACGCAACTTGACGCGGCAAAGTGCGATCGCACCATCGCGGCAGCGCGCCACCGCATCACGTTTCAGCAAGTGGGACGGGGTGGTATGGTCCAGTGCGGCAGGGTGGGTTTTCACCTCCCTTCCCTTGTGGGTTGTCCGTTGTGGCCCTTATTGCTACCTCCTCGGTTGAGCGACATCGGTTTCGGTTGTGTTTTGCGACAAGAACCACACAACTGGACGGGGCTGACACTTTTGCTGGTGCTGGTGAACCGAACGAAGGGCTCGGTGTGTGTGTGTGTGTGTGTGTGTGTGTGAAAGGCAGCAATGGGAATGGGTACGGTGTGACGTACAATCCATCCAATCGATTGCAGATAAATATATTGCAATGATTAATTGATTATCACGCTGAGCAGATCGCTGAGGGACGCGATCGGGTAAGATAGTGATAGTGGTATGGCGGGTGAGTGTTAGGGTGGTGGACAAGGTGAGTAGCTTTCATGCACTGACCATGCAAGCCCACACCGACGGCTTGAGAAAGTCTCTGTACCAAATGGGATGATCCATGGTTGATCCGAAACCGAGACGTTAGACATCGCCACATGCTTTACCGCGTCCGCGGGATGCGGCCACACTCGAACCCACGCCTGAAGGTAAGAAAACCAACGCCAGGAAGCGCACGAAAGGGCGACTCATCTGCGCGTGCAGGCGGCGATGCTCGCAAATCGTTCACGACACGACAGCATAATGTGCCGGATTGCGATGCCGTCACGCTTTGCGCCTCGCATCGCCTCGGATCGGCAATGCTAGCCGGGGCTGCTAGGCGCTGATGGTGATCGAAGATCTATCGAGCGACTACGCTTCGGTGATGTGCCGTGTCAAACGCGACGCATCGCAATCGCGAATCGGTCCATCCCTCGGCCCGTGTGGAATCGATCGATCCCGGCTCGGTGGTGGTTACGGTGCTGCACAGTTGTTCCCGTCGATCGTAGATCAGTTGATTGAGTTGACTGCAGGGGCTACCAGGAGGACGATTGACGGCTGTTGCTGCTGCTGCTGCTGATGCTGTGGCCGTTTGCTGTTACCTCGGCCATCATCGTCCGCTGTTGATTTAGGCTGCCTGTCGCACCCATCATGCGGCGATTGGAACGTTTCCGTGTGCACGTGTGCAGGGGCGATTGATAGTTACGGCGGTGGAACGATTTTGCAGCGGGCTTGCTGCAGTTGGGTACAGTGCGCTCGTCCTGCTGTTCTGCGCTGCGCTATGACGTTGATTAATTTGCCTTTGTTAAGTGAGAGATGCTATCTACGATTATCGATTGCTTTTGTTTCAGAACTTTGCTATTGTTTTTTGATTTAAAATTTTAAAAAAAACCTCATTCAAGGGAGAGGAATAATCGTACAGTTTTTGCAGAGAAAGAATATTTTGCACGCACATCTAGAAATTATAGAAGTTGTTGAATAGTGTCAATAAGAAATGAAACATTAAGTTGTGAAAATACGAGGAAAAAAAAGCAAAATAATTAAATGTTCGGGTTCGTCGCTTGCAGTCTTTCGTATCGCTTTTGCTTGTTTGAAAGGTTCGCTGCCTGTAGTCGTTCGATGCTACAACTCTTGCGTACACGGAACAAAGAAAAACAAAACGGAAGCTCGCACCAACCATCACGGGAGAAAACATTTTGAAGCCATTCAAAAATTAGCTTTAACCATTTTCTCTAAAGTTATGCCGTTACTTCCCCGGCAAGCCGTCTACTCAGCCGTGACAGCGACCGTCGCTAGCCCGTGCATGCTAAGTGTCAGTGTAGCTCATCATTGTGTGCCTTTGGGCCCGGTTTTCAGACCAATCAAAAGTTTTGAAGAATTCATTTGCATTTTCAAATGGCTCGGAAAGCAACCAAGCCCACCAGCCGGACGGACGGCGGGTCCACATCGGCGACGCTAGGTGTCGCGAAGGAAAGCCACTAGACAGGATGAAGAAGAATAATAATAAGAAGAAGAAAAAGAAGAAGAAGAGAAAGAAAGAAAAAAGGCAAAAGGAAAGGCCCATCCCTGTGACCCATCCGCGGACGGCCGTTATCATAATGTGTTTTAATGCTGCGCGTAGTGAAAAATAGATATCAATAAAATTTAATATGGTATTTTCTTATCGTTGTTGCTGTGTCCCCTCGCTCTTTCCCACCGGTTCCCCCCGGAGGTCCTCGAAGCCGTCGGGGTGTGAGTGCTGGGCGCGCTATCTCGCTTACTTTGTCACCGGTTCGCTGCGGTGACCAGCTTTGTAGCCTTGTAGCCGTCTCGTTCAGGCGCGACGCAACAACTTGTTTCGGGCTAGCGCGACGGGGATACACAAGATGTATCGAAAGTCCATATTCCACCGCCGTGCAGCTGCGAGATGTGTCGCAAAGGGGCTAAGAGCTCACTAGCGCTTTGAGTGGCTCATAATTCATACTACCGTAATAAAGAAAACCAAAAAATAAAACAAAACAACAGCCTAAGCAGAACCAAAGCTAAAACCAAAAAAAGAAAACCTCCCAACCATCCGTGTGCGTCCGCACTTTTCGATAGCTTTGGTATTTAGACGTATGTTTTTCCGTCGATAAACGCTCGTAAAACGCTAACCATCGATTCGGGGCTTATTTTGCATCGAAACGCACGTTCCGCTTCTCTTTCTCTCTCACTTCGTTCGTCCCAGACGTGCAACAACCCCACAAAGCCGAGGTGACGGAAACGATGGTGATGGTCACCGAGTGTCACATCCGGGCTTGTGGGTGAAACAAGAAGAAATTGCTCCGTAGGATGTCATATTGTTTACGCTTGGAATGCAGTTTCCACCTATTTCTCGCCTCTACGATGAGTACACCAGCATTACGGCATACCGATGCTGTGATGATGACGGTTGGCAGCTGGTTCTCCCTTTTCGGTTCAGTATAGGCCACAGCAACCATCCTCTGGCCGCTCTCTCTCTCTCTCTCTTTCTCTGTTACACGCGCACGGTCCGATCTCTTTTCCCGAAATCCCCGTCGGCTACACCATAAATGCCAGACAAAGATCGTGAACGATCATGTATACACGTATTAATTTTTTCTGTGTTATTTTTTTTCGCTTTGCTTTCCTTCGCTTCTTCTCTTAGTCTTCTCTTTCTTTCCTTTCCCCTTTTGGCTGGCTGTTCTATGTTCTGCACTTCAGTCCCGTTGTCCAACATACGCATACCTTTAGCCCGTGCGTGTGATTCTTCCTCGGTTGCGCGGTTGAATGGGACGCGCTGGTCGGGCGCGCTCTCGCACATTCGCGGTCCCTTTTACGCTGCAGGTGTTGGCCGATGTTGTCGTTTCCTGTCCGCAATGTGAGCTTTCCGAAGATTAAATTCTTGTTTCACTTTTTTTATGTTGCCTCGGTTCGCCTCTCCTTTGGCATTCTAATTCTGCGGCCCGGTTCGGTGCGTTCCGTGTAAAGGGTGTAGCGTTGTACAAGTGTGTAATTGGGTTTAACTTTTGCATGAAGCTAGTGCAAGTTGCGCCTGTTTCCGTCACCGTGGGTCCGGTACTTTCTTCCAAAAAAAAAAAAGCTTATATTTGCTACATCACCATCCCATCAAAATCGCTTATGATGGCCGCATACCACAGCAAAAGGCTTCCTGGTGGGTGCGATCATGCAAACATGAGGCTGATATGCACCCGTGATATCATGTTCGGGGAAGCTTTTACGAGCATTGTAGCCTTCTCCTTCACGCTGCAAGTTTTTTGTCCTTTCTCTCTCTCTCGCTCTCTCGCTCTGTATTGTGTCCACTCACTCACTCTACCGCACAGCAATGTTTCCCATGATCAAGTTCACGCTGGTATGTCCCCGGTACATGTTCCCCAGCATTCAGTCCGGTTGTTTGAACTACGCGCATACTCGTGTAGAAAATTCCCTAGCGCACAGCAATACACACGGCTCCCATGTTCGATCGCTATCATTGCTCTCTTTCTGCTCTCGGTGTTTCGTTTGTGTGGGTGCGATCGCTCCGTATCGTTCCCACACGTTCACCATCCTCACCATCTCGTTCGCTCACTCTCATACCGCGCACAGTGCGACAGTGTGCGTACCAGAATGAAAAGCTCACTCTCTTTCTCTCTCTTCTGCGTTCTGGCCGTGCCGCTCCCGACGCTTCGCGCTTGTTATGTTGCGTTGTGTGTAAAAAGAAAACAAAAGTCCCCACTGAATAAAGAGAATCGTTTTGTGTTTCTGCTTGGCTGGTACCGGAGCAGGGATCACCGCTGTGTTGGTAAAGTGCCGATGAGCACGCTCATTGAAGAAATATCGCAGCGGAGGATGAGTGTGTGCGACCGTGTGCCGAGTGAGACCGTGCGAGCGAGAAGGCGGCATCGAAGCGAACTTGATCCTCGAAAGCATTGCCACCCCGTGGGGAACCGTGCAGAAGATTGCGAAAAAAAGATTGCCGAAGCCGCAAATGCCGTCGGCAAAATGGGTCGCTTTTGCAGCAGCACAACGATGCTTTTGGGGTGGATTTTAAATGATTGTTTGTACTTAGAGCAACTTTTTTCGTTAGTAACAAAAATTTATATTGAACGGGGAATTAGAAGACGAAGGTTTAATAAAAAAAATCTTGATATTAATTTAATTCTACTTGTAACTTAGAAGAACGTAACGTCCAGCACAAGAAGCTGCTTACCACGAATTTGCTTTCTGCTTGAATACGAGAAAATATATTAATTGTTGTCGCTTCATAAATTTGTTATTTCATTTATTACTGTTATTGTCCCCTTTATTAAAAAAACCTTTTTTCAAGCACAAAAGAGCTAGTTTTAAATTTATCTAAAATATCAATCAATTTATGTATTCCTACTTTGTTTAGCATCGTAACGTATTATGAAATTATAACAAACGTTTACAAAAACTTCTTTCAAATTTTTTCGTGAAACACAGGACAAAAAATCACATTTTTACAACAATAAAAACTCGAAGCCTTTCAAAACAGTGACACAAAGTTTAGGCGGGTAACCTTTTAATATGCGTTTAATTAAGAACCAATCCCAAAATTAAACAAAAAAAGGGTGGATAGTTGAGTGCTTCCAAAGTACTGCAGCTCGTGTGTTTCGGTTGAACCGTCCACTTCTTCGCCTGCTCCCATTGACGAATCATGTGCTTAACCCGTGGTTTGCGCGCAATGCAGTGCTTCCTGGGCAGCAGGCCCACCGGCCCACACCGGCATTGCGACACTCCCAGCGGCTCACAACATAATTTCCCTGTCGTGTGCATTTTCGTGGTCCAATTGAGTCGAAAACTTTCCACGCCAGCGCCCACCGAAATCTCGCAATCCCGGGGCACGGCCCCTTGTCCTGACAGGCATTTACATTGCGTGACAGGCTTGCTTTGATTATTGTTATTAATTTCTACGCTCCTCAATGCCACCACCCCCTCAGTCACTACCGCTACAAGGAGATCAACCCCTCACGGGTCGCTCTGTTTCGCATCCCTGTCTTTCACAAACCCTTGGTCGAAACACGACTGTCGGAAAGCGAGACAGCCAGTTGTATCGTCTGTGCGAACGCAAAGCTCCCGTGAGCTTTTTTACAGCTTCAGCCACATTCTCTCCCTCTTTCTATCTCTCACTCTCTCTCTCTCTCTCTCCCACTCACTCTCTCTCTCGCATCTCGTTCTCACCACCGTACTCTCTCTCTCGCGGGAGAGCGAAGCGAGATGCACCTGTGTGTGGGTCGAGAGATCGGGCCGCGTATACGCCGATCTTGGCCGGAGCACCCGGGAGGCCACACCGTGCCGGAGTTGCGCTCGAGTCAACCAATTTTGTGGTAGATTTCGTGGCGAACGGTCCATCTTTTCGATTTCGCTTACCCCGGTTCTGTGCAGGTTTGCTCGAAGTTTGTCGTCGAGCGGTGATCACTAGCAAAACGTTCATTCGTCTTTAACGAACACGATCGTGCATGGTGCGTGCGGTTAGAAACAGCCACTGCCAAACAAAACGGAAACAAACGAATCACGGTACGGAATCACGGAATTGCGTTAATGTTGTGTGTGGGCTTGTGCCCATGAAAAGGTGTAAAAAGTCGTAGGAACTGTTTAGTGTGCGATCGTTTGCGAAGGTGAACTCCATCACCAGCACGATACTTACCGCCGGCAAACACAACACGAATGGGAGTTCCGTCGGTTGTAGCGCTACATTATCAACCAGGCAGCAGGCGTAGCTCGTACAGTTTGTTGTTTAGTGTTTTGTTTTCCCCCCGGAAAGTTTTATCTGTTTGTAATATTCCGCCCAAAAGTATAAAAGACTTGTCGCTTGTTGGAAGCGAACTGATCAACTGATTTCCCTGACTCTGCTGCGGTTTTTGTAAGCGTTCAGCGTTGAGGTTGCGTATACATATTTGTGACCGTTGATGTGGGTCACCGTCCACCATCCGCCAGTGACCATACGTGTGTGTCTGTGCGTGTGTGCGTGTATGTGCCTAAAGTGGTCTTCTAGCTGATATCAACACGGCTCCGGTATTGATACCGGTTGGCAAAGAGCAACACCGAAAAGGGATTGCTTCCATGAAACACGAGATTTTTCCATCAGCTTTCCGTGCGCTAACCGCACACCCGCAAAAAACCCCCGTGATGCTTTTGGTACCGCAAAACCCCGGGCGACGGTGGGTTTTTTGGGTTTTCTGGAACCGAAGCTTTTCATCCCAGGGTCGCTTTGGTATGTCGCCGGTTCGGTTAAGGTGGTTCGGTTTAAGGATGAGGACACGGTCATCGAAAATCTTCAACCGTCAAGCCATAAGCCTGCTCGATTGGTGCCAGGAGATGTTTACGATCGGGCGTGTTGGTAGATCCGATGTGCGTAACTTGAACCGGTTGATGTTTTTCGTCCCCTCCTCCTTCAATCCCCCCCCCCCTGTATGTCTCCTTTCCTTGGACGAGGTTTTGGGTGGGTTAAGCAGTTGATTCGGACGAAGATTCACACCGAACCACAACGGTTCACGGTGCCGCAAAGGGAGCGGGGAAAGGGGCACAAAACGCCTGGCGACGAAGGTTGTGGAATACCTTCTTCAGCTGTCGAGCCCGACACTGTATCGCCTCGAGCCAGATGGAGTGGATGGAGGCTGGCTCGGTGGCTCGCACGCAGGATCCGGACACTTCATGTCGGTCCTCGCACATCAGTCCGGCCGCTGTGCAGTTAAGAATTGTGGAACTGTGGCGACTGGAGATGCTGGGAAGAGAGTGAAGGGGGAAGAGACGTTGAAAAAAAAACAGAGTTGCGGGAGCCCAAGATGATGGTGGACGGTTTGGAGTGGAGAATCCGTCCAAAACCCTGTCCCTGCCAGCAGTCCCCGGCATCCCGGCATGCCACGAGTGCCGGAAAGTTCCCTGAAGCACTGAGTCTTAGCCGCTTAAGTGGCAAAGACGCAGCTGAAGAAGCTTCAGGTGCTCTCGCACGGTGCGTGTCGTGTCGGAATCGGTGGTGTCTCGGCCGCGTAGAGATTCTCGACCCGGGACAGAATTCCAGTCCCCAGTAAGCGTACGAGAACACCTTCCTGAGCACAGTAGGTCGGGGTCGGCGGAAGAAGCTGTGAGTGGAGGGGGGGGGGGGGGGGGGGGGGGGGGGGGGGGGGGGGGGGGGGGGGGGGGGGGGGGGGAAGGAGAAAGAATAAAAGCAACACAAGGAACACATACAGACGCTTACATGCACACATACACAGAGAGAGAGAGGGAGAGAGAGAGAGAGACGATCACATACGCGCGTGCGCGCGCCCTATGTTTTGCACCGTTCGGGAAGGGAAACCCGTGAGGGTTACACCAAGGAACGGGGCGACTAATCAGGAGGACTGCTGGGGGAGCAGTAGGGGAATGAATCAGGGAAGATGTAGGGCGGCGAGAGGAGAAGTGGAGCCGAGAACGAGAACGATAAAGAATTCCACAAACGGCCGTACCCGTGGCAGAGGAGTACACACAGCACACGAAGCAGAGAGCACAAAAATCTGTACGGGACCATCGGAACGGTCCCGGGTCCGCATGGTTTTTCGGACGCGAACGAACGAAACGAAAAACGCTCACCATCCAATCCGCCATAGCGGACGGGCGGATGTTTTGTTTTCTCTCTCTCTCTTCTTTTATTTTTTTCTGCATTCGGGCGGAAGCGGGACGGTGGGACACGGCTGGTGCGGGAGGCCCAGGCGCAGGACAGTCCAGGCGGCCGATTGTGGGTGTTTTGCGTTTCGTGCGTTCGCCAGTGCGATGCTGGTGTGGTTTGTGTTCATACAACGCAACCATCCCATGATAAACGCATGCTCCGGGGCACGCTCTTGCCCTCCCTTGTTCGCGCACCCTCTGCTCCTCGTGCTCCTTCTTCCTCGTCCCTCGGAGTTCCACCCTGTCGGAGAGTGTCGGTTGATGCATTTCTGTACTTAAGATTATTTATAAGGGTCCCCCGTACATGCTTCCATTTAGAGCGCTTACAAGCGGCTTCGGGCAGCCGGCTCCGGAGGACTTAATCGAA
The DNA here is from genome assembly GCA_018908115.1 of Anopheles rivulorum. Lineage (NCBI taxonomy): Eukaryota > Metazoa > Arthropoda > Insecta > Diptera > Culicidae > Anopheles > Anopheles rivulorum. The sequence continues at coordinate 16,260,946 of STHB01000003.1, read as the reverse complement.
AAGTGTGCTTAAATGGGGAGGAATGAACCGAAATGGTGGGCTGTGGGATAACATTGAACGGACGCTTAAATATGGAAATACATTACCACGCCAGCGCTACATTGTACGCATCTAACGTGCGGCTTTCTTCTCTCGCATTTTTACTTTGCAGGCGAAGCGAACGAACGACTGCAACGTCACAGAGCGACGAACCCCTGGTCCTGGTGGTCACATTGAACAACCCCGCGTGGAGTGATTGTTGCTGCAGTGTGTGGAGTGCGTGTTGCACCGAGTAGTGGTGCGCGACAGTGTGGCCAGTGTGACAAGGGTGTACACCCGTGTGCGGTGCATTGCGATTCCGATGTAAAATGATGCCCCGAAACGGTGGCGCCCAAGCAGATCGCAGTAGTGCAGCGCGGCATCTGACCGATCGCGCGTGGTGTTTACGCGAGTGTCGCTCGTGAAGGGTGCCGTACCGTTCGCGCTTGTGCGCCATTAACGTGCCGAGTTAAGTAGTGCTCATCGGAAGAAGAAGAAGAAGAAGAAGAAGAAGAAACGAGTAAAACCCCCAAAAAGAAAGCATCCAACCCGTTTCCGTACGCTGTGTGGGGCAAAAAGAAAGAGAGAGAGAGAGAGATAAAGAGTTAAGAAAAGAAGAGCAAATGGTGGTAAAGCATATGGTGTCCCCAAACCCCCAGTGATGCAAGTTCGCGTTTTGCAGCTCGGTGATAATAATAATGTGTAGCACCGCGCCGGTTACTGCTGCCCGGCCGCCCGCAGGAACCGTGTACTAACGAGCCGCAATCAGTCCTGCCACGGACGTGCCCGTGGTGGACCCGTGTGGAAATCGCATATCGCGCCGCAAATCGCCCGGGACCCACGAAACGTCGACGGTCGGGGCTTGTTTTCTGTTCGTTTCTGTTTTTTTTTTATTTTGTTTTGCTTTTGCGGGAGAGAAAAAGGATTTATTGTCCCCAATCGTGATCGGGCAAAACGGGCAGAACACCGGTGCCTTCGCCAATACATACGGCCCACACCACGCCGGGTGTGTTTCCATTTGCCCGGTGCCGGCGTACCGGCTGTGTGTGCGTACGAACGTAGTGAGTTGTGATTGTGTCTGTGTCTGTGTCCATAGTGTGCAGGGTGTGTGTGTGTGTTGTTTATGTGGCTTCAAGGAAGCGGCACACATCCCGCATCCCGGAATCGTGATTGTGCTTGGCATTGTGCCGTACGGGGCCGGCCCTAAAACCCTTACCGTGGCCCTCGCCTGGTGCAAAATAACAACGAAAAGAAAAAAGAAGTATGAAGTAAAAAGTAATCCTTTGCCCACTGCCAGACAGGCCAGACCGTTGCATCCGCACAAGACCGTAGACCGTGGAGCTGATGCGTGATTTCGGTGTTGTCCTGCTGTTGTCCCCACGTTGAGCAGCTCGCAAGTGCGGAGGAGTTCGTGCGTCTCTCCCTCGCACTCCTTTGGAAGTTGTTCCTGTATGTGTGTTTTTTTTTATTTCGTGCTGCACGTGTGTGTGTGTTGTTGAATTTTATTTCACCCTGCAAACGAGCAAGCCAAAAAAAAAAGGGATTCTGTGAGGGCAAGGGGTTTATCGCACACAAATAAATCAATTATTATAAGCTCAAACACGGCAGAGGAAGCAAAAGGGAACGACCCCGGTAAGGAAGAGCGACAGTGATCGAGAGAGAGAGAGAGAGAGAGAGAGAGGGAGAGATAGTGTGTGTGATGCGATGCGAGTGGTAAGGATCGTGGGTGAAAAACCGTTCAAAACATAACAACAAGGCAAGAAGCCATACTCCAAAATAAAAAAAAAGAAGAAACGAAGTAAAAAAACGAATAAGCAACGAACCCGAAAGTCGCCATCATTATTACGGTGTTTTGTTGCTGTTGTTGTTGTTTCGTATGTGAAATTGTGTGTGCACGCGCGCGCGCGTGTGTGTGCGTTTGGCGGAAAATCATCGTGAAGCAGCGCAAGCGTAATCAAACTTCGCACACCACTGCACGGTGAACGGTGGTAAATCTCTGCGCGAGTGTGAATTATCCCTGCGTGTGACCCGACCCGATCAACTGCTGTTCAAAGGGCGAAAACAAACAAAAAACAAAACAAACAAAAAATCAATTACAACAGCGTAGGGTCACGTGCGCACGTGCGACCAACGACCAGCCCTGCATAGCGCGACGAACCATAAGGCAGCAGTGCGCACCATCCATTGTTGTACGCCAGGTGGGTTGGCCTGGTGGTTTGTTTGCGCGCTTCCGTTTGGCGTAAAATGTTTGACGTGCGCACCGTCGAATCGGGTGCCTGTTGTGAACAAGAGCGTGATAGTGGCGACAGCGCAATGTCAATGACCGCGCGACGACGGCGCGCCTTCCAGCGGCAGGCCTGTCTGCTGAGCGTTCTGGCCGCATTTTCGCTCGGCCTGGCGCTCGGCGTGTTCGTGCCGCTGATCGGCATATCGCAGGCGGCCGGCAAGGGCGGAAGCACGGCGATGGAGCCCGGACGGGGCAGCGGGCTGGTGATGAGGGAGCCACAGGGGGCACTGCCGGCGCTGCACCATCCCGCACACCAGATGCCTCATTTTCCGACGATCGACGATATCCGGTCGGACGATGGGGCACGGGGCCGGTACGCGTCCGTGTCGTTTATCGCGGAGGAGAAGCTCGCGGGCGACGGGGAACCGATCGTGCATCCGAGGGTCGAGCCGGAAAGCGTGCCCGACCGGAAGCTGCCATCGCCGGCCGCCTCGATCGTGGAGCAAATGTTGGCGGGCAGTGGGAAGATGGCGGCCGCCCCGCCCCTGGAACGTCGCGAGTCCCGCGCGAGCAAGCAGGAGAAGGAGAAGGAGGAGGAGGAGGAGGAGAAGAAGGAGGTGAAGCGGGAGGAGCGGGTGGAGGGCGTCATACGGGACGGTATCTACTGGGGTGCGAGTGTGGAGCGCGCCCTGCCGGTCGGGTTTGACCGGCGGCAGAGCGAATCCTGGGCGCGGTACCTGCGGGAGGCGGAGGTCGAGCGGTTGGAGATCGGGTGCGGACGGATGCAGAACCGCTTGCTGGTGTTCCGGGATGGGACGCGCGCCTGTGCCCGCTATCGGCAAAACACCGACCAGATACAGGGCGAGCTGTTCTCGTTCTATCTTGGCCAGCTGCTCAACCTTACCAATCTCGCACCGAGCGCCGCTTCCATCATCGATCCGGACGCGCGGCTGTGGGCGGCAGCGACCGAAGAGCTGGCCGGTGCGCAATGGAAACCGACCAAGCCGGTAGTCATCACCAAGTGGATCGGGAACCTGGAACCGGCCGGCATCCCGCACCCATTCCGACCGCTCGAGCGTCACCTGAATCGGTTCGATGTGCGCAACATTACCGAGGGACTGGATCGGCCCCGGGACGGCGTGAGGCGGCTGCTGCTCGAGCGGCTCGGCACGGCACGGAACGAGCACGCCGGGGGGACGGGCCCATCACCATCGGGGATGGGGACCAGCCCGCCCTCCCACCAACCGCCGTCGCCCGAGGTGCTCGAGCGGTTGGTGGAGTTGGCCCAGTGGTCCGACCTGATCGTGTTCGACTACCTGATCGCGAACCTGGACCGGGTCGTCAACAATCTGTACAACTTCCAGTGGAACGCGGACATCATGGCGGCGCCGGCCCACAATCTCGCCCGCCAAACCGACACGGCGCTGCTCGTCTTTCTCGACAACGAGTCCGGCCTGCTGCACGGCTACCGGCTGCTGAAGAAGTACGAAGCCTACCACGGTCTGCTGCTGGACAACCTGTGCGTGTTCCGGCGGTCGACGGTGCGGGCGCTCGAGGCGCTGCGCGACGCCAGCGTCGGCCAGCGGCTGAATGCGCTGTTCGAGCGCACGACGACCGCGCAGATACGGGACGTGTTGCCACCGCTGCCGGACAAGTCCGTCAAGATACTAGTCGACCGCATCGAGCGGGTGCTCGGGCAGGTGCAGAAGTGCCGGGAAACGTTCGCCGTCGCCCGATAGCCAAGCGGGAGAACGGTGGTGCGGCGGCGGTGGAGATGGACGTGGTGGCTGCAACGGTGATCGACGCCAGGCGCGACATAGAAAGACTGTGAGTCCTTGTAAGCTGGTGGGAATTTATTATTATTATTATAATTATTATCTTATTTGCTAACGTACTAGGTTGGTTGTTTTCGCTTTTAGTTTTTTGTGTGCATGACTGCGCTGTGTGTACAGTTAATTGTAAAGACTTACGTTTATCATACGCTTAGGTAGGACGAAAGAAGTTGGAGAAAGCGAACAAAACGCAAAAGAGCAAAAATAACAATTGTAAAATAATAAAAAAAAGGAAAAAAGACAATCAAATCAAGAGGTTTGTCACAAATCGATCCGTTGCACGAAACACAAATAGCGCAAGAGATGCAGTGCAAATCAGTCGGACATGCAAACATAAAAGGGGAACCCAAGATGTACATGTAGGAACAATTCCACTCAAACAGAACACACCACTTGTTCGGGACGCTACTAGATCACGCCGGTTCGGTTGACACGAAACTCGCATTGTTTGCGCAAAACAGTTGTTGCTAGATTCGGTGTAATTATAAACTCCAGCCTCCAGCCAAAACACGATCCGCCACATCAGAAAAAAGATTTTTGTTTTTGCCGGAACAATACAGCCGGGCGTTCACTGCTTTGTTTTACACATTTGCTTCACACGTCTTCGGGCGCGGTATTTTCTCCTAATCCCTTTCTTTTTGTTGTTGTTGTTATTCATTTATTCCACTGCAAACTGACTGCTTCCCGTGTACCGTAAGGCATCACTTCCAGCGGCTGTGGCTGTGTGCCGGGCAGCTTCATACTGCGAGCCCAACACAACACGGGCACCGTTGTAGAGAACAAAAAACCCGAAAGCTCCGCATTAAAGGACCTCCTGGTGTGGCTGTTAAATAGAAATTCTCAAAACTCTTGATCAGGAACGATGGTACGCGGTGGGGGAGGGGGGAGGGGGAAGACGAGGTGGGGGGGGGGTTCACAACCGTTCCCTTTCTACACACACACACACCAACATATATCCACCGATTCGGCTAACCCGCTCGTACCCGTGCTTTGGTTGTGTGTATGTGTGGAGCGAAACGAAAGACTTGCGTGCGGAAGCGACGAACCGCCGACGGTCAGCACTTCGTTTGCCGCATTGCTAGCCCGCGCACAAACGCAGCGATCAAATCAAACGCAATCGAATTACACGCCAATATAGGAGCGTAATCAAGCGTCATGCGGTCCGCGCAGATTGATTCGCACAGATAGAATAGAGCGGGAAAATTGGATCGATTGAATCGCGCTTGATTCGATTCTCGCTGGCCGTCTTTCGACCGCCTAGCCGGTGAGTTTGGGATGTTTTATCTTACCCCGGGTTGGAAGATCGGCTGGATTGTTCATTGCTTGCCTTGTTTTCTGCTGCTGCTGTTGTTGTTGTTGTTGTTGTTGTTGTTGTTGTTGTTTCTCGGTTATCATCCACACAAGCTACAGCAACAGCAGCCATCTTGGTCAGGCACGTTGGCCATTGGTGCTTCCTGCCGACAGCAGCAGCGTGTGCTGCATAATTGTTACATGCAATTTTCGTGGCTCACCCGTGGCCTCATCATGCTTAAGAACGTTTAGAAAAGCGTTCGTCGCGGTACGATGGCGGCTTATATGCGGATGGATGGTGCAACAAAACAACGAAACAAACGGAGAAAACACAAAATTCGTGTGCAAGCGCATTACCCTGCAGCGCAGAAACCGGGGCCGGAAACCTGGTCGGCCACGTTTGCCGCCAGTGTCGTCGGTTCGGCAGAATATTTCAATTTTCTCACCTTGGCCCCGGTGGGGCCGTGCACCCGGTGGGAAAAAAAATATTGTTTCTGCTCGCGCGCGCACTGCTCTCTAGCGCAGCCATTGCAATTGTCCCTTTGCGTGTGAGCATCCTCGGTGCGTGGGGGAAGGAGGGAGGGGGGGGGGAAGGTGGGTTACGGGAGGCGGGTGTCGCGTTTTTAAAACAATTACCCGTACGTCCTCCGGCCCCCCAAAACCGAAAACCAAACCGCTCAACCGGCCACGATAGCGATAGCGCCCAAACTCGAAATGGAAAGGGGAAAAAAAAAGAATGCAACCACACACACACACACACACACACACAACCATGGCAGACATGCAGCAACACACGATCCCTACGATCCGGGAAAGGGATCTCTTTCTTTTCTTTTTTTTTTGTTCCCGTCTTTTAGCGCGAAGTCCTGCCCGCCCCGAAAACTGACCACGACATGGGTCTTGCCATCGCATAACCCCCGTTGGCTGTTCGAGGTCGTTTTACCAAGTGGCCTTTCCTTCGGTGTGCATTTTCTTTTCTTTTTTTTTTGCTTTTGCCCACCCGATTCTTTCTCTCTCCCTCCTGCCCAACCCGACCCTTCCTGGCCGGGCGCTCGTTCCTTTTTTCTTATGCACTTCTCATTGCAATAAGCCCGTCCAAAAACTTCCATCGGCAACAGTTGATACTGGTGGTGGATTGTTGTTCGTGGTGCTGGCAGTTGATTGTAAACAGCCGCGTTTGGCTGCTGTTAACTGTAGCTTCCTGCCTCGTGGGTCTCCGTGCCACGATGCCACCCTCCCTTAAACCCCTCCCCAACCTCCTCCCCCCCCTCAATTAGTGTGCGCCCGAATGCGCCTCTAATCCTCTTCCCGTCGACCATCCCACAACTAGCAACAACAACAGCAACAACAACTACTAAAAAAACACACATACACCACACACACAAACCTTTCGCTTAAGACTGGCTTTGGTGCGAGCCGTACCAAAAACCCGGTACCCGGCTCTCATAATCTCGTGTGCGATATTTTCGCATTTTTAGCTTATGCTTTATGAAACTTATCTTACCTTGCGCTTGCCTCCCCCCTTTCCAGCCCTCTTCCTACCTGTCGTCCACCCACCCTGTGATGGGATGGGATGGGTCCCACGTTGTTGTGGGCAAACCGGCCGGTATGCCCTTTGGCAGGGAAAAGAAGGAAGTTTGGGATATGGAGGAAGAACACAAAATAAAAAAAAATATATATATATACGTTAGCCCCTTTGCGCCCTTACCGAAGGTAAAGTGCCGAGCTGTGTGCCTGTGTGTGTGTTGCCCTGTGTCCCGTGGACACGCATGGGCCGTTTCTGCGAGCTGCGGACTTGCGGACGGTTCGAGCCGGGCGTAATCTCGCGCAAAAAGCCTTCGCATCGAGCCTAATATGCGCCGATACCGTACCGCGCTACAACAATTGACTACCGACCGGTCACCGGTGTGTAGGGGGAAAATGGGGGAGGGAAAGGAAGAGGGGAGGGGGAGGGAGGAAGGAGGATGTGCTTTTCTCCTGCGCTGGTCCGCGACGATGATGACGACGCCGCGGTAATCGTGGCTAACCTCGCGAGATAGACTGATGAGCCCCAGGGAGCGAAGAATTTTTGTGCAACGAATAAACCCTTGTACGCTGCACCACGGCCCGTTGTGGTGCGGGTCATTCTTCTCTTGGGGGTGGTGTTGTTTTTTTTTTGTTGTTGGTTTGTTTGTTGCATCCTGGCCCGGTTCCACAGAAGCATATCAGAACACACGCGATAGAATGCGGCCGGCTGTATCTGGCATGCTGTGGGTGGTGTTTGGACCGGATTGTTTGTAATATGAATCTTTATTTGCACTAATGGTGTGTTGTACAGAATTTACAACACTTATTTCTTGTTTTGGTTGAAAGTTGAGATGGGGATTCATTTTAAATCCTAAATTCTTTGAGAACAATGTTCCTTAGAAGACGGAAAGATATATTAGTCCAAGCAGCCTTTTGAACTATTTATCTAAATTTATTATTTCAACTAAAATTGATACCATAAATGGTTATTAATAAACGATCCTCACTTGCGGTACGCTTGGATCAATAGATGTTGCTCCATTTTCGAATAAATTAGCAAATCAGTCGCGACATTTTTTTCCTGCTGTCATCGTGATCATCGAAAGAATCCTTTGCAGCGTACGAAGAAGAAAAAAAACTGCTTCATGCGCGGCTGCAACCCAAACGAAGGCAGCACGAATACTTTTCGACACTCTCGCCGCCGAAGCCCGGGGGCCAAAGGGAAACCAAATCACCCTGAAACCGCCATCATTCAGCGGCTTAAGAAGATACAGGAAAGCGATGCGCTTTTCCCCGTATCGTGTAGGAACCCTGGGTGTGGGTGGCTATTGGTGAGCGTGTGTGTGTGTGTGTGTGCATGAAGCGGAGTAGCAAACGAACGGGATCGTCCAAAAGCGTCCTCGAACAAGATGGTGAGAACAGCAAGAACAGGCAAACGAAACAGCGAGAGAAAAATAAAGAAGAAAATAATAAAAAAAATATACACACACACACACGAAACAAAAACAAAAACAAAAGTAGGAACAAGAAAATGGGGGGGGGAAAATAACAACAAGAGCAGCAAACAACACGACAAGACGACAGACCCGACGTGGAAAATGTGGAAAAATTGTGATCTACTATATATAAAGTAATTTATCTTAAATTTATCTAGTAAAAAGCTAAGTAAAAACAATAAATTTACCCTGAAGCGAGTTGGGGTCGGGTTCGTCGCTTGCCGCCACGTTCAAGATCCTCACGCCTTCACCCGGTGGCGATCGCAGTCGATTCATACGCAGCGATCGTAGCAGAAACAAAAGGGCCCACCACCTTCACCACCACCACCACCCCCACCCAGCTGTGGTGGTGGTGGCGGAACGCGTGGAGAGATCGGAACGAAGCGAGGACGAACGACGACGACACCGACGACGAACGATGAAGGAGCAGAACGAGCGTGCCGTTCTTATCACGACCTTTTAGCAATGATGAAGCATCACGAAGGTATCTTCTGACCCCGCGCCATTACATCCCTCCGATCCCCCTCCCCATTTACCCTTTCCCACCTCGTGTTTCGCCAGTCGCGATCATCGTGGCAAACCCCATGCCGGGATTAAGAAGGCGATTTTGAAGGCAGTTTTCTGCTTAAAATCCGATCCGAACCCTTCACCCCTTTTTGTTCTTCCCCTCCCCCTAACCCCCCGTTTAAGGGTTCCGCTTTCCCGCACCCGAAGCATAATACCTTCCGGTTGATGTTGCTTTGTTTTAATTCTGTGTGTTTTTTTTTCTTAATATTTTATTTTCGATACTGCACCACCCGCCGATACGCTTGATCGGTGTTTGGTGGTAGGCAGCCGTGTCGCTACACTTATCTGCTTCTCGTTGAACGTACTCGCTCGCGTCCGTGGAAGTACCGTGTTTTGCCGAGGGTTTTGTGTGTGTGTTTTTTTTTTTAGCGGAGGGCTTAGAACGGATTAAGCAATGGTACCGGCAGAACCGTGCTGGGCTGCCCCAGCATATGTCGGGCTGTGCGGCCCATCAGGCAGATCGGGTCGTCCGACCAGGGTTCAAGGAATGGTATGTTAAGCGATAGTGCCGTTGCACAAAGGTGTACCAGAGACCGGCAATCCTTCCCGCGCGTGGAACAATTGTATCATAGGTCAGCATAAAAAGGGTGAACAAGTGGGAGGGGGGATGAGAGAGAGAGAGAGAGAGAGTGAAAAAGAGAGGGAGAGTTAAGGGGTAGAAAGGACAGGAGCTGTTGCAGTTGTTTGTGAAATTGCGTGTAAATAATTAGTCATTTAAACCAGGTGCCAGCAGCAGTAAGTCAGAATGGTCGGAGCGTGGGGCGCTTTCTGTTTGTGTCGGGCATCCCAATTCGGGGTGGTTCTGTTGGCTCAGTTTTGTAACGAAAACAAAAAAAAAAGGCAAAAAAAAAAGCTCGAAAGCCATGTGAGCAGACAGCGGAACCCACAAACAAAAGTGGACAAACCTAGGAGATGTTGTGTGTGGCGGAAGCTGTACATAAAGTTTAGTAGCGCAACAATCTTGTACCAAAAATTGTGAATGTTTGTGAATAAAGCGTAGAAACACGGTGGAAAAACCACCAACGGGTGACCAAACGGGCACACGGTGTGGCTCGCTAGAAATGAAAAGCTTTCTGTTGTGTTGGTGAGTGATTCTTTACGGAAAGAAATACGCAAGGAAGTGTTTGGTCGCAAGAATGATTTGTTTCATCTCCGTTCCGTTCTCCCTTGGTGTGTGACTCTTTGTTTGTGTTTGTGTTTGTGTACAGGTAAACGTATCAAGTCCACTCTACGGGGCAAACATTTTTCCTCCCGCAGATGCATCCTTAGCCCAATAGCTTTTTGTTTTGCAGACTCATGATAGCATGATGCATGCGCAACCACAAGACACGAACTCACCAAAAAGCTTTATTTTAACCGTGCTGTACCGTCATATTTCCGTCACGCCTGTCCAGGAGGAAAGACAGGAGGAACCCGGTGCATGGGGCACCTCATCGACAGCGGGAAGAAAACCACAACATGGATGGGACGGCATGACAACAACAACAACAACAGCAACAACAACGAAAACTTATGTTTCATCTTGTCACCAGAACCTCGACCATAAAATGGCGTTTCATTTGTGTGCTCCAAAAACCGCCCCAGACAACAGGCAAGCCGGGCAACCGGCACCGAACTGGACCTGGCCGAATGTTCGATGAACCGAAATTTCTTCTTTCTTTCCCCTCTTGCCTGGTTCCTTCCTCCCATGTGCACCCCCCCCTCCCCTCCCACCGAAAAACCGTCGTCATCAGCACGCACTTCAGCATTGTCAGCTTCATCAGCGCGCTAAACGGGGACCCGAGCCTTTTTCCCGAGTTTTTGTTTTGCGCCGTCTGCGCCGTGCTTGTGGTATTCACATTTTTATGATCTTTCTGCTCCCCTTTTCTGCCCAGCTTTCCCACCGTTCCGGTTGCACACCACCCTTCCTCCCTCACACACACACACACACACACACTCACGCACACCGATTCCGCTACAGTTCCGCTACGCCTTCCCTCTTCCCATTCCCTATGCATCCCTTCTCGCTTCATCCCACTTGACACTCCTTTCATTTTTCTGTCCCGCACACGGGAGAGCCACAGCGAGCGAGCTCAGGCCCGAAACAAAACAAAACAAAACAAAACAAAAAAAAAACCCCTTCTCCCCCGAGCTGGACAGGGCAGCCCCAAAGCGCTGTGAATGGTGACAACGGTAACGATTATGATGGCTCTCGATCGTCGCCCCGGAGAAAACATTCCGCCGTCCGCCGCCAACGGTTTTTGTTGCTTTTTTTTTTTTTGCTTTCGTTTCAGCGAGCCTGGTCCGGTCTGGTGTGTGGTGGTGTGCGTGCATGCATGCACGGATTGTTACGCACGGTGCTGGTGTTGGTTTCAAGTTCATGCCTCGGTCGCACCGTTCCGGAGCGTTATCACTTCCAGCTGACCAGAAACGATGAAACAAGACGGCTGGCACAAGAAACGCATGGTAAGGAAATGTTAAGCTTTATCGCTCTTTGTTACCTATAAAATGACGGCGTTGGTTGTTGTTTTTTTTTTCGTTTGCTGTTTTGTTTTTATTTCCGTTAAAAATGACGACGTAGTGCTTATGAAGCAAAGAACAAACGAAAAAAAAAACACACCTTGACATACAGCCATGTGCAGCGTGCTCGGGAATTGCACCATCAAAACCAGAGAAAGCGGCATGATGACGCTCTAGCAAAGCATAACGAACGCACAAACATGATTAGGGACATGCTAATGCTTGACGACCATCACACACAGAACATCCACGGGTCCCTCAAGTCCCTCGATAAAAAGACCGTGAAAGCGGACGAGAGTGAGAATGAAACACGACGACAATGGAGCTGGAGGGACGCGCGTGGTTTTCATTCTCGATCGGTGGATCAGACACGAAAATGGCTCACCAAACTAACACGAACTAGACAGGGCGAGACAAAAAAGAAGGAGGCCACCGTCAGCAGCTTCTGGAGGCGATTTCGGACCAATTCCCACTTTGGAAGCACCTTAACCATCGTTCTTGATCGTGCTAATCGTTTAGCTTTAGATGTGCGTTTTTGTTCCCGGTTTTACTCCAAGACAATGCGGTTCGTCTTTGCCAAAACTGGAGCATTCGACGTGCGGTAGATGCGCCCGCGTGCATTCTAAATGATAGGGGACGATTTTCAGGAAAAGAGAGCAATAATTGCTAGTGACGCTGGAATTAGATTATGAGTCAGCGTGTAAAGAATGTTTGGAGCCTATCCAGTGCATGGGAGTAACAGAGCTTCAATTCCCATCACACAGACACATAGAATAACAGACAGACAAAGTTAAGAGATTTGCCTTTTGATAATGTGTAAATGCGGCATGATCGCAACCATCAGATGTCTGGCCGAATCTAGCCGTCATCTCAGCCGTGTGAGAGGTTCGTCGCTTGTTGTAGTCTTTTGTTTCGCCGTGTACGGAATGGAAACCTTTCAGACATTCATACATCATTCTGTTTGCTGTTTGTCAGTGTTAAACATTGGACACCGGGAGAAAAATACACTGCACTTACATTGTTGCTGCTAATAAAATGATAATTATTTAATTTAACACCTCTAGATAAATATAATAAAAATTTATAATGCAAAAAAAAAAACAAAAGGCACACAGCTCAGCCACTAGATCGCCGGTCACAGCTCAATGACCGAAAGGAAAGGTAAGGCGAACGATTAAGTTTCTAATGCACCTTCGAAAGCCTGTCACGCTCGTACGCTCTGGCACCTCGCTGGTAGCTGGAAAATGACAAAACGGGCCAAAGTGCGAAGCTCAGAAGCAGCGACTAGAAACAAACTACATCTCATTACGCACCATTCACACCCGTGCGCTAATTGGTAAATATAATGATCGCACCGGCGCACCGGAACGCTCGAGCCAAAAACCGTTTGTCCAACCGTTTGCTGTCTGCGTTTGTCCTGGTGCAAGACTGTGTGCGATCATCACCCTCCAAATGGAAGAAAAGAGGAACCTGCACAGCTGCTGCATCATCATTTTGGTATTTTGCTTGGCACACTGCGAGTGGACAATGTCAATGTCGGTTCCAGTGGCGTTGATTGCAAACCGTGAATGCAGTTTGGTGCGAAACGGCCGTACCGCGGACGGTCGAACGCGGCGGTGAACCGGGGGCGCACCACCCTCGAGCGAGGTGATCGGTAAGTACAACGAACGAACACAACAACAACACCAACAACAACAAAACACCAGCAACCCTAAACGGACAAGAAAACAGCCACTGAAATCACGATCCCTTTCGGTCAAATGAGCCGCTGCAGCCATTGGCATTTCGCACTTGTGCTGCGACCTCGACTCGCACTCGGTAGCCGCCAGCGTACGCACTAAACGCCTCCCAGTGACGGACCCAGACCTAGAACGAACGCATGGTGGTGGGGGGGGGGGGGAGGGTGAATGCACAAGGGGGTGAGTTTCCTCGCTTCTATGTCGCGCAATGCAGCCTGGCGTGTCTTGTTTTTCCTTTGGGAAGCGTTTTTCTTTCATTCTCTCTCTCTCTCACCCTCTCTCCATCTTCTCGTCTCCAAGCTTTCTTCACCTTTGGCTGCCGCAAAACGGTTTTCCATTTGATGACATTTATACGCTTTGCCAGTGTCGGATGTACAGCGAACGGTTGGTCCTCGGCTGGTGGTCGGTAGCCCAAGTGACCACCGTACGCGGGAGAACAACCCCATCGGTAGTGTGTGATCGTGCAATTGGCAATGTCAACGAACGGCTAGCGAAGCGCTAGGAATGAGATCGGAAATGACTTCGGTGTGATGCGTGCGAAGACAAACAGAAGCAAAGGGGAGACAAAAAAAACGGGTGGTGGGGTTGAAGAAATAGTTTTTAAACCAAGACGATGGTCAACCGGCCGGCCGGCCATGGTTGGTGGCAGTTACAAGCGCGAGAAAGTTTGCAATTGGTGACGATTGACGAAGTGCAACAAACGTTTCAACGCCCCGCGATAATTGTCCACCGGCAGTGATGGCGGTAATTTCGTGTTCGGTTTTGGTGTCCTAAGGTGTCTTAATAGGTGGCTTGAGGAACGCACGTTCTTCAGGTGCCATAATTGCTGCCGGCGGACGGAAAATTGTACTATTAAATAAAATCATCCTTTCTTTCGCAACACGTCCAGTGGCGAGATAAATACTATTTAACTTCCTATCGTTGATACGATGCCGATTTGCCATAGATCACCGTAGCCGTGTACCGTGTACTGTTCCCGGTTGCAATTTTCTCGTCAACAAGCTTGACCCATTCCCCCAAAAACACGCATGGTTAGACTCGACCGCCCAATTGGTGAGCGAGAGAGAGAGAGAAAGAGGAAAAATAGGAAGAAAACCCCCTCCCCCCGAAAAAAAAACACACACACACAGGCAGTTCCGCTAGTTCCATGCGATGACGAACGTGGCACGGTGGGCCTCCGTACGTGGCCCCCAACGAGAGTTTGTATCGCCGATCGCCCGACGGGAAGAGGGAAGATCGAACGGCAAGAATCAAAATGTTCCACTTCGAACAAGCGGCCCACCACCCTCTCGATCCATCTCCTTCTCTCCCCTTTCTCCCCATCACCCCCCCCCCCTCCCTCCCCCCTTCCTCCATGTTCCTTGAGCATGGGGGATGGCAAACGGTAAGGGATGGGTGTCCCGTACGGTGGGATTGTGTTTCTTTCGATTCCGGCGGGCGGCGATCGTACAATTATGTAAATCTACTACACGCTCACCACACACGCACACCACTGGGCGCGAGCGCGGCAAAGGGAAAATAATCACGGCTCGCTGTGTGTGTGTGTGTGTGTGTGTGTGTGTGTGTGTGTGTGCGAGCACATGTGTGGGTGTAGTGTGTGGAAGTGGAAATGGTACTTATGTTCTTTGGGGTGTTGCGGCTGCTGGCTGGCTGGCTGGCTGGCTGACTTCGATGCTTTTGGATTTTTGCTGCCATCGCTTGACATTGTGGGACGAGCGGGCGCGTTTTATTTTGTTTTCTTCTTCTGTTTTGTTAGCGTTTCCGATGCGACTGGTTTGCTGGGAAGTTGCGCGGGTTTCGCTCCAGCTAGCGAGCTAGTGTGTGTGTGTGTGTGTGTGTGTGTGTGTGTGTGTGTGTGTGTGTGTGTGTCCGAGTCTCACCAGTGGGCCAGAACCAGTTTGGTCGCGTCTGCTACGCTGGTGCTGCTGCCGTTTGCTTGACTTTTTCCCCTGTTGTTGTTGGTGTCTTCTGGAGCGAACACTAAGCAGAGATTGCCCCGATGGAGCAACTGCAACAGGCCACCTCGCCAATGACAACAAAACGGTTCTCGCACGCAGCTGCCCAGCATCATCACCCCACCCAACAGCGGGAGATCCAGGTTGTAATGCATTGCATGTGTGTAAGTGTGTGTGTGTGTGTGTCTCCCTTTTGTATGCACGTGGAGCGATCTCGATCCGGCGGACCTGTTTCCATGAGGTGATGTTCGATCTGTGTTTCGCTTTGGTCGGCTCAGCTTCTAGGACGTGTGCATCACTAGCACTGGCAGAAAAATAAAACAAAAAAAAACGCTCAAGTGATCGATCACACGACCGGTACGGTGTGTCTGTTTTGCGAGAAGATTCACCACTGTTGCAGCACGTGCGCGCTGCAACAAACCCCTGTTTTGCGTTCGCACCGCACACCGGGAGGAACGTTCAGGCAGACCGATCAGCCGATCACCGGCGGGTCATGACCGTACCGTTCTGTCGCACCTATATGTCACTCGCTTTGGGGGGGAAGAGGAGGGAGAGGGGGGGAGGGTGCAACAAGGGGTGAAGGGTGAAAAGTGGACACGACGATGTGTGGCGGTGGTTGGTGGTGGTGCGGTATGGAGCGATTGCCGATCATGGCGCAAAGGGCCGAACCGGGCCGAACGAGGTGTAAAACATTTCAATTAGGCGCTGAATTAAACAGCCGATCGATGTTTGATTAAACGCATTTGCTGCTGCCAAGATGGATGGATTCCCCGGATCGGCAGTCATGCAGATGTGTGGTGTGCTGTGTTGTTTGCAAAGCTAGCTGGAAATTATTACAGCTGCTGTGGGAAAGATTGATCTCACGCAGACGGTTTAATTGATCGGTTTGCGGGCTGTGATTGGGATAATTCGCTTTAAATCACCTAGTGTACGATTTAGTGACGGAAATGCTTACATTAATGCTGGGCAGCATGTTGGTGGATGTAAGCGAACTTAAAAGTCCTTTGTGATCAAAAGCTTTTTGTTACGTTTAGCTTGCAGCAAAGCTTCCTTCATATAAACCACCATTTTTAATATTCGTTCACTTTACACTGCTATTAAACTAGTGATATATGTCGGACAATCTTCCGTCCCACTGCACAAATCGCTCCATTAAAGCACCGTCAGTCAACTTTCCCGAACCTTTCCGTTCCAGTTATCCGGAGCGATCCACTTGTCTGGTTCAAGGATTTGGGGTCTCCCGGCGGGAATGTTGCTGCATCGATGCTCAGCAATCCATCCGTGGTTGATCAACGCGTTCGAACCATCCGGTGCGTACAGAAGTTAATCAATCATCAAGCACCACTAACGCCCATTTCGGGGTGGTTGGAATGGGTGCCCAGCCCCGTGACTGTGTTGCAGTTGCCCTAAATTGCACACACAAAACACAAACCCGAAAGCAATGCACCGGGAAGTGCAGCTTTTACAGTAAACCCTCGGCGCATATATGTTGCCACATTGACGAACCTGCCCAAACCGTTCCTCGGGGCGTTCGAGTGCGCTTTTGCAACTCGAATTTGCCTCCCCGGGCGAAACGTTTGATGGAACGGAATTAATGCGAATTTAATACAAGCCCGTTGCACGACGCGGTGGAAGAAGTTTGCATTTGCCATGCCGGGACGGCCCTTTTCCGATGGCGATTTGCAATTTCTCACACACAAATACAGGGAAGAGGGGTGGGAAAACAGTGGAAAAAAACACACAGAAAAAAAGGATAAAACTTAAATATAAACTCTTGCTTTTCTGCTTCGTCTGTGTTTTCCGTCCGTTGCACTTTCCCTGTAAGGGACATAAAGGCGTGGTGCAACGAGCGGATAAGATCCCGATTGGAAGAGCCATTCATCAATCCTTGACGCTGGATCCGGCCCACTGGCACTGTGCAAGGGAGGCACCGATCGCATCATAGTTGATGGATAGCAAATTAAGGGCCGAGCATTGTGGCCGTCACTGCTCACCGGACTCGCTGTGAGTGCATTTCAACCAAAAACCAAAATATGGGCGGACGAAGTGCACACTGGAAATGTCGGTTGCACTCTGCTCGGTGCGCTGGATGGCCTCAATCAGACCGTAAGGATGCACTTAAAAACATGTTTGTCCATCTTTTAATGTTTTTAAATAAGATTTTCATTCGAATATACTCCAAACTCTGTTATCAATTCCATCCGATTGTACCAATTACACCTGCACCATTGTATGTGCAAGAGCTCAACCAAAGACTAGAGCTAAGACTAAATATGCTCAATATCAACTAAAAACAGCACGCTTGTTGTAAATACACCATCTCTCAGTACAGCAGCAAACAGTTCCGGAACAGTTTTCCAACTCAGCGCCACAAAAATGGTTACGATTATGCGCCGACAAACAACGAACAAAACCACTCACACGAAAGACTGCCACGTAAGGGCATCAAGCGACGAACCCGCGGCGACGGCCGCCTCCAAGTGATAATGCTCACGGATCCACAGCTCGGGAACCGTCCAAAATTCAACCGCCACCGAAAACGGACGTCTGCTTTTCGTGTCCCTCGTCTTTCTTCCCTTCACCCTCCCACCTCTCTCCCATCTTTTCCCTCTATACTTTGGCCGGGTGCTGTACGCTGTTCGCGTTTTAATTTATGCACAGTGTCAAAACTGCAAAATGAAAAGTTGTCCCGCACCGGCTAGGGCCGACCGGGCTTGCCCGGGCTGTGACCGTATGCCGTAGCCAGATATTGAGGGCACGCATTGGACAGGGAATGAACGGGTTGGTGGGGAGGGAAGGGGGGAGGTATAGGAAGCGATCGGGAAACGAAAATATGTTATGATCCGTTCCGATGCGATGGAAACGAAGCGATCGGGATGCGGGTTGGGAGTGGGTTTGGGAGCGCATTTTAGCATGAGCGGAGTGAGTTACCACACATTCTTCGGTGCGTACAGATGCGTGTTTGTTTTATTGTTTGGAGAAAAAAATATGGTAAAACTTGATTGTTTGTTTTTTGTCTTTCCCAACGCGATTCCAAAATCTCTGACCCTTTGCTCTAAGCTCGACATCTTCGGTACATGCGTGTGTGTATATGTGTGAGTGTGTGTGTGTCACGAAACGTTGGACACAAAACTAGAAAACAACACATTTTTCTTCACCTCTGGCAGGGTGATAGTATGGGCGGGAAGCGGGTTTCAATAGAACTCCCATCCCTGCACGTTAATCAGCGGACAAGTTGCTCGCTCTAGGACTGATTGACTAGCAGCAGGTTGGAGGATTAGTAGGATCGATTCCTGAGAAACTCTACACCGGATCCCAAGGTCTCTGCTGGCTGCTGTCAAGCGCTTGCAGGAAGGAAGATCACTGGAAAGGGAGGGAAGGGAGGAATAGGAAGGGTTATCAGTGGGAGCGGGAAGGGGTGGGAAGAGAGAAGCGGAGAGAGAGAGAGAAACAGAAAAAATAACAAAAAACAAGCATTTAACCCTCGTTTAACACGCAGCAATCGCACCGCAAAAGGCTCCCGTCTTGAATTTGATGGATTAGGAGAAACCTGTCGTCCTGCCTTCGGTGTTTCGGACCACGGCACGGAACTGCGCCCGACTAAGACGGCGGCGGTGGTGACGCCGATGACGACTCTTCAAAACCTTGAAACTTTCCTCAAGATCCACAAGAGGGCCGGGGACTTGCTGCGGACTGAGGGCCGATGCCTGGTTGCCGGGGCTAAAGTTTGGTTTGTTATTTTTGTTGTTTTATTTTTCAATTTTGTTTTAATACATATTGTTTCTGTATTGTTTTCTTCCCTTTCGTTCGCTAAGGCATTAGGCGGGGGGGGGGGGGGGGGGAGCATTTTTCGGTGCCTTTTTTTCTCCGAAACGGGCAGGCAAGCCGTACCACCGGTACGCACTACCCGTGGCGTACTTATGAATTTTGAAAAATAGCTCCTCTTCCATACCGAGGGTGCTTCCTAGCGGGGAGGGTGGTAGTGGTGGTGGTGGTTGGCTCCCAAGTGGCCCCAACCGTTTGGCGATCACGGCGTTGCCGGTGAACCGAACGAAACAAAAACGCAAAAACCCCACTGGGTGGGAGCTGGCGTTGATGGGATGATGGGCAGCGAAAATGGTGAAACGAGTAGCGGTGTATGTAAAATATTAGACGACAGGCGCTGGGTGATTTGTTTTTTTTTTGTTTTTTTTTTTTTGTTCGGCAGTGAAGACAAATATCTTTATCGTGCTTTCCCACTTTGCACCACCGTTCGTTGGTTGGCGGCGTAAATGTATGCGTGCGTGTGTGTGTGTTTTTTCTTCTTCTTCTTCTTCTTCTCCAAAAAACGAAAAAAAACCCCAAACGATGCACGACGGAGGGGTGCCTTGCATTTCGGAATAATTATTCAAGCAAATAGTCGAACCAAACACACCATTGCGCCCCGTTTGCTCGCGCAATCAAAAATTCACATTACTGGCTACCCTGCCCGGTCAATGTTACGGGGCGCATCGGGGGTTTTGATGGACGATCACGCCCCGGGCACCGTTGACCCGCTTCCAGGCAACAAAAGCGCAAAAAGGGGAAGACGCGAACACCCCAACCTAACCTTAACACAGCAGCAGCAGCAGCAAAAGTGTAGCGAAATGCTTCAGTGTTCCGGCTGCATTCGCTTCACCGTTTGGGCGCAGGATCAACTTTCTCGGCAGCCACGGTTCGCGGTCGCGCTTACGGTCCGGTGCGGCCGGCTATCGTTTCCGTATCAACCGGTTGACAACCCGCTCCGAACAAGTGATTAGGAGCGGAAAATGTCAAATATGAGTTCCTTGTCAAAAAAAAAAACAGGGGAAGGAAGGGAAAGGGGAGAGGGGGAAGAGAAAGACGAAAATATTCAACCTCTGTCGATCAAAAGCGCGATCGACGTATCTGCGGGTTACGATGTACGTACAAAATAGAACATCGCCCTCGTCTGTCTCCCGTATGTCTCTCTAGGAAGCGTCACCGAAAAAAAAAACAACAAAAAATAACAAAATACCCACCAACAAACTGCTCACACGCCCGTGTGTGTGTGTCCATCATGGAGTGGATGAGAAGAAGAAACTAGTTCTGTTTTGTTTTTCGCTTCCAACCATTGCCAAACAAAAGCAAGAAAGAAACAGAAGAAAAAGAAATACACACTCCTGTTGGGATTTTCATTAATGTGTCACTCCACTGTATTTGGTGCGTCTTGTCATGTTTCGTCTTGTTGCCATGGTTTTCGCTTCCATCCCACCGCACGCTGTGCTCTGTTTCATATTTTCATAAAACTTCTTCCCCTTGCCCCTTCCTCCTTCAACCCGTGCCAACGTTGTTGACCACCGTTTGTCTGCCTTTACACGGGGGGTTTTTTTTTTTGACGGATCTGTCAGCTATCGATTGACGTTTGGGGTTTCCTTTTTGACCGTTGACGTTCGTTCGTTCGCTCGCTCGCTCGCTCGCCTGTTCGCCCGTTGGAACACTTTCTTGTTCGGTTCGGTACGTTGTTTGTGCCGTTCTTTCCTAGGTGGATGAGGAATGTTGGGCTTCCTTCAACCGCTGCTGCTCCGGATCTCGTTCTAGTTGCTTCGCTTTCGGACGAAAATTTGGTTAATCTTACAGTGTGGTGGCCCGCACGTACGAAACGGTGCGATGCGTTCTGGCACCGTCCCTTTCGAGCGGACGGCTACTCACCCCC
>STHB01000003.1:16213467-16234345 GCA_018908115.1 Anopheles rivulorum | reverse complement strand
AACGATGCACGACGGAGGGGTGCCTTGCATTTCGGAATAATTATTCAAGCAAATAGTCGAACCAAACACACCATTGCGCCCCGTTTGCTCGCGCAATCAAAAATTCACATTACTGGCTACCCTGCCCGGTCAATGTTACGGGGCGCATCGGGGGTTTTGATGGACGATCACGCCCCGGGCACCGTTGACCCGCTTCCAGGCAACAAAAGCGCAAAAAGGGGAAGACGCGAACACCCCAACCTAACCTTAACACAGCAGCAGCAGCAGCAGCAGCAAAAGTGTAGCGAAATGCTTCAGTGTTCCGGCTGCATTCGCTTCACCGTTCGGGCGCAGGATCAACTTTCTCGGCAGCCACGGTTCGCGGTCGCGCTTACGGTCCGGTGCGGCCGGCTATCGTTTCCGTATCAACCGGTTGACAACCCGCTCCGAACAAGTGATTAGAAGCGGAAAATGTCAAATATGAGTTCCTTGTCAAAAAAAGGGGAAGGACAGACAGAGAGGGAGGAAGGAATGGAAAGGGGAGAGGGGGAAGAGAAAGACGAAAATATTCAACCTCTGTCGATCAAAAGCGCGATCGACGTATCTGCGGGTTACGATGTACGTACAAAATAGAACATCGCCCTCGTCTGTCTCCCGTATGTCTCTCTAGGAAGCGTCACCGAAAAAAAATACAACAAAAAATAACAAAATACCCACCAACAAACTGCTCACACGCCCGTGTGTGTGTGTGTCCATCATGGAGTGGATGAGAAGAAGAAACTAGTTCTGTTTTGTTTTTCGCTTCCAACCATTGCCAAACAAAAGCAAGAAAGAAACAGAAGAAAAAAAAAAATACACACTCCTGTTGGGATTTTCATTAATGTGTCACTCCACTGTATTTGGTGCGTCTTGTCATGTTTCGTCTTGTTGCCATGGTTTTCGCTTCCATCCCACCGCACGCTCTGCTCTGTTTCATATTTTCATAAAACTTCTTCCCCTTGCCCCTTTCCTCCTTCAACCCGTGCCAACGTTGTTGACCACCGTTTGTCTGCCTTTACACGGGGTATTTTTTTTTGACGGATCTGTCAGCTATCGATTGACGTTTGGGGTTTCCTTTTTGACCGTTGACGTTCGTTCGCTCGCTCGCTCGCTCGCCTGTTGGCCCGTTGGAACACTTTCTTGTTCGGTTCGGTACGTTGTTTGTGCCGTTCTTTCCTAGGTGGATGAGGAATGTTGGGCTTCCTTCAACCGCTGCTGCTCCGGATCTCGTTCTAGTTGCTTCGCTTTCGGACGAAAATTTGGTTAATCTTACAGTGTGGTGGCCCGCACGTACGAAACGGTGCGATGCGTTCTGGCACCGTCCCTTTCGAGCGGACGGCTACTCACCCCCCCCCCCCCTCAATGCTGTAGCCGGCCCAAAAGACACCCGTGGTGTGTGTGTTTCTGTTTTCTTCTTTTGGGTGGAGGTTTTTTTTTATGTTGCTGTGTGAAACTCTCTGACTGCCATTTCATTTGCCCTCGCTTTGTAAATCGCATTCCTTGCGTCCACGCAGTCTACTTCCGCAAGACAAGACAAGGCACGGCGATAAGAAATTAAAACATTTATTACCGCTTCTCCCGAGCAACAGTTTTGATATATATGAGCAGAACTGCTCGCTTTCGCTGTTATTCTTCCCTCTTTTGGTGTCTGTGCATGTGTACAACTCTCCCCGACGAAGTGTTGGTCGAAAAAATTAAAGCAAAATTTTAAAAACTCGACAAACGTTTGCGTCAAGTGCAACTGTTAGTAGGTTCATTGTTTGCGCCGGTGCATTTCACTTTCACAAGAAGAGAAACGGACAAACGCACCAGAATAGATAGCACACCATAATGACCAGCGGCCGAAAGCAAACGTGAAGATAAACGTGTCTTGCACTCTCCCGGTTTGTACGGATCTGCCCTTCTGGCTGGGCAATTGAGATGCCATCCGCCCTTTTCGCATGAAGCACAAACACTTTTGTTCGGTTGGTTTTCTTTTTGTGGTCTTTTTGGGGTGAAGAAAATTGCCCTTATCGTAAGGAAATTAACCAAATGTTAGATAGCATTGTTTCAGCCCAAAAAGAAGAAAACGGGACGATGGAGTGCCAACGGACGGTTTGCTTACTACGGGAGCAAATAATTAAATTGTTCAACGATGGAAATGTTGTTCCATAAAAGTATTTTTCAAGTGATTTTAATCTTTCCTTAACAAGCTTTAATCTGCTTTCGTTGCAAAAGGATGATTTGTGTGATAATCAAATGAGTAGTAAAGAAAATTTATTCGATTTAATTTAAGCTCTAATCGGTGCAACGAAATCATTTTAACTTAGCATTTTGAATTGTTTATTTCTTCACAAATTTTTATTTTTATTTTTTCAAGCCCATTGCTTCATTACAGCTGTGTCTGAACCTTTTTGGCACATCAAAAGTTAATCCACCACGTGAACTCCCTTTTTTCGACACCGGAAGCCAACGGAAACGACGAGCAAAACGGTGTTTGGGAATCGGGAACAAACGAGGGCGGTATGTGTCCTTTCTTTGCATTTATTCCGAAAATCTTCCACCACCCACACCCTCCCCACCATCCTCACCTCCGACCGATGCCGGCCTTTGAAAATTGAACTCAAGCTTAACTAATGACACCAGGTGAAATAATCCGATAAAAACCGTCCGATTGGTGACGCGTACAGCGAAATGCTTTCACCGTCAGTAGCCGAGCGCGAAACGCGAAACGAAGGATCTTCCGCTCCCGAATCTACAAAGCGTTAAATAACTTCCCTTGGAAAGCAAAAGAAACAAACAAAAAAAAAAAATAACCCCCCCAAACAGTCATCCCCCGAAAAGCAACCAAAAAAAAAAAGCTATGGCCAAAATCGAACTTCAAGACAACTTTCTTATCGGCCGCACAAAAGCTGCCAATGGAGAAGGAAAAGTAAAGCAAGCAGGGACAACCCGCACTGTTGGCAGTATGCAAAAATATGCCGCGTACGAGAAAAACTTGCGCTCACGATTTATGTTTCGACGACGAAATGTGGCCTTTACTTTTGTTATTTTTGTGGGGTGCTTGTTTTTGTTTGCTTCATCTTTCCAAAACAAAACAAACAAAAAACAACCGATCGGCATATGGAATTTCTAAAAAGCTACACGCGAAACCAAAGCGCGCCGTGCGTTCTTGCGAAGAACGAGCATACCGTGACAAAAAACGAGGAAGAAAAAAGAGCCAAAACGGATGGAAGGCCACTGGGCTTTTTTTTTGTTTCGGCCGAACCCGTAGCGCCAGTAAATTAAAAGGTCCAAAAACGGCCTTAACCAGCGGTGTTGGTGAAATTGGCAAAATACGGTAGCAAAACGGTTGCTTCTGTAGCGAAACCTCGGTCCCTTTTCTGGCGTAAAAAGCTAAGCGCTGTACCGATGATCAAAAGACCTCCAGCGGGAAGGTAGAAACAACAAATGAAAATAAAACAAAAGCACCTTATTTATTTCCACGCCAAATGCGAAGCAAAAAAGAGCGATCTGCACGAGCTAGCTGAGAATGCGAAAGGTGCTGGAAGGGCGGAAAATAGCTAATCTTGGAAATGGTTACAACCGAAAATTAAGGTGTCGTCCTTAACGTTCGAACAGTACCATTGCCCGACCCGAGAACCGAGCAGTCGAGAATAAGCCCAAAACAAGCAACCAGAAAGGCATGGAAACGATCGTGATTTTATGCAATGTTCGGCACAAAAAAAAAAGGAAAAAGATAGATAAGGGGACGAGGTCGATCGTTCTACGGGGTGATTTCGGCATGCTGCAGCCACGAGAGCCACACACACAGCAAAAACGAAGCGATAATATTCCGAAACCGTGATACCTGCGAGTGGGAGGAAGCAGCAATTAAAATAAAAACAAATCATTTTAACGAAGGGTGCCACTGGGCCACAACAAAAACCAGCAACTCGGACGTCGGAAAAAGGTGTGTTTTCTTTAGCTACCAGCTACCAAACAAAAGGTTTGGGTGACCGGTGCGAAAGGAAAATGGTAACCCGGTTCTAGCACGCTCCCGGTTGGCGAAACTACCAAATTTCTCCAGTTCTTTCGCGCTTTTTTGCACTCTTCCAGAAGCTGCATAGATTTCGTGTGCTTTGGCGTTAATAAAATAAAAGAAGTTGAAACCATTCGTAGCTTCAAAAGCCGTAGAAACGCTCAGCAAACCAAAACAAATGGCAAAAAAAACCCATCGGAAAAAGAATGATGGTGCCCCGGACGTCAGTCAAATGCCGTTGGCGGTTGCAGGCGCAAAAACAAAAACAAAACAAAAAAATTAAGAGGCAAAAAATACGCACCACACACACACACACGCACACGCACAAGTAGATAAGCGGGGACCTGGGTAAGAACGGAAACCCGAACCCCGGGGCTGTCGCCCGGAAAACGCGGGAGAAACACCTCGCGGGAACGAAGCCGAAATGAAGAAATTGAAAACGGCCATTAATCACCCCGCTGGAATGTTTGTTTCGATGGGTCCTGTGGAGCGGTAGAGGGTGGATTTGGAGAGGGGAATGTGGGGGAGGAAGGGAAGAGCGTGGTGGTGGTGCTGTGGACAGGATTCACTGGCGGCGGCCACCGGATATTTTCACTCCCTTCCAGCACCATTCCCGGGAGGACCTTTCTCAGGAAGGTTGAAAGATTAGGCAATGTGTGTGTGTTTGTGTGTGTTTGTGTGTAAGCGCGGTCTCCTTCACACTGCCGCCGCACCGCCGTGAGGATGAGTGATTCTGGCGGTGAAAGCAAACCGCATTAAAGCGCCGTAAAATTGTTCGAAATTGGTCGCCCGCAAGAATCCGGACCATCCTGTTTCTGGGCTGAAAATTGGCTATTAACTTTTTCGCCTGCCAAACCAATACGTGTGTATGTGTGGATGTGTGTGTACCAGTGTTTCCCGGCCGGGAAACTTCAAAAAAGGGGAGGGTGTGAACGAATTGCAGGATCGACCTACCGATCGACCAACGATCGAATGGCGTAGCGAATGGGAGCATCTGTCGATCTGGTGAATGCTAATCCGTGAAACCTTCCAACGCACGAACATCCCATCGAGCACCGGAATCGTACCGAAACGGAAGGATCAAACGCGGCCAAAAAGGACACCCGGTCCCGGACTGTGGCTTAAAAAATGGTTTAATGAAAAAAAAAGAAAAAAATAACAGAGATAGAGAGTGGATCTGTGCTGAATAAACAAAACCAACCCTCAGGAGCTGAACGTGACGTTGGGTCGCTTTGCTGCGATGCGGAGGCCAGCTAAAGGCCAGTGGAAATGATTAATGGTTTGTTCTACAGAAACTTAATCATGTTTTGCACATTTGAGTTAGGTTATGGACTCGGCGGTTTCTAATACGATTTTGCCTGTACCGTTTTCATTGTGTGCCAGAAATATGAGCACACGTGAGCATAACAAAGCATAGAAAAGATTTTTTTTTACACTTTTGTAAAGGAGAGCTTTTTAAATGATAAAAATAGAATAAAAACTATTTCTCTGTTTTAAAGATTCGGAGGGCATTGTCTTAGGTATACCTTTTGGAATTAATTAACAATTAGGTAAATTGGGAATTTTCGGTAACTAGCGCTATTTTTGACGGTACTGGTACAACAATTGAGAGAGCTTACTTACAATTTACTACTTTCAATATCGAAATGCATTTTCCAGTTTTGATAGCGTTTTTTCTCCATTTTTATTAAACAGATCAAAGTTTTTTTTTTTTTTTTATTTTATGTTAGAACGGAACAGGCCGTATTAGACTAATTTTACCACGTAGCAGGCTAGTCAGACCGTGCTACGGGGGGACGCTCCGAATGGGATTTGAACCGGGTCCGGTCGTGTTAGGGACCTAGCGCCGTTGCCAAATACACCACCGGGCCGCCCCAAGATCAAAGTTTTACTATTTATATTATTTTATATTGTTTGTTTGTCCAAAAGTTCCTAAACTTCTTGATGTACAAAACTTCTTCAGCATCTGAGACCAAATTGGTGTAAAATTATTCTTAGATTATTTGCTGTTCTTGATTATATTTCTTTGTGTTAATTTGACTCTTAAAGTACCTATTTATTGGTCATTTTTTCATAATATTTTCAAATGTAATGCATGATGTTTTATTGAATACGAAAAGATTGAAAAACTCTATTGCGCTCCGAAGAAAGCCCAATACAATGTTGCTATTGTAGAAATTAAAAACATGTATATACGTGTAAACGCACATTGAGTGAATGTCATAATTTTGAAAGCTGTCATAAAAAAATCACAACAGAATTAAAAAAAAGTGTACGCATAAGAAGGATGAATAGTAGTACTTTAAATTTAAACAATTTTAACAGTTTTATGTTTTTCATTTATAAAATGATATTTCTATTTTCCTCACGAAAACTCTATAACTATTAATTATTAATAATTCTAAAATTATTGTTATAACAATTAAAAATATCGCCAAAATGACCCATCGTTTAAGCTAATTATAGTAAATATTTTCTCCTAATATGCGTTTTCAACTTCTTGGCATGACGATTTTCTAGAATCTAGATCACTCCTGTCATTTCTGGCTTCTGGGTGTGATAACCTAAGTGCTTAGTTGCCCTTAATAGTGCTTTAAATATTTAAAAACAATGATTTTATTCCATTTACATGTCACCTTTCCTTTACATTGTTTTGAGCTGAGAATCGCTTGAAATTCTTCCTGGCATCTCAATTTCGTCGCTTAGCCAGCGTGCAAATCACTCCGGCATGATTTGCCTGCTCTGTCATAATGAACACTTTACACTACCCTTCTTCCTCTTGTCTCTTCTACTCCTTCCTCCTTCTCCTCCACAAGATGATGGTAGTATTGTGCACATTGCACAGGCTATGTTTTGTCATGTTGCGAGCATGGAAAAGCATTTCATACATTCGGGACTCGCGGTACACCCCACGGGACTCCCAGTGCGCTCGCCAACCAGCGCACAGCAGATATAATTTATCATCTTTTATTATGAATTTTCGGTGGTTTTTTCGAGCACTGGCACGGTGCGGTGTGGCGACGGCCCCATTTCCACACCGATCACTCTATCAACGAAACGTGCAAACACACTCCAAAACCCAAAGCGGCCGTAAAAAGGGGGTAAGGAAGCGGATTGAGAAATCGTTGCGGAAAGAAGACGTGACGTCTATGGTTGTGGTTGAAACGATGGAGAAAACGATCTTAAGCACGAGAGCAGCATGAACCATCGCATCGCAACCATCGGTTCGGTTCTGCACTGGTTTGCCATCACATTTTCACACAGCCTCCCGCCACAGCTCACAGGAGAAAAGAAAATAAACAAAACTTCATGCCTCCCCACCTCCTTCACCACCTCACCTTCCCCACCGCCCAAACTTCTCACGCCCAACAGCTCGATTCTGCCCGCTTTCAGTTTCAGGCCATGTGCGCGCAACCCATCGGAATGTGCCATTTTATGTCCAGTTTGCTCGCACCTAGGATGCCGCTTCCTAGCGCTTGCCAGGACGTGACCATGGTTAGCGTAGTTTTGCGCTTTCAGCACCTTCCTTGCCTTCTTCGGGAGGGGAGGGAGGCTTAACGCTACCAAAAACCAAAAGCCAAGAAGGCGAAAAATAAAAGATAAACCCCACACACCAAGTGACCAACAGTTGAATGAGTTCGAGGCGAGATCGAGGCGCAAACCATCTCACACAGGCTTCACGTATGTATGTGTTCGCTCCGGAATGGAAAATGATGAGGTCGCGAGCTGTTTCTTGACGCTTTTTGGAAAGTGTTTGGGAATTAGGAACGAGTGTTCCCGGTTGTTGTTGTTTTTGCTTTCTTCCTTTGTTGTGTGCGACGATGCGGGAGCCAAGGGTTCCCTGGGCTGCGGGAATGACTTACGGGAAGGTGTGGCCAGGTTGCACAATGATTGGCTGCTATTGATCGTGCCTGAGAATCGACAGACCCTGAGCCAGTACGGAGATGGTGGCAGATTAGCTGCCAATGCCGAGGCGTTCACTGCAGATCTTGGTTCCCGAATTTCACTGGCACGCTTCACGTGCAGTTTTTCTTCTCCTCTTGGTCCATTTTTGTGACCAAGATCGCTCATGGAAGGGTGGCAACTGTAAGAATATTCGCAATATTATTTTACCAAAACAAAATAAATATATAAATAGACTTTCCTTTGAAGGATATAATGATAGAAGGATACAACTGGGCTCTGTTTTCCACTTTAATCTCATTACATACTTCACTGGAACTTTATTAAAAATGTTTTTATTTTTCCGTTCTCCTGCCATCAATGCTCGATCTGCTTTGCTGCTCATCAAAAGCTCGTGCAAAACTCGTCTCTAAACAAACGCCAAGATGTGTCTCGTCATCTTGTCGCTGTTGCTTGCCGTTTCGCACACCGACCGATCGACCGAGCCTTGTTTTGCGCCAATAAAAGTGTCGACGAACTCAATTTCCTGCACCAAAGATCACGCGTAGCCTCTCCCCCCCCCCACCCATCTCTCCCCGATCCTCCCCTTACCCATGCGCCACCCAGCCAGCCCACTTCAGGCTGGGCCGAAAGCTGGCCCAAGGTTTCGAGCTAACGAGACGAGTGAACGAAAAAAAAAAAGGGGGCCGAGACGTGCTAACTAGATAAGCATAAGTGATCACGCGCACACGAGACGCATAGCGCAACGATCGTTCAGTCCGTCACTCGGTCGGATAGGGCAACAGAAAGCGGAGGAAGAGGAAGAAGAAATGGAAGAAAACAACAGAAGGAACGCACCACGTAAAACAAATCTCGTCGAACGACGCGCGCCGATCGATTGTTCGGATCGGATTATCTCGTTTCGCGCGATTAGGATACAGTGCGGTTTTTTATGTTGGTTTATTTTGTTGCCATTTGTATTGTTGTACAATTTCATTGGCATTTTTAGGGACGAAATAGAAAAGCAAAACATTATCCAATGTGGTTTTTTGGAATATCATCCTTCCCCCCCCCCCCCCTCTTTTACCCTTCATCCCTTTCGCATCCCTGTTCATCCCGATGGACGGAATCGGCTGGATCCGAGATGGAGCGCGATATCCGACGCAACCCACGGTGACCGTGTACCATAATCAGCGCACGAGCCATCCCGTGTGCCAAAGTGTGCAAACACAGACAAACAACCGAGCGGGCGAGCTCTTCACACTCCCCACTGGGACGCGGTTTGACACATAGATTAGAATATTTGCGAAAATGCTCGTGTCAGAAATTAATTGGATTTTGCCGGATTGCCGAAGCCGAACGTGCACGCTCGCAGCAAATGGTGCGAAGGTGCCACAGGGTTGGTGAAGATGGAAAAGGCACGCACACACACACACACACACACACGCACGGACTGGGGGAGCGCACGCATCAATCCTATCCTTTCCCAAATCCATCCGTTCTGTTTGTTCGTCGATCCGATTGATCATCTCGGTTCGGTCGGTCCGATACCACAGCCGCGGTGTCTAGGCACACATTCCGCAGCGAGCAACATCTCGCCCGACCTCACGCCCGGTATTTTCGCCCGCGTTTTTTTTTTCGACTTTTGTAGCGCGTAGCAGCGTGAGGTCACCGGAGTGAACGCTTTTTTGTTGGTATGTGGGTTTGCATGTGTGGCTGCGGTGTCCTGTGTGCCGAAAGTATCAATCCGGCCAACGGCAACCCGCCCTTGTCAACCTTTTGGTTCGAGCACAGGATCCATTTTGGCAACGGAGAACTAACATGATCATGAATCTGTTTGCTTAGGAAATGATTAGGAAAATGCTTGCTGTTTCTCATTAAAGTTTCAAACATTCTTCTGATCCTCTTTAACATATTGTTATCAAAATTTGTAGAAATCATTTTTTAACGCAATTTTCCTTGTGAGCAAAAGTAGATTAAGCTGTAGAAAAGTAAATCTGCTCGATTTGTTTTCTCCTCTAACTCTAGGGTGCTTGATTTAATCCCAACGATCCAGCAATCCGATTGACGCAAGCCTCCAATGACACACAAATGGAACACTCCACTTACCGAACGTCCCGTAATTCCCCACCCTTCCAGATGGCCACACCACAATATAAAACACACGAAAAATTCATACTCATAACCGAAACGGCCATAGATCGGTCGAATGACGGGCTCGTCGTCGTTGACCGTCGAATCAGTGCACAGAACTGGAGCACGTTCGGGGTCAGCGTACGCCACACGATGCCGCGCGTGGTGCTAGAATTGGCAAAACAAAGGCACAACAAGCCTCCCGACCGGGTACGGGCGTCCCACGGTGAGCACGGTATTCGGCCACCCTTTTGTGCGCTCGCTCGCTCGCTCAATCGGATTAAGCGACACCCTGTGGGACGCGACTCGTGCCCCGTTTGCGCACGGCAATGTGCAATTGAACCGATTGGCCGTTTCGAAAAGCTGCTCCAGCGCGACCAGTACCGTCCTATCAAACGGTCGGTGCCGAACCGACCGATGGCTTCGGCCGAAAATCGATCGATTCCACGGTTCACGCGGTGAGCGATGTGAACGGAAACTGTGCCGATACAAAAGGGGAAGAATCATCCAAACCGGGTGATTGTTTGCCCGGTTCCTATGGATGGGTCCGGGCCCCCCCCCCCAAATAGAAACAATAGAACGCAATAGGTGTACTACCCTGGTTTTTTTTTTCCACCTCCCACGGTGGCCGTAGCGAAATGTGTGCCCCGGTAGACTGCGGTTCGGTTCGGCTAACCGAAGTCAATTTGCCGTTTGCCGTTTGCGGTAGTTCACGAAGCGGAAAATTGAGAATGAAAAGGATCGTGGCAATGGATGGAAGCGGTAAACGGAGGGGTAAGGCTAGGTGGGAGAATGGGAACAACAAAACAACAACGGAGCACCTGAAACAGCCTTTTATAGCTTTAAATAGCTACTTCCTCCCGGCGATGACATCGGTATTTGCTGCGGCATTTCGAGCGCGGGGTTCGTCGCTTCCGATTTTGACACCGGAATTGAAGTTTTTCGTCCATCCGCGCCGGGAATGCTCGTGACCGGGCTGATGCGTTCGAAATAAAGCAATTCGTTTCGGACACTTCCCACGTTGCTCCCGGGTGCCTGGTGGGGTTTTTTTTTTTTTGCATTGGCCGGGCTGGAGGAACAACAATCGGTCCGATTGGTCGCTCTACCGGAACGGTGCTGTTTCGGGGCGGATTTTTGACTGTTTTTTTTTCTTCGTGTTTTTCTTGACTCATACTACCTACATGAACGGGTCCGGGCTTTTGTTCTGTGAATGGTACGAATCATTCTAGCAGTCGTCAGGTTTTTTTTTGTTGTTGTTCTTCCTGTTGTGGTTTTGTTCTCATACTTCCGACCGCAAAAAAAACACACGGCCACCCACAAAGGTAACCGGGCATGTATTCAAATTAAATTACTGAAATTGGTGACGAGTTACGGTGCTAATCGGTCAGCAGTGTAAGGTTGTTAGGTGAGATTGTGTTTTTGTTTTTGTGCTTCAATTTTCAGCACCACAAGAACATTCTCTCATCGCAATTACAACTGACGCTATTGCCATTTTGATGTCCTACCTATGACACATTAAAATAACCTACATCCTTCGGTTCGACCTTTCCACCCGATAAGGCAGACGAGCGTACGAGCTAAATAGCCATTAGCGTCACATCATTAGTTGGCGGATTAACGATTCCATTCGGGCAGCCGGATTGCGTAAACGTTCGCACCGTGCACCGTGCAGCAAAACCGATCACGGTGGTCAATCCATTACCGGCGTTTTGCGAGCGAACGAGCGATCACTCGCGATCGCGGTGAAGGTTGCAAGAAAGAAAAAAAAATGGGGGAAAAAAGCACACAGGACAGCTGCGGCACTCCAAACAGTCTTAAAACACACGTGTTTAACTGTGCACTGCGCTGACCCGGTTGCAGTCAATTACTTGGCAAAACATACGGATCGGTTACTGTTTGGGTTTCCATTTTTCAAACACCCCCGCACTTTTCCCGCGCCACTTTGCCACCCCTCGGTGGTGTACCTTCACGAGTGTAATGTAAATGTTTTGCTTTTGTGGCCATACATAGTGCCCCACGGCTGATGGTATGGTTTTACAGATCATTTGTGATCATTTAATTGATCGAAGAAACGGTAAGCGATACTAGCCGGCGCCCTGATTAGTCAGATGATGTCTTTTGTGTGTGTTGCTGAGTTTTCAAGAACTTTAACGATTTTCAGAGCGATATTGCTTGCCCGACAAGTACCTCAGGTACACCAAAAATCAACCAACGGCAAACGTCGCTTAACGATTATGCTTACCGAACATGTGTTGCGCCGGCTAGCAGCGCAGCCGGCAAGCCGCACTGGCAGATATAAATTGGTCGTGCATGACGACAACGGCAAATACATAAATCGATACAAGCCATTACACGCTGAAATCGATACCGGCGCCAAACGAAACAAGCTGCCGGGACCGATCAGCGAAAGTGAAACGTACTACAGCTTGCCGATGCGAGTGTAAGCTTTGCAAGCTTTGTGTTGCACGCTCTAGATAATTGATCGCCATCGATGCCACTTTCTGGCGGTGACAGAACGCTTATCATCATGTCACGGAAATGTCACACTTGACACATACTCCCGGCCTGTCATCGAACGGGATGACGTTTGCAGCAGACGAGCCTGTCCGTTACGTGACGATCCCCGGTTCGATTTGTCGATTCCAACTTTCCTTTTTTTTTTTTACTAATCTTTCTAAATCACTCACGATCGCTTTCTACTGCTGCCGCAGCACACACACACACACTGTACAGAAAATGTAACAAACCGTCAAGTCAGCGCGATTACACTCACAACACTGTGTGTACGCTCGCTGCACCTGGCGCAATGCCGTTCGCTCTGTCTGTCAGTGGCCGCTTACTAATTGCTTGCCGCTTACTGTAATGCAAGCAAAAAATAAATCACAAATGCACGGCACGAACCGACCGACTGGGACGACTGGCAGTGGAGAAGTGCTAGTGCTGTTGACAAATAGCGCTGGTGTTGAAGGTTTATGGTGTAAGATTTGTATCAATTAGGTTTGGTGCGTGTGAGCGGTCCGAAAGGATGCCTAGGATGCATTCGTTGCAATGCGATTGGTTGGGAAATGTAAATCCAGCACGAATATGACAGCGAATGCCTGTTTTAGTCGCATGTTACAAGATCGACCAGAGAAACAAAGTTTGTCATGATGATAGTTATTTAATATATTAAAGTAACGTCACTGACTCACCTTGGATCGCACATCTGGTAAGAAATATTCTAAAATAAAAGTAATACGTTTTTTTTTCTACATTCCCATTCGATACCACACTTTATGCGTTACATCCGTACATCCTCGTCTAGTAAATAAATATTAGTATCGCCGGAAATCGGTGACGACCGAGCGCTATAAAAAAAAGGTGCTACGGAAAGCCGTATGTGGCTCAGGTGCAGCGCTGAGGACAAGACAACTTTCGCGCACTGCCAAACGGGTTGGGATTATTTCGCGCGTGGCGTGCACATCCTTCGCTTTGACTTTGCACTGCGGATTGCACCGCGTACAAAACATGAAACCAAACACAACCCATCCCGACACGAATCGTTACGCCTTTTTCGACCGAGTGAGAGAGAGAAGAAGCGAGAGAAGGAGCGAGAGAGGGAACGAGCAAAATCCGGCAGAATGGTCTTGCCCCTGCCACACTGGAGGGAAACCTGCGAGTGCCCATTTCTTCGGGTGTTCAATAAATAGTAAAATTTATGCAAATCACCTGCACTACGCTGGCAGCAGGCTGCGGCCAAAAGGTGTGATCGAGAAGTATCTTTGATGGGACATAAACCAGTCAATTTAATCGACTAGTTTATGACTATTATGGAGATCGGTGCGGGTTTGGCGGTTTTGCTGTCGTTTGGTTTTTTTTTTTTGCACACTCCAGCCACGGTCATCGTTCCATTCCATTCCAGCACAGGCGGGATCCAA
Organism: Anopheles rivulorum; assembly: GCA_018908115.1. NCBI lineage: Eukaryota > Metazoa > Arthropoda > Insecta > Diptera > Culicidae > Anopheles > Anopheles rivulorum. The sequence continues at coordinate 16,220,395 of STHB01000003.1, read as the reverse complement.
AGTATGGTAGAGATTGTTGTTGATCTTTTGGCTTCCAAGTTTCCGCCGGGCCGGCTGTATGGTATGCGACCCGTGGACGACTTGTGCGGAGAACGCAGCGAAAGGGGACAAATTTGATGGAAACGGGGCCGTACGGGCAGGTTGAGGTGGATTCCGGAGTGTATCGGAATGGGGGATATTGGCCCCAAGATTAAGAGAGTGTCCGTCTCCATGGCACAGGATATTTGCATTAATTTCAACTCGGGCGCTCTTCTTCGCGCCACGGTGCTTCCGCTAGCTCGGGCCCACTATAGCTTTACTAGCGTGTCTTTTAATAGTCACTGCTTGCTAGTGTTGTGTTGCGATCGTTTTCAGCGAAGGAAATGCTGTACGATAAGGGTAGAAATAAAATAGATATAGAATGCCGAACTTCAGCTTTTCGCTACACTTTTACGCGCACGAAAACAGTGGTTGAAGCTAATTTTCCACATTAAATGCGTAAATGATCACCTGCCCTTATTGCAAGGAATCTGAATGTTTGGTCTGTTCGCGGTGAAATGGGAAGAAATTTTTGCCGATTTTATGTTTCTGCAGAGCGTAACAAACGCCTGATTGTTTGTCCTATTTCTCCACTGAAGCCTGATCCCGTGCAGCTTTACCCAGTCACGGTCTAACAGTGCATCGGGTCAAACCGGATTCATGCCACCAAAAAGCTGACCCGTTTGCATTAAATGGCATTCTATATTTCATAATGATAAGTCTAATTTATAATCGGCCCGCAAAACGCGCCACATCAGAACGGGGCTAATCGTCGTAAGCTGCTTCTGGCATCGGCACAGCATGCTATCCAACGATAAAAACAAAGAGAGGAAGAGTGAGGGAGAGAGAGAGAAAGAAAGAGAGGAAAAAAAGAACAATCATCCGTCGTGCCGCATACCACCGTGTATACAGGAAAATAGCCCAGCCGAGCTTCAGGTCCAAGGTCAAGCCAATTGAGCGATAATTAATTAGCGATTACCAGCGCCCGGTGGCTCCCCCGAAATGACGTGATTCATTGCATACCGCTGCCAAAAGTTAACCATTAATAACGGGGTCAGCCCCCAGCCTGCCTCCCACTCCCAGGCAGCTCACCCAGGCTAGGTATGTTGATTCCAGCTAGGCTATCGATTCGCGAATCTGCCCTTGAACAGCGCGCGCACGGGGACGATTTTCGATTCAACCCAATTCATGCCCCCCTCGGTGAGCCTTTGCGCTTCCGCTACGCTAATCAAATTTATCTAGTTTTGTTTCCAATCGGTGGCAATCAATTCCAAGCTTTCCCCCACAAAAAAAAAAAACCCTTTCTGCGAGCTCCTATAACTGCTCCCGCCCTGTGGTCGGGAACTTTGTCTTTAAAAAAATAGCTTCGACTTTCGAGTGTTGGCCTTTTTGTTTTCGCTCGCCACAGTTACCCTGCCATAGGTTTTGTTGGATCAAAATGATAAATTATCGGCTCATTCAGAAACGGGGAAATAATGTGTATCTCCACACACTTTCGATCACCCGATCGTATGCCGAAGCGCGCGTGTATTGTAGGTCTGTTTCAAAGGGACCCACTTGAAGCTCGTTCGATCGCCACTTTCCTGTTGGAAGACTTACCAGTGCACACACACGCTAGATCACACAGGTCTAGCTTTTTAAGAATGAGAAATACGGGACCCGAAAGCTAATAATTCCCATATTTATTGGATTTAAAAATATTGGTTCACGATCATCTTTGGCTGACTCATCGTAGCCCGATCGCAAGTGTACGTGCGAAGCCAATCGATGGACGGCATTAGAATCGTTTCATTTGCCGCATAGATTACCGCAACAAGCGATGAACAAAAAACACACACAAAATAGAGTCGAACGTTGGTTGCTTTTTGGACGAACGACTTGGTCGGGCACGCAAGCGACGAACCCGGCGCTGGGAGCGTTTTGCGCGTCGCACGAAGGTGGAAAAGGAAGCGGTCACCGCACTCAGTGACAAAACTAACGGATGCGGATTATTGGAGGTTAATTTTATGGCCAACCCGAACCGGTGAACCGGAATTCGATGTAAAAGGTTTTTTTTTTTTGCGCACCCCCTTTCGTGGCAGAGGCGCATTGCGTCGCCAAATCGAGCCGCCACGGCCACAGCATGAATAATCAATCGATATTCGACCGGTATCGGTGGTGCCGATCTCGGCCCACCAAATGCCACGCCACCGGCGAAAACGTGGCTAGCGCATCAACAATAGCAACCGGCAAATGGATGGAGAATGGGAGAAGCTGAAACAACTTCGCCGTCGCCCAGACCGTAGGCTAGATGACAAATTCCAGGGTGCTGGAAGCTGCGACGGAGCTCGGGACGAGATAAGGCAACGCCGGCCGATCATCAGTTCGATTCGAGAGCGCGAGACGAAGACAAATTCCTTTTGTTTTTCTTTCTTTCTTTGGCCTAGCGGCTAGATGCAGCAGCAAGGAGTGTGCGCTGGCAAAAACAAAAACCGAAAAAAAAATGCCAACCCTTCCAAAACCATGGGACAAACGGCGTGAACATGAAACCTCCGAAAACAAAAATAAAACGAGTAGATTGCGATCGGGACAGGAACGGGAAAAGAACGGATCGGCAGATTTCGAAGGGGCAAACCCAAATTAGTCACATGTTTATGGTGATTTTTGGTCGCACCGTGCCGTCTCTATTTTCTCGTGCGTACGCTCACGCTTCCCAGCGGCTGCGAGATCCGGCGGTTCCCGATTGCGATCGGAATCTTTGCAGATACGCGATCGATGTGACATGATCGTGTCGCGATCGCCATTTTGCGACACACGGCGCGCACACACACGCACGCACACACTCGTACACGTGAACCGGGAAAGCCGGACACACTTTGTTGGTTTATTATACTTCGCAGCGAACAAATGCCGCTGTGCTCGAATAAAATCACTCACCCGTTTAACAGCAAATCCATAAAGGCACTGCTGCCTGATTGGCGTTCGCGCGCGCAAATAAATCGCTCGTGCCCGATCGAACGAATCACCGTGCCCGATCGTATCGCTGCCGCTGCGCTACGATTAAGGAAGCGTAAAGTGATTTGTAGCCTTGTTTGACGGAAGAACAAAGCACGACTACTAATTAAGACCGCTACTACAAGGTACCGGGTTTGCGGACGAAATGGTAGGAAATGGGTTCATCTGCGACGCCCGGTCGTGCAACTGGGCAGCGAATAAAAAAAAAGGTCTCCGGAGCTTCGTGTCCGACCATATTTCTCTAACGATCAGTCCCTTGAGCAGAGCGCTCTGTGCTATCTACGCACCAATCCACCTAGCGCTTGGTGAGCAGAAAATTTCATTGTAAAACCGAATCATCACGATTATCTGAATCAGCAGTAAGAAGTAAATGAACCAAAGGCAAAGGTATTGAGAGCAATGAATAAAATGTCTAATTTCTATTTTTCAATCAAACTCTTCTTATTTTCTATTTCTAAACAGTCAAAACTTACTTCAAAAAAAAGATGAAAATGCTTAGTCAAATTCACAGCCAACTTTGGTTTGCTAAAAACTCGTCACGGCCTAAAACTACCGCCAAGCTCCAAGGTTTTTTTTTTGCACGTATTCTTCACCGCCGGAGACATAAATCACTTCCTAGACAGCCCGGCAAGCCGCAGCTTCGACGAGCCTTGCTGCGGGAGCAAGCCGTTTGTCGTGTACTCAATTTCGGCTGAACAAATTTGAATAAAGCGACTTTTGCGCGAAAGATTTACCGCCACCGATCACCGGACCGGTTGACCGCAAGAAGTAAACAAAGCTGTCGGATGTACCGGCGTGGAGATGATTCTCATTAACCTCGATCGGATCGGGAGTGCTTTGGGTAAAAACAAAAAAAAAAGGTTCGATTTTATGCGCTACGTGACGGGTGCGTGTCACAGCGTCAGATAAAGTAGCAAATAATGAGCCTCACAGTAAGCGTGATCGATGTAATGACTTTTGCTCGGTGTCGTTTGCAATTTTTCCATTCCCGGACGATGCTGTCCATTGCCGGAACAATATTTACATCAGCTAACCTAATGAACTACTGTTTGCTTGACATCCGCATCTCGTGCAGTCTGTTCGGGGGCCACTCTCGCTTCACTTGCACGTTAGTAGGTCAGCAGTTCACGCCAATCAGCCGGAGCCGGACGGACGGACGTGGACCTGATGGTGAAACTGGGTGTCCGTCAATGTCGTCAACCGTGGTCAACCCTCGCTCCCTAATATTGTGTGGGAGGTCGAGAGAAAAGAAAAAACACCAACGGCCACAGCCATCCATGAGGCCGGGTGGGTAAACCGGGAGTTTAACCAATAAATAAATCATAACCACAAACGGTCAGGATGTGAAACGGTGGCATGGCAGGGAAAAAGGGAAAACCTAAACCGTGCCCCCTGTGGAAATGGCATCCTTTACTATCCAATCCATTATTAGCTCTCTTGCTGTTGCACTGTGTCACGGCGATCGCTTGCAGTCGGTTAGCAATCGATTTCCCGCGACGCGCAACAGTTGTGTTGCATTTTATTGCGCGAACGCGGTGGCACTTATTCACACGCTTCGACAGACTGCGAGCGCACCCGGGAGCCTTTGCATGGATGACACCGGGCCGTGGTGGGCGCATGAAGATTGACGGACTGATGCCCGCACCTACATTTCGTTCTGCCCGGAAGCGTTTGTGAATGCGAGCTTTCTGCCTCCCCTCCTCCCCCCACTCACCCTTCCCCCCCCCCTCCCCTTTCCCCTTTTCGAAATGCAACGTTGCATTGACGAACGTAAATGACATTCCACCCAACCGGTCACCCTTTTCCAAGGGTGAACGCATACCCTGCAGCCCTTTTTTGTTGTTGTTGTTGTTGTTGCCATGTGTACCGTTCTACACCTACTCCGCAGCCGGGGGGGTTTTTTGGGTTGACGCAATGGTGCACGGTGCACTGACGGTGCCCGAAGAAATGCGGCAGGATTAGCTTCCGCGTGCGCACCAGGCCCCCTCACCAGGCCCAGGTCATATCCGTCCAAAGGTGGCTTTATGACAGAAATATTTAAAGCATCGTAAAACCGTTTGCGCCACCGACCCGCTTCTGTTCGGGTGTTTCCGCACCACCGGTCAGCCAGCCAGCTGTGTTGCACTTCGGTTCAATCGGTGCCAAACAAATTGGTCGTAAAGGAATGTGGCCGGATCTTTTCTTTTTTGTTTTGTATTTTCGCTTACCACTTTAATGGGGGGTGTTTTATTTTTTTTTTGTTTTTGTTTTGCAATTTGGTAGGAATACTTTTCCTTTGCTCAACGCACGTGCACGCCCATTGTGCGTTTGGTGCCGTTGCGTGCAATTAGACAGGGAAGAGTACGTTAAATGTTGCAATGGTTGTGAATGTAATTTTGCTTTCCCTGTGCGCTTTGCATTTAAATAAGAAAATTAAAATGTTTTGCTCAACAACATTCTATCCTCAATGTAAGCTAGAGTAACCGCTGGTTTAAAGGCATACACTCACACGCTTAAAAGAAGGGACCTTCAAAAGGATGGAAAGTGATTTCATTTTTAAAATGAACTCATTCAAGAGAAGTAAAGCAAAAATGTAAGCACAAACACTATTTGTTTGAGGATTTTTCAAAATTTTCTTTGCAGAGCTGGCACCAATGACACCAAATCCATTCAAAATGCTCCGAAATTCGTTCTGTTAATTATATTCTCAAAAATATTACTGATCTAAATAACAAAACTAAAATTGTATTATTTTTTTTTTTATGTTAGAACGGAACAGGCCGTATTAGACTAATTTTACCACGTAGCAGGCTAGTCAGACCATGCTACGGGGGGACGGTCCGAATGGGATTTGAACCCGATCCGGTCGTGTTAGGGGCCTAGCGCCGTTGCCAAATACACCACCGGGCCGCCCCACTAAAATTGTATTAATTATTGCAAAAATAACGAATAATAAAATTAAAGTAGCTTTTATTGGGAATAAATCAATAAATAATCTATAAATCAAATGGTTATAAAACTAAAATAAGCTTAATAGTAGCAGTAGACAGATTCAATGACAATTAAAATTATTAATTAAGTATAATTTAACAAAAATCATAAAATTTTCAAAATAATTCATAAAATTTAATGTTTGGTACCAAATAGTCCAGGATTCCTCCAGGAAATTCTTATCAAATGGAGTCCATGTTGATTGAATTCAATATGTGCATTGCACTTGTGCGTTTTCGCTGGGAAATATGTTACTTTTTTTTTAACTGTACCAATTTAACATTAAAAAAACCTTTAAACACATAGAAAATGCAGAACAACATTGTAAAATTTTTCACTCATTGAACTTTCTGTACGGCGCAGTGTTCCCTTTCTTCCGGGTAGAACACGACACTGAACAAAACGGCGACATCGAGCAGACATTTGACCGTACATACCAACAAAATAAAATGCGCCACTCTCTTTGAGACCCGGGCCCGGCACACGGACTAATCGATCAACACGGACACCCGAAACGCCACACCGACCGATCGACGGGGACGAGAAACGGTGCCTGCGTGCGTGTGGAGTGAGAGGCAGCAGAAAGGAATTTAAATGCAACCAAACACCAACCAAAACACACACACACACGAAGAAGTTGGTCGTCCAGAGCGGGAAGAAAAGACGCCGGGTCGCGTATGAAAAGTGAACCTGTCCATCATGGACAGGCGCTGCAACCGTTGTGGCAAAACGGTGTGTGATGCAGCCGAAGATGCAACGAACGTGTGCGAAGATTTATCGTGTTCGTCGATCCGCACCGCAACCGATCGGCCCGTCCAAAGCCTGTCGATGAGGTAACAATGCGGCCCGAAAAGTGCCGAAAAAAAACAAACTGTTGTGTTGCATCGATCGGGGAGCGGTGCAAAGCAAAGTTAAAAAGTCAACAACAACAACAACAAAAAAAACA
>STHB01000003.1:16164244-16207430 GCA_018908115.1 Anopheles rivulorum | reverse complement strand
GCGCCCCATTGTTAGCGCACAATAATTGAGCTCACACTCGCCAGTGGCGGCAGTCATCATGGGGCACCGCACCGGGGTAAGGCTATATCATTCGCTTGACCTTGAGCACTCCATCGAACTGCGCGTTCCAATGCGCAACAACTGTCCAATTCCCTAATCCCGCATTCGATAGTTATTTGCCCACCTTTTGCCAGCACCATCCGATGCCGCTGATTGTCCCATTCCGATTTGGAAATCCAACGACACAAAACGGACACAAACCGTTCATGCAAATCATCACGCCGAGCATATAACCGAGCGGTGTAACAACGAGGGTGGAATAAAAAGTGGAATAATAACTAAACAACGAGCGATCCATTCCGAGAATAAGGAATCCCCCACAACCACAAAAAATAGCCCCAAACTTCTCGGCCTTTATCGTGTCGTAGCCGTACTCGAACGGCTTACCCCTGCGCGAGATAAAGATTATTAAATTCAATTAAATCCCTATTCAAGCCAACCCTTTTTTGCAGTGCGTTTCCGTACCGTGGCACTGGACAAGACGTTTGACTCGCGGTCACGTTCCGGGGCCTGAAACAACATCACGAACAACCACCCGAAAAAAGATCGCGGCCCAGTATGCTGCAGTGGGGCGAACAGTCAAAAGAACGTTCTCATTGATCCTTCATCTTACCGAACGGCGTACGGCAGGTTCGTTGTTTGTTGTAGTTTGTTTGATCCGCGGCTCTCCTGCGTACCACACACACACACACACACACACACACACACACAAAGAGAAGTTCTAAGAGAAGGGGTTGACTCCTTTCAACAGCTTATCTCGCTACAGGATGCGAACAAGCGTTGGCCGGCGGGCAGCAAAGATTCATCAATGTTTTTCTCAAAATCTTCTCATACACACACACACAAGTATACATGGTCGCACAGTCACACTTTAATCCATCACCATCGAAAATGGAAGAAAAAAGCTCACATCGGCGTTGCTCCCGCACCCATTCGTACGAAACGAGCCCGGGCGGGCGAGCGGGCCTAGGGTATCATCTTCTAATTTACTCAGCAACTCGCCCAGCGCCCGGGTTCTGGCCGCTTTCGGGAAGGAGGAAAAAAAAAAGGCGCACGAACATTAATCTTTGTTAGAGGCAAATCCGTCTTCTCGGCGCGCGCGAGATTGCGCTCTTGTGAGCATTGTGCGCATTGATTGTTCACGCGTAATGCCATCACCATGCGCTGTGCGACTGCTCGTCCCGCTTCCCGGTACGGGGTGTGGTGTGTTTGGGCGTTAGAATATGTGACCACATCATCGCCCGGGCCTAGGACCAACCGTGTTCCTCTTCCTCTTTTCCCTGTTCCCTTTTTGCCGACTCCGAAACCGAAGGTCCCATACATTGTCCATAACATTGCTGCGCGATCTCGGCAATGTTCTGTGCCCTGGTGCGGTTCGTCGCCTCGCCAGCCGTTGAAATCGTTTGCTACAAACAAGCCGAAACCGCGGGGCTCACTACTTCAAACGCGTCGCTTTGATGGCGTTCTACGATTGTAGTTTGGTTGCCGCGGCTCACCCCGGACGGATCGGTCCCGACATCAAAACGCCAAATTCATTGGCCCAACGGTTTGGGCGATGAATGACAGCACCCAGTACCAGGGGTGCGCTTTTCCGAAGGAAATCTCCGCGCTTGGGGAAGGGATCCCAACGCCCGCCCCGCGTCTTGCCTCTTGCCGGCGCGATGCAAAAAGGCCAATGCCTTGACCCGAAGAAGTCTATTAATAACTTGCCCGTTTCCCATCCCGGTTACAGCTCGGTTTACGTTTCGGCGCGAGGCAACCGTCCGGGAGGGAGGTATTGACTTTTATTTTCATCGACTCGTTGAGTGGTGGATATTAAATGATCGTGCTCTGCGCCGGTTCGTGCGTTTGTCCGTGCGCAATCGTGAATTCGTTGGGCAAATGCTGCCCGGCCCGGTTATATCTAAATCGAGATACCGAACGGTCGATCTACATCNTGTATGCAAAAACTGAGCTGCATAACCGTGTGTGTTTGTGTGTATGTGTGTGTGTGTGTGAGAGAGATTTGTTTTTTTCGCTTCGATTCTCCATTCTGTTTCTGAGGCTTCCTTTTTGTGTCACGGTTGAGCAAAATCGCACTCACACACAAAGCGTCAATCGACGGCAAACGGAAGTGCGATCAACTTTACATAAACAAGAAGAAGAAGAAGAAGACGGGAGAGGGAGGGGGAAGGGAAGGAAGGACGAGTGGGCAATGGTGGGAACCGATCGGGCGGGGGAACTTCCTTTCACAACATGGCGACATCGGGCGTGTACTTCGGTTGCAACCCGGCCCGGACGGTCGATGAAGCACCATAATTATTGGTGGTGGCATATATCCCCCCCCACCCCACCTCTACCCCTCCCATCCCTCTCTTCCCACACAACCCCGTTCCATCCAGATGGGCAGGGGTTTTAAGTACGCCTCGTTATTATTTTCATTGAGGTCTCCGCACCGGCGTTTTGCTGATGCGGCCCGATGCGTGCGCACTCACGTGTGTTTGCATTTTTTATTCATTCTATGCTCCGCTCGCTCTGTTTCATTATGATCGTTTTGGTGAATTCTTATATACTGGCGGGCCGCTTTCTCGCGTCCAATGGGCAAACTGGTTGGGGTTGAAGTGGGATTGGTCCCCAATCAACGTGGCGAACTGTGGGGCTGGAATCGGTCGTAATTGCAGTACGGCCTCCCCCGGATGCACTTGCCACTTTGAATACATAAATTAATTGCACGCACTCCGTAAGCGTAAGGGGATTTTTTTGCATCAACCATCAAATGGCGTCCATTTTGTTACACTCACTGATCATACTTTCATCGATCGTGAAGGAATTTTTGGAACGAAATATCCCTTTCGCATCATATTTAACTCATTCCAAACACCAAACAGTCTCGTTAGCCAACCACAAGAGCTATCGTAAGGACGTTCTTTCAACGTCAACAAAACCATCGTTTTTTTCTTTTGTCTAACTCATTCAGATGATAATGAGCCCTGCTAAGCCCTAAGCAGACTGGCTCAATCGCACGCTAATCACAACCATTTAAAGTATTCCGTCAACAGTAACAGTGAGCGCGCGAACGGGTCGGGTTTAGCATACAACACGCCGGCCTCCAATCAGCTTAACGCCCAACAAACAAAAGGCAAAAGTGTGAAATTTCACAACTCCACTTGTGTGCCCGACGGCCGGAACTGCTGACGACCCCTCCGACCGTAATGGTCGATTTAAATTCCTACCAGGTCATTAAACGATTATCCCTAATACCTTAAATAAGTCATTCTTAATTTTTATGTTGTGACCGTGTCTCCGTAACGTGGTTCGCTTATATTTTATTCATTGTGCCGGTGTTAGGGGGAGAATTCCTTACGAAAGCTCGAATGCCTTTGTTGCTTAGTTTTGGGGTGCGGGCAAGAATTCGAACAATTCTAAAGACGGTTTTTATTGGAATTTATCGAGCTCAGTATTTATGTGTGTTTTATTTTCGGAACGACATAAACTATGAAATTATAACGTTAACATTTTACTGTGGCATTTGTTCAGTGAACGATGTAATGGTATTGGTTATAAAAAATAACACATTAGCCTAAAATTTCAATAAACGTCTAGCAAGTAAGGGAAAACCGCCATTAACTCTTCTTGTTGGGACATCAAGAAAATATGTACAGAAAACTAAATGCTATTTATAAATTTATTTATGATTTACACTTCATCAAGCTTAATAAGCCATGATAACAGTATAGTATCAATAGAATCAATAGAAGCAGAAGTAGAAGCTTTTTTATGAACAATTTAACAAGAAATTAGATGTTAATGGACAATTTGGTGGAAAACAAGCCAGCAAAGAAATGTTATTGAAACATCCTTAAAACTGGCGTTGAATAATATTCATCTATCTTATTTTACGCATTTAGCATAAAGTTTTATAAGCGCATACTGTTTATAATAATATTTTAAGGTAACATTACAAAATTTTAAAATAGGAATGGCTTTAGAACAATTTGAACAATAAAATTTTATTTCGAATATTTCGATCTTGGAATGTCTAAAAACACTGCACAGAAGCATTCTTTACGGCCGATAGGAGATAATTATCTTTTTAAAAGCATCCACAAAGATTGAAATTAAAACTTTGCAGTATACTAAAAAATTGCTAATCAGTATAACTTTTCCCATTCTTATGAAAAAACACATGGGATCTTGTATCTTATATTATATTTTGCACTCTACACGTTTTTTATGACTTCCTTCGATCACCTTCGATCACCCCACACGAAAAGGAAATGTTTCCATGCGTTTATAAAAACTTTACATCCGCTTACCGTACACATCGCCATTTTGTATTGCGTTCTGCGATGAAACACAACAAGTGCCGATACTAACGGGTGATGCTGAGCAAGAAAAAAATAACACATCCCAACCCCACACGACTCCCGAACGTCCCATCCCGATCGCTTTCCCTCTACCGAGGTAAATTGCCCACACAAATAAAATGGCGTCCCCACAGGCCAAGCTCATACGGCGAGCGACTGGTCTTCGTCGACTGCTTTAAGGGTGGTCTAAGCCATCCATGGAGTGGGGGAATAGGAAGAAACGCTACACATGCCGTGACGGGGCATAAGAACGGGCTTGCAAAATTGTGTTATGATCAGTCAAACAATCGGAAGGTATGCAAATTAATTTTCCATTTTTATGTCCCTCTGTACGCCTGGCAAGCAGTTCTTTCGCTCGCATCCCTAGCAAAGAAGTAATGGAGATCTCCACCAGCTAGACGACGAACCCAGCACGGTGCAAGTTCAAAGAATTATTCAAATCCCAAAACGCCCAGCTGCCTTGCGAGTGAGAGGCACGATTACGCAGAACGAACGATACGACAAGATAATCAGGTAATATCCACGCGTAAAACAGGACACCTCATCATCATCGTCATCGGCAGCAGCAACAGCAGCAGCAGCAACAGCGACCAACTGGTGGGGAACTGCAAGAAGTCATGAGCGAGGAGCAAATTCAAACAACTTACTCATACATGCGCACAGTGCGCGGTACGTGAGCGTGTGGGAAATGCTGGAATGCGATCCACCAACCTATGCACGGTGCACGATCGGATCAACGGGTGTAAACCGCATCCACACACCAATGCACACGACCCGGTCCATTACCACCCATCGGGCGATCGTCGAACGGGCGGCCGAACGTGCCACGGTCCTTCCCCCCGTGGTGTGCGAGCAAACGGTCAAATGGCCAAATGGGCGATCAGAATCCGGTTGCAAAACCCATGCAGTTCCGTTTGCCTCGTCGCTCGATTGGCTGATGGCACGGTGCATCGAGAATGGCAAAGAGTTAGGCAAGGCAACACCATAGTTCAGGGTGCGCGAAGGGAAAGCGAAGAAGAAAACGAGGGTGACTCCAACTCCGGTTCGTTCGGTGCGAAACAAGTGTTGGAAAGACGATTGCATTATCATTCGCCTGCATCTGCGGATTGCGAATGCGTTTCGCAACGATACGGTGCCACACGCTGCCATTCCAGGCTCCAGGCCGCGAGCGAGCAGAAGTCGATAATTGAGTCATAAAAATTAAAATATTACCAAAGAATGTGTAGCTTCTGCGCGCAGGCCAGTGACTACTCGGGCTGGGGCTGGATGTGCAGTGCGAGTGACATGTCCAGGAAATGCTAAATGAACGAATGCACTCTTTGCTGGTGCTGATGATTAAGGGAAATAATTATTTAATGCTAATAATTATATCTTATTTTATAACAAAAATGAAGTGTGTGAAATTATTTCTTAAAAAACACTAAATTAACTAACAGTATTTAAATTATCGTTATAAGACCTTTTATCCGTGCTCAGTGAGACTCCTATTTAGTATGAACGGATAAGCGTAACAACACGGATAATAGGAAAATCATCTTTTGTTGATAAATATCTTCTTTTGTTAATCAATGTTCTTTTTTCCAGTTTTTATGTATTTCATGATTATTCGTTATAAAATCTGTTACTTTGATATAAACGTGAGCATATTGTATCAAACACAATTGAAGATTTTGAAATCAGTACGTGTAATCAGTTTGACAGCTGTCATTTACGAGCAGCACGAATAATCCGACAACTGGATAAAGGAGGATTTTCTAAGCATCTAAGTTTCTAACATTACACGTTACATCCATTCTTATTCAAATGAGCGTATTTACATAATGAAACGTAAATTCAAGAATCGAAACTCCTGCAACAAAACTCGTTTAAATAAATAAAAACCTTATTGATAGTAAAATTAATTGTAAAAATGTAATAGAAAATAAAATCTTGCCCACTCATCCAGCTAATTATTTACCTTCATCCAGCCGGAAGTGTGCTTCAGCACATTGTTTTACCTTTTTGATGATGTTTCCTAAGTTTCGTCACCTTAACACCTTTGTGCAGTCGCTTTTCTTCCAACCGGTTCAACGTGGGTTTCTACTCCGATAGGCAAAATGGTGCAAGTCGTTAAATACACTTTGCCTTTCCAGCTAGCTCTACAACTCCCGACTCCCGATCTTCATCTGTCGATTGTCTTCATGCGCCGACGCGCTCGAGCGATGCACGCTACACAGCTGTCGACCGTTGTTTGCCCCTTCGGTACGCTTGACGATTTGCCCTGCCAGACGAAATGGTGCGGCCCCGGGCCGGAACGCTGCCTATAATAGCACCAAAAGCTCAACACGGCTTTCGACAGCTGGAGCTGGAGTTGCTGTTTCGAGAGTTGCGGTCCGCTTCTAATTCAATTTACACCCAATTCGGAGCGCTCGGCAGCTAACGATGCAGCAAATGACGCCAGTTTGAGGGCAGATGATGATGACTCTTTCGGCAAATGTTTACGTGTGCGCGGAGCGGTCTCACTTGGCCGGAAGGGTGGGCAAAAGCGCAAGAACAAGGAAGTGTTTACAGCACCCAAGAAACGGCCGAACGGCAAATGTGTTGTCGTTCGGTCAGGGGCATTAGTACATCATAATTCGAACATCAAAACAAGGGTGGTACAGAGATGGTTGATAAGATGTGGGCACTTTTTTATGGGGAAAAAAGCTCATAAATTCAACTGTAAGATATTACAAACGGACTGTTTGTGTCCATAAAACTGCAGATAAAAATAGTTCGCCAAAGGAATAATTGATTCGAAATGATATAATGTAACATTTTAATGTCTAAATTTTCAGTCACAATTAAACGAAAAGGCAACACAATTATTAACGGAAGTAAAAGGTCGAGAAAATAGACAATTAAATGTTCGTCACATAATTTAAGCGTAAAGCGATGCTTAAACTAAAATGATAACTTCATCTCATTTGATTCCCTCATAAATCTCCTCCAAGCTCCGTCACTCACGCCGTTTTTGCGCTGCTACTAATCATTCGAGAGAGAGAGAGAGAGAGAGAGAGAGAGAGAGAGAAAGAAAGAGAGAGAGAGAAACCAAACACAATTACACTCCCAGCAGTAAGGCTTTGCTGCCCTTTTGTGCATTTGCTTTTAATTGCGCTTGCGCTAACTGATTGGGAATCGAAATGATGCCGCACATAAATATTCACCCGCTTTTATGCACTGCTGCTTCGGCAGTCCTAGAAACCAGCCAGCTTCGCAAACGGTAATGAACGCGACCGCGACTTTGCTGAACCCCCCAAAACCCTGCCCCGCCATGTGGCTAAGGGGTAAATATTTATACAATTTTTTCCTGTTTGGTTTTGCGCTTCGCTTTTCGCTGCGTTACTGCCTTCACTGCCGACACTGGCCGTTCGTGGCCCCAGCGGCTGATTATTTCTTTCACTGTGGTCGGCTCACCTCGTCCAACTTCAGCAACCCCAACACACACTCAATCCCGTCACCGGTCGCTCCACCTGGGGGAGGGTGGAAGTACTCAACAAAAGTAATGTTTTAACAACTTAATTTTATTATTCAAATTAACAGCGATAAATAACGAGCTTGATTTATCTTCCCAGCCATGCTGTTTTAACACCTGATGCCCCTTCCTGGCACCTGGCACCTCGATCCGCTGCTGCTGCTGCTCATGTTCGGTGAGGAATATTCTTTACCGCATTCTTCGCACCTTACCATTGGGACGATCCACAGACGATCCGAACGGGGTTGACAAATGTTTGCTTTGCTGTGACGGTGTGCGTTTGCTGGACCTCAGTGGGTTCGGCACTGTCTCTTCAAAACAATAATAATAGCAGACGGAACGCAAACACCGCGAACTCCACACGAAAACTTGATCGGAACGGAAATGCGATGGGCAGGCGAAACTATTTCGCCAAACCCTCCTCCCCGTTCAAGGAAGGAGCAACATTGGCACAAGGGGTGCCAACCGGGGCACCAATCGAGCATTTGATAGATGGCCCCGTTGAAGCTGGAGCACTCGACTAGAGGACCCGCGGGACCACATGATTAAGTGATCGAGGATTTGCCCTGGACCGGGACAACTCCTGCCGCACACACACACACACACGCGGGACATGCGGAAACAAAGTATAGCAGGTCAGTGGAGTGTGCAAATTATAGACATATTGAGGTGTTCGAAGTGCTGTTATAAATGACCATTAACCGTGCGCTGAACGATCCAACAAAAGGTTGGATAAGGGATCAGCTATTTCACATTAGCGTGATTGTGAGTGAAGTGTTGCAGTTGTAAGAGCATGCTGCACTTTATGAAAGGGTGATCGTGTATGGAGGCTTTGTAACATTTTAAGGAACTCTTTACCGATAGTNACGCGGGACATGCGGAAACAAAGTATAGCAGGTCAGTGGAGTGTGCAAATTATAGACATATTGAGGTGTTCGAAGTGCTGTTATAAATGACCATTAACCGTGCGCTGAACGATCCAACAAAAGGTTGGATAAGGGATCAGCTATTTCACATTAGCGTGATTGTGAGTGAAGTGTTGCAGTTGTAAGAGCATGCTGCACTTTATGAAAGGGTGATCGTGTATGGAGGCTTTGTAACATTTTAAGGAACTCTTTACCGATAGTGTATAACGATAGAATCCCTTTATACTTCAAATAGCAAAAATGCTTATCGCAACTCCTCACTCATGTTTGTGTTTATACCTCTCTCCATTGTTGTTCTTACTACATTCCAATGAATTCATCAAATTTCCATCTCGCTTGCTTCACACCCAACCAGTTAGTAGAGATCGTTTCAAACGCTTGAAGCTTTGCGCGGAAACGACTGTTGCTTCGGACTCGAATTTCTCACTTCCAGGAACCGAACCACTCGGGGACGTCCTGCTGCTACCGAAAAACGGTCAAACTGGTCGCTTGCTTGTTGTTCACTACGCTAGACAGGATTAATATTAGCACCAGCCGGATCGACCGTCCGTGATCTGTTCGGTCATCTGCGTCGTGCTACTTTGTTGCAGCATTATTTCGTTTTCTGCAAAATAAGGATTGACACACACACACCCACAGACACGATCGCCTTATCCCGGACAGTGGCATTTCTGTTTCTCCTGCCACTGCCACCACCGGTACCACCGGTGCAAAGGGATCAAATTACGTGCAATCACACAATCCCGCATCACCACCCCCGAAACACATTGCAACAGTTCCGCACAGCGCGACAGCGTGCGTCGTCGTCTCCGTCGTCGTTGCTTGTGTATTTTCTTTTTGTCTTAAGTCCCTTTGCCTCGTTTCGTTCGGGTTCGTCGCTGTGCTTCCCGTTGAAGTCACTGCAGTCGCACAGTCTGCACCGCACCTCCGAGCGTCCCGTCACCGGTCGGGGCAAAGGCTGCCGCGCTCGAAATAAATACAAATTCAATCATACAAATTAAGCCGTCCGATCTGACAACCGTCGGCAAATTGACTGTGAAATACAGCGCCACAGTGCAGCCGGCACACCGTTTAGCGATGCTCGCGTCAGCCCCGCGTGCCGGCTGTTGGTGATCGGTGGCGCAACAAACGGGGTTGGGGGATAGAGGGGGGGGGGGTTGGGTAGCTGCATCAGATTGCAAACGGTTTTTCGTGTGTATGGATTCGAGCGGCAGCCAATCGTAACCGCAAGCGCAAAATCCGAATGACGAATTTCGATCGGACGGACGGACGGAAAACAGACCAGCCTCGAAAGCCGATCAAACTCATGAGTCTGTTGGGCAAGGAGTCTTTACTGTCTTTCTTTTTTGTATTGCTGCTGCTGCTACCATCCCTTCTTTTCAATCCAGGTACTCCCATTCGGATCCCACTGCCAAAACGAGAGACCCACCAAACGGATCGCGCTGGTTCAGTAATTACTTTTGCGGTTCGATCGTTTTTCGATGTGCTGTCAACTGTGCGCAAAACTGTCTGGTCAATTTGTTTCGCCGCTGTTTTGGATAGATTTCCCATCCTGAGCAAGCTGAGGGACAAGCGGTAGAGTCGAGCTGGGTAAAGCATTAACCCAACACCGAACACGAACCACTGCAGGCTTTTTCATCGCGGTAAGAAAATGTTTTCCTGTGGCATTAAACATTAACAACACACCGGCCGTGTATCGAAGGGCATGATAAGCTTTTATTAGTCAGGGACGACTATCGATATAAGCGACGACAACCATGAGCACAGCTAGAAATGGAGAGAAATTTCCAAACAGTACAGTGGACGGCACATTCGTTTCCATCCATCCATTTCCACCGAGCTTGACAACTCCATTACACGAGTAACGTCGCTGTGTGCCCCAAACAAATCGCTGGTCGAGATTGGAAACGCGCCCACCATAAAACAAACGACCGATTCGGCAACAATGTAACCGAATCTAACTCTGCCATCCTGGTGGAAAACGAAGCCTTTACGGGTTCAACTTTATTTACGTCATAATTACCATCGGCATGCAACGGAACCCGGAACCCTTTTAAATGTTACCGAGTTGCAGCAACGCGATGATGTGGGCACGGTTTTCGGGGATGCTTTCTCCGTTTTGTTTCCATAACCATCCCGATTGACCCCCGAAGGGTTCGTCACGGATAGATCAAGCGCTGCAGATAGGGATGCCGGCACAGTCCCGGGACCTGGGTCCGGGCCCCATTTTGTCAAGCATCCGTAATACATCATCAAATAAATATTTATTGCCCCAGCTTTAAAGCCTCAGCTAAGCGTAACGTTATTAATGCTCGATCGCGTCCCCGGGGGAAAGAAACAGTGCGAGCTCGCGCGCGAGAGAGAGAGAGAGAGAGAGATAGCATCCCAAAAACACAACACATTTGCTCGGTGAACGTGCCACACAAACCACACAAACGAATTCGCTCAATATTTGATGAAATTTAAATAATAACATACAATTTACCATTTATTTCGAAATGATATAATTGATGTCTTGGGACGGAGCTTTCCACCTTCTCTGGCCGGTGCTTTGCTTCTTACGTTCTGCTTCACCACGATTTTTCGCCCTCTTCTTTGTTTTTTTTCTTTTGTTTAGTTGGTTTCGCACCCCTTTTGTCCCTTCCGCCCGGGCCGCACTAACACTAACCCTCCCAGCCATTACCGCGAATGCGCTTGAACAATCGGAAGCAGAAGGTGTAGATAGTAATTGGCTCTCTAACGATTCTCGGGCCTTTCGTTTTGTTTATACCAAATTGATGTTTTCATTTCTAGTTCTGCCCAGAGCCGTGAGTCAAGAGCGGAATCCCACTCTTCGTGCTCACCTTCCCACCCTCCGAAAAACAACACCCTTCCAACCTTCCTTTTTGCGATCTTCGGCGCTCGATCGCCAGGTTGCTCGATTTCTCGAAGCGCCCGAACAAAACGTCGCTCTTGCTCTTGCTCGCCTTGCCTGGTGCGCTAGTTCTAGCAACATCGGCAACAGTGTTCGGTCGCTAGAACGCGACCCATACCACAACCCCCGGCCCAGCGAGAAAGAAGGGCGGGAATCTCGACAAGGGTAGAAATAAAGGTGGATCATTGCTGATTAGAGCCGTACGTGCGCCTGTAGAGTCGCTGGCTCGGCCGGTCACGTACGTGAAGGGCAGTCGAACTGTGGGACGGCGGGAAAGGGAAATTAACCGTCTTTTTTTTTTTTTGGTTTCTTCTCTCTTCTAGCTACAGCAACGTTTGTTCGGCCTTTCCGCGATCTCCGTACAGAAAGCTTCGCCGATCATCGATTCGGGGCTCCGTTCACAAATGGTTAGGCATGCGCTTGGGCACACACACTGACACACGAAACCAGCGCGCATGGGGTTAGAGGGAATTGTGTGTGTGTGTGTGTATGTGTTTTTTTTTTCGTTTAGAATCTTCAGCCACTCGCCCTGGACAGTTCGGTGTTCGGGCCGGTCGCNCTTCATGCGCGGTGCGGATAATGAATGGGTTTAGTGATCGTTAATTTGTTAATAGCAGGTGATTAGTTTCGGTTTAAGTGACAGAAGTTGTCGGCCCCCGACTGGCCGCCCGATCGGGCGGTAGGGGTGGCCCTTCGCACCGATGACACTAGGCATTACGCTGATAATCATGCACTAATTTCAGAGGCCGACAGAAACACACACACACACCGAACCGCTCTAGATCGGTTGGACCTGCAAATTGAATCGGGTTCGTCGCTTGCCCGCGATCTCCTCCTGGCACATGGTAGTCTTTTGTTTGTTTTGTTGCTTGCCGCTCAATTCCGCTGTCAAATTAATACGAAACAGCGCTTACCTAACGCAGTGCGCAGTGAAACGACCATCGCAGGACGGTGTAAAGCTACCCTAAACACCCATAATATCAGCTATCAGCTTAATTAGATCCTTATGAGCACACTCGCGATTAAGCAAACAAATTGCCTCACTTCGCTGCATGCGACCGTGTGCGGAAAACGCAACGGAACAACAGCTCTTCATAATAAAAAAACCACACACACACACACACACAAACTATCGTCTTGAAGGTGAAAAACAAACCCCATCTCTCGATGGGTCATAAAATCATCCGCCACTCAACTTCAACCTCAGAATCGGTTGGCTTTGCTTCGTCGTTGTTTCCGATTCGCAGCCGCGTGTGCCGTGTGTGTGTTTGCGCCCGTTTTTTTATGAGCCAGTACATTCGTTAGCATTTCGTGCGGCGTGTAACATCTTACAGCAGCACATCAGACAAAGCGTCTGGCAGGGAAGAGAGCGAGCAAAAACAAAACAAAAAAACACACCCTGTGCCTCGATGCACCGCACGCAGGGAGGCAGGGATGATAATCTTTCATTTGAAAATTAAATAATAATTTAACCCGAAAATGATTTCTTCTGTACTGCATCTTCTGCTTGTACGGGGCGGTCCGATTTCGTTACGTTATCCCCGTCCCCGCCCGATTGGACTTTGCCTTCAATGCCGGCCAGCAGATTGGCAATCATCGGCATCATCACCATTATCAGTGCCGCTGCATCGGTATACAGCAACCGGCACCAGCTTTGCGCATACAATCTCGCGCCCAAACGACGACGTTGAACGATTGCGGTAATGCAGCCCACGATGATGAGCCATGGAAGGTATGATCATTCTCTGCCATACGCTGGCGCTCCCGAATGTGCACGCGGTGGCAACGCGCCCAGATGTGCATCCCGGTGCAACGGTCAGCTTCGTGAAGGGTTTCGTGGTGCGATAATTGCACGGCAGCAAGTAACCACACACACACACACACACGTTTGGCTTCCGTGTGGTGCGGGACTTCGACCGGGGCCAATTTCTCTAATGGAGTGAGATTAATTTCAATTAGGATATTTTCCATCATTTGATTGTTTTTTCTCCCCGTTTTTTTTTGCTCCTGTTCTTGCGCATCAAACGATGGTAAATGGGATGATGTGTTGGATAACCTGTGTAATCACTTCATTGATTGGTCTGTCTTCAAATTTTACGATCCTGCAATACCTCTCATTTCCCAACGAATTCTAGCAAACTTAAAGTTGTCAAAGTTGAGCAATTAAATTATTTAATCTTTTTTTAAACTTATTTTAAACATTACTAATATCCAACCAACTTTCCCCCATAATGGTCACCTAACTTTACAGTTTAGGTCTTCTTTTCATAACTATTTTCTTTTATTTTGCATAACGTTTTCCATACAATACCATTGGTTGGAACGAATGATAACTTTAATTTTATAAAGCAAAGCTCAGTTCTATTCACGCCCAGTGCCGCTCCTTTAAATATCTTTCTAATGCACCAAAACGCAACCGAAAACCTGTCCACCAGAATGTTCTGCTTGGTACGGTTGACCTGTCCAAACGCGATCCGATGGGACAATTTGATTCGGCATGTCGGTGTTTCGTCTTTCGGCATTTCGGTGTTTCGAACCACCAAAAACCCGTCCTTTGGCATCTGACGTTTGAAGTCTTTTTCTTTCCTATTATACAAAGCGATCTACACCTTCCACTTGCTGCTTACGCTTGCATACGTTTCCTCTCTTGCTTTTTTGTTCTTTTTGCCTCATTTCCGTACTTTTGTTCGATTTCATTTCGGGTGTTCTAATCTCTTTCGTCGAAGCGCACGAAGCACCAGTTGGCATTCCGTTCCGATCGGTTCGTCGAAGAGGGATGCTTGTCGGAGCGGAGAATCTGGTAAGCTTGGAGCAGGGCTGGGCCTTAGATGACACTGGTAGTGAGTTTCATAAATTTCCAGATTTGGTCTCGATAAACGGCTTCAACCACAAAGCGAAGAGGTCGACCTTTTAGATACGCTTTACGCGCACATCGCCCAATCCAAAGGTTCCAGAGGGTTTGGTGGAATTAGAATACATCCCAATCACGTAAGAAATCCATCCAGCACAAGCCCAACTGTTGACTTACTAGAAAAGAAAGAGAGCAATAAGCTTTACGAGTGAAGAATATACACACAGAAACCCAGAAAAAGAACCCTCTAAACTACTCATCATAAAGATACATTCCGCGAGGAAGCACCGGCGTAGAGAATCGTCAAGAACCAGGGTATAGAACGGAGTGAACCAGTTTCTCATAACCGTGTCACACAGTCGCCATACGAAAGGGTCGATCACCAAACAAGCACAAAAAAGCTGTCCTCACTGCAACGACAGAGGAACACGTCGTTGCCACAGTCAATGAGTCAAGCCCCAAATTTATGAACGCGAGGAAGCTTTTAGATAATGTCGGCTGTATTTCACCTTTTTTCTTCTCCTGCCGACCAACAACGGAAAGAACAACGGACGGACGGACGGAGACGATCCGTCCGATCTTGTCTGTTTGCGCTTTTGCCGGGTACCATTATTGCTGGGCGCTACCAACATTTTTGTTTTAAATCCACCACTGGAGGTTTTTAATCATGCACCAAATCATGCCACATTCAACCGGTGCCCCGGAAACTGTGGTGCTGACGCTTAATTCACGGTTCCTCGGTGCTTCACTTATCAGTTTTGGTGCTAAAAGTGTGTATGCGAACCGAATGGCATAAGCGCACACATCCGCACAGAACAATCCCAAAACGAGGCACGTTCTGTTTGATTTATACGCGAACCGTGCCAAATGCGCACCGGTTATATGTATATAAGCTTTGGAAGGTAAATATAAGATAAATACTGTCAACTGAGTGCGCATTTCGTGCTGCATTCGGTGCGCTTTTCGATGAGTATTATTTATGATGAGCATGGGAAGAAATATGGTGCATTTGGTGGTGACTTACGTGGCCAACGTGACAGCCGTTTGTCGACACTTTGCATTTGCAGTTGGATAATTTGTGGATCGAAGAAGCCCAAGACCGAGGTTGTTAGAGACGATGCAACCGGTGGGTTGCTGATTGATTGATTGATTGATTGATGATTTCTTAAAAACTCAAATTTCTTAGCTCGTCCCACGATGCGTTCTTTGCATCGTACGTCAAATGGATTGACCATCATGGTCCAGACCAACGTCAATTAATCTTGCATCGGGAGGAAAGGGAGAAAAAAAAAGACGACCAATCCCGAAACATTCACGCAACAGATAGACGATTAGTCGATTGTGATTGATTCTTTCCGCATATTGATGACTCGTCAATCAACCGTGGTCGTTTTTTTTTGTGGTTGTGCGCCAAGGCTTGTCACGGTGAGTAATATTGCACCACTCATTCTTCGCTGCATATTGCATCAAAAAAACATTTGCATCAGTTTCAGGTCCAGTTGATGGAGGAATTTGGACAGACGGAAAAAAAAAACGATGCAATAAACCATAATCGAAGGGGCACAGCAGGAAAGAGATTTTGGTAGATGAACCAGAAGAAAAGGAACCCCCAAAAAAAAAAAACAGCACAACCCCACACTCATCAACACGATCGACGGGTAAAAGGCAAAAATATGCATTTTGAGTGATTTGCCGCATGGGATATGCATTTTTGGCAATGGTGCTGCTGGGAAGCAACAAAAACCGCACACACACACACATACAGCTGAAGAATGCAAATCAGTTGCCTTCATTGGGGTGCTGCTTTCGGGGCTTTTCGCATCGACATATGTTTTGCCCCGTTATCCTTGATTGATCTCAACCAATCTGCTGGCGTGCATTACGGTGAATGCTTTTAATGCTGCCAACCTGTGTGCAGCTTTAATAACAATAATTCATCGTTCGTTCGAAGCGATAAACTAAATCTGTTGTCCGCTCTTTGCTGCTTGCTTGAATGCTGATGGAGGTTCCCGAAGGATGACGGATCGCGCCCGGGATCAGTAAAGCGAAACCCCAAAACCTGCACCAAAAAAGGGAGAGGGGGGAAGGAGAGGGGGCGACGAACCTTCGGAATCGTTTTTGCATCGGTCGGCAAATGGTTGGTTGGCCGCTGCAACCAACGTTCCGCAGGGCAGTTTGGGCAAAAAAAGGCGTAATGAATATGCATTTATTCCTCGATTTTTTCGGGTCAAGTCAGCCTGTCGAAGCAAGAAAAAAAGAGAAAGAGAGAGAGAGAGAGAGACAGAGTAAGAGAGTAAGCAGGACTATATAAATGGAAGGCTTCCACCCAGTGCCGGTACCACCATTGCCACAGTCAATCTGTCAAGCGATCGGTGCAGAAGAGCGAACGGTGCCGGGGAATATGCCGGTGCGCGTTGATGGGAGTGATAAATAAATGCAAAAATTTTTGACTGATTGTTGTAATCTGAAGAATGAAATCGGTCCATGCCCCTGCCTGGTTGCCTGCATATGCCGCGCGCGCCGCCCACAGGATCATGCGGGATGCGTTACCCTTGTACCGATGTTCCGCCTGAAGCGACCAACTTTGAAGGATTCGCCTCACGTCCCGATCCTTTCCCCCATTTGGTGCACCTTTACCCTAATGGGTCGCGAATGCATTAAAAAGTGCAACGCAACAAACGCCACGTCTTGCCGGGTTGCTCTACGCAAACCATGCGTCCAACAACTGTTGCTTCCCTCTATCGGAACAAAAAGCCAAGGAAAAGGAAGGTAACAAACAACAACAACAACAAAAACATGTTATACCAGCAACCGAACTAGAAAGGAGCATTTCAAACAAAAATGCATCTCACCTTGCTGTGGGGAGGTTTTTTTTTTACTTAATAATATGCAAAAATTATGACTTATTCATATTTTCTTCCACAACTCTTCACCCGCTGCCTAAACCTTCGCCCATTTTCTACATAACATGACAGATTGACTTTGTTCAGCAAACTCACCCGGCACCTCACCTCCCACCCTCCCCCCTCCCCTACCCACCCTGTTTTCACGAATGAAAAGACTTATCCACTCGATCTCTCACGCGGCTTGACGTCGATTGATATTTTTTCGGCAAGGCATTACGGTCCGTCCGCCGTTGATCGGTTGAGGTCAGGCTCGGCAGCAGGCAAGAATGTTTCGGCGAATCTTCGGCACCGCGAACGCTTCGTTCGCCCATGCACGTTGGACACTCGGTGGACGTGAATTTCCCCATCACAAAATTGTAACTCTCGGGCAATGCAAGATTTATTGCCCCCACGTACCGGGTTGATTGTTTTTGCCCCCCTCCCGTTCCGGGTATGTCCCGAGCCCAAATCGCACACGCATTCCGCGCACTTGCACTTTGTGATCCTTGTGCGATTGACAGACGAAGGATATTGACGATGGATCATATTTTAGTGCCAACAACAAAAAAAGGCGATGCTGCACTTCGGTTGTGTGCACTTTCCTTTACCGAAGCATTGACGCGAGCGAAGTGTGCGATTTTCAACTTTCCACCACTTATTACCTTTAATTTGGAATGCATTTTGATCGCGCTCGAAAATCGCTTTCAGTGGGGATTAAAGAAAACTGTTTTACTTTTAATTCTGCTTTACCTTTATTATTTATTCTCTGCTTCGGTCTGAAGATAATCCGTCCCGATCCCTATTCGCAGCCATACCGTCCACGTATGGCGATCGTGTGGCATGGTAAAAGGTTGAGAACCAGTTGATAAAGCACGATCAGCCCCGGCATTGCCCATCATCATCCGCACGAAGCTCAACACACACACACTTACAGGCCGGGATGATAAATCGGAGCGACGGTGAAGAGAACGACGGTAAGGAAGAAACAAGAACAAGTCGCATGTATGCTTGCGTTATAAATTGCGTGTATTTAAGATGAGATAATAATACATTTATATTACTTCGCGTATCTTCCTTCGCTGGCCGTTTTCTTTTTGATTATTCTGTCGCTTTTTTTTTTCTTTGGTTTTGTTTTGCGTTTTGCGTTTTGCTAAAAGCTTCCCAATTTGCCAATTATTGTGTGCTTGGGGTCGAGTGGGATTTTTTTTTTTTCAATGCGGAACAGACGCTGGTACCGCAAAACCGTTACGCACAAATTTACACGTCAGCGAATGTTGCAAATTATCCCAATTGATTAAAGCCCTAATGTGCGAATGTGTCCATAATGAAATGATGCCTAAATTGCAAGTGAAGTTAATGCTGGGACAGAATGGCTTTAAGTTAACTATTCCTCTGCAGAAACAACGATAAAATTGAAACAAAATTTTCTTTCATTTTGTAATTTTTGTTTCATTCTTCAGCTATAAATGTTTGAGTTTTAAATTAAAAATTTAAAATACTCACCCGAAACCTTCACCCTGCACGAAATCTTTCGCAGCTCGTATAGAAGACTTCAACGATAGCACAAGTGATGTTAAATCCCCTAAACAAAGCTCGCAACTGCACCAACGACTGATCCTCACATAAAAGATTCCGAGGCCACCGTCTGTCTGTCCCCAACGTGATGGTCTCTAATTTTTTTTTTTTTCATTTGTTTGTTTGTTTGAAGTGTCTTGCATCCTTCCAGATCCGTGCTCCGTTCGCGGAACGACTCATTTCGCGTTTGACAACGATGGCACGATCCGTGGCGGTGTGATCCAATGCTGCGTCTGCCCTAAGACACTGATGAGAAAAGCGTCGCACCCGCACACACACACACACCCGTAAGACCCCCACGCACACACACACGCATACACACGTACATCCATAGAGCGTAGGGTCAGCTTCACGTGTGCGCAGGGAAGAAAATCACAAATTCGTTCCGTTGCTCCGTTTACATTTCGTTTGATTTATATTCCTCTCAGGTCTTTATTCTTCGGCAAACGCGAACGTGGCTTTTTAGCGTAGCATTTATTTAAGTACGTTTTGCTGCCCCATCGCAACGCCGTCCGGTCCGGTGTGCGCAAAAGTTGACGGTTCTCACCTGGTACCAAGGGAGGGGGTTGGGTGGAAAGCCCTTCGCATTTCCATTCCTTCCTAAGCCACGTCCGTTCCGGCACACCGCGGTGGAGCCTTTTCGACCGCGGCGCAATCGTTCTTATCCTGCAGCTCATTTAAGTTCCACCCAAGCCGGAATGAATTTATTCTTTACGACCAACCCGACACCCTGAACGCTTGGGTCTCCAAATCGGCCGCCCCAACCACTTACCCTGCCACCGCCGGGACACTCCTCATCCCCGCTCCCCTCTCACCCGTTTGTCAACTCACACACATGTGCGCGCGTGTGTGTGTGTGTGTCACCAGTCATGGACTTATTGGCTTTCCGCTTAAATACGCTGCTCATGTCACCGCAAAATGCGTTTTTGCTTCCTCCCATACAGCCTACCCCCATCTACCCCTCCTTGGCTTCCCATTTTCTGGCATGCGTTTTTGCGATTGTTGCGCTCGTGTTGCGTTTTTGTTGTGCGCCAAATAAAAGA
Organism: Anopheles rivulorum; assembly: GCA_018908115.1. Lineage (NCBI taxonomy): Eukaryota > Metazoa > Arthropoda > Insecta > Diptera > Culicidae > Anopheles > Anopheles rivulorum. The sequence goes on along the minus strand of STHB01000003.1, from coordinate 16,187,337 downwards.
AACCCAGCATTGAACGGGCATGGTTGGATGGAAAAACGGATGGAACGGCAAGTAACGACCGAAAGAAAAAAAATTAAGCAAACAAAACCCCAACAAAAACAAACCCCCACTTACCTACGTTAGAAGAAGAGAGAGAGAGAAAGAGAGATAGAAACATACCTTTACGCATACGGATGCCATGTTTCTGCCGGCTGGACACCCGTTTTCCCGTGCGAAATGGTATACGTACGGCGTGCAGCATAGTGCATGGGCGCATCGAAAGCGCGGAACCCAATTTGGTCGCGTCGCGTGGAAAGAAGCGAAGCGATCGCGACGCTAAATTGGGTGGGAGGGGAGGGGGGGGGAAGCTTTGAACACAATTTGAATGCACACATCAATCATTTAAACACACCGCATCAAGCCGATAACAATATGGGAAATTTATTTGACGGCTGAGTCACAAGTCCGAGTCCGAGTGAATGAGGAAGACAAATGGTGAAGCGTGTGGGTGTGTGTGAGTGTAGGTTCTGGAAAGTGCTTTTAGGAAATTCAAAGTGATTACTTTTTGTAAAAAGAGTAGCATTGTATAAAACTTATTTATAAAAAATTATATGTCCAAGGGAGAACCATAATTTTTCGGGTAAGGAGCTCATACAGTCCATATTTAAAATGAGCAAAAATATGAAATAGTTTTGTCTTCACTCAAGATTCCTATTTAGCAAATAATTAATCCACGGTAATTAGATCCATCTGTGTTGATCATTATAAATGATGAATGTATCTGAAGTAAATGATCTTTTCATATACTTTCATAGCCCTGGGTTTACTAAACACTCTCTAAGTACAGTGGAGCGTCGTTTATACGGGTACCTTTTATCCGGTTGTTCCATTATCCGTGCTATTCGGAAATGACAGCTTCATATCGTTTTCTGTCATATTTATTTTGAATTTATATGTTCTGTGGTGCGTTTATACCTATTCGTAGTTACTAATGAACAGGAACTACACATTTTTAACGACATATTTATTGTTTAAGTATTAAAGCAACAGTTGCACGATCCTTGTAGAACGCTTGAATATCAATAAAAACACTAAAGTGAATTACAGTTAGCATTAATAACAGCATAGCTGTCAATCAAATTGAGTGAACCTTTTATCCGTGTGGTTCGGTTATCCGGCCACCATTAAGTCCCGACGTGCCAGGATAATCAGCACCACACTGTATAGTGTTGTAACGTGTCGATAATATGCGTGTGGAACTATTTTAGGTTGGGCCTTTTACCTTTCATTTATTATATTTTACTTTCCCACCATCGCGAATCCGCGCCAATTGTACTAACAAACGAATCCATGATGTGGAGTACTAAACTCAATGTGATAAACAGTGTTTGTTGTTTGTTTATCATTTGCTGCCAGTGCTGCCAGCAACATCTACTTGCAACAGATAATCTAACAAAGCATTTTCTCTGCATCTCTCTAATAGCTTTAAACTAAAACGTTCGTCCTGAACCTGACCCTGCATACGAATTAGCTACGATCACTACGTCAATAGACCAAATAACAATCATCCTAAATCTTCCACTGATCTTTCTTGAACAGAAAAAGAAAAACTAAAACAATTTGCAAATCAAACGGAGCCTCCCCAAACGAACGACAGCGGGCAAACAGTGAGACGAACCTGCAACAAATCACTTCTGCATCAAACTGCACCACACAAATCCGCCCTTCTTGCTCCACCCCGCTGGTAGTTTGCGTTAGCCCCACTCAAAATCGCCTCATCCCTGCTTCTACTGTACCAGACTTGGCAGGCAGGTGGCAGGGCGGCAACGGGTGGAAGGAGACGGGACGGGGCCGTAGACCATAAATCGATGTTTTGCCGAAATCGACGCCCGTACGCCGATTGGATGTCCATCAAAAAGTTCAACCTAAAATGTATGCCCGCGCGTGTGTGTGTGCTGTTTTTTTGGGGTCTTCAAGGTGGGGAGATACAAAAAAAAAACGAGGGACGGCAACAACAGCAAAAAACACACACACATATCCACATTTGAGAACGATGCATCATTCTGAGCACCGGATCCCAAAAGCGACTCAAGTCATCTGTCAATCATTCGGCCACCCCAGATACCTGCTTTTTGGTCTGCTTTGTGTCTCCCACCTGTCCCTTGCGGTTCCTGCCCCTCCTTTCCAGCCCCATTCGGGCCAACATCTTGGCAGGGTTTGGGGTCTATTTTGTTGCCCCCTTTCTCCAATTCCGAGCTCAATTCAATGGTTGCGGTGCGTAAAAATGGTCGTTCAAAGGCTCGTCAAAAATCGCCCACCGTCCCGATCAGAAAGTGCAGCTTATTGGCAATAACAGGCAACAGGGAACACATAAAAAAAAAAAGAAAAGCACACGACAGGTGGAGAAGCAGGATACCGGTGCGGGGAATGGAAATCAACGCATTAAAAAAAATACAGAGGCTTCCATCGAGTTGCGCGAATGGTGCGTTGCGAAGGAGGGATGCGAAAGGCACGCAAATCCCGATGATGATGCGATCAAACTGCAACAGCCGAGGCCGATGCAGTTATAATGCTACGATACAACCGTCCCCTCCCCCGCCCCCCCCCCTTTCCCTCAGCACCCGTTCCCCAACAGGAGATGAAAGGGGGTTGTGTTTTTTTTTTTTGGTTGTTGTTGCGGGTCCCCACGGCAGTCGATCAGTATTTTGTGTCAGGCATCCCGAGACTTAAATTGCGTTTTTATATTTCCAGAGATTATTTTACCTCGTATTTTCTGATTTCGTTTATTAGTCTCCGTCGCCAGGGGTTTCGGGTTCACGTATGAGTGAAGGGCGTACGAAGTGCAGTTTGCGTTCGGCCATGCCCGGATCCCATGATCCCTCGATCGACGGTTCGCGGCGGTTCGGTGGCGGACCTGCCGGGAGGAACCTCAAAAAGGATCATTCCCGATGGACGGACCATCCGTTGAACTTTCGCTTCGATATTCGACACTTTTTATATGCCCGAACATGAAACACATGCCACACAGGGACAGGACGGGACGGGATGAGACGGGAGAGTTCGGGGGTGGCTGGCGCGGACAGGGCAGGGAATGACGAGAGCCATCAAACTGCCTTCTTTGCAACCTTTCCTTTTGATCTGCATCCCAAATCTTCTGCAAATCTGCAAAAAATCCCCCGATCGGACGTTCGTGGCTGCATTTTTACGTATGCAGCAAATTCTTAAAGACCGCGAAACGGTCCTGTCTCCTTCTTCTGTGCGCGCGCGCGTTGAAGTCTGATGAGTCTGGGGCTAATATTCGCTACCATCGGACACCGGCATCTCGCACCGGTCAAGATCATAGATGCTGATTCACGCTGCTGCTTTCACACGATTTCGGTGCATAATTTACGGCGGAAGGAGTTGTTTTATTTTTATTCCACATTCGCTCACCACCTCCACGGTTCGCGGCGTTCCGGTCAAGCAAATGGTCGAGATGGTCCGTTTAACGAGCAATATTGATCTCTGTGCCTTTATGGGTCCTTCAATTTTTTAGGCTGTAAAATGTGAGCGAATAATTGCAATTTCTTCTGCATCATAAAGAACGTGGTGGTGATTTGCTGTCAATCGCACAAAAGGTTTTAATAATTCGTTGGAAGTAACGAACAGTATTTATTTATTAAAGACTTGTTTGTGCTATAAAATATGGAAAAATTAAAATTATTTTCGTGTAATTAGCTTCTAAGTTATAGATTTAATATTTTAAATCATTTTCGAACTGGCTTCCACGTTTGTAATTGCCATTAACAAACGCTAATTCCAGCAAACTCAAAAATGTTCCCCAAAAGTAAGAAGCTGTTTGTCTCTTTAAAAGAAATCCCAAAATCCTTCAAAAGAAACTGAATGAAACAAAAAAACACACGTAGCACAACCCATTCGTGCAATCACAAATCGCCGAAAAGTTCTGCAAATCGCACCAAAAAAAAAACCCTTTCAAAAGAAACCCCCCTCCCGGGCAACAAACTCCCTTTCGGTGTGTCGTCTGCCGGTCAGCGTTTCGTCAGCGCAACCAACGCCGCACAAAATCTTTGCCTTCCCCAAACGATGACACGACGATGACAAAATGCACGAAAATGATGACAACCGAAATGCCGATCGGTTGCCGCGATCAGACCGGACCCCGCGCGATCGGCTTCCTTGGATGGTTCGATCGATCAGGACGGCGGATGCGTGCCGGCTTGCCGTTCTGCATTCGAAATCAGCCCTTTTCAGCCGTCCAGCGAAACGCAAATACCATTCGACCGGGCGGATGCCATTCGCGGTGGAATGTTTCCGACAACGTCCATCGGGACGAGTCTCGGCACACAAGCGCTTCGCTTTCGGGCGGCCTGCCAGCTCCTGAATGTTGTGTGCTGTGTGTGTGATAAACTGTGCGGAAAGAGGAAGGAATTGAGGGGAAGAAAAAGGGGGGGGGAGGGAGAAGGAGTGCATTTACCACACCGGTATGCAGCCGATTTGATGGACTCGTTCCTGGAATCCATCCCAAAGCAAAAAGAGGCGACTCGCGGAAGGCCGAAACACTTTTCATCGTACAAGCTCGCGAAGAAGATAGTTATGAAATCGTTCGACAAATTTATCTGATATCGGGCTTGTTCAAACGATTTTAATAGCTCCAAAGCGTAAGCAACTAGCACCGGGAAATGGTTACTCGGCACTGCAGAAGTATCGCGATTTTTCATGTAAATATTTCCTATATTTGGTCGGATTATCCCGAGAAATCTATGTGAAGATGCAGCAGTAAACTGTTTAAAAGCACACAATAATTTGTACTCTGCTTTTTGTTTGCATAACACAGCAAACACGTCTTGAAAGAAATTGGATCCCTTAATGTACGATCATTGCGTGGAGCTATATTCGACGATGATGGTCATATCTTCTAGCTCGCCGCCAAATAAATATCAATTATTTCGTAATGTACCACATTACGCAACAATGTTGCGAGCGCAATGATTTCAACAGGATTAAGCAATTTTGTTTCCCACCACCATTCAGCAAATGAAGCAAAACCCCACCTTTGCGCAAGCAAGTTCAAAGTGTGCAAAAGAGTTAGAATAATTCTTCAGCGCAACGTTAGATAAATAACATTCTGTGGTGCAAAATATTACAATCACTACCGACACCTTGCGTTCGGCATACGGCATGCAGCAGCATCACCGTGCGACTAGTTTGCACCTCACCACACCAAACACATCACCCCAGCTGGAGCGACCCCGAGTCGCCCCTAGCGAAAGGGTTCCGAACCGGCCATCGACGCATCGCACTCCCAGCGGAGGCAGCTCGCATGCAAAAAAAAAACCGAGCGAGCAAAACAGCACCGTGCCCATCGTCATCATCATCCGCCTGACAAACACCCGTACCAATAACTTAACGGCAAAGTGCAATAATACCGGAATGTTCCAGCACGCCGGGGTAGTTTGGTGGGAAATTTATGATCCGTTTTGGCAGAAATACGAGAATTCGCTCACTTTGCCCGTTTCGCTCGTTGCTGGTTTGCTGTCGCTGCCTTCGCTTCGTCGGTGGTTCGGTGGCGTGGAAGCGTTTAGAGCGTATTGCAATCGCAGAAATTACCCACCGTGCCGTATTTCGGTACGATACACTTCGCCGACACACTCGCCTCTGCAGCCCATCCCAGATCTTCTGCCAGTGAGAAGTGTGAAGCAAATTGTTCGGGCTTCTTTTACGTGCACCCGTTCGTGGCCACAGCACAGACGGTGGCGGAAGACGGATAGATTGTGTGTGCGAGCGCGCGCGCTTTCCGCAGACGGCAACGATCGGCAACCTCCGGAGCATGCGCTTTTGCGGCCTGCAGCCTGCAGCCGCGCTCGCCGGAAGCCACCAGGGGTGGAATGGATATAAATTATCGCAGATAATGTTTACCATAGAAATGCTACTGCACTCTCGCACGTTCGCGCACAGCTGGTGGAAACTCCCCCTCCACCCCCCCCCCCCCCCCCCCCCCCCCCCCCCTCCCTCGTGTAGGACGGCAGCCAAAAGCTGACGGTCCCATACTCCCAAGGTAGAAGGTGTGCCGAGAAGTGCCCGGAGCTGTCCGGTGTCGGTGATACACCGGAAGGGCCGATGCTGATGCTCACGGTATGCGAATCGTGTTTATCGATCCGCAAGCACAGCAAATGTGCCCTGGCCAGCAGGTTCCGTTCCGTTCTCCGGCAAGACGTAAGGGAGGCGTAGTCGAAGCTTGGCTGCGTGCTTTGATACAGAAGTTATTAATTAGTTTGTACCCGCCCACGGTATGGTATTAAGGTGTAATAATTTGCTGTACACCTCCCAAAAGCCTAAAAGACCAAACCGAAAACACACATAAACTTGCGCGATCGCCACACGGCTACGCACTGACAGAAGAGGAAGGAGAAGAGCGAAAAAACACCTCCATCCTCAGACGCAAATTCTCCCTCCCTTTGGCATTTTTGGGGCAGCACTAACGCCCCGAGCAGCGAGAAAGGTAGAAGGCAGGAAAATTTCGTAGAAGCGAAACGATTTGGAACCGCGACCGCGGAAAGCGATATCGTCGGACTATCGTTAGAGCACTGCCGGTTGGCACGACAGACGACGGCAGTCGCCGTTTGGGACAAACGAAACAAAAACGCAAAACATAAACGCAAAGAAGCAGCACGAGTGCGGACGAGCCAAGCTACAGCACGAATGGACGAAAATGGATCGCGCATGGGTTACCGATCGTACACCGGGCATCGCGGCGATCGCAATCGTTCGCAAACGATCGACCCGAGAAGCGATGCGAAGCGATCGACTCTTCGACAGTTTTGGCTGGGCCGGGGCCCCGGCGGTCACCCGGTGGCCCGGTGAAACGGTTACACAAACGGCAACAGGCTCTAATGAAAAAAGGCGGTGAAAAGCGATAATTACCCCTTAATAAATGAACATAATCACTGTAATCAACGGTCGCTGCCTAGGCGAGCAGGCTTGAGAACTTTTCCACCAACTCGGCGGTGGTGGTTTGTGCCAGAGGGATGGGTGGGGGGTGGGAAGGCGACCGGAAGGTTCGGGAAGACCCAAACGCGGCTCGTGGTGCTTCGCGTTGACAGAGAGATCAAGCAGAAACGTCATACACCGATCTAATGGGATGGGGGAAACGGTGAAAGAAGGAAGGGTGGAAGGAAGGGAAAGGGGCGGTTGGCGATACTAATGGGAGGAGGGCCACCGAATGGATCGATGGTTAGCGATAGTTAGCGCAATGGAATCTACTGTCATGATGATGATGAGAGTGTAGCTAATCGTTCGAGGTCGAATGATTTAAACGATCAATGAACGGGGTTCGTCGCTTGTCAAAACCCGATGGTGAGTCTTTTGTTTTCTAAGCACATTTAAATGGATTTAAATACGTTTTTCGATACGTGCAATTTAATTAGTTTGTTTTACAACAAGTAAGAATTATTTTTCGAATAAAATTATATTGAAATTTCTTCTCATATATTCTCTGCATACTCGCACACAAACTCTTACTTTTGCATCCACTCGAATGACCACGAGGAATGTTAAACACGCTTATTGACGTGATAAATAGATTCGCTGTGGATCGCATGGTAACGCAACACAAAATATTGCCAGGCTCGAACGATGACGAGGTGGAATTTTGGATCACGAGAAGAAGCACATGACGCCCAGCAAGATGCTTCGGTAGGCAATGCTGGACGTTGGACGATGTTGAAGATGATGATGATGATGATGATGTTACCCACGCGGTGGTGCGCAATACGGAAGCATGAACCATGAAGCGAGTGAGTAACGCCAAAAACTAAGCTTACCATCCAGTGCCAGGAGGCAAAAAGCAGGCAACAACCGAAACGATTTCCAAAACCGTAGAAAGTAATTTGATTTACGAACCAACCGATCTAACCCCATCCTTAACGCCTCTGTCTCGTGCCCCCGGGGAAGGGCCGGACTGATGTCCGCGAGTGCTTTAATGTGCCTCCCAAGAAATGGTACGGGCACACACACACACCGTGGCTGTGTGGGTATGTGTGATAATGATGCGATGAATGCGAGAAAAATTTCATTCATTAGACTACAGTTTCATTGAATAGAGTTTGGGCAGCAGGAATCGGGTTGGGTGCGAATGGACTTGCCGAGCACAGAGTGCTCATGCTCATGCAACCGTTTTGCGCTAGAATGTGTAGAAGAGGTGGAGAGTAAGCGTACCAGAGTACCAGAACTTAATCTTTCCCTTCCCTAGGTAGGCTCATTAATGAATGGTTGGAATGTGTTCTATTGATCACATTCCAAGGCGATGAAACCTGGGTAGTCATGGGAAGAAAAATCGCATAAAACTAATAAACTGGAAATAGATTTTATTACTATTTTTAGCGTTAATGGGAAGACACAAAAGCAGCATTGCAACGAAAGAAAGAAGAGTATTGAAAGAAAGCCAAAAAACAAGAGTCTAAAACTTTTCTCCAAGTTTCACGCACATCATGGTAAAAATGTGTCATGATTGTAGCAAAAATTACGCTCAACATTCACACTCCATCCACAACGCCGTCCAATCGGCCTGACGTCAATTAGTCGATGATTTAGCTCTATTAGCTAAGTAAACAACTCAATTATCCAAGGCAGCGCTATTCTCCTGTCAGGCTCACCGTCAGTACCGTCTCACCAATCGTGGACCATTGTGCCGCAACTCACTTTCTCACGATCCCTCACAGGAGGTTCTTTATCCTTCTCTATCTAAACACACACACACACACACAAAGCAGCAGCAACGACAACAACACACAAAAAATAAACAAGACATGGACAACGTTGTCAATCGGTGGCGGATCAGTTGATAAGGTCAACCTGGTAGCGGTATGTGCGTGCCAGGGGCCGTACACGACGGGAACAATGTTTGGGGGGGGGGGGGTTATAAACCAAAACAAAAAAATACAAAACACGACAACTTCCACGTCGAATATCACCCATCGCTACAAAACAATCAACTGCTTACTGTCAGGCGGCTGACATCGAGATGTTTGATTGACACAGAAGTCGTGCATAATTTGATAAATGGGTCCCGAATAAAAGAAAAAAACACACACACACACACGCCCCGCGAGTTAAAGCTGTAGCATTTGATGGTGTATAATATGGGGGGGGAAGGAAAAAAAATCCTAACTTGATCCCTCCTAGTCGTGAAGGATAATTGATAGAAGTGTGAGAAAGACTAAGCTACAGGCTAGGGGGAAAAGAAAAAAAAAACAAACAAACATTCTCATGGGAATGATTCCGGCTGGGAAGTGGTATACTTGCCCCGATTGCTGTGAAGTCAACCGTCGTCGGAGCGGATCGCCACTTTCCTACACCGAATTGATCGCGCCTGCGCCGCACCGAACGAAACCCATTTGTGTCGAATATCAATGTCAAAGAGTCGAAAACGAGGAACCTTCATGATTTCTTCTCCCATTCCTCCACCATTGGGAAATGGGAATGGGGCAGCAAATGTACAAAAGTGGTTCATTCTTGACCGAACGCTTCAACCGTACGCTAATCAGCAACCGATCGCAATCCACGGCATGCCGGCGCAAGCAATGTCCAACATTTCTAACAAATCACCAAGAAGTGAGCCGCCCGTGCACGTCGCAGCGAAACTGGCGGTAGCACAGCACCGTACAATCACCACCCCCCCCCTCCTCCCCCCCCCTCCCATCTCTCTCTCTCTCCCTCTTTAAAATCCAAAAACGGGTAGTCGACGTTTGCCGTTGGGAGACGGCGTGCGGCGGCGTTGGGAGATTAAGATGGCAAAAAATAAAAAAAAAAAAATAGCCCCCACGGTCGACACGCTCGTCCCGGGTTGGTTGACGATGGCCTATCGTGGGGTATATCAATCTGCAAAAATCTGGAGTAACAGGTTTCGCTTAATTTATTTTCTTATCTTGCTGACTCATCTCGTCCGCCGGTACCCGAAGCATCAACTTCGCAGAACGCACGATAGATCTGTCCACCCCCGCCACCCATTCCAACACCCTCCCACGTACCACTGCAGCTTAATCTTTTGCTGCTTCTGGTCTAGGGAGAGAAATGAAAACATTATTCCGCCACCAAAACACACACACACACACACACACTTACACGCTTACTCAGTTTGTCACTAACCGAAGGGGCCGGTTCGTCGGACCAGGTTCAAGATCATGATGCACATATCCTTATTAAGCCATTTCACCGGACCAGCTGTTACACCCCCACCCCGACCAATGCTGACCATCCCGCGCCCAAAACCGCGCTAGCTGGATGGGACAAAATTAATAGACTTATTCAAATACGCTCTCGCAAGTGGTCCCACTGTCCAGCCGCACGGAGCTTTGATTGTGGTAAGTGTACGGCAACCGGCGACTAGGTAACCGTCGCACCGTGGATGATGCGCCCTCGGACGTTCCACTGACATGCGGGCCGCGGGTTTGTGTGCTTTATAAGGAATGGAACGATTAAATTTCTCAACCGTAGCTCGCTTTCCGGTCGGATCGGATCGAGAGGGCAGATTTTGCCGCGATATACATACACGCCTGTGCTGAAATTGTGTTTGCTCGGCACCGCGCTGCCAACGAGACAAATGACAAGAAGACGCTTGCAGTGTGCCAGTGCGGCTCGTAATAAAGCATAAATTATCGCACCAACTACCCCCCCCCCCCATCCCCCCCTTCTCAATTTGTTTGCAACCGGAAGGAAAAAGGGCCACGAAATGACAGCGCAAGTACGAACCAGCTAGCTAACACTTCATCACTTCATCCATCAAACATGCGTGATGCGCTTGGGAGAGCGGCTTGCGTTTAAAAAGGGCTAGTGTGTCACTAAAGCACGTTAACTTTAATACACAAATAAATACTGAATAACTATTGTGAGAGAGAGAGTGAAAAAGCAGCCTTTATAGCAACGCGAAATGCGATCAGGTTGATCTATCACGGAGTGCACAAATGTTTCATGTAGACGGGAAACAATCACTTTTGCCCACCCCACCCGCAGACAGGTGTTTCTATCGCACGGTATCGTTGCACAAATGTCACCTGGTAGCTACGAGCGTCACTCACATCGTGGCAACACTTCATCAGCGCAGCAACTGCCAAGATCGCGAGCGATCGTGTAAAATTCGTTTCGCAAATGTCAAGCGATTTTACCCAATCTATCCCGAACGATTCTGCAAACCATTCGGCGCTTGATAAAACACCATTCCCTTTTTCGATTCGTGTTACCTAGCAACACGGTGGCGGCAGACCGCGCGATGATCGTGTTCGTGCATTTAAATTCAAATTAAATTATTTCATAATTCTCAAATTCGAGCAGCATTATTGCATCGCGTCCAAGCCGAACAACAACAATGCTTACCGAGCTTGCCGCGTTGTACGATCGTGCCGACGTGCTCTAACGCTCATATATCAGGGGCTTATGGTGCATAAATTCGCCTTCAACAGTTTCGGGCTGGAGCTAGATTGCAAACCCGAGCGCATGAGCGACTTGAGCTAACTCAACGAAATGAGGAAAAAGTGAGAGAGAGAGAGAGAGAGAGAGAGAGAGAGAACGAGAGAAAAAAAAGTCATCCAAATTGGAGCCATAAAGCTGCTACCGTGCCGCACCATTCCGTACCAGACGCGCGCCCTGCATTATCGATGCTTCAATTCTTCACACCATTCATGCTACCGGCAAAAGGGGTGTAAGGGCAGCCCATTGCAGCCCGACGGACGTACGCTCAGCTGCAGCTTTCATAGACCATATGGCATTCATCAGACGGGCGTGTGATTTACGCGACGCCATTGCCTTTGCGCCGATGCATGGCCCCATTTGTGCCTACCGATTCGATAGCAGCACCACCACAACCACCGGTTAGGGTTAAGGGCATACCTAGCGTCGGTGAGGGAAACAATCTTGTTAGTGACACGATAGGCACGGTCCGGATTCGTCACGGTGCTAACCATTTTTTTCCCTGTGTGTTGCTGTTGTTCACAGCGTGCCCAGTTGTTTTAGCGGGATCGATTAGATTTATGGACGTTGCGAGTGGTTTCGCACTACGGAAGCTACTACGGCTTCCAGCTTTGCCGAGCAATGCCGAACGGTGTGTGTGTGCTAATGAGGCCGCCGAACGTGAGAAATCGCAACAGAGCAACGGATTGCATTGCAGTGTGAACAGATTTTATGCCACGTTGAAAGTTGATTTTATCGATCGAACACAAGGCTGATCGGTGTTGAGGTTCGTGAGTCGTTTGCTGTACTACATACCCAAAAGGGCTGTACGGTATGCTTACTAAGCAAGGATTACTTCTTGTTTTACCTTACAACACATTTTAATAAAGTAAGAAATATTTAATAATTTTTGTTAGCAAATAAGCAACAACCATCCGGTGAAACATTCCATCGCTGACGCTTTCGGATCGATTCAGCTTCATCGTTGATGAGCATTGTAGCTAGGTATTGACCTTGAATCGCATCCGTTAAGCAACCCACGCCAGCGTTTTGCTGTTGCTTCTCGCACCAACCGAAAACATCAACGTGACGTTCCGTAGAAGAATTCATCGCATTTCCCTCGTTCGGACACATCTTACGAGCATCAAAAAAACATACCAATCGCAAAACGTATCAAACAGTTCTGCGGCAAAGGAAATAACAGACAAAACAACAACAAAAAAAACACCCTTTCGCACTCACACACAACTGCCAGTGCTGCTACGGTTCGAATCAACCTGTCCGCTTGATCGGTTGGTAACGAGAATCAAAAAAAGGTCCTTCCTTGCGTGGTCCTGCCCCAACCCGGTTCCAACGCCCCCGCCCGCACAGCCCTTAAGAATGTACAAATCTGTTTGTAACCATAGCTTCCCTTCCCCCCCCCCCCACCCCCCATTCATCCTCCACCCGATCCGGCCTAAAAAGGCCCCCCTTTCGATTCGGATCCGCTCCGGTGGACGAAACAAAAATGACATAATTTGAAAATTAACAACGTGCAAAAACGACCAAATTACTAATCATTTTGTCAATCATATAAGCGTTTAATTTTGACTTTTGAGTGAATTTGTACCGTGCCCGTGCGGTTGCAGGCGAAACGGACGGACAAAGCAAGCAACCAACATCAAACCGAACCAAAATGAAGAGAGCAAAACATAAGAAAAAAACATTTCGCAAACAAAAAAAAAAAAAAAGGCAACAAACTGTTTCGCCGTCCCAAAACCGGCGAGCAGTGAAGCGAATCTGCGCGGCCAACAGTGACCAACAGCCGAAATATACAACAAAACTGAAAAAAACTACACAACAAACCGGCGTACACACACACACACACAAGCAGGCGAACAAACGTGAAATCGCGACGCGAACCCACGATGTTTGAGCCTGGCACTGGCGGAGAATGCGAACAGACGGGAATGTGCGTCTGTGCATGCTGCCCTTCCCGGTGACTTTGCCCGGCACAGCACCGATCCGAAGTAACCGAGCGAAGGATGGTGCAATAATGGTAATCATGAAGAGAGTGAGCAACAACAACAACAAAAGCATCCTGAACCGGCCCTGCTACACACACACGCCATCACGCTGACACGCCGGATGAATCGAGCGAAAGGACAATTCCGTGTGGACAAACCCGTGGAGAGCAACCTAACAACAAAACCGAACAGGCCACGATACGCCGCGCGCACACAAATGCAGCAAAACCCGCCGAAACGCACCCGAGACGCGCTTACCGGTGTCAGCGAAATGTTTCCCTTCAAAGCGCATCTGGTCCAAGGGCAAGGGAAGCGAGGGAAAGGTGAAACTTGCAGGAAAGGCGGAAGCTGGAAAAGAAGGAAAAGTTTTAACTTGGCGTTGATTACCAGCAGAAAACATTGCGTCCGGGTTCGTCGCTTGCATCCTACCAGCCGTGTCAGCCGAGCCAGCAGGTCTCGCACGGTACGTGGCATCAGTGTTGCCTTCCGATTCGCCTAAGCGAACAAAAAAAATACCGCCCCAAAACAGGGCCAAGCAGTGGAAAACTGAGCCATACACACACACACACACAAATAACAGAAATAAAAAACAATGAACAACAACCAAACCACGTCGCGAGTCGTTCCAAAAAAGCGACTTCGTTACGGTACGCGCGGGAACCGGGTGCCAAAGCGAGCGGACGAATGAAGGAAAAGCAACCACGCTGGAAGGAGCTCCCTTCTAAAGAAGTACGAACAACAACAACAATAAAAGCATAAGAAAAACACAGATACAAAAAATATATATATATCATCAATCGATATTCGATCCTCAACGTGAATCGCCACCGAACCGTTTTTTTTATTATCAGCCGATGACCACTCTGCTGCAACTTCCCTAACTGCTGTGGTAGTAGAATTTAGTTTCGACCCCAATGGGCTCCTTGGTGTTGTGGGTGGGTGGGTGTGTGGTTTGAAGTGGAGAGATGGTGGCCGGGGGGGGAGAGGGATGAAGTGAAGCGAGGTATCGAGACGATCGTGTACGTATGCCGTATAAGAACTTTAACATATGTACATACATCGCTATTTATCTCCATCCTGCGATCATTCGCCTTCGCCTGCGCCTGCAACAATCAACCCACCTTTTCTCTCTCCTTTTCTCTCTCTCTCTCACTCTCTCTCTCTCTCTTTCTTTGTCTCCTTTTCTCTCTCGATGTCACTTTTCTTGGCGCGTCCACCAACGAAGCACAGCGATCGTGATCGCGCACATTGCCTCCGCGATCAGGAAATCGCTTTCGGGTTTCCCGCTCGACGCGATACGATCATCGGTTCGAACGTCAACAGACTCCCGCGCTGCGCCAGGGATGAGTTAAGCTGCCCGGTGGAATTTGCACTATCGATTGCATGACCGAACGCCGAAACCGCTTGATGAAGGCCTTCCGTCGCAGCTGCCGCCGCCGTCGCCGACGACTGAACGCCAACGCAACGAAAATGAAGGGAGTTCGCTTGTCTGCACGGTGTCCGCAATCAAAAGCCAGCTCGTCCAGCTCGTTTTGAGTTATGACCTTTGCCCCGGCTCGGCTAAACCGACTAAACCGTCAGTGCCGCTTTCGTACGGCACTTGGCATCGTTGGTATCGTCGCAAGCGTCGCAACAGCAAAATAGCCACAACAACGCAGCTGCTACGGTGGACACGGTCGGCCCGTACCCGTACCCGGGCGGGTAGATAACTTTCCCTTGCGCAAAACGGCAAACCCACCGGCATACCGATACGGATCGAAAAGGCATAATTCTTCTGCCGGTGTCCCGGACGCCCGTTACAATTATGATCGAGCAAATATTTGATTATGATAAAGGTGCCGTGGCCCCGCGGTGGCTGGCGTGCAGAAGGTTTGGCCCGAATGGACACTACCTTTCCGGGGGTGTTACGTGGCCATGGTGCGCAACAATTTATTGCTTCCACGGTGGGGCGTTCGTATAAAAAGTGAAAGCTGGCGCTAAGCCGACGCGGTTAGACCGCTAGTGACGCGATCGCCGGAACGATCGAAAGGATGTGCGAAATCGTAGCAAATAAATCATGCGCTTAAGTGCCAACGGAGGAAAAGTGTGTTTTGTTTGCTTTATTATAATTTCAAATTAAATTTAAATGGTGTAATATGATCGCGCGGATGTATTTTAATCCGTTTCACCAAGATCACGTCTTACGGGTGCGTTGGTCAGTTTCGCTAACGTAAATTCATTTCATTTCTAACATTCAGGACTGCGAAGGAATCCGGAAAAAAATGTTCTCTTTCGTAAAAACATTGAAGATACACTTCACTCCAAGCTCTAGTGATGAGAAGAAGCTGAGTTAAAGCTGAGCAGTCCTGCTCAGTGATTACTGTACTTTCATGAACGGAACAAATTTGATTGTAACTACTTTTTGTTTCCTTTTGCTCAGGACTGATACTTTAGAGTCAGGTGTAGTTGTCATTCATTACACGAGCTCTCTAGCTGAGTAATCTCCCGATAAATTGATTCAATGATTAAATGATTCAATGATGATATTGCGGGTTCGTCGCCTATGAGATATGATGTTCTTTAAAGTTGAATGACAAAATAAGTAGTTCGTTTAGCAGTAATGTGTTACAGAACTTGAGAAAAACATCCGCAAAACCTTGAACATTTGTATATTTTCATCAAGAAAGTGTGTTTTATTTGGGAAACTTAACTTTACAAGGTTTCTCTTCGAGAGGAACCATTGTCATTAGGCGATATTTTATTTAGGCATTTTTAGTACATTATTTATTCTTTTATGTTTCAATAAAAAAAATCCTGAGCTTTAACGTTAAAGCTTCAAGTTTTACAAAACAAATGTCTGCCAACCATCAAAAACACGCCATCAAACGAAAATCGATCGAAATACCACCGATAAGCAGATTCGCCTCGACCCGGCGAAACCACTTCCCAAAACAAGCCACCGGTACCGTGAAAAATTGCGATGACAAAAACGGGGAGCTTGCACAGCGCTGGCCAAAAGTGGCCCTGGCCCAACTCGATCGGCGAATATTTTTACATAACAACGGTGTCCATTCCTCCCGGTTGAAATACCTTTCCCCGAATCCGGTAAACCACTTGCCCGGGACTAGCCATCTGGCGACGCACGCATAAATAACGACTCGGGCAGCCACACCAACACCGTTCCTGATGATCGATCCCTGGTGCAAATTAAACGTCCCCATCCCTTTCCGGTACCCCATTCCCCGGTATTGTAAATGCATGAATGTGGTTTAATTTAATTCCGTTTGCCGGTTTTTTTTTTTGTTGCTTCCAAACCAAAAAAAAAAACAAACCGATCGATCGATCGGACGCAGCCGAATCGGAAAGTTTCCCGCCTGCTCGCTCGATACGCTTTCCACCGTAAACGGCCACAGGTAGCAAGGCACAATCTCTCCAACCCACATTGCGCACCATACCCATTCCCGCCCCATGGTCGCCCATTCGCTCGGGGAATCACTTTACAGCGCGCAAATGTACATCGCGAAATGAACAACCAATTAAAATGCAATATCATATGCGAATGCATTCTCGTGGCTCAACGTACCCGGCACCCGGCGTAACATGCTCATTATTTTGCCCCCGGACTATTTACACATCATAAGCCGTCCCAGTTGCGCAGTGCTTGCCGAATAATTATGACAGGCGCGGATCATTATCATCGAAACCGGGAGCTTCTGCATTTTTGTGAACGATTTGGCTGAATCTTGGCGAGCGATCGAGCAAAGATCGCGCATTAAATGCTTTCCCGCAACTCGCCGTTCGCCGTGTTGCATCGTAGAATTGTAAATGAGAGTTGGCTGCAATGCGAGCACCGCTCGTGTACTTAGCCGCAGCGATGTGACTTTTTTACATCATCATTAAACTCTCACGGGAAGGATATCTTTCCGCGCTGCAATCGGAAAAAGGGTACACATTTTGTGCCATACAAAGTGTTTTTTTTTTCGTTTCGATCGCCCTCTAAGATTCTACTTCGAAAAACCACATTTACCGTGCCCCATGTGGGCATGGTGGCCATTGATCAACATTCCGCGGCGTCCCGTTTAATGTTGCTGCGGACCTGCGTATTTGTTGGGACTTGCAAAACAAAAAACTCCCCAAAAAGAGATGATCGCACGGCAGCGCATCGCGCCAGCAGTCATATCATAATTGCTCTAATTAAGAGTTTTCACAAACGGCGACCACAAGCGCGGCCGAAAAACCGAAATACCTGAAGTAATGCACCGGACAGGATCGTTGCAGTGACTGCGACGCCGCATCAAAGTGGAAATCGTGCCCAAAAGCGACGGGTTTTGCGCAATCGCCTCGCACATATCCTTTTTGTCTCGTACTCGTAAATAGCGATGTCATATTTTACATACCAACGTGATCATCGGTTCGGAGTATGAACTTTTGCGGAAATTGTCCGCAACGTCGTGGTCGTGGGACAGCGTGGAATGTTAACAATTCTGTGAGCTCGCTGTCGCGGTAACATGTTCCAAGAAATGGAGCCCTGGATCCTTTTTTATGGGCGATTGGAATGTGATCACCGTTCAAATCTGTAAACGTTTCAACTACAAACTCTGGTGTAAAGTAAATATTAATAAAGCGATGGTGATTTCAAACAAAATAAGTATAAATGGACCCTATTTTGGTAATATAAGGACTACAAATGAGTTCTTGGCGATTTGGTGACAGATGCCACTACCAGCTAATGTTATGTTTGTTTGTTCTGGCAACACTGTCATTTTTATACGTCAAACTTAGGCCGTGTTTTGTACTAGCTGTCATATCGCTCAGTGTTTACAGCAGAATGTCAGTTAATACCCAGAATTAATAAATATTGTGTTTTAGCGGGAATATTTCAATGTTTCACTATCTAAACATGACGAAGTAAGAAGAACATCTTCTTTTATTTTAAAAATATTCAAAAGAATCGCTCTAGGACGGTTAACTATAAGCAATGCGCAATGAAGAAGCAGCACAAACACAAAAGAAATCAGCAAAGGGTATAGGAATAACTCCACAAGCTTGTTCCTATCGTTTGGAAGATATAACATTTATTTATTTATTCTAAAAGGTGGAAAATTTGGCATTCAAAACGTCTGGTAACGATTAAGTACCTGACCACCTCTCATCTTCTACAACCTATCCAAAAGGTGGGACCAAACAGACGTGGTCTATTATGAGATGCTACAACCAAATGAAACGATCAAAGACTCGGTAAAGTTATTCTACAACACGCCAATGCTCGGAACATCGAGCAGTCAATGGATTAATATCCTTTCCAGTTGATAGAGCATGATCTACCTGATCAACACTTCTTCGATTTGTATGATGCAAAAACCTATTCAATGCAAGTATAAAACCATCCATTTTTTCTCATAAGAATCCAAAAACTCGTTTTAGAGAGTGGAAAAAAAGTGAAATGGTTTGGTAAATATTTTGATTCAAAAATAAATAATCAATTATTCATAAGCATGAGTCAAATCTCAACTAACAACACTACAGATATTCATTTAGACGATATTTGCAAACATCCATTTTGAATTACGATATTAAATGATAAACATCACTAACATCACAAGGAAAAACACGTAATAATTCATATTTCTCCTGACTTCTTTACCTCACACATAAAGAAGACGATGAAAACAGCTACAACTAATGTGTTCACAGTCGCACCGCACCGGCCTTCCATGCAAATGAGCGATGACCAATCGGTTTGTTTGCTCGCACATACGCAAAACATGACAGCAATGGGCCCCATGAATGTCATCCTTGCGCAACGCACGCAGATACGCACGTGTCCGCGGATACGTGAAAATACACCAAAGACCTTAAGACGGCGCGTATCGTCGGGTGGTCGACAAAACACGCGCATACACACACACACACACACACGCACAGCTTGCCAGCTTCTGAGACAAACCGCCTGGAAACCGTCTGTCATTTACTGGAAATATTAAAATTAATCTTGTAATACACGGTTGCCTGGGTAGACCGCTAGACCTGGGGTCTCCCTCCCCAACGATCCGTGTCTAGACAACTGAATTGTCGCAGTGGGCGCAAAACGACCCTACCTTATCACCCTCTCCCTCCGCTTTCCCCCATTATCTTGTCGGTGTTTCAACCCCTAACGGAGCGGCTGCCGACGCACTCGACGCTACATGCGAACGTAACCTAAGAGCAAACAGCAAAACAGAAAAACGGGGAAAAAAATGGTCGAAAAGAGTTAAAACCTCTCCGAACGGGCCGGAACGGTTGGCTGTGCTGCGCGTAAATGACAGATGATGTCGAGCCTGCCCAGGAGACTGTCCGGTTTCGGAAAGTGACGACTGTCAACAGTCTGCTGCCTTCAACACTTCTGAGCCCTTGACACGAGAGCTATGGGGACTTAAGGCTTGTGCATTTATGAGTGTGATTTTCTTCATTCCTTCCTCCTTCCAGCACAAACCTCGCATGTCTTAACAGCAAAATGTGTATCACCTTCACTGCCAGCAAATGCCATTTCTACTAGCGCGATTGCAATGATTACGTTCGCAACGCCCAACCCGATCATACGCGCTGTCAACTTTCACTTCTACGCAGCGTCAAGCGTGTGGTGCAAATCTGTCACACACTGCTAACGAGAGACCCGGCAAACGGACAAAAACAAAACAAAAAGCATAATTCCATACCGACCTGGGGGAGGGCTGCAAAAAGGCCGAACGCACCAAACGCAGTATGCAATCCATGCGAAAGTGCACTGCTCCCGGTTGCGTAGATATTTTACATTTATTTCCACTGAACCCTTTTGCACTGAAGGCTTTTTTTCCCCTTTCTTTATCTCGTGCCTGAATTCATTTTCCAATGCTGCACATACTGAACCGACCGGCACTGCACTGCAACCCTTTTCCGATGGAGTATTTTAAATCTAGCGAGGCAGCAATCGACCAACACCACCGCTGGCACAAAATAATGGCACACCATACCGGGAAGCGCGATCCGGGCTAGTTGCAAGCTAAATACCGGTTCACTTTTATCGGCCACGACAGGCGCATAAATTTACACCCGTTGTTTCGTGAAATTTGTGGCGATCCGGTCCGGTCTGGCCGTTGCGCTCGCTACCTGAAACGCATCCGATCCGATCGGCGGTGGCTTATGCTGCCCGATCGATCAAGCTGCCGGTGTGGGCAGACCGTGGATAGGAGGAGTTGGCTGATTGGTGGTGTGCGAACCATGTGCTACTGTCGCTGAGCACGTAGCTTGCGTACCGACGAGGTTTAATCAAACGAAACCATGCGCGAATGGAAATAATGAAATGTGAGGACGTGATGGAAAAGTGCTCCCATTGGTTTGCCAATTCTTTCCGTTTGCTCGTGTGAGAGACTTTGATTTCAACGAAAGATTGACTAGTCTTTACTATTCTTTTTCGTACTCTAATCGTACAAGCGAACATTGACAATTGTTCCTAGACTTCCTTTTCTAGATATTTAGAGAATTAAAGTCCTTGATTCATGACACTTTTGAAATAGAACAAGAAACATTGCTAGAGTTCTTGGCTCAGTTAGATACAGATCTCCATCAAGGGGAATGCTTCTTGGGTTGAAGTTGAAGTTAAAGAAAAATTAATAGCAAAATCATTTAGTGGTTTCTTACTACTGATTATTTTTTAGTTCACTCTGTCATCAAACGTCCTTTCTGTCATCAATGTCATTTGAATTTGAATTTAATAGATTCTATAAATAGTTAAATCGTTGAGAAATTCAAATCGTTCTCGGAATAGAATTAAATATTGGAACTGTTTCAAATGTTCTTGAAATATTTCCGCGAAATGTTTCAAAGTTATGCTTACTATTAGACTTCTAAGATGATATTTTATTAGTAGAGGATCATTTTAATATTATACCTTTGTTTTTTCTTTTGTTCGGTCCTATATGTGTTAGTCATGGCCGATTCAATTTTGAATCAATTATGTGAAATACTGAATTAGTAGCACCCAACATTTAAGAGATTTATATGACCATCAGTATATTGTCAAAGGGTAGGAAGTCCACCTCTTTGGGACAAACATTTTTTGACGCAAATTACACACCCTAATGCTAAATTTAAAAAATAGTGTGAAAGTCTTATTATTACACCCAAATCAAAGTCGATTATAGCCTACAATGTGAACTAAATAGCCTCATTTACGTCACGACGCTACCGAACGCATAACGACTTATCTAAAACGATTCTTAACACGTGTGGTACAGTAGGCAATTTAACAATGAACAAAACACAAGATAAATTGCCACACATTATCAGCTCGCAGGCTTCTCCTCATAAGTCGCAACGCAACCGTACCCATTTATCAACAGCATCACAAAACATTGCGACACAAATCCTCCTTCCGTTTTTTTCACTCAACACACGCTTCACACGGACTTGGCCACCAATTTCCATCCCACCCTTTGCGATGTACGTGTGTCTGCATGCGTGTGCATATGTGTGTTCTTGACGCGTGGAAACGCAGAAAACGCATCACAAATCAGCTTACCGATAATTGAATTACATCGCATCAACCGTTTGACATAAACGAAGCAATGATTTCCGAGTGCCGTCCGGTTGCGTCCCTTTGCTTTAATCCTGGCTTCCACCGACCATTCACTGCCGGACGCCAGTTCACCTTCCACCCGGTATGATCGATCGGAGCACCGAGAACGGTCTAGCCACGGCCGTTGGTGAAGTACATTCCATTCCAGCCCGGTACTTTCATCCCATTCCAGCAACAACAAACTCCATCCCCTCCATCCACGGACGTTATCGATGAATGCCAAACTTGTGCAAAAACCCACACTGGGCCCGCGTGTGTGTGTGTATGTGCGTTTAATTCTTTTTATATTCATTTCAAGACGCGGTGCAAAACCATTCTGCTGCAGCCGGACCATCCAACGCAAGATTCTTTCCCTTCCCTGGTTGGTGCACGCATCGGGCGGCGGACATGCATCGGGCGCGCAATGCGAGCACAAGCTCGTGGAAACAGTAGTTTGATTTGTTAGACAGGTTTACAATTTCCAACCCGGCCCGACGTCTTAGCGGCACTGATCCTCGATTCCAGCCCGGGTGGAATTCACCCTTTTTTTTTTTATTCCTCCCATCCGTTTTTCGTGTCTTTCGTGTCGAGGCGCTTTGTGCTCTTGTTTTAATTTCCAGCAACCACGAGGATGTGGCGCGGCTGTAAGCACGGTTGCAGCCGCATCTGATGGATTCCCGCGTGATCGTAGCGCCACTGGAAGAGCAGAACAAAAAGAGCGAAGAGTGCTGCATACACATACGCAGACCCGATCGCAGGCGGTTGAATTAATACAAAATATTTATCCATATTAATTATTGTTTTATTATGCACGTATCATATTTATTGCTAGTCAGGCGGATAAGATACGCTGTCGTGCGGTGGGTGGGTAGGTGCAGGGGATGAAAGGCAGTAAGCAAAGAGGAAGAGCGAACGTGGTAAACCGATCGGTACGTCCGAATGCAGTTGGAAGCCCTGCCATATGCGTCAAGCGTTCACGCGCGCGCCAACGATCCGATCAGCGAGCTGTCAGTGTGCGCTCGGCTGCGCTCGACACACACTTGGAACCTTTGGAAGCTAGAATCTGTCTCGCGATCGTGCCGGATTTATCAATCTCTGTACGCCGGCCTGGTTGGAAT
>STHB01000003.1:16019191-16039481 GCA_018908115.1 Anopheles rivulorum | reverse complement strand
CGGCAAAAAAACAGCAAACATTTAAATGCAAAAATGAGAGATTGTTTCCCTGATGCACAACACCGATGGCAACATTGTAATCCCGCCGGAGTAAAGTAAATAATCGTGCATAATTAAGTAAACAAACAAACAAACAAGTCAAGCAGCCGTGTCCGTAACAACACCTTTCATTTTTACCTCAGTTGTCGGTCGGTAGTCTTTGCGTTGTTCAGAGATATCATGTCGTCGTGCCTGTCGGTAGCTGTCAGGCTCCGGACGACTCCCGGTTTCGGTTGCTCAAAGTGACTGGGAGTAAAAAAGTAAAGGTAATCAGCTCCAAGGAAAGTGGGAAAAAGACTCCTCCAGAACAGTGCATGCGTGAGTGATTAAAGTGCTCGCGAGGCACCGCGGTGCGGTGATGCTGAAATTGAATAAATTGTAATCCACGTAAAATGAGAGTGTTGGTGCCAAACTATCTTACCCCGGATGGGTGTGGGTCGACTCTTTTGTATATCTCAGCGTTGGAATGGCCATAAATCAACGGGAGGACGGTATCGCCGTGTGCGTGAAGGTTGGATCGGATGCCTCAATATAGCAGCCTGAAGGGTCAGAACCACCTGATCTACTTGTCCTCTTCCACGCTGCGATACTGCATGACGGTGGTCTACAGTGTCCGGTTTGGCGTCTCCCTGCATGTCCGGTGATATCAAAAGACCGGTTTTCCGATTCCAACCCTGTCCGTTGCATACATTTTTATTTAGCTTTATTTTGGAGTTGAGCTTCCGAACACTCATCTCCGGGTCCTAGTTGTCGACGTAAGCTCACAGACGATTCCAACGACATGATAGTTACGGACAAGAATTCCTCACCCATTCTCTTTAGGGTCCGATTGGGAAAGGAAATTTGTCGGGCCGCTCTGTTTTATTCTACTCTATGCACCTGCTTTCGGTGTACGAAACGACTGGCACGGATTTGAAAGGGGAACCGCATAAAAGACTTCATAGAAATCGATCGATTCTCTGTGGTCTTTGGAAAATACAGCTGTCATCGTATCGAAAGAACCACCGGGGAGTGCATCATTACGATCCGTTTTATTTTAATGAGTCTCGCTCCTTTGCGTGATAAAATTCTTGATTGAATGGAATAGAGTGGAGAAAATTTATGGTCAAGCGTCAAGACTATCGCACTGGGACGTGTTTCGATATTGAAGCAACGTCCGAGAACGCAATGGTCGGAAGCATAGATGAAACTGTTGTTGAGTTTGATTGCCTTAATCCATTTTATTCACGCCTCATTAGGAGCGTACCGTAGAGTTGATCAATTAAATTATTGAATATATCTTCCGGTTGTGATAGTGTTTTGTGGGTTTTCGATTCAAGCTTGGTATTCCTGTGTATGGTGTATTTTTTTTCTCTTCAAAACATTAAACGACATTCGTCTTTCGTGCGAACGTTCAAAGCGAGACCAATCTTTTTTATCATGCATTATTTGATTTTATCACATCCCAAACAGCCTTGTGCAAGTGGTGTCGTACGTACTAAAAGATTGTTTGTTTTCTTCTCTGTCTTCTCACCCGCAGATAAGGAGCTGTGCATTCCATCGACCCAGAAAAAGGTGAGTATTCGTCGCGTTTTGCTGTTTGCTGAAGATGCTTTGAAGATGGATCCATGGGCAACCGTTCGAAGAGACGGTGGGTTACATTACGCATCACAAGATTGTGATATGTGCGGTGTCTCAGTTAAGCGTACCGCACCAGTGCTATCATCTGCGTTGTTATCGCTGACGAACGATTTCACCACCGTCGAGACAAACATCGGCCGCGTACGGTCATTCGTTTTGCTATTCGTCTTTGACTGCGTATGCGTACGCGCTCGGTGCGACCAAAATCCTCTCGCCAGTGGCTGCCGTTTTCAATGTGTAATTAAATCACATCTGATTAAAAGTGGCAGATAAGTCACGCTATCGCGATCTTGTAATTATAGCGCCTGACCCCGGCAGCGTATGCGGCTGGATGCGGACATTAGGTGCCGTTCCGTTTGCATTTCCCGTTAGATGCCGGAACGGATGTCCAAAAGCATCGAATGAACGGTTTTGGTATTTTCGGGACCCGGGATGCCGATTCGTCGTTAACGGAGAAGCCGGCCATTAACGTGTTTGCTTCTCCTCTTACTTACGCTGTTTGCTGCTGCAAAATACGTTTCCCGAATCTTAAGAGCTATCTTTTTTTTCTTTTTGATGTGTTCGATTATTTCGCGAGAGCTTACACGACGCAAGACACGACGAACAGGCGTTGAGTAAGCCGTCACGGTCAAGTTCGTCGTCTGATCGCGTCGAAGTTTCCACCCAACCGAACCGTTTCGACCTGCGCGAACGTTAGCTAACGATTGTCGGATCTTAACCGGGCATGGCCCGGTTTCGGGTGTAGAGTGCAATAAAGCTCGCAACGAATGCGAAGAATCGCGCTCGAGAGGATGGTTTCACTTTCGTGAAGTGGTATTATTGCCGCGCACGGGAAGGTTGATGCACTGTTCGGCAGGAATTGGTATAGTTCGGGTAGCCCGTCCTGCGAGTGCCGGAGCTAAAGACAGCCAATCTAAATTTCTTTACGGTTGCTTTTGTTGACTGGAAGTTTTGCTCAGACGGTTGGCGTTTGTTGGTCTGACTGCGAGGCGTAAATCGGCATACGATCGGTATACCAGTGTCGCTGGAATGATAATTGAAACAGCAACCAACATGCGCGATGGAATTCGTTGTGTGATGCTTATCAGCGGATAGGAAGGGCCTTTCGCTTGTGCACTAAACTGGAGACCATTCAACCGTCACTGTTAGAATGGCGTGAATGTTAATTGTAAACTCGAATGCGTGTTTGCAATTTGATATGTTTTTTATTGAAAGGAATTGATTTCTAGTATCCTGTGTTTTAATTATTGGGTTTGGGTGATGTTTGTTTGATGTGCGGTTCTGACCAACTGAGGTATAATTAAAATTTATTACAGCTTTATATAAATGGTGGTTGGTCAAAAGATTTTAAACAAAAGATTTATTAAATCTACATAGAGAACACGCTTATGGGAAAGAATTCTCAAAGCTGTGCTTAAGAGGTTCACAGATTGAGTCATTCGTGGTGAACATGGGATCAAACGGACCAGCACAACCTACAGGGTTGGGTTTTACGAGAGTGATAATTCCAATAAGTTATTGATTCTTTGTTCCTTTCAGACATACGGATGTGGGGAACACACAAGATTTAACCGTGAAAAGGTCAAGTTCAACGAAAAAGGGTTGGGTTCGTGTGAATGCACCGAACACTTGGTGCTGCCAGGAGTCGATAAAGAAACGGGGAGAATTGGATAGTGTGTGCACCTGTGTATAAGCCCTCAGCCAGAAGAATCTACCGGGAGAGCATGGGCGATGGGCGCAGTAGACTTACGTCGTCGAGTCAGCGCGACAGGTCGAAAGGAGAAAGGTCTTTAAAATGGATGAAATATGGCTAGATTTTTTATGCGTCTAATTGGATGACTATATTCCGAAAGGATCGTCCCGCAAGATGTTGGTGGTCGCATCTCACCGGCGTGACTCTTCGTGGGTTTTTTGTTTCGCCCTTTCTCTTCTTTCTCTGCTTGCGGACGCGGTAGTGGTCCAACGCGTGGCATCGCCGTTGCCATTTTGTTCTTGTATGTAATTTCCGGTCCACATGTACGGGAATGTATTGATCGTAAAAAAGAAAAACAACAACAAACCAACAACATCTTCGGACTCGTTACCCACACGGCTAGGGTCT
Source organism: Anopheles rivulorum (assembly GCA_018908115.1). NCBI lineage: Eukaryota > Metazoa > Arthropoda > Insecta > Diptera > Culicidae > Anopheles > Anopheles rivulorum. Next base: position 16,035,721 of record STHB01000003.1, on the reverse strand, counting down.
GTTTTGTGGCAGTAAAGTTTGAAACCTGTAAGGTTATCATTTTATGGCTTTAAATAATCCATTACCGTATGGATTGATTTATTGAACGTTATTGGTGTGGTACCGGTGTCGTCCAGGGGAGTATAGGTGGTCTGTGCTGGCGCGGGGTCAAGTAAAATAAATTTCTTAACGATCTCCAATAATGATGAAAGATGCAAAAAAGAATGCAACGAACATTCCCAATCATATATCCTTTCACTTTAGATAGCTTCCAGGCTTGCTGATCTGCGCCACGGTTTTACATATGCAATCGCAGTAGGTACGGTTTGAATGATGGGCCACAGTTAGTGTCTATATTTAGGTAAATTTGTTCGTACCGTTTGCGGTTTGACTCCTTTCAATCCCCACGGATGAAGGTTGCTTTCCTTTTTCCTACTGGGTCAAATGATAGGGAACTGTTTCCTCAATCCTGCACGAACAATAAAGTTGACCAAACCCAAATCATTTCGTCCCATCTGGAATCCACCGCGCAAAACCAACCTCTAGCTGCTTCTACTTCAATGTTACAGTCTGTAGTAGTTGAGGCTCACTTTAACGCAAAATACCAGTACCCGTGGGTGACCTATTTATGATTATTGCTACGTCTTCCAGTCGTCCCTGCGTCCCACAGGAGAGTGGTCCCGGGAGTAGTCGGAGAAGGAAAACAGGTTGTTTCCATTCATAAGACACAGGTCCTTTTGTTCGGCAGAAATGTTACTTTGTTTCTGTTTTCGGATGCCCCACGGCAGCTGAAAGCTGCAGCTAGCGCAATTGAGATGAAAAGCAATACTCATTCCCGTATTGCTGACTTGTCTAGAAAGCAGATTTGCATGGATCGCTCGGTTGGTCTTTACCCGAGCTCCCCTCAACCGCTGTACCTTGAACACTCAAGCAGTCTTTGATAGCATTGCCTGTGAAATGTATGCCTTCTGGTAATATTCAGGCTAAACAATCCGAGCTCTGGTGGAGGCGTTTGGTACCTAATCATTATGATTACGATGGCGTTTACGGCTGTGTGGGACAGGACAGGGACGTCCATATGGCGCGATTTTTTGGATTTCGATACAGTGAGATCCGACCGGAGAAAACGAGAAGTGTCAGATCTTGAGAGAAACTAGCGCGATGACGAGCGTATCATTGCATATAATCTTGTGCATTGGTAGCCTAGCGAACTCGCACGAACAGCGGCGAAGTAGTGTTTATAAGACACATTGTGCTAATGTGTTTGAATGTGGGCTTCACAGGTTTCTTCGCTAGTCGATGGTTTCTGCCTCCAGAGCGAAAGGACGGATCATGCAGACAGACCATTAAGGGAGAGGGAGGTCGGTCATTTATTTAGCCAGTGATACAAACATGTCCATGGTTCGAACTGGGGCTCTCCAAAACGCCTAAAGTTTCGAGATGAAACGTTAGCGCGTGATGCTCGCTCTCCGATACAGAAAAAAATGAGGTTCTGCGTGTGTTTGGCACTTGATGCCTAGAGTCGGATCACAATGTATGGGGAGGATGAATGTTTCTAAGCAGAAGGAAAAGAAAGCTGCAGAAGAGGGCAAAAACATCGCGCATCGCGTTTCATTGCTGAGCACGGGACGCTTTTACTCGATCTGGAAAGTATTGTGTAGCTTCTGGCTATCGGCCAGGTTGGTCATATGACGCTAAACCTGGCCCGGCAGTGAGAAGGATAGTGTGCTGTTGATCGGCGAAGATCCGCTCGCTGTGTCGATCGATGATGTAGCAGGGTTAAGGTAGGTTAGCATAGTTTCAGCATTTGCGGCTTATGGGAATCAGCAACTTTCTGCCCCCGGAGCTATATGCCTGCACCCTCCTATGTACGTTAGATTATTTCCATATTTTTCTTCAATAAAACATTCCACTCGATGTAAAGAAAGATCGTTCGGTTGGTGCTGGGCAAAAACCAAGCAAAAAAATAAAAATAGCACTCTTCACAGCATCAGGGACAGCATCGGTTGCAGTGGCGTGTGGCTCCAAATTAGCCAGCGCATACACGAAGGCTTCTACGGGTGTTAGTCGCACGGCATAGGGTGGCTTTCCATTGATGCCCCTAGGGCGCTCAGAAGGGGACGTGAAATACGGCCCCAGCCAGGTCGGAGTGAAATTCATGATACAGCGCATTCAGCCCGCCTGTTTCTAAGCGTGTGTATGTGATGTTGTGCCTTTTGTCGTATCACCAAACTCCCTCTAGCGAACCAGCGAAAGATAATTTCTCCGTCCATGTCCCCAAAGGTGCGCACCGATCGTTTGGGGGCGTGAGAATAAAGATTCTTTTGACCCATATTTGGGATCGGGAACGACTCACGATTAACCATCTCGCACAGGACGACGCGCCATCGATTGCGGGCGTGAGGTGAAGTGAACTTTTGCATAGTGCGCTCTCTGTGTCCGCCGTTGTGGTCTGTTCGTATCGCAATGTCCATATGTCTACGGTACACAATGGTTGATTAGATGAAAGGCATCTTCCCTTCGTTCGCTTATTGGTTTGGTTGCGTTCGATTCGCTTTGCTCCCACGTCATCGATGCACTCGAACACGACCGTCGCTTGCCCTGGCCGCTTTGCCACGGCGGTTGCTTTATTTTTATCGTTTTTAACGGCCATGTTTATGGCCTATTTCGGTTGTTTCGAAGGTGCATATGCGACGGGATGCTTCCCAAATGGTCATCATAAAAGATAGCATAATCGTGCGGATATGTTTATGGATTTGTTTATTTATGCGATGTATTGATTTTCCGTGCGTTTGTCACGGCAAGGTATAGATGGTATGAGTTATATTAACGGCTGAGTGAGTGCATTGGTTGGGGTTATGAGAATTATGAGATTAAATCATGAATTAATCAATGTTTTTGTTTTGAATTCGTGTTATTTCACATCATTCGTTTTTACTTCAAGCACACGCTACCAGCACTCTAGTGGCAGAAGTCCCTGTCGAAATCACTTATTTTCCAATGATGCATATGGTGGTCAGCAAAGCGGTAAATCTACTTTTCCCCCTGTTTTTTGTTGTTGTTTTGCCGAAAGCGAAAGTTTCCACCGGGACGTTACACGGGTGTGCGGTTTCGAATTTCTTAGATCCACGTTCACTGATGGCACAGTTTATTTTTTTTGTCCCGATCGTTGTCATCCTTCCAGCTGGCAAGCGTTCGGCGCGTCCCGTTTCGGAATGTGCCTCTGCAGGCTGCTGGAACGAAAAGGGTCGCGGTGCATTTTTCGCACCGAGCAAACGCAAATCGAGCGTGATCACGAGATCACGGACAGGGTGAAATTGGCATTAAATTCAACCCTGGCAGTCCCATAGTAGGGCCCTTCCGAATGGGGATGGTCTGCAATGCTCACCCTTCCATGATGCAGGGACGCTGATCCGGTGCCCAGGTTTGCACGCTGGATGCGCGTGAGTTGACACGTACAAAGCACTGCCAGGAGGAGAAGGCGGTTGTTGTTGCTTTTGCGCATGTAAACTCGAGTAGGCGAAAGTTCACGGTCATCGTGCGCGATGCTGAATTGTCGGGGCAAGAGCATAGTCGCTCAAGGAGTGCCCCATGTGTGCATGTTATGCTGACGACGTCGCTCACCAGTAACTTTGCTGTCCGTCGACGCAACAATTAGTGTGGAATTCCAGTGTGTCGCTACTTTTACTAGCGCACCTAGGCAGGTACTAATGTTCAAACTGTCGAACCACACTCGGGCTAGGTGGGATCACAAAGAGAGGAAAACTATTACGCTTGTCAGAATAGAAGTGAAACAGAAGTTGCTTTAGACAGGTACACATTAGTGCGTTGGAAGAGAAAAGTGAATCGTCAAACAAAGTTCTCGAGAGGGAAAAGATCGTCACAAATGCTTAGGATATTGCAAACTTTGCTGTCGAAATAATGATGTGTCCTTGCCGTGAAGTAAAAATACGTCACACTCCCTGTACTCGAGGAGATAGTCAAATATTGCAGCAGGAGAGAGTCCCTGAGAGCTTTGCTGTTTACGAAGGATACGAAGTTAGCCTTCGGGCGAAGAAGTAGGCACCATGAAATGACTATGATTAATGCTTATTTATACACACGCCTCAGCACCTTCGGGCCACGGGGCGCACTTGCTGTGAGCTTCAAGGAGTTTAAGGTGTAACCTGCGAGCTCTGGCAACGGTATCACTTTCCGCATTGTCTAGCAGAGGGCGCCGGCGAAACAGTTGCCAACTTAATGGAATACCCACACAGCGTACGACGTCTGGTTGGCTACTGGATTGTTGGGTGCAATGGTATGATTATCTCATTGCTGTATTACCACACGATAGTGCGCCCGTTTGGTGCCGCACCCGGCTATTAAGAAGAATTTGAGCACTTTTCTGTGCGTGTAAGTGCGGATTTGTTTGGACACACACGCCGTGCAGCCTCCAGATGTAGCACCTCGCGAGCATGACTCCCCGCGTACCCATGTATTGCGAAAAATTCAACCCGGAGAAAGCCGAATTACCAGCGTTACATGGCACGCACGTTCTGCCCGCTTGTCTTTTTCGCTGCGCCAGCAGTAGTTAACCCATCAGCTGCGGTATAATTTGCTAAGGTTTCGATGGCCGATCATTGCTCGGTTGGTGTGGTGCATCATTTACTCGCTCGCTTACCGGTGTGTGGTGATTTTCCACTTCCGAGACCCTGATCGGTCGATAGGGTTGTGGATTCCTTTTCCCCTCCCCCCGGTCGGGACGAGACATTTCAAGGGTGCGCATTAGTCTTGTTTCCGACGACGGGTGGTCTCTCCCTGCTTACTCCACTCCATTGGAAAACGATTTTGGCGGCCAAGGTGTAGGCCGTATGTGTTGCGGATATGTGTGTGCGCCCGTTCGGTACGTTATCGCAACCAAGTTCACTTTCGTTTTCCGATTGGAAACCACGAAGAATCGTTGGTGAACTTTGCCGGTTGTGGGACGAAGGCAGCGTAATGCGATAAAAAGGTACAACTGCCAGGAAAATGGTCGCCGTTGATGATATTTTGCAACACACGAAATTGCTTGAGCAGCAATTCGTGTATGCTACCGGTGGATGGTTGGAAAATTGTTTGCACACATGCGAACTACATATGCTGGCCTGTACAAAGGGAAGAAAGGGAGGGAGGGAAGGCAATACAATGAGACGGGTAATTTCGAGTGGTTCGACATAATAACATCCTTCTGCGTGCATACCGCACTGGATGCTGGATCCTCTCGCCGGTTTTCTGTGGCCCAAAAAAGAAAGTTAGGCTTGCTGTTGGCACCAGAGGTCGTTCCATTACATAGCACGTTCATCTTTTCGCTAGGGCGGACACATCCACGAGGACCGCAAAACCTTTGTTAGGCCCATTTCCGCCTAACATTTCCGTTGGTCAGCAAAGAAACGAAAAGAGGAAGAAGAAAAAAAACACACACACACACACACACACACAAATCAGGCACCGCGGTACGCAACATTCAGATTACATTACACTACCGGCGTGGTGTGTGCGGGATGGTATCAATTTAGCAAACTTGGCAAAACAGCCAAAATAACCTTTTCCGCAGTTTGTCGGACCGGCCCACTATTTTTTTTCTTCTTCTTCTTTGCATTCACTGCGAGCTGCCGGAGCAACACAGTAGCATGAAACGCGCAGAAAGTGCGCAATGCGGACTGGTAAACTTTGGGGGAAGTTTGCATTTTAATTGATCACGACAATTAAAATCGTGCACTTTCGATTTCAAGCCGGCAGGCAAAGCTGCTGTTGCGAAGAAAGCACAGTATTTGGCGATGTCGAATGACCACCGTTCGCTATGGAACCGTTGCGGCGTAGTGTCGCCCAAGGGGTCGTGGGCTAGCTGGAGCTGGAGCTTTTCTATTGCCACCTAGTCTGGCCGGTGAGGTAACTGCTGTTTTTTCGCCATGATAAACACTGGCAAGTATTACCATTTCCAAATGCAAACCCAAACCCAAAGTTTAGCCGCCGATTGATGGTTGGCTGGCAGAGGGTTTGTGCTTCCCGCTCGGTACGGCACCTTCTTTGCAAACCTTCCATAGGTTCTGCCGGCGGCCACCCGTCGGCCTCCTTCCTTACTGTTTGCTTCTCGCTGCCCCCCAAAAACGGTATATTTGCCAAACTGTTTTCAGTGGGCTGATTGTGTAGCAGCGCTACCGGATAGGGGTGGTCCTAGGGGCCAGATCCAGATGGGAACGTTTTGACCGGGTGATCCGGGTGGTATATCGGTAAGAAAATTTCTCACGGCTTCGTCGCGCGGGCAAATATCGAGCGTGAAAGGGAGGTGGAAGTCATCGGTGGGTTCGCGTTGAGTCGGGTCTAAGTGTCGCTAAACATGCATCGTACAATAAGCGGCTCCGTTGGTTGAGATGCCTCCCGAAGCTGGGATCTTCGAGCCTAAACGTTAGGTCACTTCGACCGGCGGCAGCGTACGAAAGCGAGCAATTTCTCCATCACGCTAGCGAGAGTGCATAGTTTCTGCCGGCGGCAACACGACTTTACAACCGCTATAGTTTTGCAAAAGCGGCAGCCAAGTCTCTCTTGGTACTGGGGCCCGGTTGTTTTTTTTTCTTTTGCATTTTCGGGCAGGTAATGAGGCTTAAAGCTGTCAAGCATTTGACAACGTCAATGACGAAAGATTGCCTTACTTTATATTTTGCGCCAATAATATTGCAAACAAAGTCCAGTGTCGATTTTTTTTGGTTGCTGAGGGCGAACCAAAGTTTGGCGGAAAAGTTTGATTGAAACCGCTTATTACTTGCCGCAATGCGCATTTTTTGTTGTTGTGTTGCGGTATTGAGTGTGGATCGATAGAGTATGGCGGTGTAACATTTATCATAGAAAAAGATGCTGAAATTTCACAAACCACGAATTGCGCGATTGCATAAAAAATTTCCTTCGAAAAGCTTGGCTTGTTTGGTGGAAGTCTTTTAAAATAGTCTATAAAATGCTAGCTCTGAGTTCCCAAAAAAAAGTAGTCCAATTTGTAAGCAGCTTTGCTTTGGAAACCTTAAATAAACGAACCGTGGTTGAGGTCAATCGATGTGAGTATTTGTCATGTTCCAGAAATAGTGGTGTGTCGGGATATATGGGCTCTTAGTAGGGCAACCGTGTCCCCCAAGAATACACCGATCCTCCAAGATCCAATATCTGATAGTGTCGCCATGTTGCTTTCGTGTTGTAAATGGGAAACACTCGTTTATTTCGGTGGTCCGCTGTGTTACCCATACCGCGGTGCGGTGGTGTGTTTGCTTCGCTGTTCGATTAGCCGATGGGAACAAATTTATTTTTAATACCAGGCGAACTAATTCCACCAACCCGAACAAGGGCCAGTCGGCGGTGTCTCTATCCCAAAATAGCAATCCGCTGGGAATGCTCAGCACCGGAGGTGCGTTGGACTTTTTAAAATGTCTTACGGTATGGTATGCGTTTGTTTTTTTGTTTTGGCTTGCCTTTGCGACCGTGGAGATGATTGGAAAAATGAGTGGAGTCGCTTGATTCCGTACGCAGGTCTGCATGACACCATCGCAAATTGATGTCATGTACGGTGTTCTGGGAATCACACCATCTTATCTCAATTTGTGTATTTTTGGATAGCGCGGACTCATGATAACGTATACAGTGAACAATGTTGATTGTTGAAATGGCGATGAAAAAGTACAAAATAGCAATGATGGATTGTCTGTTTTGGGGGATATCCGGCTTGGATCGAAAATGTCCCGTGTTTCCTCAAATATTGCCATACTCACCGTTACATACCGTAGATGACTGTCATAAAGTTTTGAATGCACTACAGCACAAACCTTCCACACCTCGAAATGATCGTAATCGGACTGATCGGTGTGTTGACATTACGCTCGATAGAATGCAGTTAGCGATGATGAATTTATTTCGTGAAGTACAGCTTCATGATTCATGAGAGTCTCGTTTCTAATCGTCGAACCCACTGGTTTGGCGCCAACGATCGCCAGTGTTAGACTAGCTTTGTTGGGTCACGCCGCTGCTGACCTTTAAGCGTTTGTAGTATGTGGTGCAGAGTTCCCATTTAGCCAGCAGCGGTCTAAAGTGTTGTCGCGAACGAAGGCGCCAAAAATTGTCACCCAACTCTGGTGCCTGTCCATTGTAGGAAGGCAATGTTGGCTGTTGGGTTGTATGCCTTGCATTGGTGGAAACTAAGGTGGACACAGCAGCAATAGTGGCATGCAGGATCGGGTGCAACAGACACCATTCCTAAGCTACTGAAGCAGCACATCGGATGTAGCTATCCTGCAACTAATGCAATGCTCCCAGCAGACACGAACTGAGTACACTACATTAAAACAGCAGCATAAACAATACTTCCCTTCCAGCCGTTTCAAGTGTCTCGCGACTTCCTTACAGTCACGTTCCGGCAGGACAGTATGGGCGAGATGGTTGTGATTTGCAAATTTATGCGTTTTTCCACTAGTCTCCTGGCAAGTATGCATGTGGCCATCATTTCCCGGGAGTATTGGATTAGTCCAAGTACCTTACCAATACTGATTCCGCTTAGGTTCATAAAGATTTCGTGCCTTGGCTCGGATGTGGTTTGGAGATGTGGATGTGGAGTCTTGTATTTTTCTTCCCAAAAAAGGCGCTTTATGGTTCTTTGTGTTATGCAATTTGTCCCAAGTCTTCACCGGATTTTTTCGCCGTCTGCTCCGGAACAGCAGCCGCAATGGTAAATTCCCTCCAGGCTGCACGATGGCATAAGCGTTGGAGAAATCGATTCATTTCGTGTTTCGTAGCTGCCCGTTGCATCATGCAGACAATCGAACTGGACAAAACAAACAAACTGCCTGCAGTGTGGAGCGATGCGGTTGATAGCCAATGGAAGCGAATGTGATCTTCATTTAATATTCTGTCCTATGGTTCCGCGTGATGTGCATTTGCAATTAAATAGCGAATTCGTGTAACGAAACCTGTTCATTACCTTTGGTAAAGAAACAATGTGTCCTGTTGTCCGCCCATGATGAGCCGCGGTACGGATTGCTTTGGAGCTCAGCGCCTGTTTGAAACATCTGAGAAACGGTCATTTAACTTGTGACTTCCAAGATCAAGTAGGTGCATCTACGGCGGTTGGTGGCAGAAAATTGTGGCTGGAAAGAGCGAATGATGAGACGAATGGAAGGTTCTTAAAATCTCTTCACACAAACCAGAGTTTCAACTACCCGGGAGAGCAAGAAAGAAAGCGCGAACAGATACAAAGCGTTTTGTTTTAAACGTGTATTTTAATTCTTAATGAGTAGCCTCAGGCATTCGGCGCAATGCTTCATTATTCTATCTTTAACAAAAAACGGCCAATTTGTGTCTTACACTTTCAAGGAGTGCTTTCTGCAGAAACGTTACCAAGCTGCAATGTAACGATGTAAAACAATATGCGGATGCCATGCACGGATGTTGTTGATGGCTGATCTGATAGGCGTAAGTGACCATTGTTGATCTTGTCGCATACGAAAGAAACGAGTGCCTGTTACTCCTAGCAGGAGTGTTTCTGGCGGAAAGAATCCTACCTTGCGCAAACCGTAGGTAGATCTAGCAAATGCGCTTTACTTTATACATCGCGTTCAACCATTACGTCAAACAGAACTCAGCTAGTCTTGAAAGAGAGACCGTGTCGCACGTGAATGGTTCGTGGCATGGAATCATTTTAATAGCTTTCGGTATGAATCATTCGCGCCGTATGTGGCACCGCACGGCGAGGTTAGGTTCTTATGGCCATTCTCTCCGTGGAAACCCCCTTTAGAAATGCCATGGAAATGGGCAGAGATGAAGATTGGCGGAACCTGACGTGGAGTGGTAGTACGGTGGCGGTGCTGTTGTGTGTTGCAAAATGGATTCTCGGCCCAACGAAGCAAACCACCAGCATCCGCAACGTACGCTGTTCGGTGGTCATTCAGCGAACCATTCGTATTGTTTCGATTCGGAAAGCTCAATGAACCCATTTACATGTTCTTGGGCCCCTGGTGCGCCGAGAACAGGCGCACATATGGCTATGGCGCAGTTAAAAAAAGGAAAAGCCTAGCACGAGCGTTTCTTCGCATAACAATATATATTCTCGTGTTGTGTAGCGTTTTCGAGTGAAGCAGAGTAGGCTTACAAATTTTGTAATTGGACGACTCGTTCGCTTTTTTTCCCTCCTTTTGGAAATGGCACACACGAGCGGGAAAGTCTGAATGGGTTGACGCAGTGAAAATAGAAAATGAAGGTTCTTGAGTGCTTCTCGACTTTCCATCTGTGTTATTACGATCTTGCTGGCCAGTACCAAATCATCTGTTTGATTTCCGTGTTTTTGGAGGAGGGTTCTTGCGGCTAATATCGTCAATGATGAGTTCTTTTACCTTTCAGAATGCTTCACGAGACGGAAAGCCCCCGAATTATTTCTTTCGTTTTCTGTTCAATAATAGACAGGCGCCTTCAATAATAGACAGGCGCGCCCGTTGGTGTTCTAAAGGGTTGTGTGTGTGTTTTGGGGAATAATTTCGTAAACACAAATTATAGCGCGATCGCAGGGCTGTTTGCTGGATGAAGTTCTAGAAAGTCCGTTCTATGTAATTTGCTCGATTACCGTTCGCCGTCAGGAAGGAAGTTGTGTGTCTTTCGCATTACCACTCATGACTGTGATATTTTGGATGTGAAATGTCTGTATTAGCAAAGGCAAGGCATGTTATTAGAAAAGATGCCCCATATGACTTGATCCATCTTAACCAAAATATTTCGATATTGGTGGTCCAATATTGTTGAATGTACTCTGATTCGCCACGTGTCGTAACACTCTTTCGAATAAAAAACTCTTGTAAAAAGTACAATCGAAACGAGCAGCTCTTCTCGATAACTTGAGCAATAATTGTTAGCCATATATCAGTGAAATGTGAAGCGAATGCAAATGAGAAATTCAGAGAAGAGTCTTCCCCAGTCTGCGAGCTGCGATAACTAGCCATGAATAATTAGCAATCAGCGATGGAGCGATGAAGCGTATGGATACATCTTCCACAACATCTGCACCAATTGAAGCGGATTGCATCATATGGATTGAGGAAACGATTGTCGACGTTGCATTATGCGTAAAAGGATACTGTGCCAATGGACTAGATCAGTAAAGAAATTTATTGATTTGTTTTTCGAGTTTGTGTTTCTGATGGCCTGCTTTCGCACCAACGATTAAACGTCGGACATTCGAGTTTTAATGCTGTTTGCTTTGGTATTCGAGTAACGAATTTCCTGGACATCAGTAAGTTACAGCTTCACTCGATATTGTCCAAACGTGTAGCAAAATGATGATGGAAATGGTTTTATGACGCTTGTTTGTCCAACTATTCTAACAACGTAATGATAAAATGAGCAGCTAATGAGCGAGATAATGCGGTCGAATGTCCATGGCAAGTCTCAAAACTGTATCATCTAATGCGTGCATGACAAGCAGCAAAACAGTTCCTGATATAGATATGAGTGTTTGTTATTTCTCAAGCAATGGCGAATGCGATGCGTAGAAGGCAAATATTAATAACACTTTCGAGGTGGCTGCGCGTGGTTGCAAACATGCTCGTGTCAATTAGCTACACTCGCAGAAACAAAAAAAAAACAACAGACTCGCCATAAGGTAGACAGGAAGACTACAGAAGAGCCTATGAATATGTCCCTCTCTGGTTCTGCTATCGCTACTTCACTGTCCATATCTTCCACCTTTTATCGTATCAAACTGGTAACGTCCACCATCGGTCGATATGGATACGCAATTTGGCGCTCTCAATCGATCAACTGTGCCTGATTGTCCGAAGAAGATCGATTTAGGGTGGTCTCGGATTGCGCACACACGGAGCAGACCTTCAAATTGACAGTCTGTCATTAGGCTGTCATATACTGCAAAGAGGGAGACACTCAAGCCTACCCAAACGTACACACAGCACGCGACGCGTACCGATATCGATTGATTGACAGAACTGGAGCTTGCCCGTTCCGGTGCAGGCGAAGGTAGGAAGATGACGATTGTTTTGCCCAACTTTAGGTCCATTTATCGATTTGCCGGCGAGACACGCCATGGTGGGTCTTAGAAATGGCGGTAAATGTCAATGTCAAACGCAGTTCTGCTGCGGTACCGTTTGCTGGTCGTGTGGCACACGCACACTTGAACCTAGAACCTAGTTTGCAACGGAAGAGTGAGTACAGTTTTTAAGCAATGAGCAGCTGCGCACGCACTGTTTGCAACAACCAATCAACCTTCCCCGCCTTCGTTAGCAACCATGACACGGAGCTTTACGCCATGCGTCGGTGATTTTTTCTTTCGTTTTCTTTCGAGTTTGGAGGACCAAAGAAGAGACAGGTCAAATCGATCACGGTACGCAAATTGGAGCTCCGCGTGACATTTGTGAACTCACGATTTCTAGCCAGCGCTCCGGTTCATTGGGCTAGGAGTTCCGCACTAAGGGCACCGTGTCAATGCTCAGTCGCCCAACCGACCACGGGGCACCATCTGTCACCGGTCGAAGGGGACCTAGAAAATATGTCCCACTGACCCGTAAGAAGAGGTCCTGATGGAATAACCTACCAGTCGAACCATCGCGCTAACCAGATAGCTAGTTAACGGCACAGTTCCCAATAATCATCGCACGATAATTGAGTGTAGACAGACCGCAGAATGTCTGTGGTCTCCAAGAAGGGAGAAACAGAAAAAAGTGCAGCACATAAAAATTATGGCACCAAGATGTGAAACACCGAAACGCGAAAGGGTGAATAAGTTACCAGCGATACGATCATAAATTATCACGATTGAGTCGCCGCCGTGAGCTCATTGTTCCTTTGGTGTTTCCATTTCTTCCGCCACATCCTTCTGGACCGCACCGTCCGGGTGCGCGCGGTGATGCTGGTTCGGGAGATAAATATACACTCACAAGGCGACATGTCTTGAATGGAACCCAAAGAAGGAGCGCTGTGGGGGTTGCAAGTCGGGACGAAAGAAATATATTACCAGAACGGTTTCGGAACGTCGAAATTGAGTCGAAATTTCGTAGCCTTTGCAGTGTTGCAAGGTTTTCGAAGCATTGCAACAACAGTGTGGCCCAGGAAGGTGGGACACGATTTCCAGCATTTCTTGTGCATGCGGCACCGAGTTCTAAGTTGTGTTGAGTCACTTTGCCAAACAGTACCATCAGATCCGAAAAAAATGATGGTAGATTGTTTTTAACGGGTGAGGGTAATGTGTAACAGCGAGCATAATTTTAGTAGCCGAAGTCTGCGGTAAGGTAACTCTGGATAACTTCATCGATAGCGTGTTGTGAGGTAGAGCAACCTTTCGACCTTTTCTTAAAGAGTATAACTATCTACAGGGCAAACCGTACATTTCGATTATAGAGCTTAACCCTAATTTTATCGATGGCGGAGTTTCAAAGTTCAATATCTTCATCTATATTGGAGGTTTGGAAAATAACACTACTGTGGATGACGGATGGATAAGCTATAACGCTAAGCTTCGTTCGTCGGTGAGATATTTTGTATCAATTTCACTTTAAGTAACTTCCGGTTTTACTAGTTTGAATGTAGCGGATTAGGTGGGGATCCGACTCTGTCGATGCAGGATATCCCAACCGATACCTAATCTTATCAAAGTTGTCTCAAGTGCCCCTTTTGTGGAGGGCCTTTTCGGACGGTTTGCTCGGTCTTTGGAGACATTTCCCGACGTACGTTGGAAAAGTGCGGTGAAATTCGTAATGCAACACGCTGGCTGAACATGGCGATGCTGTCGATGGCTTGCTACGGATTCGACACAAGTCTGTCCCTTCCAGAAGAGTGGTGTTACGCTAGCTGGAGGCAAACCGAAGAACGGTGCAATGCCGTGAGTGGTTTTGTTGGGAGGCAGGTTAATAGTCGTCGTATGTCACTGGGTTGGTGAAACGCCGTTTGAACCACGTTGACGGCGTGTACGAAGCGCATCCAATTACCATCCTACGGTCTGTTTGTTGAAACTGCGTACTTGCTTACCCGTGTGCATGAAGCTGCCACTCGGTGCCATTCACCTTGCATGTTTGTGTTTGGTTTCGTAAGGCATGAAGAAGAAAGGTTGCTTTTGTTGGATGAGTATAACTGTTCTCTTAGGATTGGAGTATGGTATTAAACAACAGTACTTGGACACTTCGTAATATTCTCAAACCTTTGGCTCAGAACATCTGGGGTGAAGGATTAGACTATTGTTTTGCAAATGGTCGACGACGTATGAAACTATTTAGCAATTTGGTGTATCACAAGATGTTCAATACTCTTGATCTTCATCTAACCACTGCTTAAATTTAACATCTACTTCTTGCGTAGGAATTCTCTTGCACACTGAAGTCAGCAAAAGTACACAATCATATGTGTACAGCGATAGATCAAAGTAGATAAAGCTAAACAGCGGCTAGATATCTACACTCAGATTCCGACAGCATTATTTGTAGAAATTGCTGAACTGTAAAAGACTCATCAACTCGCAATTGTTTTGCTACCTCACTGGCGCAATGGTGCATCCGTTTGTTTTAGCGAAAAAAAGAGCCATCCTCTCTACGTGCATTACCACCGACTTTTACGATGCAACGGCGAGGTTTGTGCTGGAGGTTTTTTGTTTCATACTGCTCATATACCCTCCAAAGTCCGTTCCGCTTGTCTTGCCGCTTGATGAGCAAAACAATCCTTTAGACCTCACGGGTTGGTGTTTAGAAAACACGGGAATTGCCACATTTCCTTTGCGTTTGACAATGCCAAAAGAGATCGGTGGCAAGCTCTAGCGCTCCCTAAAGATGTGTGATGGAGTGGGCCGTTTTTTTGTTTGTTTCTAGCCTGCTTTGAAGCCATCTGGTCCACGATCTGCTGGTGATGGTGGTAACCGCGAGTGCCAACGATGGGTGTGCAGAATTATTGGAGCGAATAGGTCAAATTTCCAAAGCCGCTGAATGAAAGTGACCGTATGACCATAGTGATGGATTGCAGGTTGAAGGTGTTTGTTTGGCTACTGCTAAACTGTAGCAATTGGAGCGTTCAATCGATAAGATGCAAATCTTGATATTTGCCATTGTCTTACCTTTCCTTGTACATGTTGTCCGAAGTTTGGCTACATTATTGCTTGTTGTGTTCTGATCTGGTGGAAAGTTTGATTGTTCAGTCGTATTGAAGAAGTATTCGTGTTTAATACTTTCAAGATGGAAAGTTTGGATTACCCTTGCTTTTTGAGTATGTAAGCTATTGCCGCATTTCTTTATTGCCGCATTATAATTCTGCATTCAGGAGACTGTTGATCATTAAATCTTCAGGTTCGTTTTTGGTACTATCTGGGGTGCTAATTGAGTCACAAAGATGTAAACCGTTAATTGGTCATCGCATTATTATCTAACCGGATTGTATCGAGCGTCATGCATCCGGCAGAGCGAGAATCGTTCATTAACGCTTAGACATTCTGATCGTAAATCAATAAATTCTCCGCATGCAGTGACGACCAGATCACCGTTAAACGCATAAATCGTGCCTGGATGTTGCTGGTGCAATGCGCAGGATACGTTATTCGTGTGTGGTGTTCGGCTTTAGCAATTAAATAAAATATATACTAGCGCTAGTCTCCAGATGCTACTGTGAAGGTTAAGCGAATGTCATGTACACATAAATGATTCATTTAAAAGACAAATGACATATTTTTTCAACGTTTGAACGCACCTGGCAACAATGTACAAGGCTTCCTAGATCATCGCAAGAACATGGAATCTAATGCTTTTGCAAATTGTTTGTCCTCTACTATTTTCCGCTGTAATGTTTGAGACGTAGCGTGACTCATTAACGATCCCCAAAATGGAGCCTATAATTTTCAGACGCCTTAGAAATGATCCTTCAGTCTGAGATGTTGGTTTTTACCTGTTATTGTTTTACTCTGATGACTTAGCACCGAATCTACTCGGCGTTCTTGATTGCATAATAATAGACATCATACGACGATTTTACCTTGCGCTCCGGTTAATTTAACGCCACATTGCGCGTTTGTTTCTGCGCCGCCCAATTATGCCGTTGAAGTTGACGAGCTTTCAGATGTTCTGTTACAGGTTGGCGTTTAGATTATGCTTAGCAGTTTTCGGGAAGTTTTGTGAATGAACAAAAACTCCCCCGTCATGGTTGCTGTCGGAGCGAGAATATTTTGCAGGTAAGGTACAAGAATAGGATCACGTGTGGCTTCTCGGTGCCTTTCAAACTGTGTCAGTTGTGGCGTTCAGTATGAGGTTGCGGTTTTTTCCCTACTCTGTACAGATAGTTCCCGCCTTCATTTTATTGTGGGACGATAACTTTATGCCGTTACGACATAGGAGTTCATTTTCCAAAAACTGTGCGCACGTTGCCTTGATCGATCTGCCTCACAAAATCCTGACAGTGACCTACAGTGGAAAATGGCCGGGTTGCGTGTGTGATTTTATTAACCGGTGAGATGAATAGCAAATATAACGATGATGGAATCGAACCTGGGATAGCTAACGGGAAAATGGCCACGAACAGCTATTCGGTGGCCGC
>STHB01000003.1:15959100-16019160 GCA_018908115.1 Anopheles rivulorum | reverse complement strand
GATAGTTCCCGCCTTCATTTTATTGTGGGACGATAACTTTATGCCGTTACGACATAGGAGTTCATTTTCCAAAAACTGTGCGCACGTTGCCTTGATCGATCTGCCTCACAAAATCCTTACAGTGACCTACAGTGGAAAATGACCGGGTTGCGTGTGTGATTTTATTAACCGGTGAGATGAATAGCAAATATAACGATGATGGAATCGAACCTGGGATAGCTAACGGGAAAATGGCCACGAACAGCTATTCGGTGGCCGCGTACACAGCGAGCTTTGGCGTGAAAATGCCCGAAACAACCATATAGTAATCATGTGGCGTGTTTGGTGAACAGTTTACCTGATTAATCTTTTCGAATAGAAACGTTAGAACAGTAACGAAAAACTCCGAACTTGTAACAATGTAAGGTGTTGGGATGTTGAGTATAAGACCACGGGTAATTACATGAAATATAACAGACATCAGGAAAAATGTGTAAGGAACGTAACTTGCAACTAAATTCAACCAACTTTACGCAACAGAATTTAAACAGATTTCGATATTTTTTAATCTCCTCCCAAAACTCGAAAAGTTTAAATTCTTCACACATCCCAAGACACTTCTTAAGCTGCAATGGAATGTTTCAATGAATCTTCAATAGCAGTTCAATATCCGAACGCCACTCCCTGTTCGATGTGAATGTTCTCTTCTGGATTCTTGACAAAATACTCCAGTCAATCTACGCAACGTATATCTGTTCTTTTGATCGTGCCCATCCATCAGCCGGTAATCAGTCGTGGTCGATCGGCTGGTTCGCTTCTTGTTTTACACCTTCTTGGACACGCGGGTTAAGGGGTTTGCGTTCGCGCTCCACACCACATCATCCGTAGTCGATATTTCCCACCTGCTCATGATCCGTCTGTTCATTTTTCAAATTCCACGAGAGTATAATCCACGGGCAGAGGAAGTCGTTGTATAGGCACCTCCAGACTGATCAACACGATTATCGTATTGTGTATTAAAATGTTTGTGAGGTTGTGTTGTTGTTTTTGGTGTGAGATTCTTAAAACTGTGGGTCTACTGATTTTTTTCTCTTACTCCGATACAACGTTGTGAGGTATCAATCAATAAATACTGCTGGAGCGTAAAAATTTTGTTTCTAATGACGTAAAACGTGAAATACTGTTCTTTAGACAAGCTTAAACATGAATATTTTCATATTTTCGTGTGTTTTTAGTATTCATTAAGTTTTTTTATTCAAACAAATAATTGCACTTTTTACTGTTAATGCCTCATTTATTGATACATATCTGGCTAAATACTTAATCAACGCAAATATATACAATTAATTTTTCGTTCAAAACTAACCTTACCCATTAAACATTGCATTTTCATCTTAAGACGTGATAGTTGAAAATTTGTTTTAATGATTAAAGATGCTCGATATTCCGGGTCACTGAATTGTAGCAACATTAGCATTACTAATTATGCTGGAGAACCTCAAACTATTTCATACATGAAACGCCATTTTCGATTATCCCTCACCAATGGCTGAAAAAAAATCCTAAAAATGCCTGTGCTATTTTTAGGTCCATTTCGACGGAGAAGAGACGCAATCAACGTGGATTTTTTCTTCGTCAGTGCATTGGGATGGATGGTAAAAATGCGTCAAACATAATTGAAGTATTTGCTAGAAAAAAAGCAAATTTCTGTTCGTCAGTAAGCAATAGCGTCTGTGAATCGTTCCGAATGGGATTAAAGATGTTTGGATTATCCTACGCACTAGGGCGTTAGAAGCAGCNAAAAAAAATCCTAAAAATGCCTGTGCTATTTTTAGGTCCATTTCGACGGAGAAGAGACGCAATCAACGTGGATTTTTTCTTCGTCAGTGCATTGGGATGGATGGTAAAAATGCGTCAAACATAATTGAAGTATTTGCTAGAAAAAAAGCAAATTTCTGTTCGTCAGTAAGCAATAGCGTCTGTGAATCGTTCCGAATGGGATTAAAGATGTTTGGATTATCCTACGCACTAGGGCGTTAGAAGCAGCGAGGATAAGAGGATCAACCGCGAATAAGTGGTCGTGTTTATGCATCGCTTTGAGATACTGTTGGATTGATAGCTGTTTTCTGTCAAGCTCTAGTCCAAGGTTAAACGTATAATAAACACATTCTTTTTGACGGAATGCAGAAGATTCTTAACGTAGCCTGACGTACAGCTCCAATAAAAGGTACGTTTGCGCTCTAGTAAAGCGCGCTAGCATAGGAAAGTTAGGCCCCAATTTACGTTAAAAAGTAACACAAACGCAAAAATAAATTGTGTGAATCTAATGCGTCACTTATTCGTTCTAGTTAGCTGCCCAATTTTCATTGATCAATTTGGAACGATCAATTTCCGGACAATCGAATAGTAAAGCCGGCAACAGCCTTGGGAAAGAGAGAAATAAAGGGGCCGTGTATCTGGCAGTATCAGTCCGCATCAACCTTGGGGCCTTAACGTAGTGAAATTCAATCCCTAACAAGCTTCGTTCCCGATACGCGCCTTATTTGTGGTTCGCGGTGCATTTTCCTCTCCATATTGAAGTTTGCCGATTTGTGCTAACGAGCTCTAAGGAACCCCCCCGAAACACCCTTTTGTTTGGGGGGTGCACCAAAACAGACAGGGGAAGGTGGTTGACTACAGAGAGAAAGAGAGAGAGAGAGAAGAAAAAAAAAATGAAAAGCCCAATACGTATGCTGGCTTTCGTGGAGGTTTTGGTGGGTCGTGATACGCTTTCACCTGTTTGCTGTGGTGTTCCGGGTGCCAACCAGGTACCAGGTTTGAAGGGCTTGCAATCGTTGTTTCCTTCCTCTTAGTTTTTGGTATTGGCTCAAGCGTTTGGTTCAGTTTACTTCGATCGGATTTTATGTGCACGCTTGCTTACCCACTGACCTACCGGCGGGTCGACGGAATCTTGATGTTTGTTTATACTTCTTCCTGTCCATTTCGCTTATCGATCGTTTCTTCTCCATTCTCTGCTTCCAGATACTGCTCAAACTGGGCATTGTCGTGTACCGGGCGCTCGATTACAACCTGCCCACTAGCGAAGACTGCCAGATCTCGCACGAGCTGGAGGAGCTGATCGACTTCATGACATCCGAAGGTAAGTAACACACCGCGTGGTTGGTAAGAGCCGGGTCCAGTTAATGGATGTCCCGCGATGACCTAATTGTGGCTACGGATGAAGGTTGATGATGGGTTCAACCTCTTGTACAACCTGTTACACGGAACGTATCATGCTGAAGTCCACTGGCGTGAGATATATTCATTCGGACACCCAAACAACGTCCAGCATAATCGATGCGGTGGTTCTTCTTGCCCGTCCGAGAAACGATTGAACGTTATTCTTTTTGCTTGCGCTGTGAACATATGAGTAACAGATCGTAACTTGTCTTGACATGAGAAAAAAGGCTCAGCTCTGGAAGTACGTCAGTACGCCAAACTGCACTGCTGAAACGATAATAAATAAAAAAGACGAGACACAATCCAGTACCAGTCACTAGAATATCCGGCGGTGGTCTCCATCAGAGTCGTTTGCAAGACGTTCTTCTTCGACTGAATGCGTACATATATATATATTTGGTGGTACGAGGCGAAGAAAATGTTTTCTTTCTTCGTTCCCATGTCAGAATTCAGTGTCTGTACGCGGTCGTGAGCAGTTGGTGGAGGTCAGGTACAGCCTCAGGACCTGTGATCCAAACATGCACCACAACCATTCAGGTGCCGAGGGAAGAAGAGAAGAGACCGCAGACAGAGATAGGGAGCGAGAGAGAGCATACATTAGCTTTCGTTAATGATCAGCATGATGAAAATGATTACAGGCAGTTTGCCACCAAATGGGAATAAGAATAAAACTATGTTTCCCGGTGCGTTTGGAGAATGTGTGTATGCGTTCGTCGCTTGCCGTTCGTTGATGTCTTGCGTTTGCGTGATTTCTTTGTTGTTTATCATTCAGTGCGTTGGTTTCTGTTTCTCTTTTCCCCGGCGGACTAATGCGTTCATTTTTCATTTTTAGCATGAAAATCGTGGGAAAATGTGAGAGAACGGATGCATGTGGTAGACCGCTTGTTCGTGCAGGGCTCGTTCGGTTCTGCTATTTCCGACGATGTTGTCCAATGTGTTGTTTTCTAACGTTGCTTTTTTGTTAATCTGCATAGAAACCATTAAATGTGTTGCAATATCTGCACCACCTACATACACCTATGGTGTAAATAGTTTTGAAATGGGTTTGTTATTTTTAACGGCAATTTTGTCATTTGTCGAATTATCTATCCTACCAACGGAGCTAATTATGCGACTCGATAACTGCACGCTAGTTTAGTTATTTTGTGTTTTCATGTGAGAATTTATTATGTGTGAACTATGCAATTTTCCTGTCCCATCTGCTCGTGTAAGTTGCTGAAAATAATTCGTGCTAGCGTTGGGTACGACCAAAGTCTGGAGGAAAAGCAAAGTTTCTCCATTTCTCCGAGCTGGCGAAGCGACATTGAAACGGTATGCCTCTAACCATCCTTACCGTTGGTCTGTCCTTGGTTTTCACCCACACCGAACCGTTCCTCTTTTGTGCACGCAGAGACAAAAGCGCTAACAAAACACGACCCGATGTGCGTATAATGTATTCGGTTGCCGGTTTACTG
This sequence comes from Anopheles rivulorum, assembly GCA_018908115.1. NCBI lineage: Eukaryota > Metazoa > Arthropoda > Insecta > Diptera > Culicidae > Anopheles > Anopheles rivulorum. The sequence continues at coordinate 16,014,508 of STHB01000003.1, read as the reverse complement.
AAGGTGTCGTGAAGATTTCCCGCATTTCCATAATTTGACTCGCATCGTACGGTGCCGGTAATTTTCATGCACGCGGCTGTATTCATTATAAGTTTAGGCATTAAACATTTTCCTTTTGGGTGGGTGAGACACGGCAGGCGTGAAATTCAATGCCGTCACCAGAGACGCAACTGGGCTGTGCTTTGGTGAATGGTGCGGAATTTGTTATGCTGAGTAGAAATTTTTCTATCGCGTGGCGGTGTTAAGGTCGGCAACCTTGTGGGCTAATATTTGAAATTTGAAAAGCTAGTCAACCCAGCTTGTGGGTGAGAAAAATGGGTTCACTATCAAAACAGCATGAAATATGAATGAGTTGCGGTGCGTTTTTAGAAACGAAACTATTCTGAAAACTAACTATTACGCAACGAGTTGCTTTTAGATATGGTAATGATCGGGTTTGTTCAGTTTTCTGTTGATCGGGAGACGATCTTAACGACGGTTGTGTTCACTTCTCTTCAAACAAAAGAATGGATAAACAAATCGCGCTGGGTGATAGTCATTTAGAGTATCGTTGGAATTTTAATCGATTATTTCTCTAGGTTGTTTATTCTGCTCGATCACAGTCGATAATTTTGGATGCTTGTGCATCGTCCAAGAAAAACAATTCTCCTGCGCTTTATTTTCATCATTTAATGGAAAGACAACATAAGTTATATGTAGGTTCTCACATAACGAACCAACATCGATGCACACCATATCCGAAGAACTTTCAGAACTTCAGCAATACTGTTGCAATAAGTGGGCGACGTTTGATTCATATTCTCACACATTTTCGACACGTTGTAGAGCAATTTATTGAGACCTTAATAAAGTTTAAAAGAGAAGCCAGTTGCCCCGGCAAAGTAGGAAGGACCTCCAGTTATCGATCGATGGTCACGATCGTTTTGGTGGATGTTGGTCGGCCGCCTTGATTGGGGGGTTTTTGTTTCGCTGCTGCCCTTTTTTTTCTCTCCTTTCCCAGGGTGTGGTTTGATGTTGCCCGATAGCATGGTACTGCGCTAGCAAATATTAGTGGAATAATTTCGCACTTTCAATCACGGACACGAAACAAAAATCACCACCCAAACCGGGAAGGTAAATTGCGGTGACCTTCACGATAATGGAACCCCGAGGGTAGGATCGATATATTATGCTGGAACCTCGTGCCCGAGTGTGCGTGGATGTGAAATCGGTTATTTTTGCACCTAGTCGTAGCCTTGGCTGTTACTGAAAGTGGCCATATTTGGCTACAGTTGATAGGTTTTACATTGTCGGACTGCCATGGCAATATTAATTACTTAATGGATTATGTAAAGACTCACCAAACAAATTGACAGGAAAATAATGGATCGGTCATGGTGTTTCCATTCGGAAAAGATAACCTTTAGATAGGAACAAGGCTTACGGAGGCTACAAAACTATGTCCATTCTTGGGCGTAAAGGCAAACAACTTTGCGTATTATGTTGCGAGTATAAATTCTTCACTCACTGTACGTTCCGCATGCTGCCTCGCCTTTCAACATTCAAATGAAAGAAAAAATTAACGCGATTCAATGCAACAAAACAAAAAAAAACATCGAAGGAACACACAATCCTACATCCCGTGCCAAATGCATACAGCATTGACATGCACGCGACCGAGCGGATGTGGAAGAAGAAATAAAATAAACTGCATCCAAGGTGTGCAGTACGCGGTTGTGGTTGCGCACTGCGTTGGTAGCGAGTGAAGAAAAATGAGCAAAACGATCTAATGAAAATTGTAACAATAATAAATACATCACACCCGTCTGACTGGGTTGACCGAGAAAACTGCATATATCCCATGGCAATTGCACCCGTGCAGGTTTGCAGCGAGCCGTTTTGTGGCCGACAGCCACTTCATCACCATTCCCCACGCGCCGTGGGGAATGGTTGGGTCATAGCTGCATTGGACCCGGCCAAACCCATCATCGCACCCTGCTGCTGCAGGTTACCATAGCCAGCGCAAAACTAACCGGATAAAGCGAAAAGGAAACTAGCGTGCGTATATTTTTTGTGCCGCTTTTTGCTCGTACCTGTACCGGCGTGCGTTTGCGCTAGATGAAATGTGTAACCGTTGCAGTTTCGACAAACTTGAAGCGTTTTATGTTGCACGATGCACGGTTGTACGAAAGACCCAGTTGTGGGTCTAAACGAAACGGGCAACGTTCTACAGTGACACATAGAACGGTTGCGGTGTTTCTCTTCTTCCCTGCAACAGCATACAGTTAAACCAGGATCCTATCTCAGTGCGAAGCAACGCAAGTGATGAAGTTTTGCTATTTTCTTTTGCTTTTATAGTCGAGTTACAGTTGGTGGATTAAAAAAAAAAAGGTGGTTCGTTTCCATGGCGTCGTTGAAATCTTTCATTGCCGTGGACGACGGTGCGAAAGGAACGACGGGAAAGAAAAACTTGTTCACCTGCGTTGGCATAGCGACGAGAATGCACCACCGTGTGGCATGCAGTGGATTTGTTTGTTTTCCTGTGTTTTTTGTTTTTGCACCACCCGCAAAAGACGTTTTATGAATGAGAGTTGCAGCGAATGCGTGTGTGTGTGTCTATCAAAAGGGAAAGAAAAACTGGGTTTTGAAAAGTGACAGCACACAGGAGTGGATTTTGCACAGGTGAGTCCGTTTCCGACCCGTCTAGGCAGCACGATCGTTCCATCCAAGAGTAGACCATTTTTCCCAAGGGTTAGTGAACTGCAACAGTGCGCCATCGCGCTTAGTAAAAGCTTCAAAGAACTTGTTTTTCCCGTGTCACGCCGCTTCGAGGTTGCTCTGTCAGGGTATGATTCATTGGAATTTGGAGCGAAGTGGTGTTTGGGGACAATTTGCATACATTGCACAACACCGTTAGCATTTTGCGTTCTCTGGGGTGTTGTTGGTTTATTTTATTTGTTTTTGTTTTTTTTTTTTTGTTAAGCGCCCGGCGGGTGCCTGAGTAAAACATGAAAATAAGTGTGGCACACACACACTGGGCGTTTGGCACGAGAACCTTCGCGGGCGAAGTAACACGATTGTTGCCAATGTCTTTGGCACGGCAGAGAACATACGACCGCAAATGAGTGTATGTGTGTGTGTGTGTGTGTGAGGTTGCACATGCTAAAGATTTATCGATTTTGGCAGGTTCCGCTGAACAGGGCAAGAACGTGGCGCGCGCTGCATGATAATGGCGTGTCGGGCGGGTTTTGCAATTGCCTGGTCACAGTACTTCTTGGATTTGGTTTCTTCTGCGGTGTAGGAGTACGATTGATTGATCATTTATAAGCGGAAAAACGGGGAAACGACAGCGGAGAAAAAAAGGGGTGGCAGGCTGGCAGGCACCTTCACAGCACCTTCGCCCGAGATGGAAGTGCACCGAAGAGCGACTCACAAAGGCATAAAATCAACCCGTTAGAGTCGGGACGGAGGCGATGAAAAGCGGCAACAAGTGGGAGGGGGGGGGGGAAGGTCGAGGTGTGTGGTAAGGGTTATTACTCAGCGCAGTAATTGATAGATATTGTGCTCCATGATTGTACGGTTCGCCATTATTTGTAATGGCGTTAAATAGGCTATTGTAATGAATTTTATGTTTGACGTTCTTGTTGTCACCGTACGGACATATCGCGTACCTTAAGTGCTTGTAATCGAATCTTTTTATTATCACTGTCAGTATTGCGCTAGCCATAAAGCGATCATGGTGTGGTTTAATGTGCGCTTTGGGATTTTATTTACCGAAAGCTGTTCATTTAAGCACATGATTATTATGCTATTATGTGGCAGTCATCAGGAAAATTATTTGAAATTATTTTCAAGTCGCTAGACAATTCAGATAGTGTGAATGGCAGAGAGAAAATTGAATACATTACAGTCTAATGTACTCATTCTCTTAACAGAATTTTAATTTTCGAGCAATCTATCCCAAGCCCAGAAGTCACTAAAAGGGGTTTGTTTAAAATAGTAACTGTTTCTGTGGGTCTGTCTTTACTTTGATCCTCTTTTGGTAGAGGGTGATCTTATGATGAATGCATTTGTATGCATTCCTGGATGGTGTACTGTTGCTTTTTGGGATTGTGCCTTCTTTTGTTCACCTTTTTTCCGATAGAACCAAAAATTTTAACCAGCAAACAGGTGAAACCATTTACTTCTCGTTCTGCGCGGTAAAAGGTAAACATAATCGCACTTAGCTCTCAAACCGCGTTGAAAGATACATCTGTTGTTGATTAAATTTAATATCTACTTAATAAATGCCGTCCCAGGGTGGCATATATTTGTCTCTCGTTAGTTCAAGGTGAGTTTGTTTAGGTGATGTTTGTTTTGTCCTCTGTTTTTTTGTTTTTTAGCTCAGTCTTCCCCTTGTTTGGTTGCGAGTCGTCGATTCCCTCACCGTTAACCGCCATTTCTTAGAGCGTAGTTAGCGTATAACATAAATAATGCATTAGTGCTGTTAGCTCATACCATTCTCCATTAGCCAATTGGACTCCACCTCTACGGTGGGGCGTTTGAATTGAAGTCTAAAAAAAAGCACACAAAAATAAGCATTCCGGAACACTCATGGCTATCAAGAAATTTTTCGTAGCAATTTCAAATCCCCCAAGCGTTTCAACCCTACCGCCACCGAGCAAACGGAAATCGCTCCTTTGGACGTTCGATGGACCATTCGGTGAGATAAAAATGCGTGTTGCTCCAACCATCCGAGACGCGGTAGGCAGCCGTGTGGCGCAGCGTGGTGCAACTGCTATCTGGAATGTTAGGACGTCGTTTATCTATCTATTTTCAAATCAACGGCCTGCTGTCGAATGGCGATAGTGGAATATAATCCACGGAAGGATAGCGAGCATAAGCATCGCGGCACAAGTTATGGGATCATTTATTAACATTATCTCTCAACACGCGGTGAAAAACGGTTTCCTCCTTCGGCGCTGTCGAACGCTTTTCGTGCGCGTCTACGCTTGCGCCCCACACTGCAGATGGTGCAAAGAAGGAGAGACTCATTGAGGCGACTCCCATCGATGGCCGGTTTCGCGGGCCATCCTTCTCTCTGTGTGTGCAACCTGCGCTACACCATTCAGCTTGCAGAGGTGATAGTGGACGTTGCGAAGTGATCGAAACTGCACTGTAGGGTAGGATCGCTGGTGTTGGTTTTGAATAAAAATCTTGCTGTGCATCATTAACCCCTTGTCGGCGGAGGAGAAAGGAACGCAAAATCTGCATCGATGTGCATCAGAAGGTGGGAATGGGTATGCAAGATAATAAATTCGGTCTAATCCAACCAATAAACGCGATCGGCTGGTGATCGTTGCGTGGCGATAAGTGATGGAGATATTTAGGTGAAATGAGAAATTTCTTTAGGTCTGTAAAACATCGGAAGGAAGGAATGTGTTAAGCTGTGGAGGAAGATACTATTTTGCGACAAAATTTTTCCAGCCATGTTCCATGTTACTCCCTTTGTTCACAAAACATGAAAATGGTTGGTGCCGTGACCAGGATAAAAATCAAAGAAACGCTATTTGTTTGTTGCGCATCAACGTTTATGGTCAAATGCATCGTCTGGAGCAATGTTGTATGATTTGTGAGTTTGAATGATGAGAGAGGTATTGCTGCACAATTATCTATAACCAAGTCGTGCTTATGAGCTGATCGATCATAGTCTCAATACGTGTGTCAATCAGAATTATTTGTTTAGCTTGAAAAGCAGCTCGATAACATGGACAGTACATTATGTTCTCATTCTTCTTTAACGAGGCACCATTATTACATGGCCAACGAATCTAAAACATTTGATTTTATTCTCTTTCTTTACAGATAACGATGATGAAGGTATCGAGCGTGACTCGGAAGAAATTGAAGAGGACCTGGTGACGGTCGACAGTGACGGTGACTGCCCCGGCAATGGATCGCTAGGCGGTGTGATCACGAACCTGGAGGTAGTAACCGTAACCGCCAACGGTTGCGGTGGCGGTGAGCGAAAGCATCTCGAAACCAAAGAACTGGATCACGTGCTGGAGGTGAGTGTGTTACGAACGCGCTGGATTGCTAGTCTTTTGGGAAGATATTCGGGTATCTGCTACAAAAAGCCGCCTTATTCGCGGCCTCATCTCGCCTCACCGGCCGAGGTGTGCACCTTTCGCTCAGGCTCGTGATAATCGAGCGTCGTCTTGCCAGTTTGCTCAGCTTTGTTTGCATGGTGCGATTGATTCTCGGACTATGGCATCAGGGAGTTGTCCAGCACCGCAGACAGTGGAGATGATCGGGAAAAGGTGAAGGTGTATGCGCACACTAAAGGAGCGGTCCAAATTGTATGGAAATTGTTTGTGCGTCCTGGATTGAGATGCTCTTGTAGTAAGCTACCGGGTCGATCTTCTGTAGGGTGAAAGCACTTTTTCACTCTCCTTCGCACAATCGTATCAGAAGGAGAGTGTGTTTCTTGCACGCACGTAGATACGGCCCCAAAGTCGGCGGCTAAGCGCGACGTATGAACGATTAATTACGAGCACAAAAGATTCGACCTTTTCTTCTGCGTGTCCTTTCTCTTCGTTAGAAAATCGTCGGTACCAATCGATTGAGCCACCGGTGGTTTAGAGACACACTTTTGCTAGCTACCTTCTGCATTGTATGCGGCCCTACTAAGCAACCGAACGATTCCTAATCTTACTCAAGGAACCACGGCCATTCGTTTGGCCGTGTAGTGACATGCTGCGCTTTTATGTTGAGAGCTTTGTAAAAGATTGAGAGATTGTAAAAAAAGCTCCCAAAATGAAGACGTAGCCTTTTATGATGTGATTTTGGACAGAATAATTTTACTAAGGTGAACCTTGTACTGCTCGATGATCTTAGTGGTTAAAGAAATGCTCCATCATGGTGGTGCACCTAAATCGAACAATTGGGAGAAGAATCTAGCGAGCGAGAGAATGAGTAATGGTATAACATACTTGTTTTATTTAGTTTGTCTTTTGATAGTTTATTCAATTGTTTTGTATAACAAGTCTTATTAAACTTGGTTTAACTTGAACTCCACGTGAGACACATCTCTTCTTTTGCTGAACGCATTTTCTCTATGGACAAGGCGGTAAAATCTTCCAGCGGAAGTGATTAAAATCGAACAGTTTTAGTTGCAGCTAACGATGCTGCTTGGCGTTCTTTTTCGCTTTCAACCGAAAGCCCCATTTTTCCCAGCCCATCAGTCATCGGCTTGTCAATGATCCGGTGGAAAAAGGGAAGTAACCAACACGGGCCGCCGGAGTCCTTCTTTTCAACATTCCGCAAACCAGGGCGTCTAATTGGGGCTTTTTTTTACCCGACTGAAAAACGAGAACCACTCTCATGCGTTTGTCTTCCATCGTGATGGGATCACTCTTCACCAAATACAGCGTGCAGAGTTTCCCTTTTTCCATCCCATCCAAGCATGCACCAATTTTCCCGCGATCGAGCGACCGAAAAAAAAGTGAACGGTTTCCGTCGCGAGCGAAAAAGGAGGCTGATCCACACGTAAATGAAGTTTGGTACGAAAGGGCGCCGGGCAACTAATTTTAGTTGGACGGTGTACCAAACGCATCCAGCGTTTCATGTGAACCGTCGGAACTTCTTGTTAGAGAAGCATTAGGGATAGGGTTACCAAGCGCTTTTCCCTTTTACGTGCGAGCTGATGAGGGTTGGGTGCTTGAACGTACCCGGCGTTAGGGAAAATACAGATTACGTCCAATTTCCTTAGTTTGGGGTATGTGTGCGTTGGGGTGGTTGCTTTTTTACGCTAAGGAAAGCTTCTTTGAGATGAGCAAACGAACTCTCGTAACACTTTACTTGTGGAGTCGTGAATGCTTACACAGCTAGTCGTGGGAACTTTTGTCATCATCAAGAAGGAAGAGGAGTTACTGCGAGATGTCAGGAGATTCATTTCCGCTGGTTGATTGATGGAGTGAAAAATGTAGTAACCTACCATCAGGATCAAATAGAGATCTCTTTGCTATTATATAATGTTTAATGACCAAACCGTCATAGTGTCCTTGGCAGTTGATTTACACTGAACTTGACCAAACAGATTGTTTGTAGTGTGTGGCACTTTTAAAAGTGCCCTGTCCCAGTAACGCCATTATTACATAAAGCTGTGAAAAAGCTGATACCGGTACCGGCATTATCCGTTGTGTCCTCTTTGTTCGCTAACTAGACGTGTCAGTCACGACATGGTTTGTTACTTTGGTGCTCTAGTGTCGTCTGTGCTTTATCCTAACTAGCCACAGCTAGTAGTTGTGGATAAAATTTGGCAAAAAGTAAATCCAAACAATCGGCTTTACGTTTTAACCTCATTCTTTTATCAACGCCCAGTGAGGTGGAAAAAGGTGTTGAATTAGTGTTGGGCTATCGTTTTGGTTGGCTGTAAATGAGACGGAAAACTCATCATACCGGACAGCTCAGCTAAGTTTCATACTTAGCAAACATTTGCTGGCTTGCTCAATTTTACAACGAACTCAACCTTTTCGTTTTCATTTCCAAACGCGCTTTTTGCATTCAGTCCACAAATCTTGAGTTTTCAATTGATAGGAGCGTTAATGCCGACTTGATGCATTGTTGTTTGAAGGCGATTGCCTTCGTCACCATGCCGCTGGTTTTATTGTTCCCCTCTTCCTGCCAAGATTGTGCCCTTATGCTAATGAGCAATACAAAACAAACTGTACACCCGGCCACACGCAAGCCCACTTTATGCAATCCTTATGCAAACAAGTGAGCGAGTTGCCGCGGTGAATACATGTTACTGTGGTAGGCTTATGCACGGAAAAAGGAGCACTGTTTTTCCTCTTCTCTCGCTGGAATGGATGCATAACGAGCATTGAAACATGAATCTATGAGTCGAAAGATAGCCATTCTCCCACGCATCATTGTCGTCTCATGCGGTGGCAAAATATACGGTGGCTACCACATTTTACGACCCGGGCCTGCAATCGAAAAACCGTTTCTGATAATGAGCGCCAGCGTCAGTCGGTTAGTCGATGTCGGCATATTGGTCCTTCCGTTGCCAATTTTAACAATGAAATCAAATCAACCACCTCGCAGGGATGGTGGTTGGAAAAAAGTGAAAGTGAAAAATCACCAGCTGGCGGAAAGCTGTTGGTCAGTGCGAAACGAGAGGAAGAAAAACATACATCTTCAAACGGCGAAAAAAGCAAAGCAGAAAACAATTCCACTTGAGCGCCCACCTGGAGTGGGAGGCATCCGTGGAAGCGCTCATCCACTTCCGTTTAAATTCAACGCCCAGACGCCAGCTCATTACGTCAGCGAAAACGGCTCAACGCTTCCGAGATGGCCTTGGAATTCGCGAATGATTGAAGTGAAGAAACAGGAATGACATAAAGTAAGTTACGTGTGGTGCTCTCGATACCTTGGCGGTGCGAGAAGCGCGCTTCTGGCGCGTAGCTTGACGAGAAGAATTCTTATTGTGTGGAGGTGGCCTCATTGAATTGGGTCTGCATTGCACGCATGAGGGCGTTAAGGTTAGCTTTACGGACACCTCGCTAGAGAGAATAGTCTTCGATGTCGCTGGCACTGTTGTTCGGCAACTTGGGTAGCGGTAAAGTACCGGTTATGAGTTACTGCTGCGTACGCATTGTTTGCTATGACACTTCAGGACCCGGTTTGGTTTTTCTTCGGTGGGCGATTATATTAAAAAAATGGTAAACAAACGCCATCCAGTGGTGCTAGCTTCTGTATGGTCCGGTCTTCTGTTTGGGATTCAAAGCTCAGGAAATGGAGGAGAAGAAGTTGTTGATGCATTGGCGCAAGTTGCCACTGTTGTCGTAAAACATAGGATGATATCCCTGAAAATCATCCACGCATGATGTATCCAGTTGTTTGCAGTGTCATGCTAACGGTAGTGATGTTTATTTAGATGTTCCTTACACTTTGTTTATCCAACACCATGTATAGTTTATCTTCGTTTCTGGAAGCAATAACTGAATGAGTTGTCATTGTGAAGTATAGGAACTTGTAAACGGTTCATTATCCAGTAAAGACTTCTCGCTTGAGTTTACATTAAGACAATTGTCTGAAGATCAATAAACTTCTCATCGAGTCAATACTAGATCTTGCGATCTTGCTAAGATGAGTCGCATTCCATTGACCATTTTGCTTCGTCTAGCAAGACTATGCTAATTTCTTCACGTCTTGTAACCAGCAACCTGCATGTGTGAACTGTGCTTTGGGGCCCTATGGGGCTGGCGAGGACGTAGATAAATTACATATTAATTGCAGCCATCAACCACTGTGCTCCGAACGGCTCAATTTTAAACCACTCCTTAGAGACACATGACGACCTCAGAAAGTGACGGCGCCACCGACAGCAGCAACGGCAACGATCTAGCAGACATGTTCGCGGTTAGTTTAGTACCATATCGTTCTTGCTCTCCTTGCGCACCAGCCCAACCTGTGGCCGATTATATTCTAGGCATGCGGAAATCGTGTCGAGCCGTACGGTGCGGCGACAGTGATTTATGGCGGCATAGGACGCTTCGCTGAAACTGGCCGGGTGGGAATTTTACTTTCTATTTCTAAAGTCCGGCAGAATGTGTATTGATTCTCCTTCGTGACTGGTGGCTAAAATATGGTCTGCAATATTTCAGAGCTTCCCTCGATTTCATTTATGAGGAACAAACTGACTCGAACAAGTTAACAAGATATCATGCCGCTTGGTTCACATTATCAGTTCGTCAGAGCATTATGATTTGATCTGAAGGAACAATTTTTCCTACAGCCCATACAGTCCGCTCGCACAGTGTTGACCTACTTAGCTGACCATTTAACCTTCGACATCAATGGAACGAATCGGTTCGTTAGGGTACCGCAGCTTCCAAATAGGTCTACGATCGATTAGCCGTACGCGGAGAGAAAGCTGAAGGAAAACTTCTAATGAGCATGAGTACCTCGAAGTCTTACCCTTTGGAAGAGGAAGATATATGGCTGGTTCCGTCGGTGTAGCGCCAAGAGCTAAGTGCTTAATGAAAATAAATTACTCATAAATTTCCCATCGACGTCCGGAACCGGCGTATCAATCATGCATGGCTCATAGCCGAGCTAAGCGCATATTGACCTCCTCTCTAGGGGTCTTGATCGGTTGTTTGAATCTCAATTCGGTTGAGAGTTCTTTTGCGTTCAACGATTTTCCGCCCGTATGTCTGTTTGTGGAACGTCTAGCAGCGCTAATATCATGTTGCAAAATTAATTAGCACAAAATTTACTACTTCATCCGGCCCCATCAGATCGTACTCGGACATGTGAACCAGAAGCAGGTCAAACATACACCATGCAATGGTATGGTGTTTCCTTTGGGGAAAAATATATTTATGTGCTCATCTAACAACGCATCATTCTCGGTGGAGCACAATCCGACCGCCGAATCATTCATCCCCGAAAGCATGAGTTGGCTGGTGTTTGGGACTCGGCTTTCTGTTGGTTGCGCGCCCTTACCAACGTCGTCTGTCCGTCAGTGATTAAGTCATAAACTTTCTCCTAATTCGATCAAACACCGATCGGCATGGAGCCGTCACGGCATGTTTGGCATGCATGTTGTGCAGATTTCACCTCATCCGATCGTCTCCGATGATGGATGATTGATCAGAAATAGGTCCGCGATAGGTTTCAATTCGTTGGAATATTTTATACTTCATTAGGAGGCAGTATGTGTTTTTTGGCACAGGGCCACAACATAATGAAGATATCTTCTGTCTCGTTTGAGAGGACTGCTCCGCTAGAAAGTAGAACGTCTTCTGATCATTATACGCACCCGGAGGTCATCTTGGACGGTTCTGCGTGTGTGGGGTGAGATTATCCGATTTTAAGTAGTGCATTCAGGGCCAGATAGTAGGATGGTTGCTGGCCTATTTTCGTAGGTCATCATGGATGCAGTTTATGCTTCTCTTCACCAAGCACGGAAACCAATCGCCCAGATTTTTAGCTCCAAACACCGTTTCTTGAACCGCGAGCAAATGAGCGAAAAGTCCGGTAGCTGATCGGATCGGATTTTTATGGGTAATAATTTAAAATTAGCATAATTTAATGATCGTTGCTAGGCCCGCATCGACAAGATTGTTGGCCGAAAAGCGAATCATGGATCAACGCCACGGACAAACGAACCCAGGCATCGATCGATCGCCGCGTATCGTCGGATGGTTGTGGAATGATTTCTTAGTTTCGAAGGTTTCTGCTTTTCTTGGTGTGCTCGATGCTGGTTATGCTTTCATCCGAGAGCTTGGGAGTTATTTTCGTAAGATTTACGACGACCAAAGGTACGAACTACCGGATCGAGCATTCTCCACGGTACGATACCGGATGCTGTGCGGAGCTGGTGAGTTGGTCTGCGCTTCAAATTGGAATGTTTCGTCTGTCCGCGTGTTGCCTTGGTTGGCGCTTAACTTTTCACGCTACATGACATCCTCGGCTACCGAATGGGAAGATTTAGACTTTACCCTTTTACTGAAGCGGCGGTAGTTTTGAGGGATTTTGGTTGTCTGCATAAATTTGGAGACGAACTACCGCATAGCGATTTCGTCTGTGTGTTTTTCTTATTTATATATTTATACATATTGTCTCGTCTTCCGAGGAGAGATTGTGCGCAGTTTCAATTTTATCCGTTCGCTTAGTTGGGTTTCCATAGTGTAAGGAAGCAGTTTTCCGCTTACTTGAGCAGCACTGATGTTTCTGTCATTCCAAATTTCCCTTTGAGCAACGCTTAGTTGTTTTCGTTTAAGTTTGTGAAAAGTTGTCTGTCATTTGCATGAAGAAAACATTTCATAACGGCACTCCAATAAAGCTCAACTCTTTGCTCCCTTCCTTGTATCGTACTTGAAGTACGGTGAAAAAACAATTTCCTCTTCCAAAAAAAGAGCATTATTCTTTTTCCGAAATTTATTCCGCGGTTCCGTTCCGATAACGCTTACAATTGTTTGGGGTTTGCTTTACCGTTTCTTTGGCGGAAAAGTCGGTGATAGTCGGTGTGGGCTGGAAGCTGCGAAATCTTTTGTCCGGCGACAGTTTTACCCGAAAATTCCGTTTTTCCATCAGCCCCATGTTGTAAAGTATGTCGAATGCTCTGGCACGTTGGAGTTCCAACCGTGCACCGTCATGTCGGGTCGTTTTTTTCTCCTTCTCTATCTCTCTGTCTCTCTGTGACCCGTCTGTCTGTGCTCAGTTGTGTGGGCCCTTTGCCGTGGTGTTTTGTTTTCTTCAGTATCGCTTTAGTTTTGTTGATTTTCCAAACGGTTTCTGTTGTGTTTGACTCGTACCGACTCGCGCCACAAACGTAACCGAAAATGGGAAATTACCTGGTTTTGATTTAAATTACTCAATCGTTACTCTGCCTCCCCCCCCCCCCTCCCCTCACTCTGTACACCATTGCGTATTACCCCATTTCTTATTCCCAGGAGAGAAGAAGAAGAATAAGAAGACATCCACGCCCTCGGGGAAGTTAATTCCCGGTGTTCTTATGGTTTGGGTTGGCCTTCAAGGTCTTTGTTGAGGTTTAGCAGCGAAGCACTAAGGCAAAGAGTTCTTGTGCACTGTCTTGGTTTCCTGGTTGGAAGTTCGCGCGCGTCTCACAACCTTTGCCCCACCCACACCTCCACCCAGCTCTCTCCGCTGCCCTCCCCCACCCTTTTTCCCTTCATACTCTCGTGTTCCTCTTTCGATCGTGCCCAACCTACGATGCTGTTGTCTTTGAATGGAAACCGTAAGTTAAAACTCGGACCGGGCATCGAGCAAAGCGGGGTACCGTTTTTGGGCATTTTTCTGGCGGCTGCAGTTGTGTTCTGGGCGGTTGACTTCATCGGCTGCACGTTGGCGGCGGCTTCCTTTGGTTGGTCATTGATTGTTGGTTTGATTGTTGGTTTGCGGCAACCGGTCAACTAGGGCGTCAGTGCGAATGGAAGTGTCAGACACTTAGTGCTGCAGTACACTCACACACACACACTTTGCAGTTAAAGCCGGAGTGCGGTGTAAGAACTGTTTTTTCCAAGGGTGTTTTTTTTTGTATAATTCATTCGATTGAATCGTTTCACCCCCTAAAAGATCGCTGTTACTAATACGCTTGTCGTAAATGTGTATTTTAATGTGTTTTTTGTTTGCCTCCACCACACTGTGGAACTGTTTTTGGACAGCCAGAGGAGAACTGTTTCTCTGTTCGATGGGAGGTTACCGGTAGTGTTAACGGTTCGCCTCAATTTTGGAGTGACAATGGATGCTGCCTTTATTGTCTTCATTTGCGTACCGAAGCTGCAGGTAATTTGTTGAACCGAAACACATTTGTTTGATGTCGCGAGAACAATCGTTGGGGTCCAAAAAAAAACACGAATGTTTTGCAGCTAGCATTGCTCTATGAAATGGGACTAATTGACTTTTGAATGACGTCGGTTTGTTTTTGCATTCATTTCACAGGCATTGAAGTGTTAGATTTGGTTCGATTTTGGGAAAATTTGCTAAAAACTAAAGATTTACACTAAGAATGGAATGGAATGGAGATTTACACATTTGGAAGTGTATTTATTCAAGAGTACACGAAAGAACACCGTACTTATGATGTTGTATGTCTCCAAATTTTTCTTTATTTCATTTTGGTCCAAATATGCTGACTGGTTTTGATCCCTCAACTGCTTTGTTGGGTTCGTAAATAAATTGTAAGAAAATGTTTAGTTTATTGAAAATTATTTTTTAAAAGCCTTATTAATAAGTGTGTCCTGCTATGAACAACTATTTTATAATTTAATTCATTTGATTTGTGGTTTAAACTATTTACTTCGTAGTTGCTCCATCCAATGATAGATCTATCTGCCCTATATATTTGCTGTAAAAGCGAAAGTTCATGCAAACCCGTTAACGGCGGCTTCCTCGAATGAATGATCCCAATGTTATCAAACAGTGATTAGTTAAATTGAAAACACTCGGTGGTAGCTGGTGTGATCGTTTGGAAGCGAAAAAGACAAAGCGACAGAAGGAATGGCCAGTATCTTACCGAAGTAAGTCACACCGAAGTAGTGGGAGGCTGTGTGAATTATGACGGTCATTTCCTGGCCAGTCGAAAACGCACAGCGCTGGTTCGGCAGGCGCTGGGACCGAGAAGCTCTTACCTAGCTGCAGATAGTGAGTAACCAAAGCACATGCTGCCAACCGGTGTCCACGCGGTTTTAGGCAACCCGGACTGTCTCCTGTCGTCTTGTTATGCGATATACGCAGTGTCCGCCTCCCATTTGACGGTATTCTGCGTTAGACTGTTTGTTTAGTGTTAGCTTTTTTTCGATCACCAAAGTTTCCGTTTCGCTTTTGCTTTCATTTGGCGCCCCGAAAACTATGAGGGGCCATATCTCTGACATAACCTTCGAACCTGGCCCAACACGTGACACATTTTTGACATCTGCTTGGTAGCCGGTACGGTACCACCGTAAAAGGGTGGTAGTTCCCTCACCGACTCAACGAAACGCGCTAAAGGGAGCGCAAAAAAGGGAAGGGAAGTTTGAAGAGAAAAAAAAAAACAGTTGGACTAGACGGAACGGTCGCTAGGGTTGTCCTACGTCTCGTAGGAATTCGACCTAGCGAGGTCGTCACCAATGTTTGTTGCCGAGAGTGTAATGAAGCTCAACCCGGGGGCCGTTAGGGCCAGTTTCGTAACCTAATGCCCTACAGTGGACGAAAAACGAAATCTCCCTTACAGTAGGAGGACACCAACCCACACCACCGTCAGCTGGGTGGTCAACTGAAGTTCGTAAACGCGACCGACGAGTTTGGGGGAGAGAAAATATTTAAATCGACTACACCCTCGCGCAGCATTGTGCATTGCTTTCAAAGAATCGAAAACCGCGATCCCTGGCGCAGGGCAAAACAGACGAACAGACATTCCACAAAAAACATTCGGCAAGTGAATTTGCGCCTGAAGATACGCGGTCGCATATCATAGACCGTCTTTTGACCCACTGCCAACAAGCAGGCCGTGTTGTGTTGTTACGCCACCGCGCAGGGCAACCCTTTATCTGCTTCCTGGTGACGAAGATGGCGTCGGTAAATGCGTGCCACTGACGACTCGATGTCACCGATACCGCTTTTAACGGTCAATTTAAATAATCCAGCACGATAGTGCGTTACCGCCGCCTACATGGAGTGCACGGACGATCACCGGGAATGTTATGATTATTTTTCACAATATTTAAAACGAAACCCCCCCATTACGCTGCTCAACCAGCTGCCCAGATGGGTGCAATAAATTGGGCACACGTTGCGCGAGGTTCCCATCGCTCCCTGCCTTCTAATCGGCGACGGCCTTGAGCGACGATGGGACGTTAGTTCGTGTAAGGAGTGATGATAATATGTGTACTAATAGTTCCCTTATGGTTTTTGGCCAGCTCCACGCCCGTGCCGGGTTCAGCATTGCGAGTGGCCCCAAAAATTGGGTCAACGGAACGGTCGATCGGGAACATGCTGATCGACCATATCGAAATATAGCATAATATTTTATGTCGCCTTATGCCGCCGGCGGTTGGGTTATGGAATCAAAGTTTTGCTCTCCCGGTTGTGGATTTTTGTGGGGAATTTTTGGTTGCGGTTGTTGTTGTTTCGCTTTTGTTTTGTTTTTAGAGACGAAAGTTGCAGCGGCGGTGAAGCGATAAATAAATTGCATCGTTTACACACTTGGCTGTTCGGGAGGGCGCGCACTGCATTCGGATCGGCAGGTTTGGGTTATGGAAATTTAATACCCCGAACGAAGGTTGTGTGTGCCGACGGTGCGGGCGATTCGATTTTATGATTGTTGCGTAAAAATTTTCGATGGCATAAATACGGGAAAGACACACAATCACAGAAACGCGGGATGAGTGGTGCAGTGCGGGTTGCGGATCGGGTGGATTTTGTTTTAAATGTGTCCGAGTAGCACGGCCAGAAGAGGCGGCACATTTTACGAGCTCTCGGTAATGTTTATTGCTTTATTTCGGTAGAACACTTTCGGATATTGTGTTTCGTGCGTAATTGTTGTTTTACTGCAGCATGCAACTTGATATGGACGGTGGACGAACGAACTCATGTTTTTCTTTTTCAAAAGTTACTACCATTATGACCGCAAACCGTCACTGGATGGTTTAAAAATAATATCCGATCCAGTGAACGTTCTCAATCCCGATCGTAAGACAAACGGAAAGACTGTACCAAACGGGCCACTTTACAGTGGATAATGTTTAATTGCTCATTTTATTCCAAAATTAGGTTTTGCATTTCAGATGCATTTTTAATGCGCTCGTTAATGCAGCTTCGCACCGGGTTTTCATTATCGCCTACACCCCGCACTCGTGGGTGGTTTTGTTTCGCTTGCAGCAAAGCTTTGTCCCCGTTGCCCTTGGTAATGAAATCGATGTAAATCTTAGTCTTTGCACCCTTCGGGATCGTTTTCACTTTCCGGAACGCGGGTGCGCGTGAGGTTATTTTCGGGCAGTATTTTTTTTTAATGCTGTAGAAATGTAATGTGACTCCAGCTTATCAAAACAAATGTCTGGCACAGGTTCAGGGACAGCGCTCTCGCTCGGATGATGGTTTGGAGCGATAAATCAGGCCGTTTACATGCGATGGCCGTTTTTGGGGAAGCAATTATGGGGGTATTAAAATTTTTACTACTTGATGCGACGAATGCACCGTCACGCGCATCGAGCTCTTCTGTCCATGGTATCGCTCGCTGTCCGAAATATCGTCCAACACAAGGGGAGTGAGTAAGCTATAACCTACTTTAAATCGTAGCACTCGCGTATATTCCCGTACCAAATGTCTCAAACCGCAACCGCAACCATTTTGACGTCTTATCTCTCGCTACGCATGCTGGCTACGAATCTTCCCGTGGGTGCTACTTAATCCGCACCGATCATCATCACCACCGCGTGAGGGTTTCGAGAAAGTGAAGAGTTGTAATGTTCAAAACCATCCCAAAATATAACCGCAGTTGTCTTACTTTGTTCAGGTCAACAGTACGGGCCCAGAGCAATGCGGCCTCTCAAGGTTATTCGAGTGGGCACGGTGGACGATAGCATTAGAGGCCATTGGATATGGTCCCACCCCGAACACACTATGTGTCGTAAAATGGCATCGTTAAGCTAATTTTCCCTGCAACGCCTTTTCCTAATGGTGGAGCGTGGACGAAAAGGCGCCATAATCTTCGGCACTGGGGCACTGGGGCCGATGCACGCATTTATCGCGCAAGATTAGACGAGAAGCATGTGTTTTGAGATTAGGGAAGGATTTTAACACTTTTACTGTGCATTAGGCAAGGCAAGAACCCCGAAAGCTAGGCACAATGCGGGGTCAAAAACGAAAGACGAGAAGATCATGTTTCTAAGTGCGGCAGCATCTAGGCCTGATGGACGGTGATGGAACCGCCCTTTGTGAAATGCATCGAAAGGAGCTTCTTAAGAGCGGAGAGGGACACTAAGGGAGTGGGTGGAGAGGGAGGTAGGGTATCTGATTACAGTTTTTTTAATGCTGTGAGTGAAAGGATGTAACAGTGATATTGCAGCACTCAAGAGAAAAGGGACAGTTTTCCCTGAAACATGGGCACATATGTACATTTGTACTTTGTGCGTACGTGAAGCACATGCATATTGCGGGTAGAGTTTTTCTTTTGGATTGGTTTACACTTTCAATTTGAAGCAAGAAAAAAAAAACAACGCCGAGGAAACTCCGCAGAACTACAAAAGTGATGCGAGACAAGATAAGAGTCGGTAGTTGTAATGACCCGGGCGCGTGTGTTTGTCAGTGCAGCCAATGCATGAAACGTGCGCACGGCACGAAATTTGCTGTCACTGTTAATTGTCAACAGGTTTGTTTTATGCCTTTTTTTGCTCACATTTTACCCTCCAAGATCGCCAAGGGAAAGAGTGTATCGTTGCGCACATTATTGAGCGGATGACAAGCTGTTAAATGACCAGATGCGCTTTCTTTACGATCTGCTGGCGGGAAATAGATTCATCATTGCCTGGGTTTCCGTTATGTTGCATTTACGCAGCTTTATGCACATCGTATATAACTGCACTCCACCGTAGAGAAAAAAAGACAGTTTATGGTGTTTATTAATGATCCTTTAAATTGATACTCCCTTTGCAGTAAATGTGTTGCCGTACTCCGCTTTCGCACAAGTTGACGTGCAAGTTTTAATTTCGCATTATTGTTTCTCACGCAAATGTTTGGTTTTTCTTCCCCCTTTACAGTATTGCTCATCGCGTGTATCACCCTCGAAGCCGGAAGATCACTATCGGGCCGTTTGTCGGGCGCTCGTAACGGAAACGCTCGAGCTGCGGACATTCCTGCAACGGGTATGCCAAGGCGAGGCGGAGGTCCTGCGGCTAAAAGCCCAGGCGGAAACGACCGGCAAGGAGCTGGAGAAGATCCACTTCAACGACTGGGTGAGTTATGGTTGCTATTGTATCGTAATCATTTGTGCGCAGACAAATCGAGCCCCGAATTATAGCTCTTACTCTGATTACATGATGGTATGGATGGTTTAAATTAAACTCCATTTTTGTACGCATAGCACTTTTCGGAAACGTATATAATCAATCCACGTTTAATCGTACGTTTGGTAGAGTTTAGCGAAATTTCCACGATTGCGTTGTCAATTTGATAGCAATTTGTACTAATTTCTGCAAACAAAATAAATAGCGTCGAGATAGCTTCATCATTGTCTACCGAATTTCGTACTGTTGCAGATGAAGATGTTATGCGAAATAATTTAAACCAAAAATCGCAATCATCTTGTTTCCTTCGGCTTTCCTAACGATCTATTTACGAAGGAAGAGGGTACAAGTTTAATTGAATTATCAATCAAATTGTAGCAAAGAAAGTGAGTGCCCCGGTTTGTAATGAGGTGCTGAGATGTACAAACCGTACCGGAGATGGAAATGAGAATTGAACAATTACCGTACATTTGGCAGAAATTTTATCCTTCCACATGTTTACATCGACGTTTAATGTCTCCCTTACGGGTGATCTTCTACTCGGTGTGCTCATTTTACCGTGCGATCGCTTGAGAAATCTTGTTGAAGAAAAGCGAAATCATTTGATTGCAGGGCTGAACTCCTCGTTATACCCTGTGTTGCTCGTGCCAATAGCGCTAGGCGAGTGTCATTCAACCAGCCGGCAGCTTGTGTGGGTTTGTTTTGGAATTAATTTAAATTAATTCAATTACTTTAATTGCCCGTTCACCTCCAGCCGCCAGCCAAACGGTTGATTGCAAACCGAAGAGTGATGATTAAGGGATCGTTTTTTTTTGTTTTCCGTTCGCTGTGGCTTGCTTTCTTTGCCATGTTTCTTGGCGTTGTGTAGCATGGCAGTGATAGTGAAATAATTAAAACGCCTGCCGCTTTACTGTGAGTGAATGCAAATGGGCACTGTCGAACGTATGTTGCTGGTAATCGACATCGAGTTTTTTTCAATCGTTACAAAACTTTTAATTTTTTCCGATTTTTTCTCGGAAGAGTTATGGACCATGGAGTAAAAAACATTTAATTTACCATTTCTGTGAAGCTTTTGTAAAAACACAAACAAAATGCAGAGAAAATGTATTTGATGTGCATTTGGCTTAGAATATTGGCAGATATTGAATCATTTCGTTTAAAATCCATTTTTACTACGAGGAGAGTGACATAACTTTCGGAGAAATGGTTAAATAACTTTGCCAAACAAGCACACCAATCAGCTTGCCCAACCGTGGAAAAAAAACTACAACCCTGCGCCCTGTTTGCACCCTTGTTTCCGCATCGGTGCCAAATCGCGATGGTAAACTGTAGAGAGCAAACGAAGAGAAAAAAAAAACACCCAAACCACACCGGGAAAGGCGTCCGAAAATGGAGCTCCCAAAGCAAACCCTCCGGAACGCCCGGTGGTCGGACGCTTTTGTGAATATTCACAACACCGAAACCGTGCATTCCTTCCAAACGAAATCCACCGTACGGGGGTGATTGCATTTGAAACGGAGCGCAGTAGCCGATTTTTCTCCGGCCGTCGGTGGTTTTGTGGTGAAAGAATGGTGTTGAAAATTTATGACGAAGAAAGGCAAAGCCAATGTGAGTTGATTTTTGGCTGGGCGAAAAGAGGGCTCCCTTTCCATTACGTGGGTCCTTATTAAAAATTCCACCCTGCTACGATGCTGTACGGAACGGTTGCTTCCTTTTGTTGTACTTTCGGCACGGAACGGATTTGGAACTGTGACGGAGAGCCAGCGGACAATGGGCATGCCGAGAGTAGCATGTGGATGTGAAAATCTCATAACTTGCAATCGATAAAAACGAGTTCATAAAAATATATTTTACTGAACTTGGTGCGTAGCTGTCGGTGCTCAATTTTCAGCAGCAAAAATTTTTGGGACGACATAATTTAATGGAAAAAATGGCAACATCAGCGCAGCATGCGATCATATCCATGACTGGGAGGCAAAGGCAGGAGAGAAAAAAAAACTCCGACACGACACGGTGTGTAGAGACAAAACTAACTCACCCTCGAACTGGCCGATCGGTGCGAACGGAACCGTGTTTGAACCAATCGCAAAAGTATAAAAATACCTACATCATATACATATTCCACACAGCTTTGTTATGCTTTTACGCTCGCATTATTCACTGTGTGGAGCGATCATTGGAGCATATCGAAATTATGCCATCCGGTATGGGGCACATAAAATCATGTCAGCCGTCGGTCGTGAATTCATCTTGCCTGATGGTGTCCGAGAATCGTATCTGCGCTTTAACAGCGTTTGAACAAATGTGATGATGCTTATGATAAGTTTGAGAGAGAAAGACCCCAAAAACATCAAAATAACTGATTGAATAATTCAAAAGGGCATTGTGGACACTTTTACATGCCACGTTTGTTACAAAAACCACGCAACAAAGATATATTATTTTAGAAATGGTGTGAACAATAAGATCGCATGTGGGAAAGGCTTGCTATAGAAAGGCTAAGTAACAGTAAGGAAAGGTTGAAGTGAAAATAAGACTACATAATTTTACCATTTCACCTAATGACATTGACTTTGAGGTCGAATTTGGAAGGTTTATGTAGACGATAAATTAGCTGAAAGCAAAGAAAATATCCCTATAAAACAAGCAGACAAAGGTCAGGAGCAATGGTTCAAAATCGAAAAATATCATTCGATTGGCCCGGCCCTCGGGATAAACTGGTACAACACACATGTCTACGGCCGTTTGTTTCGTCCATTTTCAAATGCTCCAATAAGTCCCACTTGTCGGTGAAGAGCGGTAGCAATTAAGGGACCAATTTACCTAACCATTTCCTATCTTCCTAGTTTTGCAAACACCAGCACTGTAACGTTCAGCCCACCGTTTATCGACGTGAAAGTGGTACCGCCACACACACCAAAACGCACCGTGGTTTGACCAGAATTATGCTCAATTACCGTGGAAAGCGTCGCTACAATGATTGCGGTGATGTTTTGTTGCTGTTATGCTTGGTACGAATGCAACGATGGCAAAAAGTACGCTATGCGCTGTTTCGTGTGCGGTCCGTCGTTTGTCGTTCGTTGATCCCTCTTTGTTGGGAGGGTAAATTGACGGATTGTAGTTCTACAGACTCCATCCATTTTATTGAAGATGTTTTCAAGAAGCTAATAAGCAATGATATGTGTCATAAAAACATGTCCTATTGGTTAACTTTACTAGTAGAACGTTAAAAACTTTTTTTTAATATTATTACTTCAAATCACGGAAGGACTTGAAGCTCCTCCATAGTTGAAAAAAAAACTTTTTTCTGCATATGAAATTCCAGTTTGCTGTTCATTTAAAACTATGACAAACAGTTGTGCGGGTTTTCACCCTGCCTGCATGTGCTATAATTCAGTGCATTAAATCAAAAGACTTCAACGAGTGGTGTGTGCGGATATGGCGACGAACCTCTCGTTCACCTGAACTTCCAGATATTCGCAGAAGGAAAAAAAAAATAAAACAATGTTGACAGCTGACCAGCCCTGAAGTTGGCATAAATTAAGCTCTTTTGAACGAAAAGGAACGTGTCATGCTGATTGGCAAGGAAAAAACAAACTCAATTCGCTTTATACTTTCCATTTCCTTTCCTTTTCGTTTGAAGCAGTGGGGTTTTTGGATGGGATAGTATTTTTGTTCCATTTTTTCCTGAGAACGTGCATCGGTAAAAGGGAAATAAAAAGGATTCTGGTTGCCAATCTTGAGTGTACCAATTCCAATTACATACCAAAGGATTTTTGCGAGCCGTTGTCCACACGTTCACAGCCGAAATATGTCTGCCGACATCCAGCAGTGCAGTGCCCCGTTTCCGACGTTGGTGTTGATGGCTCTATTCTTCTGTCCGACGGCTGCAGGATGTACAGCCGTAGCGCGTAAGGAGTTGCATAAAGCCACGACGCAACTGCAATCAGCGAGCCAAAAGCGTGTCCACGGTCTGTCATGGTTTGCCCAGTCAGCCGCCACCACCTGTGTTCGTCTTCATTGTTTCCGAAACGCGGGTGAAGGTGAAAGTCAGGTTCCATTTTCCATCCACCGGCACGGTTTGCACACTTGCATCCGGTAATTAAAGGACTTTGTTTCTCGTTCCGGGAGCGGAGCAGGGCTGGATGCTGGAAGACGAACAAAAACAAAATTATAAGAAAACACCACGCGTAAACGATGCATTGCTTTCGACAGGAAACTTGTTCCTTTTTCGACGGGATATAAAATGTGCAAAACCCAACAAAAAAAAAAAAAAAATACCCCGAAAAGGAGTAACAAACCGCAGAAAGGCGAGCATTGCTTCTACCGTTAACGGCATTCACTTGCTGTTCGGCTGACGTGCAGCAGACGGCAGAATCGAAACGTAACGTTTCCCGATTTCCGTCTGCATTCCCAAGCGAAACAGTGCGGACTGCCGCCGTATCGCGCGTTTTTGTCTGCCGCCGGACGATAACGACACGCGAAAGCACCGCACACCGGTCGGAAGAGCGTAGCCGCGTGGAAGGAGACAAACAAATATAAAAAAAAGAACCCCGCTGAAACCAGGCGCGCCTGTTACTGCTGCGAATTGTGCCGAACGATAAGGTGCCGGACGAAATGGAGTACAACGATGCGAAAGAATGTACTTTAATTAATCTTTGAATAATATATTTCTTCCTCCGCGTCACATCGTCCATTTGCCGTCCCGAAACGCTACGCTCGTCGCCCGGCGCTTTCGATGCTGTCGATGTGTGTGTCTCTCTTCCCACTCACTGACGGTTGACGATCGTTAAAAATCAAGCTGTTGGGTTTTACAATTTCAGTTTTATTTTACACATTCACGGAAAACTGCCACTTTAACCGTCGCTGTTTCTTTTTTCTTCTACCTTCCGGGAATGCTGCCAACCTGATGCCGATCGGTAAATGGTAATACATTCGGTACGGTTGCCGTGCGTTAACCACTTTTCAACTTATCGACCAATTGTGGGTTCCGTTTCGTTATTCGACGGGGTTTTTCGCTTCTGCCGGACAATCCGGGGAAATTATCTCCGGCGAATACCGGATCGAATGCAGTCGGATGATCAAAGAATCTGGCAAGCACTGCAAGTATGAGCGTTTTAACTTAAATCTTTGTACATTACATTGTTTTCGGTAAATATTCATGCAATTTTGTAGAGCAATTTTGCCGTTGTTTTTTTCTTTTGTTTTTCACTCCTTATTTGGAACTGCTCATCTTTTGCTGTTCGGTTACGTTTGTTCACATTAAGTTCGGTACGGAATAAGCTGCTGGTGATTTATTTTTCCTCCCCTTTACTGTTTTGTTCACCGCGCTGGTTCAGTTTTGTCATTTATCATCATCGATGTACACGGATGGTGCAATTTCCTTCGGTACGCAATAGACTCAACCTCACAAATTAACGATAGACGACGAACCCATTCCACCCCGGGGGGCACATTAAACTCGGCATTCCATGCCGTTAACCCGACCAAGTTGTTGATTTATTACTGCATCTGATGCGGTTTGCTGTTTTTTCGTTTGATTTAAAAATGACAAACCTTTTGGCTAGGGCTAGGGACACTACAGCAGCATAATGCTGATGCTGGAGTGATCATGATGAAAATCCTCTTCACCCGGCCGTGGAAAATAAGGGAGGAAGCTATTTCTATGTTTCCTCCCTACCGGAAAACAACGAAGGCGATCACTGAGTGCTGCATGTGTGCGTATGCATGGTATGTGTTCCATTTGTTTGCACACAGCGGTGACCGGGAATTGATGGATTGTGATGCGCGAAGAGATACTCTGGAAATAGATGCTCCCAGTGCCATCTTGCCCCCTTTGGGAAGCTGCTTTGATCTTGAACGCCACCGGATGATGGGCAATAAATAAATGAATTACTACCGGATTAAGCGGTACTCCGATTCCCGGTATGGGACGGAAATAGGGCAGGGCAACGATGTGATCGAACATCTTTGCTTGGAAGAAATGAAGACTCCAGCATTATGTTTTTTTTTTTGCAGTGATTATTACATCCTGTTCTGTGCGTTCTATTCTCATGCGAATGAACCGACGATGACATTTTATCGACCTTTATGAGCTTTATACCTGCAGGAGACAAACAAGTCCTCGCTTCCAAGCTAATAAATAATAGTCTAGACGTTAGGATTGTGTCCATTCGGCGAAAGAGAACTTCTCTTCGAGCTGCAAAAAAAAACAGAAAACGTACAACCCGCTTATCTGCCTACCGTACACCCACTGCCAGGCGGTCTAGAAACTCACCGCCATTTTAATGAAGCAGCTGCCGGGTTTTATTTCATCCCCAGCAGCTAGACGTTGGTGCTAGCATTTTCGTAAGCGGCTTATACTAAAAAGCGGGACTGTAAGATTTTCGAGCGAGCGAGAAGCGAGACCGAGCGGTGAAGAATGTTTGTTGGCACCAATCGCGTTTGGGAAGCCACCCGGTTTTTTGGTCGAGCTGGGTGAGTTCTAGATTACGTTCACTTTGCTCAACACAAATGGACTTTGCGTTGCAGCACACACGTTGCGTTGTGCAGTGTCGCTTCGTCGTTGGCAGTAGAATGTAGACGTTTTGCAATATGCGAAAGGAAACGTTCCTTTTCTTTTTTGGTTTTTCTATCGGCTCTAACAGCGCGTTGCTCAGTGAGTTTGGTTGGTTAGCGTTTGATGATTCATGCAGATTTATGGTTGAGCAAAATTGAAAGTCGGTTAGCGGCTTAAGATAAATTACACTGATAAAAGCAGTAAATGTTAGAATATATTTAAGACCTTCTTAAAAGCGTTGTAGTGATTGTAGTAATAGGTGGATTACTGTATTAAATAATTATAGATACTTAGGTTCCTGTTTGAAAGGATGAATGTAGAATTTAATACCACTCTGCAAATCAGCTACCGATGTTTAGGCACTATTCGTGGCAAAACCCCACTGCAGCACACGATTGACAGGCAGGTATTGCCTACCGATCGAATTCCCCTCGATCGACAGCCGTTTTGCTGCGAGTTTCATAACTATCACAAATTCCATAAATTCTGATACACTGTTCCGCGCCGCGGAGAGACACTTTTGTTGTTTGCTTTTGTGGTCAATCTCGCACCAAGCTGTTGCTGCTGCTGCTCCCATCACTGTGCGCGATCGTGATGGAACGTTTCGATACGCATTCCGCAAGAAATATGTGACCGAGCGAAACATGAGCCCGGTGGTCACAGTTGCGGTTAGGCGCCACTTTGTCAACGCTCGGAGCACACGCTGGAGCCAATGTTGTCATTCGGTTGTGCGAGTAAGGTTGCGCACCGGGCACGCGTGCATCGTAGTTATTATTGTTATAAGTTGCCTTTAAAAGTTATCATTACTTCTAGTTATGTTTTCGCTTTTTCACTGTGAAGTTTATTTTATCCAGCTGGCTGAAAGTTTCACGCTTTGTTTCTCGTTGAATGACTTCTCATTTCTTTCCCGATTGTAGGCCCGCTTCTGGATGCAGGTCGTCGATGAGCTGCGACGTGGTGTACGGTTGAAAAAGATCAACTTCTCGCGCACACCGATCGAGTACGAACTGACGCCCTACGAAATCCTAATGGAGGATATCCGCTCCAGGTGAGTCCGGCGGCCGACGAAACCGGGTCGGGGTCAAGAGCAGTGCACCGGTCAGCCCGGGCTGCGCTGACCGCTACTTTCGAAAGGGATCGGTTCCGTTCGCGTCCGCGAAGCCCTTTGACCGTTGGCGACACATTCCCCAAACACCATCACGACTTCCATCACGATTCGTGAGATAATCATATCGATCGCTGCACGGTCGTGGCTCACTCGTTGGGACAATTTACCTTCTTTTTTTTGTGTACTCCCCTGCGCCACAGCACCGACCTTCAGACGGTTTTTCATGTAGGTTCAACAGCCGCACAAAACGCTTGATTGTTCTCGTTTTCGCTCCCGATTTACAGAAAGTACAATCTCCGCAAGGTTATGGTGAATGGCGACATTCCGCCCCGGGTCAAGAAGGACGCCCATGCCGTCATATTGGAGTTCATCCGATCGAGGCCACCGTTACGAAAGGTAAGTGGGTGAAAATACCGTGAAAAGTGATTGCGCATCTTTTTAGAACATGTGTTGCTCTAATAGAAATTATTCCATCATGCAGGCATCGGAAAGAAAGCTGGCACCGGCACCGCTGAAGCGAGTTTCCTGTCCCCGGGAGCAGCTGCTAGATTCGATCCGGAAAGGACGTGTGCTGAAGCCGGTACATCCGAAGCTGAAGTCAAGACGTATGTAGAATTTGTTGCACGTTACACGTTGAATTTATTTTTATTTTGCTTATTATTCGTGTTCATCACATGAACGTGTTGCTTATTTTGAACTCGTTGGAATATCATCTTTACCGTACAGAATGCACTAAGCTACTGCGAAGAACGAATGTTACATGCGTTGCTGCTGAATGTTGTGACCTGGTTTTGAGTCATAAATTACAAATTCCTTACGTTAAAGAAAAAAGAATAAACACTGCACTATGACTGTTATTATAATATTAATTACGTATAATGTGGTCAGCGCACACGACGGTGTCTTGCTGCTCGCAAAGTTTCTCATGCCGCGCAGTGGCGCTTAATTGAAGTTTAATAAGATTCATTCCATCATCCAACCGTCATCCTTTCGTCGGATGGCAGTGCTTCCGTAATATGGTTGATGGTAGGAAACAGGTTTCGCACACAAAAAAGCTCTCCCGCCATCGTGCAGCCGATGTGTGTCGTCCCGTTTTACCTGGCGAAGGCGCCATTTCCCATTCGGTGTGACAAAACGGCTCGGCCTGTGGAACGCACGCACATGCATCGAACGTGTGTCAATCAAGGCACGCACGCACGAACGCAACGGATGGTCGATGCGGGCACGTGTGAGCATAAGCCCATGATGCAGGAGCGGCACGGCACATGGAAAGCAGGGCGTGGACGGTAGGGATTTATTAAATTAATAGCAAACCGTCAACAATTTCCCGATGATTAATTGTCTCACTTTATCTGACCCTGGAGCAATCGTGTTTGCGGGGATGAATGGGGATGAAGCAAAAAAGGGTTGGTTCGCAACAGACCGAAGGATAGGTTAACTTCCCTCCCCCGTCGCTTTTCCCTCTTCCTCCCTTCTCCACATTCATCTGTCCCCTCGGGAGAGGGTGTAGTGGTTCATGTATGGGGCCCAAATAGGATAGGCAATGTTACCCGCTAGTGTACCGTTCGTTGGGCAGGTTGTTGAACGGAAAAAGGGAACCAGTTTTCTTACGATTTGTTTTTGCATGCCGCACCACCACGCGCTCTACCGCTTGCCCACCATTCATCACCACACCGCAGTTTCGTGCAGGGTTTGGGTTGGAAATTTTACACCACAACAACCACCACCGCCTTAGGGTAATTGGTCGGCCGTCACTTAGCAGCATTGAAACACGTTTCCTGTTTTTATCCGGCTCAAGCTGCGCCGCACGGTGCCACTTCTGTGCTTTTACAGCCTTTTTCCCCTCATTATCCCGCCGTGCAGCGTTACAATATTTTGTTGTTGTTGTTGTTGTGTATAATCTTTTATCTGCGTTGCTTTATTTTGCACCAATATTGGTAATCCCCGCCTCAACATCCGTGGGCTGGGAGCTTCTTGGACGGTTTTGCCAATGTACCGTTCGTCGCTTGTTCCGGTGTGTCATTGAAGTCTTTTGTACATTGGTAAATATTTTTTGCAGTTTCGAGCAAAGTTTTTTCTGTTTCGTGTAGTTGGGACCTGAATGCGTAAGTTTTGTTGTATATTGAGCTTTTTGCTTGATTACAACATTTATTCATTCATAAGTTGAAGTTAGGATTTTTTTAAATTTTTGTAAGAACGACCTAGTCCTTAGACCTTAGACCAGTTTAGAAAATGATAATTTGGTATATATTATCCAAAAATGTTTAAGATAGATTAATGTTGTCCATTTCAACTATAATTAAGATGAAGAGTCATTTCATTCTATTAAAAATGTATATTACTGCACGCTCAGTAGCTCGCATCGACTTTTGAAATGGCTCCATCAATGTCATCTAGTCGTATACGAGAATTTAATTGTAAAAGATAGTCATAATAGGAAAAACTACCCTTTCACTTTCTTCACCGTGTATAAAAAATCACATATGATGAGCATTCCACACGTTCGTTTGCATATTTCCCACGCATACCGTGTACAGTGTGCCAATGCGTGTTCGCACTGCAATAATGCAAACTTGCACTTTCTACCCTTTCGTCAGCCAGCCGGTGGTGGTTTTGTTTTACGCATAAGCATACGTCAACACACACTCACTAGGGACATTTTTTATACTAGTTTCAAATTCCCTTCAAGGCTAGGTTGAATATAGCACATTGACACTCCATATTACTTTCTTTACGCGCAGAAAATAGACGGCAAAAAATGGTGCACCGAAAAACGTGTGTGGGAATCAAGGGTGTGCATATCTGCAAATGTGAACACCAAGCCGCAATGGCAATGGCATCGAAAATGTCTAAACAGCCAACATACGGATCCGCCGTCTTTCGCTCCGTTGAGATGTGTCAGAATGAAAATAAGCTGCTTTGTAGCTGCAGTCGTTTACGTTGATGATGTTGTTAGCAACATTGTTGCACATTAGCTAATCACGATCCATGATGGAAGGTGATTATGATGCAGAAAAGGGCCATTGAAAAGAGATTTTGCAGAACGACCGTTGTCGGCGCAGAGGTATTGCTGTGAAGCTTTTTCTCCGCTCGATCACTCCGATGCCCGCATACATGTGTGTGTGTGTGTGTGTGGGACTATGTGTACGTTATTCTGTTCGCGCGTGTGTACGTGTTTGCCGTGTTGGGTATAAAGTGTCGAGTACGCGACGTAATGTCTTCATTAGGCAGCCTCCCATTTTATATCTTCACACTCCATCCGCCCGGTAGACGCATTTTCTCCGTTCCCGATCACGCACTGGGCACCGCGTTATGTGATTAGCATATTTTCATGCGCGGCAATATAACGCGAAAGCTAACGGGTTGGTGATGCGTATTTGCGCTTCTCGTGCGTTTTATCCCATTCACCGTTCACATTTTCTCAGCGCTGATTTTGGGAAACGTTATTTGTCCGCTGATGGAAAGCCCCCGGGGCCAAAGGTGAATCCGAGCAGGGTCGTTAGTTTTGTGGAGTGATTTTCATTTCGCACCGGTCGCAGATTAGCATGATTAATGTTTGCATTTTAATTAATGGAAATGTAACAAAAAAAAAAACACACAGATCCGGACACCGCACGAAACTTTCGAACAAGATCGCACGATTTTGTACTGCCGTAATTGGTACAAACGAAATCCAATGCATGAATTTTTGTGGCATCATGAAAAGGAAAAGCTTGCTCACTTTCATCATCACTCACCACCATTCTTCTCCATTTTCCGTGTTTAGGGTGCGGTTTGTTAACACTTTCCATCAATATTCCACTTCATCCATTTCAGTACATCAATATCAGTAAGTATCGTGCGAGTGTAGCATATTGTGATTGTTGTGTATGTTTTTTTTTAAATGTGTTCGTGTTATGCGGTGAAGATCACGCCGGTGTAGAGCTAGCAGTGACGTAGTTATGTGTTTGTTCCGTCTTGTGATTCGTTTCTAATTGTACGGTAGCATTAGATTTTTTTTTCCACCCCGAGTATCTATGTCCAATCGACCGAACACATTCCATCAAAGTGTGTTGGCTTGTTTCCAACCTGTTGACACGCGGCCACCATAAACGTAGTACAATAATTGTTCTTTCAGTCGGGCCCGCGTCGCGTTCGCTGGATGCACCCAATACTGCTGATGACTTTGACATCGAATGTCGATCAGCCGATCAGCTCAAGAGACCCGTCCCAGTGGGGCTCAGGGTGACCCAGATCAGGACGTGTTGATGTGCGTCGGGGCTACCTGTCAGCACGCCGGTTGCCGAAGGTTCAGGTTTCCGAGGTCTCGTAGAGGGTAGCGCATTACTGAGCAACGTGCAGCGTACAGCTTTATTGTACACGCCAACCAATTGCATAACTATGCACAGAATACACACCTTATTTTTCGGAGGGAATGTGCTCCGGGAGCATACCGGGAGGCGGGAACAGGCGCATATGGTGTGCGGTATGCAAATGGGAAGGTTTTAATAGAATGCAGCACCAATGCTCGTGTGTCTTATTGCGTTTGTTTGTCGCGCGATTAGACGCGCAGGGCGATACGATCGATGCTGAAAACAATCATTACCGAAAGAGTGGGGACAGCATGTGGATGTAATCGGTTCTCGTCCAAACGACGTTTCTGACGTTGCTTGACCGACCGACAGGTCAATAATCGTCGAAGGAAAGGAAATGACATTCCAAACCAATCAATTATAAATCGCACTGGAAGACCACAAAACTGACGAACCGCTCGTCGTTGGGAAAGAAGATCATTCCGGTATCGTATCGCTGTTGACACGGTCATCGTCAACACACGATGAACAATCTTCTTCCGGCGCTAAACATCCACAATGTGTCTTCCGGGCGCATTGCACCCGGTTTCAATCCGTGCTATGGAGCTTTGCAAGAGCCTCCCGAACCGGGATGGTTCCCCTTTCATCTGATGTGATGTCTCGTCCGAAGAACATCGGGAGCATTGAAGATTAATTATCGCGCACCGCCTTGACTCACTTTCCCCCGTGTTGCGCCGTACGAGCGGATGCTGGCGTGTACCTTTCATCGAAAGGCATCCGGAAGATCTCGATCCGGAATCTACGGCCGCAGGAAATCACGATGAACAACGGCGTGCTATGTGTGTACCGCGGTGTATTAAAGTCGGTCTTATTATTGGTCGGGGCCGTGTTGTGATTGTAACTGTCGGAAAAAAAAGGTTCGCCTTCCTGCTTTCATATTGCTCGGTGGCCATCGGGCGTGAGGCGGCAGACACAGGCAGATGACACCAGCGAGCGAGAGACAGTACGTCCCGTACGGTTCCGACAATAAATGCTGCCGGTTTATGTTGGCTAAGGTATGCAACCCATCAACGAACAATTTATGGCTTTTAGTGGTTCTCAAATAATCTGAGAGTTTCTTTATGATTTTGAGGAAAATTTCCAGTTTAATGCAGTTTTTTGCTCCAATTTATCAAACACTGCTTAAAGATCGAGCAGTATATGTGGAATTTCTTTTGGTCTCGATTGGATACTGGATATAGCTGAAGATTCAAGCGCTAATGGGATGACGATCGCTAGCCCATGTTGACTTCGATCCAGTGGTAGTTAACTGATTTTGCAAGGAATTGAGCAGCACCGGATGGTTCCATAAAGTCTCGAATGTCCGTGACTTCATGTCTTGTGTTGTACCTATTTCTTCCATTCGCCCTGGAACGCTAGGCATTCTTCATTTGTTCAAGTGATTGTTGCCGGCATGTACGTTGCCCCTTTCTCCCGATATCTTCGCTCTAGGTCACTGGGGTGCTGGTAGCATCGTGATCTCGATCGATGGCACCACGGCAGCCGAGCACAAAGATGATGTAAGATTGTTCTGCCTGTTGTTCCCTTTTTTTGCGCTAAGACGCTTCGGGCCGGCAATCGTTTTGGGAAACTGTGGGAAAAATCTCCTCTTCCCATGTTGTGCACGTCCAGACTTGGCACTCGCGGTAGCTCGTCCAATAATTCACGAGTCGATGTGTTTTTTTTTTTGCAACCGGATTTCGCCTCTATTCTATGTCTGCGTCAAGGTTGACTGATGTTGCTGATGAGAAAGAAAGATGGTTATTATATAAGAAAGCACGGTGGAAGTACTTGCAAGAGGTACACGCGATATGATTCCACTGGAAATTATCAATTAACGTCGCGAGCGCGAGAAGTGAAGGATGCGCGGGAGACGACGAACACAGTACAAAGGAAAACTGCTGAAGAAGGAATAATGATCGAATGATTGAGGAAATTTTCTCAGGGATATACATTTGCAATGAGGCGCACAGTATGGTACGGAACAGCACGAACGGTTTTCGGCTGCTTTGATCCATCGAGTCACATTATTTGTGTACGATTTTGGTAAAATTTTTTTCGCTAGCGTTGTGCAATTTGTGCAGATAATTGATTATAACGATGATTGCTTCATGGAATGCTGATTCGTACTGATCCAAAAAAAAAACCTAAAAGAAAAGTTTCTACCTACCGCAAATTGGCAAAAACTTTTTTTGCGTGACATTTTTGTTTTTAATACTTTCTACGCTATTTCAGTTGGTTCATTCTTCCTAGCGCAAGAATTAAAATATTATCTAATCAACATAAACGGGCGGCTCCCCTCCGCCCGGTATGCTTTTTTCTTCTCCCACATGCGATGCTTAATTAAACCATTCACAGTCAAACCAGCTAGAAACTGCCGCGAAGAAATAATTAGAAGCATAAAATTTATTGACTGACCGATGCTGTTCGTCGCTTATCGCCTGTAGAGGTCCCTGCCGAGGTCTCTCTTGCGGTCCCGTTTATTTGGTATTATACATTTGGATAGTTTTTTTTTCTTCTTTCACTTTACAAAAATTCCACATTCGGTTGGGCTGCGTATGCTATCGCATAAATTTAGTATTTTAATTCCATTTGTAGTGAAACCACCCTTCAGCAAACAGACGGGTTCGCGGGTGTTTCTCAGCTTGTGACCAAAGAGGGAGAAACCATAATTTTCCCCATATTATGTGCCGCTCAGTTTGTGCCAACGGTGTAAGAAAATGTGCTTCGCACTGCTAATGGTGACAGTGTGTACGAGTTATGATTTTTAATTTTTGCTCACATTGAAAACGCGCGGAGCACGGTGATATCGCGTAGCAATGTGGTTTCTGCATCGTAATCAAACGATTTGATCAGACCTGAAAGGTGGACTTGGCGTTTGGTGCAGCAAGCGACATCTGCATGTCAAAACGATCGTGTATGGCAAGAGTGAAAAGGGGATCTCATGCTGCGTGTTTGGTGCTGACCAAACATAAAATGACATGCGCGAGTGTGTGTGTGTCTGATTGCAGTTAACTAATCGAAAACACCTTCTGCTCAACCGCTGATGATGGTAATTGATGTTCGTGTTGTGTTCCGAAAAACGAAGGACACACACACACAAATTTGCTTAATGATGACGGGCACGCGTACGGTTGCAGTGTCAAAACAGGGGTGAAAACGGGGCCTTCGATTCTCGTAATCAACCGAGCCCGATGATGATGATTTTTGGGATGAATTATCAAAACGTCGCCGGAACGTGCCCTTTCAAAGTTTTACGCTCGGTGGAAACCAACGGGGCGCATTAACGCACACCGAAGTATCAATCTAGTCACCGATACATTAAGCACACCGGGCATGATAACGAAAGGCAGGCACAAAACCAGTGTCCCCGCGTCCTTCCAGCCAAAAGATGTCAATGATTCGCTCCGTTGGCGGCTTACATTAGCATAAAAATGTGCTTTTAATGCACCGGTTGTAGTGCTGGACGAGTGCCACGAACCGGGAGGGCAGGGCAAGGCTTAAAGAGAAGTGGAAAGGCGCATGTCATAATGTATGCATTTTTGCGATGCGGTGCGTGTGACATCATGCGCGTAAGATATCAAACATTATCTGTACACCGGTACGCGAGCTGGAATGATTCGTTTATTTTTTTTCTTTTTTTGCACTACAACTGAGCCTTAAAGAAAGGCCAAACGCACAATCACGGAATCAGGGAATAATGCATTCAGATAAGCAGCGCGGAGAAAGATAGCATCAAAACATGCTCGAACTCGGGAGAAAAAACGAACGTATAATAATGCCCATGTGACCATGTGAAAAGGAAGGAATGGTATTGAATGCCTTGAATACTGCAGCATCGCCGGATTAGCACGGGTACAATCAAGCCACCGCAACAACCCACACGCCGGAATATATGTACAAAATATATGTGTGCCAGTGAGGGAGAGGGTCACACGTTTGCACACCCAGAAGATGCACCCAGAGCGCAATGGGGCTCGATGCACCGCGGATGTAAGCGGGGCACGAGCGTGTAACACCGACCAAACACATATCCATCGGAGGTCGTAGGAGAATGGAGAGAAAACTATTACACACTCGAGCCGACACGACTAACCTACATATACGTGTCATCTTTTTGCCCTTACTCACCGCTCCAACGATCCGGCCCACCGGCCCACCGACGTCGGGTGTCGGGTGGAATGGAGAGCTGCTGGATGATTATGATGATACCGTCGTCTGCCCCAGAGACACACGGTCGGCGTAGTTAGCCGTCCGCCGCGCGCATGAGAAGGATATTTCTTTCATTTTACATTTCCCTTTTAGTCTAGCCTTTCAATGGCACTCGGTAAGGTTATGATTCATTATCATCTTGGCTGTGGTGGGACGCGTGTGTGCATTTGTATAGGGTGGTTGTTTTTTTTTATTCTCCTCCTGCTATTTTCACTCTCCATCCCACTATTTTGCCTTATTCCCTGTTTTTCCTCGCGAGCTTTGAAGTGCATTCCTGTATCACAGCTTATCGATTATCGGACACAGATCGTGGCTGTGCTTGACGTTAAGCAGAGAAGTTGCCTCCCTTTAGGGAAGCGCAGTGCCGCGTGATCTTGACATCGTCCGAATCGATTATCGAAACCTTTTTTAGCGCTGCAAGTGCCGGGGGTGATACATCAAAGGGGATTCAGCTTCATGACTGGGCTGAAGAATCGATCAATCATCGTTTTTCCAACCGTGTAATGGTTTGTAATTGAGAAAGGGGGTCTCATGCAGTTGTTGAAAGATTAATATCCGTTGTGCTTGATCGTAATTTGCTTATGTTTTTGCCATCCGTTTTAGTTTGGTCGTCTACTTGTTTTATAAATGTTCCGATCCAACCTGTAGCTTCCATCGCTTCCTCTCATATCATTCTCTTGCATGGCGGTTAATTTTATCGCACCACAAACACCTTGACCAATTTGACGCCCAGGCGAAACTTCGCTCGGGATCGTGAAAATTGGCAAGCCGTTGTTAGTCGTCGAAGGGTCAGCAAAATGAAGGTTATTACCAGCCAGTAGATTGGTTCGTATCTGTTGCTTTCGCCCTTGTGATGCCCTTTTTGCACAGGTGCACAAGCATGAGGCGTTGACGGGTGGTACGGTCACTTTCCATCGCTCGAATAAACGATCGACGCCTTCGATTGGTTGTCCCGAAAATAGGGAAACGTAGTGAGAATTTTGAGGCTGTGACCGTAAGCCGATGGAGACATGCAAAAAGGGATCCACTCTGCAGGCGAGAGCACGCGCGCGCTCGCCCATCATCTGCATCATAATCAACTCGTAATCAACCTGGCGAAGGGATGCTTCATGCTTCCCTCCGGGATGAGTCTCCCTCTCACTCCCGAAGGGACTACAATTCCACATCAACAACATCATTACCATAAACACCGTCGCTAATGATGATGCTATTTGAGGTGAGTCCCGGTGGGAGCGCGTACCCTTACCGTGTGTTTGTAACCTTCGAACACTTTTTTCCGCCCCCCATCTACTAATCCCCAAACACTGGCTGCTTTATTGGTGTGCGATCGTCCCGAGCCGGGAGATCGTCGAAATTACACCCAAATCCAATCTGGCCGGGCACGATCGAAGAGGCAGTGTGTTACTGGGTCGCTAGGTCCGCCTGGCGATAAGATCAGGCCGCGACATCGGGAGAGTGAAGCCCTTCGAGAAGGAGATGGCAACGGAGCGTGGGTCGCATACCATTTGAAGGCCAATCCCAACCACAGATTCGCTTACGATCGTCGAATCGTCTGCTCCACGGGCTTTGGTCTGGTGGTTCCACTGCCTGCGATGCATTCCCGTAGCACACCCTGCGATGCATTTGCATCTGCTGTGCGTGCCCCTTTTATTGTTCCCTTTCTGTTTTGTTTACAGCTAATAATTTTATCTGAAATTATTGATCATAACAAAATTGAATTCCCCTTTTCACTCGCTGCACCGGCGCGCGCTGCCCTGTTTTATTTTTTGGATTAACACACTTCTAACGAGCGACTTTTGTAGCGGGCGAGAGCGCATTTCGGGCCGATGTTGGGATTGGTCGCGACCGAAACCATGTGCCACGTGCCACCTTCTTGGGAGGCTTTCCCTCCAGGTTTTTTTTTGGGCGTGTTGTGGGGCTTTGGCTTTCCAAGAAGATGCGATCGAAATCGTCGATCCGTTCGCTGGATCGCTCGCTCGCGCACGTCTCCATCCAATTTCTCTCATCTGGGGTCTTATGGAAGGCCGGTTTTCGGAATGTGACTCGTTCATTTGTACGTTGGGATGTTTGGGATGAGCGGGATCAACCCGTGTGTGTATGTATGTGTGTGTGCGTAGAGCGCGCGCACGAGGGATGCTAATCTGATTAATGTTACGATGGATCCACCGCAGGTTGCTAATTGATGTGTACCGGAGACCCAACACACTCTGTCTCGACCACCACTCGGTATGTAAATGTTTTCGTTCGGATGTTGTGGATGTTTTAGGTCTTCGTTTTTTTTTTGTTTTTCGTTTAGTAGCCTGCTGGAAGTTTGCATACGCGGGTGCCAACTTAGAGCGAAACCGATGTTTGATTTTGGAGCTCCGATAGCAGCCGTGATCGTGATCGAGGTTGATGTTTATGTGGATCGGCTAATGATCGAGCAGAACGTCTTAATTTGGAACTTTGGTTTACGATTTGCTACGGTTTGGAATTTTTTGAGAGCAGACAGTGACTGGTTTTTTGTTTCTTGCTACAGAAATACTAAACTTATTTGACTTTTGCTACCAAACTAAACTAGCAATGGAGTATATAGACTAACTATTTTGCATCGTTCTTTCGAAGCTCGAACACGCAGCGAATCGCATAGGCTTTTACAATGTTGCACTATCAACCGTGCTGCAATCTAAAAACATTTCCGTAACAAATGCTCCAACACGACCCGAACGCATATCCCATGCCTGTACTTCTGTTTTGTTTTGCCGTACTTTTCACGCTCTTACGCTCCGCTTGTCAATCATATGTAGCCGTTGCGTCTCGTTCGTTCTATTGAAGCTTCCATCAAGCATCACGATGCGCACGGTCTGTAGGCCGCGTCGTAGGGAGGATGCATCGTATAAGGCGATGGCACACAGAATAGCATCCATCCATTGCACAACGCTTGTAAAGATTCTGCGCTCGCACGATCGATAGCCATTTAATGTGCAATTTCTCCGCCGGACAAACGAAGCTATGCGGAAAAGATGCATTCGTGACGCTACGGGGATCTTCTCCCGTACCCGCACGCTGATATCCTTTGGTGCGTTTGCTTCAGCGCACCTTTCTGCGGTGCATGCACGCACATTGCACGTGTAGACGTTAATTAATTACGTTCACTTATTGCGAGCAAGGCACACCATAGCTTGCCAGCCAATTTGATTGAGACACAACTGTTAAAACACCACAAATATGGACAGGAAATGTCTTAATGTACGAGTGCGTGTGCTTTTGTTGCTGTTTGAATTGACCAAAAGGACAGGCGCGTAATGTGTGAGAAAATGCATTCACTCGATAGAACAACTTTCACCTTGCCGGCCGGACAAGTATTTCGATCGCCGTCAATAGCGTGTCAATAAACTTCAACTCATTTCCGAAGGAAAAAGGAAGCAAAAAAAAAATCCGCACACCCGGCATGGGGCCATGCAAAAATGTTTCGCCATTTTGAAACCTGTTCATCATCATCTCCTGCCTGCTGCCAATCACTCGTATGCAGCAAAAGTGCATCTACCCAAAGTGCTTGTCGCGAGCCGGGTGCACGATGCATGTATGCTTACTTTCTGTTTCTAAGCTACCGGCTTAGATGTTGCGTTCCCGGCGAGTGGTTTGACCCAAAATGTGCTCATGAGAAGGGTTAAATTTCTGCATGCCGCGCAGCTACTCGTTGTGCATTTATTGACCATTCCGTCAGTGATGAGTAGGACAAGTGCTGTTTGCAGGACAGTGGAAGTGAGCTAATATAAGCCGTGCTTTAATACCTTAATTCGCTGCTCTGCTCTGCGTTTGAGAGATACAAGACATTACTTGCATATTTTTACTACAAAATAGATCTTTTTATGCTTTTCTAACATGAAGAAATTTGGATCGTTTATTCTACAAATTACAAAATGAATATTAATAATCATTTTGATATAAATTGTAGAGTGTACTAAATATCAAAGATCTCAAAAATATTTGCCACAGTGTGAACAACTTTTTTATGCTTAAATGTGGATTTTGTCGTGTAATAATTTTTAATATATTCATAATTTTTTTTTTATTTATGTTAGAACGGAACAGGCCGTATTAGACTAATTTTACCACGTAGCAGGCTAGTCAGACCGTGCTACGGGGGGACGGTCCGAATGGGATTTGAACCCGGTCCGGTCGTGTCAGGGACCTAGCGCCGTTGCCAAATACACCACCGGGCCGCCCCATATATTTATAATTACATTTAAAATTTTTAATATAAATACTTTAATTCTTTGTTGTAATTATACTTTTATTTTATTTTATTTCATCATAAAATCGAAACCACTTTTATGATCATTAAGGGAGTGTTTGAAGTGATTCAGAACGGAATGCACCCTATACTGTTTGCCTATACTGATTTCGATTGATGATTGGTAGAATGCAGCCAGCCGTCCCCCAGCCCGTGTCGAACAAAAGTGTCACATTTTTACGACCATCATTATTTAATTCCCACTCTTAAATTATTCATCGTGGTTTCAACAATTTTTATATCAAATACTGTGGAATCTTGTCGAGGTGGGTATGAGAACGGAGCACACCATAATAAACTTACCATCGGTATCGGAGCAAATTTTACGACCATCCAATGACCGATGGACTATTCCTTTTTGTGCTGCACAAATTTGTCACCGGCAGGAAAGTTGACCTTCGAGAGTGGTTAAGCCACCCAATGTGAGGTTTTCCTTTAGCGCGCCCCTCGAAGCCTACCCGGCAGCCTAACCGAAAGGCGATAACAAAGGCAGAGCATGTGCGACAACGGTGCACAGTCTCTGGGTTGGTTTATCGTAAAAATCATAGACTGTGACGTTTATGGCAAAGTGTGTTATATGTTGTTTTTTTTTTTGTTGCTGCTGTCCGACTATTAGCTTTCCTAGATACCTTTTGCGCCAGTCGACTGATTTTGATTGCTTGCGTTAGTTTCAGATAGTTAAATTAAATTAGTAAGCGTGTCGAGCGGGAAATGGGGAGCGAAACAAACCCCCCCCCCCCACCCCACCCCCCGCCTGGGCAACTCATTTTATGTCTTATGCAAATGGTGAGAAAAAATAAGTTCTTATTCTTCAGGAACAGACATAAGGGTAAAGAATAACGTCATCAAATGGATGCAGGCTGGTTGCATTTGTAACAGAAAAGTAAAGAAACAAATTAAATCATGATTTTATAACCACAAAATGTTGCTTTAAAAAATTTAATTTTCTTTCTATTACTTGCCCTTCTGGTTGGGTTTACCCTTTCCAAAGCTCACCAGCAGAAGGTATGCAAATTGATGTGCTTCCAGTACGAACATCAAACGGTTGGTTCCCTCGGCACCGTTATCACTAGTTCATCATCTTGACGAATGGTGAGTTTGTCACCGAATATGTCCCATTCTTGTCCCATTCGGTTCATATGCTGGAAAGCCATTTTTGCTGCTAATAAACGGAGACAGTTTAAGTCACACTGTGGCCGTTTAGTTTATTTTATTCCCCCTGGTGCCGGTGCCAATCTGCTACACTTACACAGCCATGCAAAGAAGTAACATTACAAATTTATTTATAATTACGAAAACAGTGCGGCAAGCAGAATTCGCTTTGCAAAGCGGAGAGCCATCATTCGCGTTTTAGCGAAAGCAGACGGACATTGCTGGACGCGCGTTTGCTATCAAACGCTGCGGATCGATCTTGTGCTCGAGGCCCTCCGGCCAAGATGATGATCCCGTGGCGAGTTCGCACATGCAGCGCATCGCGCGGCTTAACCGCAACCCGGTGGGGTTACAAGACGCAACGAACAATGTCACATAAACATGTCAAAGACTTTGCGCTCATTGCGCTGGAATGTCATGGAGCTGCTCATTTGTTCCGTCCGGTCACAGCTTCGGGCATGGCAAGGGTCTTTTCTTTCCCTCGCCGTGATGCCGTCTGCTTGGTTTTGGCCATTTCACTCACTGGCTAACTGCAGAAGTTATGTAGCTACGGGGTGGCTCACGTTCATAAATCGTTGGCGGCAAACGCGCGTGAGCTTAACGGCGAAATAAAATTCAAAATAATAAAAAAAAAACGGCAAGTGAAGAGCAGTTTTGATGGCCCGAAAGCGAAAGGGAAATGGCACCGCACCAAGGGGGAATGCAAATGAGATGCTAATCGTACAGCCTGTTAGCCTGTTCCGAGTATGATATTTTAATTCCAGCCCGTTTAAAGCGGTAACTAGCCATCGCTAGGGATGGATGGGACCGATAGTGGTCGTCTCCCCAAAAAGCCGAGCCTAATCGCTGAAGTATTGATGATGAATTGATAAATAATATATTAGGCAAAAAATGTAATATCTATTGATTTTTCATATTTTTTGATAGTATTTGTAGTATTTTTTAAATTTTTGTTTCGCTTACAGCTTGCAGAAATCTGCCAAACAAAACAAGAAAAATGGAAAATGCCTAAGCACACAAAGAGCTCATACACATGTACCGAGAGCAAATTTTCTCTCTTACTACTTTAGCGCCACCATCGGCAATGAAGTGAACTAAAGCTCGCTGAAAGCTTTTTCACCAAAGCTTTCGAATGTGGGCGCCTGGTAGTTTACAATATAGTTAAAGGAATTTGAAAACTGATTAAACTGTACCGAGTATTCCGTTTCTTTGTATTTCTATAAAATTGCAGCATCAAAAATTTTTTATGCAATGAAACCTTTAAGGTTCTAAGATAAAGACTTTCAACGATAAATATGGTTAGAAAAGGTTCGCGTTCGTCAAGTAAACAAACACTTAAAGGTACACTGTACAGCGACGCATTACGTTTGCTGTGCGCTGGTTGCTGTCCGACCAGCTCATAAAATTCAATTATGCTGCAAAGCGTAGGCCGCTTCGCAACCGTGTGCAGCTCGTGCGAAACCTTAATCTTTGCTACCGGTCGCGCTCATTGGATTAACGATGGCGGATTTCTGGAAGATCCGATACGTGCAGCTCACGGAGGAATAAAGAAAGCATAAAAACTCATTACAAGGCAAACCGCAAACAGCAACGAATCGAATAAATTATTCTCGTTTGCCGGTTGGCTTGTGGCGGTATTGTGACG
This sequence comes from Anopheles rivulorum, assembly GCA_018908115.1. Classification (NCBI taxonomy): domain Eukaryota; kingdom Metazoa; phylum Arthropoda; class Insecta; order Diptera; family Culicidae; genus Anopheles; species Anopheles rivulorum. The sequence goes on along the minus strand of STHB01000003.1, from coordinate 15,971,753 downwards.
GTTTTCACTTGCCCTTGGAACCGTACCAAATTGGCTTTCCGTGCTGGGCGTATCGAATCAAATGGGCAGGATCTGTAGGGATCAGGACGAGCAAAGTGATGGAAAACTTTTGCCCTTTTGTGATTTTGCCCTACTTAATCCGTTGGCAATGGAACTCACAAGTGGTGGTGTATTGGCGCCTACGCGCTTTAGCAGCGTTAATTGGCAGCTAAGAATCAACCGTTTGACAGGACGATTGTGTAACAGGAGTGTTTTATTTTTCGATTTCGCTTTTACCCTCGTTGGTTTATTTTGATTTATTTTGCTTGTCGAGAAGCTAAATTACTGAATAGCGTGTTATGAAATCAAGCTCTACGATAAAGCTAAAGCGCGCCGTCTCGCCGCGCGTCATCAGTAAACTACTCGAAAGCTCGCCTTCACAAACTACTCGAAAGCAACGAGCACGAACGAGAGCGGAAAGCTTTGGTGCTGGTGTATTATTTGTTCGTTACGTTCATGCTGCCGTGGCGCAAGTTTCCCGCGTGGGCATGGAATTTATGCTTCCCACAGCATGCCGGCTACGTTTGGACTTTAGTCGGTGCCGAGATTTGGAACGGGTCCGTTCGTTCGCGCGTTCGTTCGTTCGATTGTTACAAAGTACAACAATGAAGTGTTCTGATTTGGGTAGTTACACGAATTCATTCTGTGATTAAGCCAATTATGTGTGTTATGTTTCGCATGAAGTGCTAGGTTAAAAGTATTATACGTGAGAGATATATCTCGCTAATACAGTGTTTGGTGAATTAAACTGCAAGTGTGCAACATAAATACATTGTGATGTGATTGTTCAAATCTGAACTAGATAGAAGCTCTGTTTTCTTGTAGTATAAGTCTACGATGGATTATATAAATCTCAACGCAAAATTGCGCCAGCTGGCCATGGGCATGACAGGTAATGCATCAGTTTTACAAACCATTTCACCCAAAATCCTTCCCTATCAGTAAATCAATAATACTTGCTGAGGAATTAGCTCGGGAAAGGGGCGCCAGTGTGAGACAGTGCGCTGCACGTAATGGACATACAGAAGGGTTAAGCAGCTTAAATGTCACGTGAAGGTACCACGTTGCTTTTCCGGTTGATAGCTTCCGCAGCAGAAGTTATACCGACGGGTGTATTAGGGAATAGCACGTGCTCTTAAAGGGCCGCTGTGTTGGAAATGTTGTAACATGCATGAGGCGTCCAGTTCCTTTGTAATGGAAAAACATTACAGGAAAAAAATTGGGTCATTAGGAGTTTGAACAAAAGCCACCCGGGCATCATTCCCAGCTGCAAGCAGACGGGTTCAGCACGAAAATTAAAAACACTTTCAAAGCATCCGGGCGGAAGGTTCACCCAAAAACCACCTTTCACTGTTTTCGGCTGTCCGAGGAGAAGATAGAATCACTCCTCCTATGCTTACGTTTGCGGCACTTCGTAAAAGAGCGTTTAATGTCCGGAGCCCGGAGGGTTATTTATCGTGATTGCCGCGCCCCCTTTCCTTACACTTTAGTGGAAGGTGACCGACGTTCGAAGGTAGCATCGAAAAATTTAAATCTCTCATCTCGTGGGACAGAAGGTGCTTTTTCTTTTCCCTTTTTTTTGGGCCTTTGGAAGTGATGTTGGAATAGCGATTCGTTACAGAATTTGCAGTTTTCTCTGGTGAAGTTGATGCGTTTTGTACTGGAGTTTTCGCTGGCCGTTGTGGACCCACACACACACACACACAGGTCAGGTGTTGTCCAAAACAGCCGGTCATATCTGACCACACAAAGTGAAAGTAAGATGTTGAGGTCGGGAGCAGAAGGATGCCATCCAGCTCTCGAAGCTACTCGGTTGCTACGTTTGGAATTCTCGGACATACACCGATCGTCGATGTTTTGTCATCTTTATGTGTTTGTTTTGCTAACGTGTTTCGTGCTTGGTAGCGTAGTTTAGAGAGGTTAAAAAACGCTGTAGACTTTCAGGAATGGCACGTGCTTCATGAGGAGCAAACTCTACTGGCGGTGTCGATGCACCTCATTGACGCATTGAAGATAATGAAAACCTGTTAAGCGAAGCAAGCATAATCCACAACCAGTTGCACTTGTTTGATTTCACCCGATGGCTCAGTTATCGTCCATTGATTTGATGCGCTTGAAATCAATGAATCGCTTCTTCTATCTGTGCGATCGCAAATGGTTTACGTTTAAGTTGTTACTACTAACGAAAGTCGTCCAGGGAGTCAACAAACAAGAAAAGAGGGTGTCATTCATGGTGATTGCGTGATTGATTAGGGAAAGTACTTCAATTAGAACTGCTCGTTGTGCTTATGGTTTTGTGTAGCGTTTGGATTAAAAATTGATTGTTACGATAGTAATTCGATTGATACACCGATTGAGTGTTATGGACAAGTAGATATTGGATGTTTGATGAAGATCTAAGTGATTTTTTGTGACATAGAAGTAACCTTCGATGAATGTTACTATTTTTAACTGTATTTTTATAGAAGAAACTCTACACATTTTCCGACATCATATAAATTCAAATCAATAATAACACGTCAATCGACGTCTCTTCATTCCAAGCACCGTTAACATGCACGAGGGATGGCCTTCTTGCGTGAGCATACAGTAATAAATCCGTTCCTCCAATATCAAACCTAGGACCGAGAAGCTTTTGGTGTGGTGTGTTTGGTCCCAATCACGCAGTATTATAAATTCGTACCAAAATACCCCATAATACCACCACACAAAGCACCAGGGTGCTATAACAAGCCGACATCAACGACCGTCCTTTTTGTTGTTGCGCCCTTCGATAGGGAGAAAAGAAGTATCCAAACAGTGACCAACGTATGCGTGAAGGTGGCGGCAAAACTTTCACCCAAGCCTTACGATTCGTTACGAATCAAACAGGGAAATAAAAAGAATACAAATGTATTCGCCGGAATTCGGAGGGCATTTCATCGGATTTGGTGGGTTTGGAACCGGACCGGTGGGCAACTTTTAGCATGCTCATCCGCTTTGAACAGTGACGAGCTTATGCGTGACGCAATGGGAAGATGCCAACCGTAGTACAAACAGCATGAGAAGTGATATGAAGAGGATGCTTTTTTGTGATAGATAAGCATTAGGCGCTATGTATACGAAACACGTGTCTTATCGTGAAATCAGATTACTCACTTTCAAGCTTTTTCTATACTCTTTACTTTTCTCGTGGTGTAAACCCGTTTCAAAGTAAATAAAATAAAAATAGAATAAATACACCAAAACATTAATAGGTACAGTTACTGTTACTTTTGCAAAAAAAAAACACCAACAAAAAAAACATCAAAGGTGCTCTGTTCTGTGAACACTGTTGTTATTCTTCCTGTTCGATTCGGTGTAAACATATACTTTACTATTTTATGAGTCTGATAACGGATCGTGTTAAATTTTATGAAGAAAAAAATTATCTTTCTTCGATATCGCAAAGTCCCGATGTTGTCGATCGATTTGACAGTATTGCTGTATTAATTTTTATAACTTGAGTAATTAAAAGGTCCAACAGAGACCACTGCCCGATTGTTGCCTTCCATTGAAGGATGTTGATAAGAGTTGAATTCGCGAGTTCTCGTAGCGTGTGAATCATAGCAAACTGGAGTACGTGTGTCAGGTTCAGTTTTCTTTATCATCGGAAGTAAGCCATATCAGCTGGCTACCTATTAGGGAAACCCGCCACTCGTATGCACGCTCAAGCTGTCTGCTCAATTATTCATAGAAATAACTAACACGAGAATCCCCTTTCGAGGCCTGCCAGCACTGAAAGAAACAGGCCACTTACTCCAATGCATATTTTATCGGCGCTGTCATTCGCGTTTCCATCTCGGTACCGGCTTTACAGCCGTCATGACCTTTACTTCTGTACGATATCATTCGTTGACTATTTGCATGGTGCATGGCAGAAGTAGAATTTAAACGTAGCATGACCAGCATGTTACTGCCAGTTTGATGTAACATACTTCCAGCTGCATTACTACACTGGATGGATTTTTCGACAGGCGTGAAAGAGATGCTGAGCGTAGAAATGCAAACGTATCTCGACACAAGCAATGTTTGCAAAGCTAAATGCCAAGGTCACAAACCCTTGCCAAGCTACTACAAAAAGCGCATCCTTGTCTCGCTTGTGTAGGTGCACTACAACAACTGTGTTATATGCGCAGAACGTCCTCATTTTCCGTTATTGATTTGCAAGCATAATACCACAGTTACGATGACGTCATGCCGGGAGCACGAGATATGTATTGCATTTCCGTGCAATGAGGCTGTTGTTGAGCTACAGTAGGAACAATTTTTATAGTCGTCCACCGGAAGAATCACTTCACTCGTTGGGAACGGGTTCTTTACTATTGTATTTGTTCAAGCAAATCAACTACAATCCATTGGCCCAATGTACTCAACGGGCGGGAGCGCATGGACTCTGATAGCACGACACAAAGCAATTAAGATAAGCAGTGATACGGGCGGCAAGATGTGGTGATAGATTTGATGTAGATAAAATATGTGTTCCGTAAAAGTATAAATGATGGCTTCAAGCGTGTCCGGCGGTAACAGATCGATACCGACGGTCGTTCTGTAAAGATGAAGCGCCTAACTATGGGGCGTCTCAAGGTTGTACAAATGTGTAAAAGTGGTTTTAGTGTAATGCTGTGTTTGAACCTTCTGTGTCACGTGCTATTAGTTTATGGTGAAGCCGTACAAAATGTAACTTTGACAACTGATGGTGCATTCGATGCCACCGTTGGATCATCTGAAAACCAAAATGAAGCAGAATTTGAGGTAAAGGATTCATTGATAATACATGCATCATCACAGAATCCAGAAGGCACAACACCCTCTTGGACTAGTACTGGACCTGTTTTGAACTGGACAACTCCTGATGTGAACTCTACGTGGAATCCAACGGGTTCAACTCCTACCTGGAATGTTACTGAACCGCCTTTGAACTGGACAACTCCTGATGTAAATTCTACGTGGAATCCAACGGGTTCAACTCCTACTTGGAACGTTACTGAACCGCCTTTGAACTGGACAACTCCTGATGTGAACTCTACGTGGAATCCAACGGGTTCAACTCCTACTTGGAATGTTACTGAACCGCCTTTGAACTGGACAACTCCTGATGTAAATTCTACGTGGAATCCAACGGGTTCAACTCCTAACTGGACGACTCCTGATGTGAACTCTACGTGGAATCCAACGCATTCCACTCCTACTTGGAATGTTACTGAACCGCCTTTGAACTGGACAACTCCTGATGTAAATTCAACGTGGAATCCAACGGGTTCAACTCCTAACTGGACGACTCCTGATGTGAACTCTACGTGGAATCCAACGGGTTCAACTCCTACTTGGAATGTTACTGAACCGCCTTTGAACTGGACAACTCCTGATGTAAATTCTACGTGGAATCCAACGGGTTCAACTCCTAACTGGACAACTCCTGATGTAAATTCTACGTGGAATCCAACGGGTTCAACTCCTAACTGGACGACTCCTGATGTGAACTTTACGTGGAATCCAACGGGTTCAACTCCTACCTGGAATGTTACTGAACCGCCTTTGAACTGGACAACTCCTGATGTAAACTCTACGTGGAATCCAACGGGTTCAACTCCTACTTGGAATGTTACTGAACCGCCTTTGAACTGGACAACTCCTGATGTAAATTCTACGTGGAATCCAACGGGTTCAACTCCTAACTGGACGACTCCTGATGTGAACTCTACGTGGAATCCAACGGGTTCAACTCCTACTTGGAATGTTACTGAACCGCCTTTGAACTGGACAACTCCTGATGTAAATTCTACGTGGAATCCAACGGGTTCAACTCCTAACTGGACAACTCCTGATATAAATTCTACGTGGAATCCAACGGGTTCAACTCCTAACTGGACAACTCCTGATGTGAACTCTACGTGGAATCCAACGGGTTCAACTCCTACCTGGAATGTTACTGAACCGCCTATGAACTGGACAACTCCTGATGTAAATTCTACGTGGAATCCAACGGGTTCAACTCCTAACTGGACAACTCCAGATGTGAACTTTACGTGGAATCCAACGGGTTCAACTCCTACTTGGAATGTTACTGAACCGCCTTTGAACTGGACAACTCCTGATGTAAATTCTACGTGGAATCCAACGGGTTCAACTCCTACTTGGAATGTTACTGAATCGCCTTCGAATGGGACCACTCTTGAAACAAGCGCAACGTGGAATCCAACGGATTCGACTCCTACTTTGAATGTTACTGAGTCGCCTTCGAATGGGACCACTCTTGAAACAAGCGCAACGTGGAATCCAACTACTTCAACTACTACAACTGCTTCAAATCCAACTGAGACGTCTTCCCAACCCACCCCAACAATCAGTGGACATTCCACCACACCATTAGCGATCTCCACCCATAAGTTCACTGTAAATCGTAAACCAACTAGAAGAATCGTCACATCTTCGACGACAACTTCTGTTCGACCTACCTATACCAAACCCGTTGATAGGACTCCAACAAAACGAATTGGACACCATCATGTAAGGGGCAAGTTGCATTTCGATAGCAGAACTCGATAAATGGATCCGCAACATCCGTTTCGATGACTCGATACCCTTTGCATAACCAATTGCCAATTCCACGAATTGCCGACTCCAGATTGGTATCTTTCCGACACGATGCACCAGCGATAGTGATAAAATGTGTTTCACGTAAAGCAACCGACGCAGCAACAGATACGAAACGGAAACCGATTGAAATTCGGTGGCGTAAAATGTAAGCGCAGCGCTCAAATATACCCCAATGTCAATTAAATACATCTTTATCTCATCATGCATTAGTAGCGCGTAATATGGTGATTGTGTAGGTTGATGAATAATTATGATAACTGTTGTGCATAGCATCAGATCGATGAAAGAAGACGGGAAACAACTGTTTAGATTGTTGGCAAAGATTGGTTATTTTTGGAACCATGTTAATGATCTTTTATCATAGTCCGGTGTTGAGACAGATACGGTAGTTGTAGAAGAAGAGAAAAGAAAATGTGGTGGTTTTAAGCAAAATAGGTGAGTAGAAAATCTTTACTTAGTGTGATGTTGTACTTTAACGTCACACAGTGTAATAGATAAGCGCCGGCGCCTGGCCGATCCAAATATGCTCACGTTTTCCCCACCATGTGTTTATGTTCGGCTTCCTTTGTTACTACTACCACGGTGGCAAGCAAGTCAGCAGCACACTGCCACCGTTGTAACGGCGTAGGAAATGTTTTGTTTATGTTGTGCATGGGGCGAGGGGCCAGAACAGAGGCTGGAAGGGATGCGATGGTGGTGTCAATGTTGCCACTGACCAACACCAGCATAGCCGCGTTACTACTAGCGACGAGCGGTGTTCGCGCTCTGCAATCGCGATACCGCTGGCGGTTGCGCACGCGCCTCACTGGCAGCATCAGCTACGCACCAACACCACCAACGGGTTTGGTTTTACGATTTCAGCATAAAAACGCTCTTACCATCTCACTCTCGCACGCTCTACGATTGCTACGATGGTCGAGCGCCATAGCGCTCCGCAAGCGAAAGGTATAGCGAGGCTACCAACACTGCTCGGGCAGCTCGTCGCGTACAGTCCGCTCAAGAACGTGAACCGCGCAAGGCGAAACGAACGGGCGCCGTCTTCGGGAAGCTTTTTCGCACAATTTTTCCCACTCGGGAGAAGGGTTGCTGAGAGAAAGACAAGAAAAACAACAACAACAACTAGGGGAGATAGTTGCAATAGTTGCAGTGCAGTTGCAATAATGGTGGCACTGCACAATACCGTTCGCTCCCCTGGTGCCAGCTTCTTTCGCTCGAGTGTTGCTTGTTTTCCGCGTACTTAGTAATTAGTTGCTACGGTGGCAATAATTTAGAACGCAACCCTCCCGGGTGTGTGTGTGTGCACCCTGTGTTGGGAACAGTTTTTTTTACTCTGTTTTCCTGCTTCTTTTGTTTTGCTGGATCCCTGTGCGAAGGTGTTAATTTCCTTTGAATTGCATCAGTGTATCAGTTGTGCGAGCGTAAAGTATGTTATCTTTCCATATTGCATCAAAATGTGTCTCGTTTAAGCAACATTTGCAACATCTGCAAACAACGATAGGAAGAAAAGAACAACATTAAATGAATAGCGTTTGATTAATCGATAAATATATATATATGGGTGTGTGTGTGTGTGTTGCGGTGCGTGTAGATTTTCCGAACCAACGCAACATTACGCCGTTTCGTTTGGAAGCAAACTGTGTGCCGATTGTCGTCCCTCACGTGGTTGTGCCCGTCGTATGGTGAAAAAGCCCTTATGGTGAATACACAAGCAAAAGAAAAACATAACTCACTGCATGGTGCCTGCTTGTACGAGTGTGGGCTGGAAAACACCGTGTACCAGTGTGTGTGTGTGTGTGTATGTGTGTGCCACAAGGAAGTGAAGAAAAGCAAAAAATGTATTGCGAGACCAGGATAGCTGGCAAAACACATCCTGGCAAGCGTTGTGTGCTACGTTAGGGAGGGCCTTCGTGTATGGTTTTATGAGTTCCCCAAGGATACCCTCAAGCGCCCCTCGATTGTGCTGTTGGTTGGTGAAGTTTGCTTATATTGCTATGCTCCACCTTGATCCCGCTTTCCTTTCGCTCAGCTGACTCACTCGGAAGGGAAGCATCTGATCAGGAGAGAGAAAAAAACGAGGCATTCAGTGAGTCACATCCTGCATGGAATGGATGGAAAATCCATCCTCTTAGGATGGTGGATGTACTAAAAGCTTCCATTGAAAGGTTTGGACATATTTTATTAAAAAAAGAAAAGCAATTTACCAGAAGAAGGCAATCTACAGGACATACCGAGCCTGAAACATTGCCCTGGTATGAGTGCACACCATCCAGAGGCGTCACTGATATTGGAAAAGACGGAAACACACCTAAAAGACCCACCCCAAAGACGATGGATAAAATCAAATAAGGCGGTCGAAGGGATTGCCGCGGTCTGACCAGAGGGCTGGTCTGACTGTGATGATGTCATCGTTCGTCAGCTACCCGGTAGGGCTTTTGGCGTTCGGGTCAGTTTGCCACACACCGGTTTACTGCGAAGAAGGCAGTATAGAATTTATCGACCGAGGTTACGCGTCGTAAAGGTGCATCGAGCGTGTACAATTTTAAACAAACGAAGTGAAACATAAGAATTCTTTCCTTTTTTGTTTGGATTACATTTCATAAAAAGTTCATCTTTTCGTTTAGTTTGGTAGTGGCCGTTACATGAACATTTTGTTTTGTTTGCCGTACTTAACACCACACTTAGAAATAGTTTGCGATTGCAATCTGCTAGTAAGCGTGCGCTTACTGTAAGACAAGTGCTAAAAAGTTACACCAACTAGTAGCGAATCATGTTTGTCACGGCGACCGCAGATTGTGAATCACCGGACGGTGACCCGTGCGTCGATGCGGTCCGCGATCTGGCGTACTGTCCGGCGGATAATCATCCGGCCACGGTACCGATGGCACCGTCACCGCGCAAACCACCGACGCCGGCCAAACACAGGAGCAACAGTATGACCGGTGGCAATGCGGGCCTGCCGCCGATCAATCGCGTACCGAAGGCGGCACCACGAGCGACCCAGCAGCCGCCAACGCCGAAACCAAGATCAGGTATTTTGTAATGTTTACCGAAATTTTGATAGCAGACGGTGTGTTTCGGAGTGTGTTTGTTAGAAATAAACAGATTAGTGATACAGTTTTTCATGTACCATATGCTAATGTTTTTGAGTTAAAATTATATTTTTTAGGAAGAAAAAAAAAACAGTTGAAATAGATTAGCAAGCTCCTTAGCTAGCGAACGATGGTCCTGTTTGGATAAAGCATGTCAAACTGATTAGCTTAATTGCCAAACATGGCGGGCAATCAACGGTAATAGCGTGCAAACAATTTATATCCCCATGGAATGAAACGTCTCCCGCCGACGGGTTGTAGTCGGGGGAATTTGGGTTGGGTTTAGTGGGAGTATAGGTGTCCTTTCCCCCTGGAAGCGATTATCCGGGCGGCAATTATGGAAAACCATTACAGGGAAATTGGTTGCGAAATAATTTGAAAATTAAATAATTTTCTACAATGTTTGGTAAGTGAAGTTTCCGTAAAAGTTCCAAATTTGTTGTGTTTTCTGTATATAGCGTTGCGTTCTATTGAAGAATATTACTTGCTCATCACATGAGCTGTTCTGTTCCTTCACTTTTCGCACTATTATTAGCTTAGCGGAAGAAGCAAACGTAGCGGGGACTGATGCTAATCATTCCATTCCATTGAAATGTACAGACTGGCAGCAATTTATGCGCACCATTCCCAAGTTCGTTGGCCTGCACACACGGGTGTTGTTTGTAGAGCGCCACGCTAGTATGTTCCCACCTATGCGCAAACGTTTGTGACTGTGATTTCAACGACACCAAGTGGTGGCCACCAAGTTCAGCTTACGCGGGCGCATCATAAAACGTGTCTTGTTTGTGTAATAGTGCAAAGTTTTGGTGGTTCTTTGGTATGGTTAAGCTCCAGCAAAAAAAAGATACATCGACACGTCACTCTCAGGGGCGAGTACGCTTAACAAGGCAAATCTGCCCAGCAGCATTTTGTCGCGTCATGTCCGTTTAAAAGCCGACTCACGCCAGCTAAACTTCACACGCTCCAAACGACGCAACGGAAAATCAAGCTCTCTGCATCGGTTCTTCACGCACGATTCCAAAGACGGACGGAGATGTGGTCCATTACGGGTGTTAGAATTTGCTGCGGCCATTAAATATGCATTCCGTTTCCCAAACGCAATCACATCACGCATCGGTTTTCCTGTGACAATTTGGCGGAAGAAGCGCTTTTATGTGTCTGCGTGTGATGGTGAAAATCGATTGATTTATGCACAGGCCCTTTCATAGGTGGGATAGCGAATGCTATATCAAACGTGAAAGATCCTCCCAAATGTCTACCAGCCGTGCTAAAATCACAGCAAGAGAAAAATGAGCTTTTTTATAGCTTTTCGATGTGCGTACGAAATGGGGTTATGTTTATTCTGTCTATTTATTGATCGGCCTATTAGAGGCTGGGTGGGTGGTGTGAAAGCAACTTTGGAAACGGTCCTCCGCACAACGAACGAGACTACTCGCTTCTTGAAGCCTTGAGCTGATTCGTGCCGGACATATAATGAATATGATGATATAATGGATGCAATGGATGGGACATAATGATACCGTAGAGAGCAAATACTGTATCAATGCCAACGCAATGGACGATCTTGTGGAGTAAGGATGGACGGCTCCCGGGAATAAGCAGTAGACTTGTTGACATACAGCCACCATGAAGCAAAAGATTAGCCGAAAACATTGCGCCACAAAGCTGTTGCTTGGTGGAAAGAAACCAACAGAGCAAGTCTTTATGCACCATATGCTACGGGAAATAAGGAATTGGTTTTATTATATTTTTTGTCTCTCCTCTCTCTCAGCTAAGGCGGTCCCCAATCGATTCGCGTGCCTCGTTGTATGTTGGCTGTCGGCCAAGAATTGCAAACGAAAACAAACCAATTTCAGTTTGTATGAAAGAAAGAAACACGAGGCTTTTTTATCGTGAAATTTATATACGCTACAAAAGCTAAGATATTCTGCAACATTTTAAAGCACGTTACGACATCACGTCCGAAGCGGGAAGATGTTCGTGCATGCAACATGCGCCCGCAGGAGTTATAACGTCCTGCAAAACCACGTCGTAAAAGTGCAATTTTATAAAAATGTTATCCATTAGAGAATTGAGTACTGCTTCACCGGAAGTACGGTGTTGGTTCACCCCCCACACACAAAGCTCCATGTATGAGCTTGCCTTTGCCATGTATGGCATTAAAGGGTTTTCGGAAGAAGACATCAACGGAAGCGACGTAATATCAGTCAGACGCGACCAATGCGCTGGGCTTCGTAAGGTAGAAAGCTCATTGCTTCTTGGAAGGATCTCTTTTATCCCTGGATCCCATTTGGGGAAGCTCATGAATTTCTAAACCTAATCGGCCCTAAAACATGTCCGCCACCATGTGCATTCTGCTCTTGTGCCCGTGTACTACGCTAGGTACTTGTCCAGGTTCTCAAGATTCATCCTGTACAGAGTGTACTGTTAGCTTTCTTTCCGCTTTCAAAATCGAATTTGTGACTCCCGGGGGTTTCTTCTCATACTAGTAGTAAATGGTGGTCAAGCATGTGAAGGCGTCTCCATGGTCTTCCTTGTTGTATATCCGTGAGTCATCATCCGGAGGCTATCCAAATTGGGAGATTCATAGTACATACATAAAAGCTCATGCAGGCCGATCCACACTGGCCGGAACAAAGGTAACATAAATTGTCTGTTTATATAACCCTGTGCAATTGGTGGTAAAGAGTTGCAGAGCTTTGTTCTACCGCCGAAAGCCGTCCGAAATTGGAAGCAGTAAAACAATTTTAGTGGGTTGTCAGAGCAGTTAATGATTCATTGTGCTGTGGGACGGCACTAGCAATAGATCTTTTGTTTCCATTGTGTTAACCTTGAAGAAGGAACTTTTCGCATCGACACACTTTACACTTGTTGCTCGCTGTCCGTTGCCATTGATCGATAGTGTCG